>JAACJO010000009.1:1200000-1800000 GCA_013368445.1 Leucocoprinus leucothites
TAACTAACGCCACGGGTAATATCCTGGCCATGTGGGTCGTCAAGATGTCCGTACAGGATCTTTTCGGAAAGCGTCAAAGGTCGTTGCAGCCTACAAGTACATCAGCAACGCAAAGAATATCATAAATAACACGAAACGAACCTATTGCGGACAATGGCAAGGTTATCCTCGATACGCTGGTAGTTGATATATTTCCCCTTCTCGAGTAAGGACATGGGGACTTTGGTATCGCCGATGCGGGGGGCAGCGGTGGCCATGCCGGCGGCCAGACGCTTAGCCGCGCGTGCGGCATTGGCAGACTTTGTTGCGAGGCTGTACATCGTCTGCGACGACGAGGAGAAAGTCGAGCGCAGCGGAGGAGGATAGAGGGTATGGAAGAGACCGGACAAGAGCGGACTACAAATTTATGTACACCGCGCAGCACGTGAATTATCACTACTCGGCAATTTCAACCAGCCAATCACAGCCTGCTTTTTACGGGCTCGCCGCTTTGCGGCCGACTCGTCATAAAGTTAACCCTTTCGCTTCGCCCACGAGGACCTCTATCTCTCGAGCAATATCAAGCCCAGCCTTTGCCTTGGCTACCTTGCGCGTTAACATATTTGTAGCCCACTCCTCTAACTCTCGTCGGGCTTGTTCGTACGATGCTACACACGCTGTCAAAAACATACGGGGTAGAAACAAGTGCGGCAAACGTACTACTCATCTCCGCACCGCACTCGCTTCTATTCTGTAACGCCGACAATTTATTGACAGCTCTTCCCATTGCCTGGCCTAGCGTCATTTCAGCCGAAGGCGAATGTAACGAGGGCAATTCAAACTTACATCTCCCTAATTGACGCTTCACTTGCTCCGAATTCGAGGCCGATACGTTATTTTCGGACGACGACTCCCTCCTCATGGCGTAGTTCCGTACCAAGTCATCTTTAATCAACCCAACGAACCCTCTCGTTCTTTCATCAATCTCGCACAACATCTGTCGGATCGTGTCTGTTCTTTCATGCAAAGCTCGAATCTCAAGTACCAGTGATAAGCTGGTCGAATAAGTCAAAAGGTGGATAAGCTCACATTTTCTAGGCGCTTCTTTACGAGAAACAATTTAGCAGCAATCTCTTCATTCAATGTAATTACTTTCGCCTCCTTGATCCGCTATTATTCGAATTTAGCATCCGGAAATGAGCAATTAGCGAACACATTCATACCACTGCGTCGGCCGACCTCTGTAGATCCTCGACCATCCTATCCTTATCGTCATGACTCAACTTGACGTATCCCCTTCTCTCCTCTGCATGTGCTTCAGCAGCTTCTCTACACTTTGTCCTGGAGTATTCAATGGCAATGGAAGAAAGTGACTCAGGTTTTTTTGAATATATCCTTTTGCACTCACAACACCTCTCGGAACTCATCGTCCGTAACATCTCTTCCTATCTTTCCCCTTAGAACATTCCTAAATTTCTCTTCAGCTTTCCGAATCTCCTCAGCCTGAGCTTCAGCCAGTCTTCCCGAATTAAGTCGAATATGATACGCATGCAATTTCTATAAGTCGAGTCAGCACGCCACCACAATGACAGATTATATCAAGCCTACGGCTATTGTCTCCTTTGTATTCCTCGGCCGCCACTGTGGCGGCTTCAAATTTATGTCCTTGATATTATGGGCCTGATTTATATGAAAGCCGAGATTTCCGGCTACCTTCGCGTCCTCGACTCTCTTCCTGTTATCATCATTAGCTCAAAGTAGAATCACCCCAGTGAACCGGTACACATACTCACCGAAGTGCGTGCATCATCCTCTTTACCTCCTGAATCCTCTTCATCCTAATCATCTCTCGAGCTTCCAAAGCTTCAAGTGACGTATTCAATTCCCTCTCCCTCAACAAATTCTCTTCCAACTCAGCCTTCTCTTTCACTATTCAAGCATACAATCAGCCTTTTTTTCCTCTGCCAAAACTTTCCAGTCACAATTCCAAACACTCACCCAATTCCTCCAGTTTCCTCCTCGCATCCGCCCTCTCCCTCTTCCCGATCTCAACGGCAACTCTCGCAGCTCTCAACCTCCTCTTTGCTTTCTCCAGTTCTACCAAACTAGGATGTACTATACCCTCCCCACTCGTTGCACTGGCAGTCATGGTAGCATGGATTTTCCTCCTCACATCACTCACCTCCTGCCTCCCAACCATCCTCCCACCTAAAAAAGTCAATAACTCGCCTAACGCGCCTCTCGACACTTGTTTCACCATATCGTTCGTGACTTGGAGCGGCTCTGTGATTTGAGAGGATGCAAGGAGACGTAGGAGTTTTTCAATGCTGGCCTCGTTCACAGAGGAGGACGGAGGTGAAGCAGAAGAAGAAACGGAGGCAATAGAGCCTGTGTTGGGTCGCTGAGCGGTACTCGACTTTGGCTTTAACCTTGACGCCGCCCCTGAGGAAGTGGGACCAGTGGCATCCCCCAAGGAACTGCTAGATTGGGGTTGAGACTGGTATTTGGTTCGGCTACCTCTGAAAGAGGTGGTACTAGAACTAGAGGCCTTTGACAATGAAGGTTTCATAATAAATAGCAATGGCAGTAAGGAGCAATGATCTGCTACTTCGGGTCTTTTTGATAAATGGACGTGACGCGCGACGCGGCGCGTCCTGTCATGACCGTGATTTTCGAACGTGATGCCATACCACAAGTTGCAAAATCTGATTTCTTGAACTCTTTCTTCACGGAATGCGAACTTAACTAAAACAAACCCGATGTCAGTTACAAGAACGCCACCACCACTTACACGGCTTGTCAAGGACGGTTTTCGGAGTCGGATTTCTCGGGACACGGGAAGGAAGCCTGACAGCCTGTGCCACAGCTAACCTGCAGGACCTTCCGAACTCCTGCCTGATCCGAAAGCCCTTTTCCGTCTGTGGCTTATGTTCCTTACTCGCCCCATCTTAGAACGACCAGCTCCGACCCTCTAACGGCTTACAAAGCCTACCAATGATTCTATGCAGATTGCAGTGGACATTGATTCGCCTAGTCGATCGATTTCGAGATTCAGTGATCAAAAATCAGTTTTTCCATGATCCCCAAAAGCTTGGGCTTTGCAATGCTAAGTGTTTAGGTATTTCAACTGCCCTCAGAAGTTTGAGTGCGTTCTTTTCGGCAGTAGAGTATTTCATGAAATTTCGTGGCATGTACACATCGTCCCTCAAGGCCTCATGCCCCCTTGCATCGACTTGCGAGCCAATGTTCACGTGAGCGCCAACTCGTCTGATGTTTGCAGTCACGATAATTATAATTAGGATCAACACCGCAGCAAGCGCTTCCGAAACGCTGGCTTATCAACCACTCTTACGAGTAAGTTCCCTTCATGCAGTTTTACCTGAGTCTTGTTCACCATCTACGGCCAAGGGACATCCTCAGCCTTCAACAGGCGAGCATTATTTCGCTCAGTAGTGCCAAATACATCGTCCATCTCCTAACCATTATAACGAGTTCCTGGGATACCTCACATCCGCGCGAGTCATCGAAAGACACTGAGGTACCTTCTCAAGGTATAGTCCTCACCTTGTTTCTTCTTTTCCTTTTCATCAATTCCAGCAGACGGAATTCTAGCCTTCCTGCCATGTCTGCAGCCACTCGTGAAGAAATCAGAATCCTCCGTGCCGAGATCAACCATCTCGAGACTCTTGTTGCCAACGAACCGAATCTGATACCTCAGAGATCGACGCTGTTAAGAAGACTCAACCTAATTCAACCGCCAATCGGTCAACTTCCTCGTGAAATACTTTCTGAAATATTCCAAGCACTTCTACTGCCCTCCACCTCCATATACACTCACATACGCCAATTTGCTTCCGTGCCCGATGGGTTTAAATCACCTTTTGTACTCGGAGCAGTATCATCCCTCTGGCGCGAAGTTGCATTTTCCACTCGATCTTTATGGACATCCTTCCGTTGGGCAGTTGGCGAAAAGAGCCCACACAACATATTAGAGGTTTACCTAAAAAACTCAGGAACCCTCCCTATCCACCTTGAACTGGAGTTTTCCCATTTTTCGCAGCAGAATGCTCTCTTTCACCCCTGGGTGGACAAAGAGTTGGTTAAAAGCATGTCAAGGATCCAAACGCTCAAGCTCTATCAGCCGCCTCCCATATGGGAGGCGTACATTCCAGACAAACTCCCAGCCCTCGAGAATCTAGACATTACTCGTATTGATACCCCAGATAATAGTCAAGGCGACGTACTGCTAGGCCAATGCACTTCCCTTCGTCGCCTCGCTCTTTGTTGCATGATTCCACCCGACCCTGGAGTCAGTCTGCACTACCAAGTTCCCGCCAATCTGAACACCCTCTGCCTTCGTCTAATACCTATTGACGCTGCTCTCAAGATCCTGGAATGCTGTCGGGAGCTTGTTGAGCTGTCGCTCTCGTTCTTAACTGAACCGCACATCAGAGACCTCAATGACGTTTCAATGCAGTGTTGGCACCGAGAACCACTGTTTTTTAGGCAATTAGAGTCGTTCGAATGGTATCGTGGTGTGTCAATTCCCGTGTCTATGTGGGGTTGGATAATTCTATTCTGTAATCAAGTACGCATGCCGGCCTTACGAACGCTAGCGCTTAGGGACGCACCAGCACCAGAGGACCCGGCCTCTGCCTCCGAGAGACTTTTTTTGATAAGGCATGCCATGACTGTCTCCACCTTACACCTCGAGGAGGTCTCCAGGATATTCCCTGAGTGGACCTATATCAACTTGTTCACCTCAGACTCAGCTATAGAGAGCCTCACTATCCACAAATTTGATGCTGCAGCCATTGCTGGCCTAATCGTATTGCTCACACCAGAGAGCTCTGGCCAAGCCCGGGTGCGCGTGCCAAAGTTGAGATCACTAGAGTTTTCAGACTCGTGTTCTCTTGCTAGAAATCGTCCGTGCTTCTTAGGAGAGCATGAAACGACCCAGCTTGAGGCTCTCTTGTTGATGCTGGAGCAAAGGTTAGAGAAGGAAACCGAATTTCGTCTGGGGTTTTCAGGGGTGTTACCAGCCTGGACATACGTAGCTCGGGAAAGACTTATGAGCCTAGTGAGAAAAGGTGTTAGGCTGGAAGTCACAGAGAACGGCCGTTTTGTCGATTGGTCGAAACGATAATGTAGCGGAAATTACAGTACCACTAGTCATGTTCCGAGTTGATTGGTCCCAGAAATAAACCCCGATCACACTAGCATTACACACTTCAAGAGTTTGAACAAGTCATTGTTTAGAGAACCCAATCTGCAATAGACTTCCGAATCAACAAGTCCACATAAACATTCATAGAAAAAGCTAAGCTAAATGAAATATCAGAATCTCAACATTTTACATGCCTCTGAGCTATATACAACCTCTCCGACGGAGGGAAAACCTCTTGTGTCTCCTTATTCTCCTCTATGACACCGACACGCATCATGGCCAGTAGCTATATCGTACATGAACACGAATCAAACGGAGAGTCAGCATCACGAATCCAGAGAAGCAACGACAACGAAGGAAGGAAAGCACCACGACTCGACTGAGGCAGGCAGAGAATGCCGCGTCGAATTGTGATACGCAGAGATCCAAAAGAAGCTTTGCACGACGTACATTTTGAGCAGCATTTGAATGTCTATAGACTCCACCAAAGAAGGCATCGGTAGCATCCTTCCCTACGTACGACTCCAACAAACGTTTTCCGCCAGGATGATTCGCAAGGAACGACGAGGTGTCATGTATAAAGCCTGAAATTAACACCAGAGCACGGTTCTCTGCTTCTTTTTGAACTGTGAGGCAGGAAAAATGGCGGAGTGTACTGTCAGCGGATGCAATCCCGGTTAAGTTGTGCATATCGAAGAAACGTGCTTACATTTGTCCCAGCTCCATATAGACAACTCATCAGTCTTTAAAGGCCATCGTAGTTCATCCTGGATTTTCTTCAATCGCTTCAACTCCATTGTCAACATTCCTTTTTCGATCTCATTTCCACTGAATACTTTGAGATTTCTTGCGAGGCCGAGGAAATTGCATGTTGCGATGAACCATTTGGTGGGGTCCCATTGGTACCATAGATATGCGTTACGATAGTCCATTGGGAATTGATGATGGAAATTATGATAGCCTTCACCCATGGTAAGGAGAGCCGATAGTAAGTGGTCGCGTGGAGAGAGGGTGTCATCATATGGGGTCGAGCCGAGATAATGAGCAATTGAGTTGATGCAAAAGGTACTCTGAAGGAGATATAGTCAGCTGGTAATCTTTAGAACATTAGCATGAATCCACTCAACGTGATGCGCAACGGTCAAACGCGCAGCACCAGCGAAACACACACCGCCTGGCCAATCTCCCCATCCAAGACCGGCCATCAAGATGGGCATCAATAGACCCCAGAACACAGCCAACGGGAAGTACGAGTCGTGTTGCCATTTAACCAATGGATCCTTCTTCAGATCAGACACCTCGACATTCCCGTTTCCAACCCCTGTCTTTGACTTTGTCTTTACCAGCATCCATCCAACGTGGGTCCAGAGTAGGCCACGACTTGAGTTATAGGGATCGAGATCGGTATCAGTGTGGTGGTGATGGGAACGGTGAGCTTTGGCCCACCAGAGGCAGGATCCTTGAACAGCACTTGTTCCACCGAAGAGTAGGAAGGCACGAAGAGGGACAGAAGCAGCGTAGGAGCGATGGGACCAAAGTCGGTGATAACCTGAAGCTATGCTGAGATAGACGCTAAGAATAAGAGAGAAGCCAATCATACCTGCAGTTATACCTGTCAAATAAGACAGCGATAACGCTTAAGCCACGCGAGAACTAACAGGATACGTCAACAAGTAAAAAATTCTCACCTAGCATCGAGAAGATATAGTACAACAACGAGAAGATCATTGTCTCCTTCCTTAATGGTAAATTCATGAACCCATATAGCGCAATCGCGGGTGTGATTGTGAGCACTGCGACGTTGAACCATCGGATGCCGATAACGGGAGGAAAGTTTCGTGTCCAGTGCGAAGGGGTGAAGCACGCCAAAAGCGTCGCCATCATTGAAAAGCGTCAAAAATCTGCAGGGGTGCAATAATAGTGAGGCTTCTGACGTATTCTTAGAACAGTTCTTGAGGACGAGGCTGACCTATGTGTGTATATGCAAACTGATACTGGAAAATGCACAGGTGGAAGAGGGTAGAAAAAAAAGGGTCGAGTTTTCTTCGTCAATAACAGCTGAAATTTATTGCCCAGTCTTCGCGCGTCGCGTTCGGAATGCCCTACAACCGACAGGCTCTCACGCGTTCCAGGAAATCGGAGTCACAGATCAGGGACCCAGAACTCAAAATCCTTGACGGATTACGGCAAGCCTATCTATATTCGTTTGAAATGACAAGAAGCGAAAGAGAAGTCAGCTTCCAGGTATATCAGGATATCATATTAGAAGGATTGAAAGGGTGGAACATGCAGGTAGAATTAAGGAGATCCGCTCACCTGCCGAAAAACTCTGTGCACCAGAGCTTGGGATCTCTTTTGCCAAAGCTGGGGGTGGATTAGGTCCAAGGATTATTAATGTCAGATCGTATTGGCAACCCGATAACAAGGCCGGCCTTCTCTAGGTCTTCTCCAAAAGATCGCTACCTCTCCCGCTGGTACACGCCCACGTGTTTCGTAGCGGGATGGGTAGAGCTGCGGGGGGTCAATGAGCGAGCCGCTGCGTGGAAATTGGAATCCACCCGATATGGTAGAGAAGGTATGGTGCAGAAGGCTCGCGCAGAAGGGAAGGGATTGAGGAAGGAGAAGGGGTTCGATGGGGAACTTGGCATGGGTAGATGTACTAGATTCAGTGTAGATGGTTATTTCACGTTCAGCAGTCGGTCCGTTCTGGATCTATCCATGATTCCATATCTGGAGTTAGGACGTATGATTGCAACCTATTTGACCATGCGATTATTCTGGGCTTGACTTGACACCGAAAGGATATTCCCACTGTAAAAATACCGGTGAATCGTGTTCGACGATTAGAGATAGACATGGCGTATAGGCGGGGGATCGTGACATACTGAATAGAAAGAATAGACTTTCAAGCTCTACGTTTACGCGAAGAGTTCCATACAGCTTGAGCACTCGAGGGAAGGCATGGTAACCTCGGTGTGACGAGAAAACCGTAAACTTCCACGCGTTACAGAAAAAAATAGCAGCATCAGGTCAGAGAGGGCTAGAACCTGAAAGGAAAACCATACCTGAGTCATGAGCAGATAGTTGAACGGAAGAAATCAAGGGTTTTGCCAATGGAAAGCAGGGTTCCTTGTGAGGTTAATCAGAACTGTACCCTCCGCTCCGCAGAAACTTCGAAGGATCAAAACTTCGCAGCAACTGATCATGTCATGATGGTCACATCTTGTACGTTTGAAAGGGACAGATGAAAGTCATTGCCTGTAGCAGCTGAAAGATTGAGCGGTCAAAGGACACGTTGTTGCTCATGCGGGCAAAACGCTCTGAGTGGAGAAAGATGAGATATTTGGGACCCTGGTGCACATACTCGGTGTTCGCTGATGGGCCTGAACTCGAATGCCGGAAGTCCGTGGACTTGACTCTAGAGCTTTCTAATTGCGCCAACACTAAGCACTTAGCTCTAGATATCGATGATAGTGCGTCTATCTGACAACCTTGCGTGGGATGGGGTCAATAAACTGAAGGGAAGAAACATGTTTGGTTAATTTACCAATAATTTTATGCGCCAGGTCAGTTTAAGCAGAATCGATACACCTCACCTCACCTCGACCCGCCAGGGTATCAAGCAGTAATTTGGAGTGGAGGTAATATGTATTTCAAACAGTATGTACTCGGCAAACCATCAGCTGTTAATTTTGTCTGATCCTCATCATCAAAAATCGACTCGAGGACTCTCAAATCCCTTGATCTTCACCAATTTCTAAATGTACGCCACAAGGGCGTTTAATGAAGGGACATATCAGAAGCATACTGTTAAGATCCAGAAACGTTTCTTTCCTTTGCTCTTACAAATTTCAGATGACGGCGCGGGTGCGGGCGACTCAGCCATCGTGTCAGCAGCAATGTGTAATAAGTGAGTAAATCGTGCTCTCCTTCCACCGACTCGGAGTGCTATCGATTCGTGCAACCATGTAGATGAGTGGGTTCATAGAGGGATACAGGTGATTTGCTAGGATGCGATGATAGCAGTGGCCGCCAAGTCACAATTGCATGTGTCATTTTTGATGGTAAACATGATAGTGGCACTATGACCTTTTCGCCCTCTTTCACCACCCCATCTACAATTGAACCAGCCACAGAGCTATCCAGTGTTACCCATGTCCACCTGCCGCCTTTCAGCTCTACTACTCAGCCATCACACCGAATCTATGACTGTGGGGCATTCTCGACAGAAAATAAACGCCCTAGCACTCTAGGTTTACCTCGTGAGCACATCACATGAACGTCTGGGGAATTACAACCACCTTCTAATCATGAAATCCCATCGGCTAAAGGAAATTTGAGTAAAACTTCCTTTGGATACTGCGATCGTGGGCTTCGCAGATTCTTTTCACCCATCCCATTCCACACGAAATAAATACCTTCCGACATGTCTGCGAAATACCACACTGGTGGAAATATAAATGCCGAACTAGATCCTGATCACTATATTAACACTAGCTCGTCGCACTCAACCGAGAATTCGGGCGAGAAGCAGGACTCACAGGCGACCAAGACTGACAGAGGTTTAGTACAACACCAGCGCGACATTCCTCAAAAACGGAAGATTATGATGAAGCGTATCGTGACAACCTCTTTCGTGCTGCTTGGCCTGTCAATCGCACATGGATATGCTGATGTCCTAAGCGATCGGGCGCCGAAACCGAGAGCTGAATTACCTCCGCAGGCTGTTGTACGTTGCCCGACTACTCCCGTTTTCACCGTCACCACTTACGTGCTTTGGCTTTGCATGTACAGCTCATTGAACCAAGCTCTTTTGCGGTCCTCCCCGACAATTTCTCATTTCGTACAGACTCCTCCAATCAACACTTCAATCCTACAAATGCTACTCCGCCCATCTTCCAAGTCTTCAATGAAGCATTCCTCGACATTCTCGGTTCCAACGCGTCCATAGCCGAAATCGCATCCAATGCAACTTTCGCATTCGCACACGAGGCACCAGTATACGTTCCGGAAACGGACGAAGTGTTCTTCGCGAGCAATGATGGAGGCCCATTAGGGAACAGCAATCTGAATCGCAACAACATGGTGTTCAAGCTCAGCTTGGCTGACGCCGAGAAGGCTTTACAAGGAAGTGGAGGAAAGGCTGTCAATGTTCCTATTACACATGTACGTCCACGTCATCGACAAAGAGCATGCAGTTAAAGTATCCTGAAAATGAGTAGGTTCCTCTAGATGACAGTGTTCAGATGACAAACGGTGGCACGGGTCTGTTCAGGGGCAACATAGTCCTTGCCAATTCTGGCCGTGGGCCTCGTCCTCCCAATGTTGTACTCGTCAACCCCCAAGCACCCAACAATGTCACCGTTTTGCTAAACAACTACTATGGGCGCCAATTCAATTCCCTCAATGACGTGAAAGTACTCCCTGGAACAGATATATTATTCTTCACCGACGTCCAGTAAGAACCCCCTCTTGCTCTTTTCTTCAGCTTTGGAAGAGCTCTCATGGTTTTCGCCCCATCAGATATGGCTTCGTCAACCGCTTCCGTGATGCTCCACTCATGGAGAATCATGTCTACCGACTTGACCCCGATACGGGCGCTGTTCGTGTAGTGGCTACTGATTTCGATAAACCGAATGGACTGGCCTTCACTGCGGACGGTCGAACAGTCTATGTGTAAGTCTCACATCGAAGTGATATCGCGTTGCACGAAGGAAACATTTTATTCAATACATTCCCTTGTTGTAGTACTGATACTGGTACCGCCGGTGGCTCTGCTACTGAGCCTGCTACCATGTAAGCCCTGTTTCCGCGATTGAAAGAAATAGTTGATGCTAATGTAAAACCAAAACCCTTCAGCTATGCATTCGATGTCGATCCTACCACACACGCGTTCACGAATCGTCGAATCCTAGCATATGTCGATGCCGGTATTGCAGATGGGGTTCAAGTTGACACAGAAGGAAACGTGTACGGCGCTTGTGCGGACGGTATCCACGTACGTCTATCCTTCCACCTGAAATCGCAATTCTGAGCAGTATGGATCTGATGTACCCTTGTGCAGGTCTTCGCGCCAGACGGCACGCTGCTAGGCAAAATTTTCACGAATGTACTAGGTGCAAATTTGGTCTTTGCGCCTCCTAATCGGGTGGTGATTTTGGCTGAGACGAAGATATTTTTGGCAAAGATTGCAGCGAAGGGCGTGGTTTGACTGAGCAATCGTTGAGCGTTGAACATGAACCATGATGGTAGCTCTACTTCACGAAATTTGAATATTTGCTTTCGAGTCTTACCTCATAACATGACCAACCTTTCTGCTGACTTGGTTGTATTCGGATAATTGCCTCCCACTTGGTACCATGAGGAAAGTGATCGGGATTATACCGGAGACGGTAATGATTCGGGAGGTGGATATTGAAATTAGAAACCGAAAGATGATAAATAGCATTCCAGCACATGGAAAAATGAGTATGCGAAGGGAAGGGTAGTGGAGATATGAGGTAAAACAGTAAATCCGAGACCGTTACAAGAGTTGGCCATACGAGAGTGCTGCGCGCGTATACTAACGTAGGATTGGAGATGCCCATTTCCTGGATGGATTTGATAAGAGTACCCACGTAACGAGGGAGATCGGGTAGACTAAACAATTTCTTTACCATCGGTACCGTAAGTGGCTCATCGAGAGTCGGGTCACTTTGTGCCTTGGTCCAAGGCCAACGATTGGCATCCGAGTTGGCCCTTCCGGGGGAATACATACCAGACACGACAAGCGCTCATAGTCGGTCGCATCGGCGACAGCGAAATTATAGGGCAACGTGTTTTTAGCGTGAGCCCCTCACGCTAAGCGTGGAAGCGTGAAGGGTCCACTCACGCTTTATGTTTAATATCACGCTCAGCCAGATAAGCTGGTAGGTGATCTTATCTATAAACTGGAACCCTCGATCGCAGCATCTGGTGAAAGGTAAACCATCATTTCTCTGATCCCCCACCAGACCAGTGATCGAAGTGGGATTGTCGTAAAAAAAAATGTAGATGTTAATCTCAAAGTGTTAATTTAGGTAGTGGTAGATTTAAGAGATTAAACAGAAGTAAAAGCATTTTAGAAAACCTCGCTCAGCTTCACGCTTCCCATAACCTTTTTCATGCTTCATCACGCCTCGTCCCGCTTCACCGCGCTTTCACGCTTACAGATATTGACTCACGCTCAGTTGTAGGGCCATGGCATAATTCTCGCGCTTAGGGAAATCCACATCACGCTTGTAGGAATATTTCACGCTACATGTCACGCTTGCCACGCTCACCATCACGCTCACCTCACTTGCCATCACGCCCGCCTTCACGCTCAGGCTACAATGACCACGCTTAGATCCACGCTTGGGCTCACGCTTTGCTCAAGGATTGATTGAATTCCGGGTCTATGTAGGCAGATTAGTTGCTGTAACCACGTGAACAATATTTTTATACAAGCATATGCATAAACACTCGAGCATGATGACAGCTCATAATAACATGCCAACACTACACAAATAAAATTCGTATAAGTATTCACTAAAGGCAGCAGGACACGTCAAAAGATTTGCACCAAAGGATGGACCACGGTGCATCTCAAAGGGTCTGAGTGTATCAAAGTACGGTGAGGGGGATTGAAGGCATTGGTGATGTCTAGGTCCACGCTTGGGCCTTGAAGCTTGACTCCGGCCAACTCACGCTTGAACACCTAGAGTTTACACCCAGCTCACGCTCAACTCACGCCCACTGCACTTGGCTCACGCTCATGTCCTATCGAGGCGGTGAGGTTATATTGCAAACTGGAAAAAAAAATGACGTGCTTACCACAAAAAAAGAACCAAGGGATGGACTTTGTTGAAATGTGCATGCCTATGAAGCGCACAAATTCGAAACTGTAATCGGCGAGTATATTCTTCACTATCTGTACATCTTCACCTTCGAGCTTTGTGCATGCAGTCATACTTTGCTAGTTCGTGAAATTTTGGAGATCGATATCTGCGAACCTCGCAAAAGAAGACTTCCAGGTCAGACCTGCATAAAACATATGAATCATTCATTAGTCAAGATCGTAGCACAAGGTCAGAGTTGTGCCCTATGGCCTGTAGTAAATGTGGCTCGACGCTAGTAGTCCACCACAAGGAGTTGACAGCAACATCGAAATGTCACGCCTTCTGGTCGTCGACTCTGATATTTTCGCGCTTGCACGCCGCAGGAAAATCGGGGTCCGTGAACAGATACGTGAAATACTATTCCAGTCGACTACAGATCAGCCAGAGTAAGAGGAACATAAGGACCGTTTGGACATAGTCGTTGTTCATATCAAGAAAGTCACATTGAGCATCCGTGCTGTTGCACTCGTCTAGTCCGTCTATGATGATGAGCAACGGCTCAGGAAGGGCTTCAGGGTGTCGTGTCTTCAGAGATTGAAAAGGTTCGATGATAAGGTCTTTAAATTCCGCTCTACGGTTCTTCTCGAAGATGGTTAAGCCATCAGCTAGGCGCCAGGAAATGATATGTTTATATGCTGGAAGTTTTCTCGCAAGCTGATGCAGCGCAAGCGTCGGAAAGACATGGTCTGGATTGTCATTGTGGTTTGACCTTGAGGAGAAGAGGGCAACACCAAGGCGATCTTGAATAACCATTTCTTCTACTATTGTTGACGCCAGGGCAGACTTTCCAGGTCCAGTGGGGTCTAATAGCCAAATTAGCCGCCAATGGTATAGTAACCGCTTGGATACACGATCTCGAGTGGTTTTCCGCATTTCAGGATGGCCTCTTGGTGCAAGATTGCGGAAAGCTGAGTTCATTTCTGCTCCTACCCTTTGCTTTGCTGAGAGAACATGGAACACCATACACCACTTGATAAGAATTATGACGATGAGGAAAGGCGGGTTAGGCGAACCAGAAGACCCTGCATGATAGTACCAGCCTCGACACACGCTGACGAGATATACACCTTCTCGGCCTCGTATCAGCGGGACCGTGGTCATGGATTCAAATGGCACCTTAATTTAACTAAGTATTATGAGAGCGAGGCTTTTGTTTATTATATAATTGTTTTGAAGAGAGATTGTGACGCAAAATATCATGTTCGCCTTCTCCGCTTCTCCCGGGGGGATTGAACGCTGTTCAAGAATGGTTTCTGAGTTGATCTGAATGCCCGATAGGTATATCATGACTGTGTGCGCTGTCCGAGTGCTTATTTGCGTGCAGTTTGGCGAATAAGCTGATCGGGCGGAGTTAAACTGAAATGATCCGAATAGGCCTCGAAGATAAGAATCCCGTCGTGGACATCCGGCCAACGCACGCTAGAGGAACAGTTGGAGACCAACCCGTCTGTGTTCTTGCACCTCATATGTACCTCGCCAGGTCTCGCCGCTCTCCAGTCCGAGTCGCATCTCTCGCATTTACGCTCACCAATCGTTGCCGCAGTGATGTGCGCAAATACTTCTCTGGAGACCTGAGCGCATTGTATAAGTCACTTCATCGGATTGGACATGTGCAACCTCGCAATGGCCGTTCTTGGTACTTGAAAAAATGACCTAAAAGTTTTTCCAGCCTTCGTGCACCTTACCCTTTGGTTTACGTATATGGTGTCTTTTACCAAACGTAAATCAAATAACAACTGCCGCGGTTGCCGTATCGCGACTGGGCACCTCCCGATTTCCTCCTGAACAACCAACCCGCTGTCTAGCCCCGTGGGCGCCAGAATACGTGCATAGGCCATTACGGTTTATCCTAGATCTTCTTCAATCGTTTCAACCCCATCGTCAACACCCCCCTTGCGATCTCGTTTCCGCTGAATACTTTGAGATTTCTTGCGAGGCCAAGTAAACTGCATGCTGCGATGGACCATTTGGTGGGGTCCCATTGATACCACAGATACGCGTTGCAATAGTCCGCTGGGAATTGGTGGTGGAAATTACGATAGCCCCCACCCATAGTAAGGAGAGCCCTCAGCCAAGAGGAAATGGTCGCGTAGAGAGAGGGTGTCATCATATGGGGTTGAGTCGAGATAGTGAGTAATTGAGTTGATGCAAAAGGTATTCTAGAAAAGATTGTACAGTCAGCTGGCAATCTTCAGAACGCCAGCATGAAACAACCGGATTCACAGAAGGATATAAACTGGTTTGTTAAGACGCGATGATAGCGGTGCAAATCACAATCTCATGTGTCATTTTTGATGGTCAGCACAGTGGCATGATGTTTTCGCCCTCTTTCACCACCCCATCTACCATTGCTAGTCACAGAGTTATCCTGTATTAACCGTGCCCGTCGGCCGGCTTGCAGCTCTACTACTCAGCAATCACACCGAATTTATGACTGGAGCGTTCTCAGCAGAAGATAAATGCCCACCACTCCCGATATACCTCGTGAGTACATCACATGAACGTATGGGGAATTAAAACCATCTTCTAATCATAAAATTCCATCAGCTAAAAAGAAATTTGGGCGGGACTTCCTGTGGATAGTGCGATCGTGGGCTTCGCGGTTTCCTTTCCCCCATCCCATTCCACACGGAATAAATACCTTCCCACATGTCTGCGAAATACCGCTCTGGTGGAAATATAAGTGCCGAACCAAGTCCTGATCACTATATCAGCACTAGCTCATCGCTCTCAACCGAGAATTCGCGCGAGAGGCAAGACTCACAGACACCCAAGACTGATAGAAGTTTAATTCAAATCAGCGCGACATTCCTCAAAAACGGAAGATTATGATGAGGCGTATAGTGACAACTTCTTTCGTTCTGCTTGGTCTGTCAATCGCACTTGGACATGCTGATGTCCTAAGCAATCGGGCGGTGAAACCGAGGGCTGAATCACCTCCGCAAGCTGTCGTACGTTGCCCAACTACTTCCGTCATTACCACTATCACTTATGCACTCCGGCTTTGCAAGTATAGCTCATTGAACCAAGCTCTTTTGCAGTCCTTCCCGACGATTTCTCATTTCGTACGGACCCTTCAATCAACACTTCAATCCTACAAACGCCACTCCACCTATCTTCCAAGTCTTCAATGAAGCATTCCTCGACATTCTTGGTTCCAACGCGTCCATAGCCGAAATTGCGTCTAATGCCACTTTCGCATTCGCACACGAAGCACCGGTATACATTCCGGAAACGGATGAAGTGTTCTTCGCAAGCGACGAAGGAGTTCCATTAGGGCACAGTGACCTGAATCACAACAACATGGTGTTCAAGCTCAGCTTGGCTAATGCCGAAAGGGCTTTACAAGAAAGTGGGGGAGAAGCTGTCAATGTTCCTATTACGCATGTACGTTCACATCAAAAAATGTGCAGCTAAGGTTTCCTGAAACTTGAGTAGGTTCCCCTAGATGATAATGTTCAAATGACAAACGGCGGCACAGGCCCGTTCAGGGGCAACATAGTCCTTGTCAACACTGGCCGCGGGCCTCGTCCTCCTAATGTTGTACTCGTCAACCCACAACCACCCAATAATGTTACCGTCCTGCTAAACAATTACTATGGGCGCCAATTCAACTCCCTCAATGACGTGAAAGTACTCCCTGGAACAGATATATTATTCTTCACCGACGTCCAGTAAGGATCTCCTCTTCTCTTTTCTTCAGTCTTGTGTGAGTTTCATGATTTTTGTCCCACCAGATATGGCTTCATCAGCGGCCTCCGTGATGCTCCACTCATGGAGAATCATGTCTACCGACTTGACCCCGACACAGGCGCTGTTCGCGTAGTGGCCACTGATCTCGATAAACCGAATGGACTGGCCTTCACTGCTGATGGTCGAACAGTCTACGTGTAAGTCTCTCGTCGAAGTGGTTCGCATTGCACGAAGGGAATATTTCACTCAATGTATTCTTTTGTTGCAGTTCTGACAGTGGTGCCGCTGGTGGCTCTGTTACTGAGCCTACTACCATGTGAGCTCTGCTTCTCCGATCCAAAGGAATAGTTGATACTAACGTTTGACGTCAAAACTCTTCAGCTATGTATTCGATGTCGATCCTACCACACACGCGTTTACAAATCGTCGGGTTCTGGCATACGTCGATGCAGGTATTGCAGATGGGCTTCAAGTCGATACTGACGGAAATGTGTATAGTGCTTGTTCTGACGGTGTGCATGTACGTCTATTTTTTCACCTGAGATCATAACTCTGAGCAGTATGGACCTGATGCACCCTTGTGTAGGTCTTTGCGCCGGACGGAACGCTGCTGGGCAAATTGTTTATAGATATGATAAGTGCAAATTTGGTCTTTGCACCTCCTAATCGGGTGGTGATGTTGGCTGGGACGAAAGTATTTTTGGCGAAGATTGCAGCGAAGGGTGTGGTTTGATTGGGTGGTTGTTGAACAAAACTTGGAGCCACTTAGTAAAAATTGAATATTTACCTTCGAGTCGTATTCGGCGGTATGAGCAACTTTCTGAGGATTTGATTGCACTCGGAAAATTGCTTGTCACCTGGTGATGATTCGGGAGGTCGGGTATTGAGAGTAGAAATTGAAAGAAGATAAATAGCAATCCAATGCAAAGAGAAATGAGCATACGAAGGGAAGGGCGGTGCCAATATGAGGCAGTACAGTGGTTAATCCTAAATCCGAGACCATCACAAGAATTGGCCATTTGAAAGTGCTACGCGCGTATACTAACGTAGAATCAAAGATGCCCATTTCCTGGATAGATTTAATAAAAGTATACAGTAACGAGAGAGACGGGCAGACCCAAACCATTTCTTTACCATGAATACCTCAAGCCTTAAAATAAAAGCTTATTGACACCCTGGTCACCTTGCGCCTTGGTCCAAGGCAAACGATCAATCGAGTTGACCCATCCGGTAGAATATGTACCAGACGCGACAAGTACTCGTACTCCGTCGCATTGGTTTTGATGAACGTATGCTTTCCATGACCTACAGGCGACACAGCTTTTCTGCCAAGTTCAACGTGCACAAGGGATGGGTCCTATTGAGACGGTGGGTTTATATTGCAAATTGGGCAAAATTTTTAATTACGTGCTCACCACAGAAAAGAGCCAAGGGATGAATGTTGTAGCGTGCTTGTCTATGAAAGACACGAACTCGAAACAATAATCCGCGAGTATATGCTTCACCTTCTGTACATCATCACCTTTGAGGTTTGTGCATGCAATCAAACCTTGTTGATTCGTGAAAATTATGAGATCGAGATGTGCGAAACTCGCAAAAGAAGGCTTCCAAGTCAGATCTGCACAAAACATTAGTCAAGATCGTGTATGGAGTCAGAGCTGCGACTTACGGCGTGGTAGTAATCGTGGCTCAATGCTATTCCACTGCAAGGAATTGACAACAACATCAAGATGTACAGCCGCTTCGTCAACTGCGTACTCCCTGGACCGTCTTGGATCTCGGAGGAAATCTCCAAAAGAGGCATGATAAAATTTGATTCGAACCATTGATAGAGAAGTGGAATGAGAAGGGGGTGGGATCCAAAGGACGGAAGCTAGATGTTTCAAGGAGTTATAATATGCCTCTTGGCTCAGCTGGAGAAGGTTTGCTTGAATAACAGCGCCAAAATACGTCGTTCCGTATAATAACTCTAGGCCAAGAATCCGTCGAGTAGTCTGCAATATATCGGCGGGAATCCTAGCCATAATTTCGCGGTACAGAAGATCAAGGGCGTGCAGGGGGTGCATTTCACTTAGGGAAGTGAAGCCATCGAGATATTTGAGGCATACTTGAAGCCGGCCGGATGGATTACCAGCCACTTCATCACCGACAAAGCGTATTATCGTTTCGGACACTGCAAACATACCTTTTGCAATGGCTGCTATAGATCTCAGAGCACTTTGAGGCGGCCACGCTGGATCGAGCTGATGTTGATAGCGATGGCTGATGTGTGCAAACTTTTCGTGCAAGACACGGACGACGTCTTGTTGTGCCTCTTCGTCGTCGACTCTGAGATTTTCGCGCTTGCACGTCGCAGGAAAATCGGGATCTGTGAACAGATATGTGAAATGCCATTCTGGCCGACTGCAGATCAGCCAGAGTAAGGGGAACATAGGGACCGTTCGGACATGGTCGTTGATCATATCGAGAAAGTCACACTGAGCATCCGCGCTGTTGCACTCATCGAGCCCGTCTATGATGATGAGCAACGGCTCGGGAAGGGTTTCAGGGCGTTGGGTCATCAGGAAGTGAAAAGGTTCGATGATAAGGTCTTTAAATTGCGCTCTACGGTTCTTCTCAAGGATGGTTGGGTCATCAGCCAGACGCCGAGAAATGATGTGTTTATATGCTGGAAGTCTTCTCGCAAGCTGGTGCGCAAGTGTCGGAAAGACACAGTCTGGGTCATCGTTGTGATTTGACCTTGAGAGAAAGAGGGCAGCACCAAGGCGACCTTGAATAATCATCTCTTCTGCTATTGTTTGCGCAAGGGCGGATTTTCCAGTTCCGGCAGGACCTAATAACCAAAGCATCCGCCAATGATTCCCAGGGGCACGAAGTAACCACTTGGATATATGATCTCTAGTGGTTTTCCGAGTCTCGGGATGGCATCTTGGTGCAGGATCGCGAGCAGCTGAATTCACTTCGGCTCCTGCCATTCGCTTTACCGAGAGGATGTGGAACACTACAGACCATTTGATAAGAAATATGACGGAGGAAAGGCGAATCAGGCGAACCAGAAGACCCAGCGTGAATGATTTGTGATATGAAAGTCGAGTTATTGATCACAAAATCGTGAGCATTCCGGAAGAAGCCGCCTCCAAAATTATCTAAACACAAAGATAATTGAAGTGGCGAGGAGGCGCAGATATCGAGTGAGTGCACATACCATCAGCGAAACTTGTGGTAATGTTATAGAATGCTCCATACTGGGCGTTCAAAGATGGAATGGGCCCATTGGTAGGCTCCCAAGCTGTAATCCCAGTAGGCACACGTACAAAAACTGTAGAACATGAGCGTACCTGTGGGAGGTGAAGCGAAAACTGAGATCCTTGCTCCCCTGTTAATTTGGGGTAAGTTCTGGCTCGGACTAGCTGGTCCATCAACAAGCATATCTAAGTTCGAAGTGGGTGTCAGAATGTTGACTTGAAGCTTCAGAAGCAGTTAATCTACCTTCAGTGTCCGGGACACCCTCAAAGACTGGTAATGGTAGACCAATGTCCTCGCTCAGGGGAAGTTGCCTTCGAGCAGCGTCCATCGACGATATCTAAGTATAGTAGTAAAATCTTCAGTTCCTACAGGTATCGCTTCCTTATATTCTGTGATTCTGGTAGCAAGGATCTGCGAAGGTGGTGGTGGTGTGCACAAAAGTTGACGTTGAGAGATTGTACCAGCGGACCACACAGCTCATTGATCCTTATGGAGATACCCGATCCATTAATCTAAATCTTGTCTGTTCCGTTACCTATAATTTACAGCTATTCTGGGCACTGGTTCAAGCTCTTATTCACCACAACTTCGAGTCCATCAAAGACTTGCTGGCCTCGACACTCGTCGACGAGATACACACATTCACCGGCGCTACATCGGCACACAGGGACGATCATGGATCTTTTACACTCGACTTTACACTCCGAGGACACCACTGGCCTCGAATATCAACCCGTCTTGTTCTTGCACCTCATATGTCCCATAATGCACCATGCAGCATGTCTCGCCGCCCTCTAGGCTAGCACATCCTCGTCACACCTCTCGCATTACGCTCACTAATCGTCACTGCGGCGACCGGCACAAACGTTCCTATAGAGGCTTGAGCGCATTATACAAGTCACTTCATTGGGTTGAACACGAGCGACGGCGCATTGGACGCTCATGGTACTTCACAACATGACCTTGAATTTCTTCTAGCCTTCAGGAGGCGGAAACTGCACCCCACCCTTCGGTTTACGTATACGGCGCCTTTTGCCAAACGTAAATTAAACAACTGCCGTGGTTGCCGTGTTGCGGCTGAGCCGCACTCTCATTTCCTCCTAAACACCAACTCATTGTTCAGCCTCGTGGACGCCAGAATGCGTGCACTGGCAGTGTTATCCGGACTGGTTTGTGTTGTCTTATGCTCAAGCTTAGCTGAGAATGCAACAAACATTGTTGTACGTCCATTACCTCATTATCATCAACACCAGCCGCTGAAATACCCTCACAAACAGGTTATCGACCCAAAATCATTCGCAGTCCTCCCTCAAGACTACCCATTTCGCACAGACCCCTTCACTCAGCTATTCAACCCAACAAACACATCCACGCCCATCTTCCAAGTCTTCAATCCATCATTCCTTGACCTCCTTGGACCCAACCCTTCAATCCACCAAATAGCCTCCAACGGCTCTGCTGCATTTGCTCACGAAGCACCGGTTTACGTTCCTGAAACGGACGAGGTCTTCTTCTCGAGCAATGGTGGTAGCGATGTGACTAGACCTGGATGGGTTTCGAAAATCAGTTTAAGTGAAGCTGAGAGGTTGCTTGAAGAGAGCGGGGGTGGAGATGTTAATGTGACTGTCACTGAGGTCAGTGCCGGATCCTCGTGGTTTTCGTGTGTATCTTTCCAATGATTGGTTTCGGCAACAGGTCTCCTTGGATGACAGTATACAAGAGGTCAATGGCGGCACTGGGCTATTCAATGGTGATCTTGTTTTCGCGACCCAAGGCCGAGGTTCAATCCCTCCAAGCGTTGCTCTCGTCAACCCTCAAGAACCATACAACTCCACTATCCTTCTAAACAACTTCTATGGACGCCAGTTCAACTCGCTAAATGACGTCAAGATCCTCCCTGGCACCGATATGATTTTCTTCGTGGACGACATGTACGTTCCCCCTTGTACCTCTGCTCAAGTTTGCTGATCATTTTGCCAAATAGATACGGATACCTCAGCGGCGTCCGTCCAGCTCCAACCATGTTTCAAAGTCAAATATACCGATTCGATCCGGAATTGGGCACAGTACGCGCTGTCGCGACGGACTTCGTTGAAGCGAATGGACTAGCGTTTGATGGAGATGGCAAGATCGCATATGTGTAAGATTGTCTCTCTGCATTAAAACATAAGATTCGATTACTCACTTGACCTAACCTTCGGCTGCGTTATACATGTAGCACTGATACCGGCGCCGCTGGTCGTTCTCTGAATGCCACTGGTCCTACAACTATGTAAGTCTGGTGATGAATCGATTAGTTCTCGAGATCTCATGCGAACTACTAACAATTGTAGATATGCATTCGACGTCGATGTAAAGACGCACACATTCACAAACCGCAGGATATTCGCATACGTCGACGCCGGTATTCCTGATGGTGTCCAAGTCGATACCGAAGGGAACGTGTGGGCTGCATGTTGGGACGGTGTCCAGGTCTGTCACAACTCTGTCAAGTTTTGGTGCCGTATACTGATGATTACTAATTCTAGGTCTTTTCACCAGATGGTGCGCTTCTGGGGAAGGTCTTCCTTAATACGCTATCTGCAAATTTCATCTTTGCTCCCCCAAATCGTTTGGTCATTTTGGCTGAGACAAAGATCTATTTGGCGCGTATTGCAGCAAAGGGAGTGGTGTAAAGGGGTGGTCGAGAAAGGGGCTTTAATTTCGTTATTGAGTACTGCTACAGAGTGTCTCCTGGCCTACAAGCGTAGGATGGAATATCCGTACACTAGGTTACGTGATTCTTCTTCTAATTCAGGACCCTACTCGGAGTGGTTGATACACGACTGACCATCACGCTTCATAAATGAGTATTACGAAGCTTGAAGAAAGTTAAAGCCTCCAAAAGTTTACAATCCTGCTCATAAACTCTTTCCCTCTCGTATTGAATTCTACGCAGACCTTTCTACCGCTTGAATCAGGGATGCGCCTGCTCTCAGCCCCGACCCACTGCGTGTGGCTCTTCACATGATAACTTGCCGGAATCTCGGGATTGGGTGTACCCAAAGACACTGTGACTGTGACCGGGCTCGGCGCATACGATACAGACAGCGGAGGTCGAGACTCTGTTGTTGCCTGACGGAAAGGGCTTTGATTGAAAAGGTTTAAAAACAGATTTATTGGACGACGGTTTCCTGCTAGAGCTGGGAGGGCGGACGGTAGAAGGGCCGGTCATGCTCTCCTGCAATTTCAGTTCCATTTCACGAACAAAGCTGGCCATTTTCAAAGAAAGGAGGTAGCTGGAAAAGTCAAATGCCACGTTCTGAGTGATTCGATCGGATCGGAGGCTCAATTCCGTCCTCTTCCAAAAATCATAAAGGTCACCGGCCTCCGCTCGTTTGAAAAAGTTGAAATGTTGCCTCCAACCTTGAGTCCAAGTCCCATCCTGCTCCTTATCTCTTTGGCCTTCAAAGTGAATATACTGCTCCCCAGCGATATAAAATTCCGAGTAAGAAATGGAGCCTTCCTCGCCGAATATCTTGGTTAATGCTGCGATATCGAGAATAGGCGCTCCTTTAGAGCCGTCAGCGGCATACGTCTTTTTAAGATTCATAGTGGGGAAGTGGATATCCACATATCGGATGTTTTTGTGGAGAAAGAAAGGAAGGGGAATGACGGCGTTTGTATTTGCGGTCATAAAATAAATATCATGGAAAGCACATTGCTCTCCGAATGGCGAGTACGGAATCAAGCTGTCCCCGTTTTTATGACGACGTTTAGCCTCTCTTGCTGCGTCATCCCCCAGGAGGTTGGCTTTCCTCTTTTCTTGGGCCTTGCGTCGTTCTTGAGTGGACAGAGGGGATGGGTTTTGAGAGATCTGGGTCGGCTGGGGCCGTCCGTCCAGTGGCATTTCGGTCATGGTTGAGTATATGCGCGTGAAACGAAGTCGAGAATACTCTGGAAGGTCAATAAATACGTTTCTGTGCGTGGAGTGGGGTGAAAATAAAATGCTAGCGTGCACTGGCAGCGAGATCCTTGGGCTGATGAGACAGTAATTAAAGAGACGCGTACTGATAATTGATGCGTATGTTACGCGTTATTTGTACATATTTGTTCTGATCCGCTGATGGGAAGGTCGTGGGGAAACGAAGATGCTTCAAGACAAGAAAGTTCGAAGTCCATTTCACGCCATCATCCGAGCTCGAGAATCGATATCCATGCTTCTTGTCAACTGCTGCGAGGTTCCATATTCGATGTCACTTTACTTATTACACTATTAATATGTTCTTCACAAAATCAGTCTGACTCGAACAAAATTTGGCCACCTGTGGCCCCTGAGCAATCTTCCACGGGTCGTGTACTTGTCGCTCTACTCTCGAGCTTCTGGCAGGGAACGTTGCGCTCCACACATCATCCCAAAAACTGCTTCTATCTAGAGCTGTGCTCAGATTCGGATGGATTACGCCACTTAGCCCATAATTAAACCAACGACAGCGCCGCGCTATGACCGCGAGGACATGGTGACGCTCGAATGGTGGCATGAGGACGATCATGCATCATGAATGCGGTGGTTCTGGCTTTTAACTCTTCCGCAGCTTGATACATAGGGCTGAATCTTTCTTCGCCAACCTTGTTTTGAAGCAAACACCCAGTCCAATCACTTTACCTAAACCATGGGGGCCATTGGCAGCTCTAGACATCGCCGACCGGATGCTATTATCATCGTGTAAGCAAGTACCTTAACACTCGTCCACAAAGTATGGCAGTCTGAATGGTCCCCAAGTGTTTGCGGGAAGGCTGGAGCGGGTAAAAGTACTGTAAGTTCCAAGCAATTACGTCCTTGCGGCATTATATGAGGCTGACGAGAGTTTCCAGTTCATTAACACCGCAACCAGGTCAACTACCATGCCAGTAAACCACTCTCAGTCACCGCAGAGAAGCTCAGACGTGCTACACGCTGCTATCGGGGATCTCGGACGTGTGAGGTTTAAGGACGGGATTATATTCCTCGAGGTGCCCTCGCTAGTTTCATTAGAGCTCGAGGAAGAGACTTCTGTGGAGCAGGACCTACAGACGCTGCTTGAAAGTTTGTCAGTTGACTTTATCTGGATGGGCCACTGCTGGAAGGCTTATGGTTTTTAGGCGAAATGACTTCAGACACATAAGGATATGTGGACTCCTGTATCTTCATCCAATAACAGATATCGACTACCCGGATTCCCGTGCCCGTTACTGGGCCCTACTCACAAGACTTCGGAGGAACAGATATATCGACCAACTCCCGGGTACCGTGGTGTTGGTCACGACAAAGTGGGAAAGCTCACATTCGCAAGCTTCAAGCTATCAGCTTGAAACCCAGCGGAAAAGACAAAAAGAGCTCCGGATGTACTGGCATAGATTGCCCAGGGAACCTGTATCATCAATCGTCATGTCCTTTCACGAATATTTCGAAAGGGCATGGCTGATCATCGCAGCGTCGACAGAGCTGCGAGATGGAGATATTCTTCGCCGGGCGATTGTAAAGGAAGGAAAGAGACGGGAATGGGAGAAGTGGGACGAGGCGGAGAGTAAATGGGAGTGGGAACATGAGAAGCGGATGGCAGGAGAGAAGGAGCTGGCAAGAATAAAAAGTGGGAAGAAATTGGATAAGGGAGTAGATAAAGAGGGTGCGCCTGGCAAGATTGTTAAATATGATGTAGAGAAGAGTATAGAAGTGGAAGGAGATGGTCTTGGAGGGTGTGGGAGTAGCAAAGGGAAGGGTAGGAGTAGCAAAGGGAAAGGTAGGAGGAAAAAGGGCAGTAGAAGTGACATGAACATAATTACAGTGGAACTCCGTGCTTAGAATGCTCAGCCCACGTACAGGTTTTCGCATTAGCATTTGTCTTTAATCTCACGTCAACCTTTAGCCTCTCGAGTCTCGCAGCCGTGGATAGTTTACTCTAGTTCCGACTTATGATGGGGCACGCATTTGCTGCTTAATGAAGTGTTTGACGATAGCGTGTTTTCTTGGTAATTACCGATCCTATGGGCGAGAGACTCGCACAACTTCTATATGCTAAATGCAAGGTTAGATCTCACCCGGCGAGGGATTCATCAAGGCGCTCTGAGATTTGTCGCTCTCAGCATTACTTGCATTTTGGCCGTGGTCACTACGCACTACGCTATTCCAAGCCTATTCTGTCGCTGAAGCCTCAAGGTGTGTGAGGGCCTGCTGATTAGTGTCTTTCTGAACAATTGGAAGTGGTGGCGTATGCTCCGAGATGCCCAGAGGTTTGTAGATACCAAAAACGGATGCGTTAAGAGCGTGGGAGTATAGCATCAAGCTTCTGCTGTTAGGGGTTCGCCGGGTGTATATGTGTTCGACAGGTCACCTACACGTCGCCATCTGTCACCAAGGTATATCTCGGGCGTTTTTAGCTCTCTTAATATTCTAACACCCCTTTCTCTCACTTTTTTCGCAGACTTCAGATAAAAGAGATGGCCAGTGTATTAGGACCGCTCGCGAACACGCTCAAGTATATCACAACTACCAAGGTCCACCCCGCGTTTCCGTACCTTATTGGACCTACGGTCCATGCTGCTAGGTATGCAACATGCTTTATTCCCCTTGGACCAGTGTATCTGATGCTTTTCCTGAAAAGAATCTCAATAGCATTCCAGGCAAATGCCCGGAAATCTCCCGGCGCCCCATTGTCCTGGGGAACTTATATCGCTGGATATTTACTTATGGTCCGTCTACATCTAGATCTCGTTTGTGGCACTCAAAATACTGATGTCCGCGCGTTGTCACCGACAGTGTTGGGGTGGCGGTCTACTTACTAATTTCATGCTCGGCCTTCCGCCACCAATGCTATACTCTTTCGGACCTTGGGTCAACTATCTCACTGTTCACTTTGTACTCACAGCTCTATTCACCTTCTTCCCCTCTGTAAGTCCCTCTTCCACTTCTCGCCCCTCAAAGAAATGACGAACCATTCACGTTACAGCTCCTCCATCCACCAACATTCGATACCGCTCTCTTCCCATTAGACGCCCTAGTCCGTACTACGGCTATCGTCGGCAGTGTATCCCTGCTTTCTCCCTCCTCGGCGTCTGCGAAGCAAATTAACCCTCTCTATGTTAACTCTCCCTTAACACACATGATCATTGGCGCTCTGGCGTCTTCTGGTGGAGGCTTCCTTGCAGGTACTCTTGGTGCATGGACAAGCCAGTGGAGCTTTAGTACACCACCTTTGTTCAGAGCTGGTGTGGGTATGTGGGGTAGCCTGGATGTCTGGGGTGGTTCGTTCGTCGGTACGTTTTCACCTTAATAACGCGCTATCAAGCGCTAATACAGCTTAAACTGTTACAGCTGTGGTGTACGGTGTGGCAACAGACCATCCGGCATTCAAGACTTTCCTTCCAACACTCCTCAGAACACCTATCTTTTCTCAACTCATCCAACTTGTTTACCCATTCTTGGATTCCAGCTTCGATGGACTAGCACCTCTGAAGCCGACTGAAGCGCGTGCCCTCGGAGGGTTGGTCCTGACCTTGTTGTTTGGGCTGAGAGTGTATAACGTTCACTGGTCTGGTGCTGTCGCTGCACCCAAGGGAAAGGCTGAGGGAAAGCAATCTAACAAGAGCGGGAAGAAAAGTGCTCCAACGAAAATTCAGTGAAGAGTTAAGGTGGATAAATGTGTATATGACCGTATATGAGTGTCATGTTGTCATGCTTGCGTTTGTATGCTGTTGGTCACGCCAGCAGCTTGTATTATCTATCGCTTTCTTGTTTAATATCCTTGTTTTATCTTGGTTTATCTGTTCAATGTGATCATCGGGTACCTGCTCTTACTTGTATATTGTGTAGCACTTGATCTAGTTGCTAAATGATAAATGGTTGTCAACTACACAAGCTAAATCCAGCTCGAGTAATATGGAAGAAGAAATGCAGAATGCAGAACACAAGTATTGGTGCTGAGCGGCTGTATTCCCACGCTCCTCATCGGAGGATGCCATTTTCGGAAACACTGCGCTAACCCGAGCTTTCCAAATCCAACCAAGCCAGCTGCCACTCCATCTATTAACCCCTCATCGGCAGCATCAGGTCTCTCCGCAACTCGACACCAAACATCAAGCATGTCTACACGCGCATTAAACGACGATGAAGTCCTCAGCGAGATGAATAAGATGGTATGCCATAGCCGCGCAATAGACATACGCCCTGATGATAATAACTCATATCTTCCCCCTACGTGATCCGGGAATTTTGATACACTAGGTCGCATTCATCAACCAAGAGGCACGCGAGAAAGCACGCGAAATCCAAGTTAAAGCGGACGAAGAATTCGCCATCGAAAAGGTATTACATATCTCATTCGAAATAGGCGAACCGGTCGATACTAACGACGGCTGCCCACCCCAGGCCAGACTCGTAAAACAAGAACAACAATCCATCGACGCTCAATACGAAAAGAAACGCAAGGGCGCAGAAGTCTCCCAGAAAATGTCCGTCCAAATCCTTTCATTCGACCAAACCTATAAGCTAACACTGCGTCATCGCATGACTTTTAACAGCGCACAATCAACCCTTACGAACCGATCCCGTCTAAAACTTCTTCACAAGCGCGAAGAGCATCTCCAGGATCTCTTCTCAGTCGCCCGCACAGAGCTCGCACAACTTGCAAGCAAGGGATCTGATTCTGGCGCCTACACGCAGTTCTTGGAAGGCGTCATCGTTCAAGGATTCCTCCAGGTCATGGAACCCAAGGTGCTCATCCACACTCGCACTCAAGATGCTGAAGTTGCAAAGCAAGCTGCAGAAGCCGCTTCACAGACTTATAATGACCTGACCGGGCTGAGTGTTGAGTTTGAGATCGTGCCTGACCTTGGTGAAGATGGGTGAGTCGTCCTTTGCTAGTTATGGTTTCGCAATTCTAATCACATTTATCTCCAAGTGCCGGTGGTGTCAAGCTCGTCAATGCGTCTCACCGTATCACGGTGGACAACACTCTTGATGAACGATTAAGGCTGCTAGAAGACAGGGTATGCCTCAATTACCTCCGATTCATTCCTCCCCTGACTCCTCCCTCCGGCAGATGCTTCCCGAGATCAGGAGAGACCTCTTTGGAGCCAACGAGAATCGCAAGTTCTATACCTGATTACCCTCCCTGTAGACACTCGATGCATTTTCAATTCATTGATACCTATTCTTGCCTCAATTCACCCAGAGATGTGCACATGAGGACGCGATGCTATTTCCACTGAACATACGACATAACGACGAAAAAACAATCAAATCACAAAACACAAATTACAAGTTTACAATTACAACCATTAATCTGTTCCTTCAGTCCTAACGACGTCAGGATGCTCATCGGCCCAACCCCGGATACCCCTGATCGTAACAAGGAGTCTTCCCGAAGATTCCAATACTGGTACAGTGGTACAGTTGCAATCGATGAGCGACTTATGCATCTCCTTTGCAGACCCCAATAGGTCATCGACAGCCGATATCAACCCAGTCACCGTCGCAGATCCCAGAACTGCCTGGAGCGACGACAAAACCGGTGGTAGCAAACCAGCCAGCAATGAGGCCACAGGTCCTGGAGCAGACGATCTTGATTCCAGCTCAACTGCACTCTTCACCACGGTCGTGAAAGCCTTGGCCAATCCTAAGTCAGAGAAGATGATAGAGGGAGAACTTGCGTTCCCGTCTCGGGCGACTTTTCTACCACCGGCGTTCAACAGACTCAAGATCCCATTCAGCGTGCCCGATAAACCTGGACCGAGCCCATCAATCGTCATATTTGCCGAAACACCTCCAAGTCCGAGGTGATGCAAATATTCGTCTAAGATTACAACTACTGGGGTTCCCTCGGGTCGTCGAAGTGTATTTGTCGTAGATGCATGCAAAGCAAGAGGTGGCACTGGGGCGGGTTCCATTGCCGGCATAGGGAACGGCATCTCTATCTTCTCACTGGGCGAATAGTCTTCACAAGATGCCTTGATGACTATCGCAGTCTTGACCACCAGCGATAACTGATCGACAAGGCTACTACAATCCCTGTATTTAGAGAGGGCCATTCGAGCACCGGTCGACGTAAGAACGACGAGGTCAAGATTGTCGGAAAGTCCAGAGATATCCGTCGACGTCATCAATCCGAGGGTAGCCAGAGAGACGGGAGCGAGAGTGGCCAGCTTGGAAGAACGCTGGGCCTTTAATGAAGTAAGAGAATTGAGGTCTCCTAGCCTGAGGACGAGGCCAACGAGAGCTTCCACTTGTTTGATCAGAGAATCAATTCCTAGACCACGAACCGTTTCTTGTCGGCGTTTACTATCCTGGCCGGCCGAATGGATATCCGAAAGATCATGAAAACCACTGTCCGCCTTGCCGGCTTTAATCGAAGTTTCAACACTACTTATGCCCAGATCAGCCAACAACTGGAACAGAGAAATCGTGATCGGAGCTTCTGAGCTGGAACCAGAAGAGGCATGTACACCAGCCGAGGAGCAGTACCAGCCGAGAATATCAGTGGTCAAGTCGATGAAAACTCCCATGTCCGCCCTAATCCCATCAAGGCTATGGTCCTCGGCGTATTCGCAATCTGATAGCTTGTCATCAGCCCCTTGAGCGAGGATCAAGAGTTCCGTGGTGGAATTGAAGAAGGATCCAACGGTGCGAGACACGAAGAGTTTTGTGGTAATTCGCGTAATTCTATCAGCAGAGGTGAGAACCATAGATGTTCGCGGAGTCGTCAAGTTCTTGCGCAAAATATCCGAGTGATTACGAAGGCTGCTCAGCGCTCTCATGAGATTGGCCAGGTCGATGATAATATGGATATCGAGTGTTGCACCGTCACCGCCCACGTCTCGCGCTGTAGCATGCATCATTCGAGGGGATAGGGTTTTGGTTTTCCGAACACAAGTGCCTCCCCCGGCAGAGGGGATCCAGCCAGTAACACACGATTTGACAACACATCGACCGTGGATGCAAGAGCCATTCTCAGCGTTTGGAATGTGGCGGCAACCGGCGGCGATGGACCCTTCACTGCCCGAAGACCTGAAGCATGCGGTACCGGCCCTAGAATCGGGTTTTGACGCATACAGCGCACATCCCTAAAGCAACAGTCAGTTTTGATCTATAGCAAAATGCTTGTGAGTCCTACGGTAGAAGTATTTCCGCAATTTTCGCAAGGATCGGCGCCATGGGTATAACCACCGCTATTGGGTATCTCACAGCTGTTCGAGTCGCCGCATACATGGGCGTCAGGCGGTTGGGTGCACTCTCGCCTGCTGGGCGATGTCTTGATCTAACGAAAAGTTAATAAATCACGAAGATGTGAGGCGTTTACACTTGACATACGAGAACTTCTAAATATTCCTTCAATGTACCTCGCCCGACGAGGCTCGCCAGAACGACCATACTAGTGTCGGAATCCAGGTATAAATCAAGGTCCTGTCATTATTGAGCCGCATATACCCATAAAATATAATATGAGCCACCTTCATGCAGAGACAGAGTTGCGAATCCAGAGTCAGGATACTGTTTGGAAACTTGAAGCCCACAAGTGGCTCCAGTTCTGTGAGAAGCCTGGTGTCGACAGAGGCGCATGTATCGACCAAAGCTCGTGAAGACAGAAGGCGGCGAGAAGAGATATCTGCTGGCTGGGGACCAGGCTTGAATGGGTTGTTTGCTTGGCGGGAGATTGCCTGAGGGTGTATCGCGAAGGCGTCGGGAATCGCTGCAATAAAAACAAGGGGTGCATATAGCACAGACGGAAGCGCCCTAAGGAGGCGCATGGTGAGATAGAGGAGACAGGTTCTAAGGTCTTAAAAGTTGGAGGTAAAGAAACGCTCTACCGCGTCGCCCTTGAATATATATGCCTGCTCTTGATATGGTCACGCACAATATTATCCATTTTGGGGCATACACTTTCCGTTTTGGGTGACGGTGTTTCGGCCGTATCGGCTGACGCTTCCTATTTATGTCTTATCACAACTATTACGCCAGAGTCCACGACGTAGACAAATGACTCAAATGTCTCACAAGTTTACTTCAAGAGACATGAGCAAGCCAGGATTTTCCAACTCGAATATCCAGGAGGGAGTCGTCTCTCTTAGAAGCCAACTGAAAGAGTTTGAAAGGAAGACAGCGTCCAGCCTTTCTCGAGGGAGCGCGGGTATATGGGATAATCACTAAACTGCACGAGTGATTCAGTGATCCAGACGTATCATTGTAGCAATACCATGCCAATTGAGGCAATTCTTTAGATTATGTCTCAATAAGCTTATAATCTATGATTAAAATATACTTGGTGCGGTTTCAATGATAATATAATATCATCATCGGACCCCCTCTGGTGCAGTTAACCAGATCCCTTCAGAAGATCTGACTGCCTTCTCCGCGAATGCATTAATCTAATGATAGCCTTTATTTTGGGTTTGGTTCAGCCAGCATACCAAATCGAAGCAATCGAACCCGGCCCATGAGTCGAGCATCTGGCTAGTATTCATTAATTACACATTCTCTTGGTAGTTCATGTCTTTGTTTATGAGTCGACTGATTCAAGCTGGCGGTTAAAGTTTCCGAATCGGAGGAGGGGGTAGGATGCCGAGGTATCGGAGGCCCGCTCAGGGATAAGCCATAACAGCAGCCTCCGAGAAACGGAAATTGAACAAGAACTCTAATCCTATTGAAATCCTATGGTAGGCTCTCGAGTGAACCAGCAACAAATATGAGCCGTTCGCCTGTGCGAAGAAATCCGGTAGGATTTCAGCTGACCCTGCAATCCCAGCCACCTTCATAAACAGTTCACGGGCCATAGTTTTATTTCATTCGACCCGGTCAGAGTCTGCATGGCTGGGAAAGATATTGCTAAGAGTCGACTTTGTTCCTATATGGCCACAGAATGAGCCCAAAAAAATTGCGCCCATCAGGGGTAAAAAAGATCTGGAAAAACGAATAACTTCGTCGGAGGGAAGGGCCAGTTCGGTTGGTATCAGAGCCAGAGAGCTACCTCTATATTCCGTGTCGATCAACGACAAGCGAAAGCGACCTCGCGGGGGCCTCGGTGGTAGATACTTCAACGCTCGAAGGGGTATCGGGTAAAGGTGTTGCCACAACTAGTGCCAGCGCGATCTCCAGCGCGATTTTCGGGCGAAAAAAGTTTGAATACAATAGTCGATCAGCTCAGTTGAAGCCAGCATCAATACACTCGCCAAGAGTGGATCATCACGACGTAGTCATTTCACGAGAAACAAGATATCAGTTCCAGGATCTCGTTGCCTCTTCCCCGTCGGATGTGGGCCGATTATGAACCGCTACGAGCCCAGTTCGCAAACAGAGAAAGGGGGTGTAGACAAGGAAGAGTAGTTCGAAGTAATTACAGAATATACCAGAGGTATTTTCGACTGAATTCGTTCATCCATTCCTCCGCAGAAGAGAAGATTGGTTATTCGGCAATCGTGGATGCGGGGTAACGGCAAGAAAATAAAGGGCATCAAATCATCCTTGATACTTGCGCCTGGTAGTCGACAGTCAAGTCAGTTGTATTCAACGATATTTACCCTCATTCGTGAGTTTCTAGACTAATTCCGTGAGCTCAGTTAGATGAAGGGGAATTTGGAACAGGCTGGAGCTGTACCTAGAAGCCATTCGTGTCCCAGCGCTTCTAATTGCTGTCTATTATCAGAATTAGTCACCCGAGGGTTGTCCAGTGGAAGATATGAGCCCGACGCAGCTTGTTAGTAGGTCTGTGCCGACTTGACCGAGAGTGTACTATGGAGATAGCGAAACTAGGGTCGCCTCCGATCGCTCTCGTTTCAGACTCCGCTCAGTTTGGGACGCCCACTGTTGAACTCCGAAGAGACCCAGAAACTTGCTTTTGACTCGAGGAAATAAGCTGAGAAAATCGGTGCAGCAGTGGCAAGTAACTTGGAAAACCTTGTTAAAATCTAAACGAACAGATGCATGCTACGGCAAAATACAAAAAAATCCCTCTTCCACTCCTGTAGATGTCCAATAGATCACGTTGAATAGTACTTCGCTCTGACTTTTTCACCAACAGTTCCACGTGGGCACTTCTTCCCAGTCCAGAGCTCAAATTGTTCGTATCCTTGCTCCAAAAGCACTTCCAACCCTCGCACAGTCTTCCAGTTGGGAGCAGCGCTTGCGAGCTGGAGTAATGGTGTCTCGGCAGGCTTGTATGCCATGTCGACAACAACGGCGGGTCCATCGCGATATTTGTACAGGTCTGCTGTCAAGAGCGTGGCGCCTGGCGTACCCTCTTCAAGTGTTGTAGCATTCGCAGGGACGGTGCCAACAATTACGTTAGGAGGTGCACCAGGAAAGACATCAAGTTGGTCCAGGACCTGTACGCGGGCTTCAGGGAATGTTGATGCAAGCTCCTCCGCTTTGCTCTTCGTTCGATTCCAGAGATAGATAGTCTCCGCACCGAGAGACTGAAGGGCGTAGAGTGCCGCGCGTGCAGTTCCACCACCACCGATCACTAACCCGTTCTTCACACTACCAGTTGCGAGCTGAGCAATAACGCTCGCACGAATGCCCAACCAGTCTGTGTTGTCACCAATAAGTACCCGCTTGCTTTCGGAAGTGGTCTTCGGAATGACGGTGTTGACTGCTCCGATAACCTTTGCAGCAGGCGTGAGTTCGTCGAGAGAAGGAATGACATCGAGTTTATATGGAATAGTCACTGATGCACCTCCGAAGTCTGCCGCTGCGATTGCCTCTTTGTTCTGTTCGTTAAAGCTCTGGGTCTCCAAGAGGCTGTACTTATGCGGGAGACCCAGCACCTGAAAACCCGAGTTGTGTAGGGTAGGCGACATGGAGTGGGCAATGGGGTTACCAAAGAGATAGAACTGCTTGGAAGGAAGCTGTCCAACAAGGTGGAGTGCTTCCTGGATCTGCTTGAAGGAAAGCTGACCAGGAGCGGCCTTGAACGGGAGAAGGGGATGGGTGACGGGTGTGAAAGTCTCGTTGAGGATTCGCGAGAGCTGGCCTTGTGTGCCCATGTTGATTGCGATGATAGGCTTAGCATTTGGCTTAGCACCAATAGTGGTAACGAAGTTGTGCAGCTCGAAGTTGTCTTGAATGGTGTTGGCCATGCCAATAATTTTGATAATGTCGCCCAAACTATCCGCGATGTCATACTTCTCCTTGACGGCAGCCGAGTTCCACTTGAGGTTGCCACTGAAGTCGTGATATGACGCGATAATCTTCGAGGAACCTTTCTTGGAGATAAGCTCTCGAACCTGCTGCTCTGGCAAGGTAACTTCAACGTCGAGATATTCAACGCCAGCCTTCAAACCCAGCTCAAGGAGTTTCAAGGCTTCCTTTTCGGCCTTGTCGGGGTGTTTTCCACCTTGTGACACACTCCTGACGGTATAGACGATGGGAAGAGAGGTGACACGACGGAGAGTAGCGAGCTGAGAAGCGACGTAGTCCGTGGAGGGAATAGCTTGATCATCAGCGTCCTTGGCCGATTTCAAGAGGTCGACACGTAGCTCTAGAGCGTCGACTCCTTCAGAAATCTGATCAATGATTGGGAGTGCTTGTGTGACGTCGGGATAGGTCAGGGAGAGGAAATAGGAGCGCTTCCCGCCGCCGACGTTCGGGGAGAGGTTGGGTTGCTGACCGGTGATGTGTTTAAAGAAACGTTTAACCTCTTCATGAATACCAGCAGATGGGGACGTCACAACATTAGCATCGCCAACGGGGTTGAGGAATTCATGACTGGAGATTTCAGAGAACCAAGGTTCACGCCTATGATACACGTCGGCAACAGGCTCTCCATAAGCCGGCCTAGCGCTCTCGGCTCCCAAATACTCGAGAATCTCATGCAGTGGGCGACTGATGTGTACCACAGGTCCCTTCGTGGCGGCGTATTGCTTGAGAATCTCCCGAGAGGTAGGGGTTTCTACAATCCCACCACCCAAGGATAGAATGTGACCGGTAGGTTTCTCTTTGAGCATTTCCTCCAGGACAGCAGACTCAGCCTCCCGGAAAGCAGGCCAGCCATGCTCGGCGACGAATTCTCGAAGAGGTTGCTTCTTTTTCTCTGCGAAGTAGTCATCCGCATCAAGTTGCGGCCAACCAAGAGATTTGGCGGCCAACTCTCCGATGAAAGACTTGCCAACGCCACGCATGCCGATGAGGACGACAGAAGCGGAAGGGTCAAAGGATCTAGTTCCGCTGACGGAGGCTTTGGCATGGAGGCCAGCCAAGTCAACGCCCTCAACCTTGATGCCGATCTAATAGGGATGGTGGATGAGTAGTTGTAATAGTAAATCCGTCAGTGAGTACGTACCTTGTTCTCGAGATCGTCCCACCAGTTTGGCCAAGTCTTCTCGACACAGCGCTTCTCCTCGAGAACGGTTTCCTCAATGACAGTGGCCAGAACGCTGAAGGCCATAGCAACACGATGATCATCGTAACAGTGCACACTGACACCGCGCTTAAGTTCAGCAATGGGTCTGCCAATGACCTCGAGGCCGTCATCCAGCTCGATGCACTCCACACCAAACTTGGCTATGATATCTCGTCAAGTTTTGCTGTCAGGAAAACGATAATGTAACGTACCAAGCTGATCGATCATAGCCCGAATCCTATTGCACTCCTTCACTCGCTGATTGGCAATACCCAAAATCCTTGTCTTGCCGGAAGCAACGGCGGCAACGGCGGTAGCAGTCAAGAAGGCATCCGTCATAGTCTCCATGTCTACCTCCTCAATGGCCTTCAAGCTACCAATCGGAGGTCCTTGGACCGTAGTCTCGGTCTCAGTCTGCGTAACAGTGCAGCCCATCTTCTCCAAGACTTCCTTTGCGAACTGAGCATCGCCTTGAAGGGAACTGGTACCGATGTTATCAATAGTGCAGGAGGTGCCAGTGATTGCTGCAATGGCCAATGGGTACGTAGCACTACTGGCATCCGATTCGATGCTGTAAATCGGTGGGTTAACGTAGACAGCTTTGGGTATGTCGTAGGTGTCGAGGAGTTTGCCAGTAGCAGGGTCCGTCCTTCGAGTGACATCAACACCAAAAGTCTTCATCATGGCGATGGTCATGTCGATATAGGGCTGAGAGATGACCTGGCCGCCCGTGAGCTCGAGCATTACGGGTTCTGCAGCGTAAGGAGCGCAGAGAAGGATGGAGGACACGTATTGGCTGGAAACGCTGGCGGCAAGTTGTATGGTACCACCTTTGAGGCCTTCAGGAGCAATCTCCAGGGGGAGACACCCATCGGTTTCCAAACAGGTGATTTTGCTGCCATTAGCCCTCAAGGCCGTGACGAGTGGACCAATCGGGCGTTGCTTCATACGGGCGTTGCCAGTGATGACAGTGAAGTCGGCGTCATCCTTGGGTGAGATCTGGACAAGAGTACAGACTGTAGTGAGGAAGCGGGCAGCAGTTCCAGCATTGCCGAGGTAGAGCTCCTTGCCCTTGGGAGGAACAGCGAGGAAGCCTTCACCACCCTCAACAACCAGGGTATCACCGTTGTCTTCCCACGAGAATTTGGCGCCCTACACTAAATCGTCAGAATGAGTACCGCAACAGTCAAGCTAACTCTCACCTTCAGTTCTTTGAGAGCAGACATCATGACCTGGGTATCATCGGAATGCAACAGATTCCTAAGCCTGCAAGTGCCCTTGCCAAGGGCGGCAAGGACCAAAGCGCGGTTTGAGATACTCTTGGAACCCGGAGTCGACATCACAACAGGGCTATGTATAGGAATGCCAGGAATGACTTTCGCTGCTTCGGAAAGAGTCTTATAAATGAGTGCATCTTTCACCACAGTCGCCTTCTGCTCGTAGGTGGCACCAATTCTCGATAAGATGACGATCTTCTTGTTAGTGCCACTGTTCTTCTTGTCAATGCGCATGATATCGAGGAGGCGATCGACGGTCAAGAGACGTGCGGCCGGAAGATTGGCAATACGAGGGTCGGACAAAGAGATGGGTAGGTTGTATCCCTTGAGGCATCGGGAAAGGCGTCCAACGCCAACTTGGGACAAGATGCCCATTTGACGCGAAAGCTCGGCCTCTAGGATCATACCGATACTGACACATTCGCCATGGAGGATGGTAGGCGTCAAAACGGCCTCGATGGCATGACCGATACTGTGACCGAAATTGACGAGGTTACGGAGGCCGGTTTCTCGTTCATCGATAGTGACGATGTGAGCCTTCACCGAGATAGAACCAACGATTACGGAAAGAAGAAGCTCCTGGGCGGCAGAACGCGTATTCTTAGTCCGCCCAGCGAAATTTTGGGAAGGCGTCTGGATAGCCGCAAAGATCTCGGCCGAGCGAGCTTCAAGAGACAAAAACTCGTTCTCATTCCAGATGGCTGCCGTCTGATGAACGAATCAGTGTTAAATGTCGGGATGCCCAGAAGTCAGACCCACCTTGACAACTTCAGCCATGCCATTGGAGAACTCGCGTTGAGGTAGAGTTTCTAGGAATGCGGCATCAATGAAGATGTATTCCGGCTGCCAGAAGGCGCCGATCAAGTTCTTTCCGTGCGGGGTGTCAATCGCAGTTTTTCCCCCAACGCTAGAATCCACCATAGCTAGAAGGGTGGTGGGAATCTGAACGAAGCGAACACCTCGCATGCTAGGGACGCTCTTGAGTAACAGTAAGCTGCCAGTCAAAAATTGGAAGCGTACAAGGTAGCAGCAACAAATCCAACAAGATCTCCAATGACACCTCCGCCAAGGGCAAGAATAACAGTATCTCTGGTGCATTTGTTGAGGAGTAGGAAGTCTTCGATTTGAGCTTTTCCATCTCGACTCTTTGAGGTCTCGCCGGGAGGGATCACGAAGCTGATAAACCTTGGTTGAGGACCTGAGGCCTTTTGACTGTCAAGTTCAGCCTGGAAAACGTCTTCAAATGCTTTCAGATGGAATTTAGCAATGTTGATATCAGTGATCAAGACATAGGTGGACGATGGAAGGGTGTTGATGACAGTTTTGGCGATGTAGGGGGTCAAGTGGAATCCACAGTGGATGGAATCCTTGCCGAGGATGGATACTTTATGGATATCCGCCTCTGCCATTTCTTGGAAAGAGATATGGGGACGGTAGGATGTTTTTGAGGGCAAGACTTCTCGTCCATCCTTTTGTAGCGGACATGATGAAGGTTAGTACCCGAAGTCACGTGGGAAAATTATCCTCCTCATCTCCGAATTTACCTCCGGTGATCCTGGCTTAGATCCCAATCAGTCCGATGAAGCATTCCTCCTGCCCATATATCCAGCAACTCAAAAGCCCTTTGTGGCATATCGTAACCTATCGGGGCGCGAAGCATCATACAACGGGTAACTAAATCCAGTCAAACCTGACACCAGTAGCAAGAGAAGCATTCATTGAGTCAAGGCGGGACCCAAGTTTACACTTTCGTTCAATCTGCTTTATTTTTAAGCCTTGTAAGTATGATCTAATCCAAGCTTTGCCGCCGTCGACGACGGCTTGGGTATATTTATGGGGCATTTTTACCTCGACTACGCTGTCACCTGCGATGTTGTGCCATCTTCCCGCCGAACGGTGACAGTCCCGTCCTGTTTCTAGCATGAGCGGGTTTACTCTGTATTCATTTATCTCCGCACCTGGTTTCCAAAGTATGCAGCCTTGGCCAATCCGCAGAATAATCCTACTTCGACCACGCCAGTGAGGAGTTTGATTTGTGTCAGGATCTATATTGATCAATGAGCAACTGTGGCATTTCGACAAGAGGGCCGGCGCACTTTGGAAGGATCTTGCATCTTCTCTTGATCAAAGGGGGCATCAATGACGAAGTTACCATTATCAGTGACAACAGGTCCGGCTATAGAGATGATGACAGTCACAACTCTGGGTAGGCCTTTCATCTGAGCGTTCTTACCTTTCTTGATGGCCATGCGGAGTGTCGCATTTGGCGAGCCCAGGACATCTCTCAACTGTCGCAGTACCTTGGCATATGCAAAGGGAACAACTTCGACTGGAACACCAGGCGCCCACTAAGGTCGAATGAGATGAATGAACAGAGTAGGTCAACGAGGGGACACACGTTTGTACCAAGGAGCTCCGCGTTCTTCCGGTAATCGGCGACAACAATGAATCTAAAGATGTTAGAATCAAATATGAAACCAGAGAAGCCGAATTAACAACACACGTTTTGGCAGCCTCAGCCAGAACCTTTTCGCGCAGATGGCAAGCACCTCCCCCTTTTATACAGTTGAGATTTGAATCTACCCTATTCAGAGTGAGCGAGTAGGAGATCGGGAATATAGGATACCTACTCGTCAGCACCGTCGATGGTAACGTCTATGGAAGGATATTCATCGACGTCGCCAAGATTAAGACTAGCCTCAACAATTAATTGCTTCGACTGGAACCCTAGCTTCTATTGAGCTCCTTGTCGGACAGGTAAAATTGAAGGGCACGTACCAGTAGGGATGAAGACGCGCTTTTTGTTTGCCTCAACACCTTGTTGTACAATTCTTTCAACGACGTAGGGGACAGTCGATCCTAGAGCATAATCACTCCTACTAAGTATCCCGGGGTTTTTCCGCGCGGACTGAAGGGACATACCGGAGCCGATACCAATAATCTTAAAACGATGACCTCAGGATCCATTCAGCACATTTGAGAAAGAAGCTCACAGTATGTTCTGGCTTAACGTGATGATCAACAGCAGTATAAGCAGCAAGTCTTTTGGAGGCTTCAATCGGGCTGAGAGCCGCTGCGAGTGATGACATTTGTGATGAGTTATGGAGGACGGATAATGGGCGGAAACTTACCTTGTGCGACGGTCTGACTACTAAGACCGTTGTCGGGCATGGGGTTCAAGTTTTCAAGTTAAATGAACGCGCGCGGTGTGGTTATAACGGTTCGAAAGCAGGCAGGATGATCGTGATGGTCAGAGACGACAGTCGGAATGTTAAATGCCTATGAGATGACCTCAGGCCAGCAAAGAAGCACAAATCGGACATACAGAGGCTCAGTTGACTTCGGTGACAGGGACATTCGCGTAAGGAATCGAAGAGGGGTAGTCGAGAATAGTGTTCGGCTGCTCATACCTATTTGGTATTGCGGAGAAATGATAGCAGCTACTCCGGCCCATCCTTCTTCCTGACACCCATTATGCGTGCAATTAAAGGTCAGATTCGCTTCGCCTTGTCCTAATGGAAAGACTCACCTCGCCCCTCACGTAAAATGGACTAGGTGTCTTGCTGGTCTGGTACGTGGTTCTCGTGCTAGAGTCAGTGGGAAGGATGACTAATAACCCCAACAGCGACCCGGCCGTGAAGCAGATTCTACTGTCCATGAATGAGAAGCAGAGCTTCATCATTGAAGACCTCGATGACCACCATCTGGTTATCAAGGCAGACGAGGAATATCGCGTGCGACGAGAGTTGGAGACTGAGGTGAGGAGTTGCTTCCACTGACACATAGGCAGTACTGACGCCAGTTTCAGCTCGAGAAGAATACTTATAGTTTGGACTGATTGAGTCCTGCCCAGACTTCAGTATACTACAAGATAATTCTACAAAATTAACTTGCACCGTGAAAATTCTTCGTTCCAATTGGCCAACGTCTAAGACGAACAAGCAGGCAAACAAGTAAATATACTTAAATTCGGCAGATACTATCTTACAAGAGGATACAAGGTCATCGTTCGGCCTAGTGCCTGATCTATCCTATCAGGAGACTGCAGAGATACCGGTATGGCAGAAAGGTTACGCTGCAACATTTTTACCTTCACTGGGATTTTACCTCAGCGCCGCCATTCCTCGAGAGTCTTTCAGCCAGGAGTCGTTCAGCCAAATCCTCGACAGCCGCCTCAGGGTCCCTTGTATTCATTCGAAGTCCCAAGAAATTCGTCAACTCAGCCATCGTCGAGTTGTCCGGCAGCCGATCGGAGAATTTGACTGCTAGCACCTCAATCTCTTCCACCGTTTCGACGTTCCTACCGAGTAGAAATGCTTGAATAAATTCTCTGCCATTTCCTTCGTTGCGTATCCGAGTTCGAACTCGCAAGAAATCCGACCAGGTCGCAGAAGGGCTTGATCTATGTTTTGTCTGTTGTTGGTCGTTATAAACGTGATCAAACCCTTCCCAGCACTTAAACCATCCAATATGTTCAAAATACCGCTCATGGTGGGACCACTAATAGCATTGCACTCTATCAGTTGTCTCTCCGGGAGGCGAAGTGACGGTAGACGTACCCGGGTTGAGGTTTATCGCCACTCTTCACTACCACTGGAAACGCCCTATCAATATCTTCGATGAGAAGGATACTCTTCGCAGGGATCCTGCCAATCAACTGAGATAAATCACTATCTCCCAATCCAGCATTTGGCTGCAATTGATAAATCCTTAGGTCGAAATGGCTTGCCATAGCCTTAACGACAGTGGTTTTCCCTGTTCCCGGTGGACCGTGCTGATGAGATAAAGGTAAGGCTTAAAACATCTGTTTAGCAAACGAGCACTTGGCTTACCAAAAGATACCCTCGATGCCAGGGCTGAGACCTTAGTTGATATATTTTCCCTGCGTCAACAAAGCCCTCTATCTCCTTGATCAGTGCCTCCTTGATATTCTTGTCAAGGTGAACGGATTCCATGCTCCGCTTTGGTTCACGGTGCTTCGAGTCCAATTCAACCCATCGTGAGTTATCCCTGTTGAGTCGGGACGATTTTAGTTGATGATACAATGCGCCGAAGCTTCGACTCACCGGGGTATAGTGTAGATGGCGAGGGCTTCTTTGGCGTAAGGTAAATAGGATTTTCTTGCCGCATTATGAAAATCCTCAATTACACTTTGGTCGAGGCTGTATATAGGAGCATCAGCCACCCCTTGAAGGCCTTGCATAATTACTCTAGCCCTCAGGACTCACGGAAATTCAATTCTATACTCTAATACATCCAACATACCCTCGGTTCTGTCGAATACGTTCATGTGAAGGGGTGGGCTGCAAGTTACGAAGCATTCAGGAAGCCAAGTAGGATTTACTCACTTCTGGATCAATGACTTCCTGATGATCAACTCGTATTTTCCGAACGGAAGGCCGTAGTCGAAATCTAGGGCAGGGCTCAGTTTCGCTTCCGAAGTTTTGGCCTCATCCTCTTCTTGTTTGAATCCGGGCAATATCCTAGTGATAACCTCGTCTTTTTGTCTACCGAAGTCATCTGAGGATGCATAGTACGCTTGCTGATTTCCTGTTGAGACCATTAGTATGACTGACAGAATCTCGCAGTGAAGATGGACAAAACTCACTCCATTCTGGGTGGCTGACCATCCAGGCCGAGATTTGGTCTATTGGTGTAATTATTGTCAAAATTTTGACGGTATCAGAAGAAACTCGAAATTGGACGTACCGAAGAGTGGATCAGTGTTACGGTACGTGATTACAATGGCGCGGCGGTTCAACCAATACCTCAAGACATCCGAGAACTTCTTGGGGACACCGCCTAATCCACCAGTGACGAGATGGATGACCTGGGCCTTCAGCCAGAAATCCAATGCGCTCATCACCGTCTTATATATATCAGAGGCTTGAGCAGCCGTAAGGACATTTAGGAAAACTTGCAAAGAGAATAACGCAGGCATGGCTTTAGAAGTATGAGCGGCTTTTGTAGGGAGCCCTTCGGTGGCAGCGATGGAACTGGCACCAGTAATAGCTCGAATGGAATCTGCAACGATATCATCGGTCAGGGGTTGGGTGGACCTATCGGTTGTGGCGAAAAGAAGTTTTTCGGCGTGTGCCTCAAAGCCTCCATCATGAGCGGCCGTTGCAGAAAGAACCTCAGCTGTGGTGGCGGGAAGGCTTCGAACGACATCAGCCACAAACTCAAATAAGGTTCGCGCGGGCACACCAGACGCGGTAGGGATCACAGTATCTTTGAGGGATTCCAAAACTGCGGTATGGGTGGTTGCTGCAGAAAGAACTTCTGTGGCAGTGGCGACAAGGACTTGTACGGCGTCAGCAACAAGAGTATCGGTCAAGGATTCGGAGGCTTGGATGGGAATTTCAGTTCCGTCAAGAACGATGGACGCGAGTGTTGCGATAGTGACCTCACTATCGAGAAGATCGGCGGAATCAAGTGTTTCTGTAGCGACCACGGATTCGACGAGACTATTACTAGAAGTTTGAAGAGCCGTAGTAAGGTCCGCAGCTCGGACGAGAGTGGGAGGAGCAAGGATCGAGGTCGGATCCACGCTTAGGACAGGACCAGTGGAAGAAAGGGTGCTGGTAACGTTGGACATGGGTCTCTTTGATGGCTTCAAGAAACGACGGCTTATTATTTGAATCAAGGGTTTTCCACCACATTTTATAGATTTTTGGTTGTGCTATCAAGCCCTTTTTGTTTGCAAACCTTTGTCTGGCCGCAAGGCAAAAAATGCAGCTCAAGTGCATATCAAGTTCGAGTTCGCCATCTTCTCTGTACCATTTCCGAAATTATTAGCAACCTGCCCAAGGCACATGTCGTTTCATCTTTTACACTCCGAACAGAGCCGCAGTGAGTAGTGTGGGTGAACATAACCAATGCCGACCGCGATCAGATACACGAAACAGGAAATTAAGAACCTATATGCTGGAAGGAGACCTATTTCAACATCTCGTCTTTTATGACCCACAAATGTTAATGTCCACCGGTTCCTTTGTTAATTTAATTTCGCGATGCTTTGTCCTTAATTACCCAATGGATGCTGAGATAATCTTATTGGATGGAAAGATTATGGGACACACTCGTTAAGTACCCAAGTACGAGTCGTGGAGCCGAATAAGAAAGCGAAATTGCCATGATTTCACCGACCCTTTTGTGTTGAAACGGCAACAACATATGTACATTCTGAATTCGAAGCGCGCGGAAAGCAAAAGGCTCTCTAATATGTAGTAGAAAATAATGCAAACTTGTCGCGCAGCCCCTGGTGAGGACGAACTAGGTGCAATTTCTCGGACCCATGTCAGACGTGACAGTGAAAGGAGCTTTCCAATTGTAGGTAACAAAGCAGTACTCAAGTACCCATGCCTTACCTATAGACTCGCACCCCCTTGTGCTGTACTCGATTAGAACTTTTTCAAATTTCCTGCCCACAACCCCCAATCTTTTTTGACCATGCCACATGGCACTTCTTCCTGGCCGGCTTCATAAGAGCGGAACTCAGATAACGAGAACCACGCACAGATGCCAGGAAGGCTAAGGCCGCTAAGGCCGGGGTTCCGAGGATCCGGACGTATACTCCCTCTGGCCTCACGTTCTGCCACTGGGTACTGACCTTTGGAGACCTAGTCTCCATACCCACCACTTCCAGAGCCTTCATGTGTAGTTTCCTGTTCTAAAAGCTGTGTTTCTTCATTCCCTCCACGGATTACAGGATTTTACGATGAGTCTGATTTGATCCCATCATGGGCAACAGCGCCTGTCCCACTGTCCAAGCATATATTATTCAATGAGTCAGCTGGGCGATGATACCGGTCGAAGCTCTACTCCTGTATATTAGGTGGTCCAATAGGCACCATAATATCCCTTACCATTCACGATGATCGTAGAGGCTTTCTGGCCTGACAAATTCCAGTTAATCGGCACAGCTACATCGCTTGTGTTTTACGGTACTCTTTTACTCGAACTCCGGGTGATCTAGCTTGAGCTAATGAGCTTCAGGCGTCAACCTTACTCTCGTTGTCCAACTCTTACCAACTTTAAGGCGGGCACGGAAGTGGACAACGGCGGCGACGTTCATCTCCTTCCTTCTGGTTACCGCATTTGAAGTGCTCGTCTCCTACATAACCTACACCACTTCCTTTGACCATCGCCCCAGCTTCGAAAGTATTGATGTCAAGCCGTTCTTGTTGGCTCTCCGATCGCTAGGCATGGTGGCAACTTGGGTGATAGATTCCTTTGTGGTGTGTCCTACGTGTGCCATTACTCTCCTCTCGCTCATCGGAAGAGCCTTCGGCAGCTTTACCAGTGCTTCACGGTTTACTCAATATACAAGAAGCAGCTATGGGTGATAGCACTTTCCTTCCTTTTCTTCCTGTCATCCCTCGGTGAGTGACTTTACCGTGCTCTTTATTTCATCTCAGTTTACTAAAACCTGACCTATCCCAGGATCTGGTATCTACCTACTCGCATGGACTCGGGACCTCGGCATTCAAGTGCTGCCACACTTCCCTCTCTGTCTTGTGAACAAATTCATCATGTCATTTCTCATTATTGTGAAATTGTTCAAGCATCGGAGGATGTTGGAGTGCGAATTTGACATTGAAAAGGACAAGCAGTTGACAAGGCCCTATACAACCCTCATTCAAATTCTCGTGCAAAGTTATGCGCTACACGCAAGTTTTTCACTGGTGTTCCTTGTGCTGTACATGGCAAAACACGCAGCGTGGCGTTTGGTGCTACCAAATGCCGTGCAGGCTGGAGTAAGTGGCTTCACATGAAGGACTATTGTGAAACTCAGCCAGCATCTTTCACAGCTACTGTCGCATTTGCTCGTTCGTTTCTCTGCATCACGGTCGATGAGGGATGACTCCTTCAACTCGGAAAAGGAATCATCCTCAATACGCTTTTCACATTCCCAGTCCTCCCAATGGAATACCACTGAGACTGTTACATGAAGTGCTAGCATACCTAGCCACAGCTCGCAAATACTATTCACTTTCTACACCATGACACACGTGCATCTATGATGTTGTTGGCAATATACTGATTTGGTACTCTGCTTCGACTTCCCCCGCAGTGAGACCATAGCTCTGGCCTTGAATGACTCCCCACGACGAGGCGACCAGGAAACAACACCACAATGATACCCACACCTAGTTTACCAACGACGCCAAGACGATCAAAGATTCAACTATCCTTCTGCACGCTTACTGTCCTGACTGCTTTCGCATCACCAACCAGAGTTCTGAAGAGGGCTCAACACGGCAAGAGAAGTTACCAAAAGTGCTAGACGTCGATGAAGTGCTAGTCTTGAACTCCACTTCCAGCAGTGGAGCGATTGGCGTTAGCAGCGCTATTTCGGCTGGGGAAGTGGAGGGAGCGTTTACCCCAGAGTCATTTGATGACTGGATGCCAGTTCCTGCCTTATCCATCACTGTTAATGAAGTGGACAAGCGCTTATGTTCGCAGGAATCTGTCGGTCACCGCCAATGTTGAAGATGACTGTGAAGGTACTCAATCAAGATCGTCATTCAGTCGCCCCACATTACTGAACATACAAGATCGAGGTCACTTCGCAGATTCACTCCTTTCCGACTCGTCTTCCGATCTCTCCCAACCATGTACACAACTACTCCCACAGTGGAAAGTATCGTCCATTCCAGAAGAAGATGAGAGTGAATTGTTCCCTCTTCCGTCTCCACCTCTCTTGCCAACTGCTTCCTTCGGATCATCATCACGACTATCACCTTGAGATCGCCAGGAACTTCTCCAGGTGTATCGCCAAGAGCGCCTCTTGGTCCCGGTCCGAATACTTCAAATTCGTGCCTGCACCCCAGTGGTACTACAGTTCGCCCTGGATCGGTTCAAAGGTAGCATAGCTGTTAATCACCACACCACCTGGTCTCTTGACGGTCAGAGCGCGACATTGTGTTTAGTATTTTGTACATAAATAATATATATCAGGATTTGGCGACCAGCTATGAAAGACACTCGTTGGAATCGTTTTGTCCGAAATTCCTGGCTCTGATCTAGGGACATGTCCAAAGATCCTGAAGATATCCCTTCTCCCAGTCCTCTCCCCTATTCGTGGCACGTACCAATCTTATTGGCCCCAACCTGTCTGCGGTAGAACGGGCCGAGGAAGTCGAGGGTCCCCTACCACGATGCTTCCGGCAAGAAAATACCAGGCAAGCATATGCCAAAATGAAACAAGTACGCCATGATAGATGCCGCACAACATTACAAGAAACTTCCCGCCTTTACCTGAACCAAAGCGATCTCCCAAGCTTGTCGACTCGTGGATCATCTGATCCCGTTTGATGTCGCCCATGAGCCTCCCACCGAGGGCCACATCCCTTGAGTAATCCCGAATAGCTTTTGGTGCATCGTCTTCGTCTGCTGTATTCTTTTGCGATGTGTGCTGTTCGACGGGTGAAGGGCCACGGAGTGATTGCTACGGTATGTAAACAGGAAGAGCTTAGTTGCACATAGATTCAGTAGTCAAGCAGAGAAACATACAGCACGTTCGTCTACACCTCCCTGATACTCTCTTCTTCCTGTTTGCTCCGTTTCCCACTTGAGGATCCCACACCGAGAGCCTCCTCACTTGCAACGTCGACTGCTCGTCTTTTCTTCCCCGTCACCTCGTCAACTATAGGTTGCTGTCTCTCTGCGGGAATTTCAGTCCAGAGGCTGTTGTCGCCCTTATTCACAGATCCACTTGTTTGTGCAAACTAGCGTGCCTAAAGTTTGGCCGTGTCGAGGTCTATGTTGTTCAAACTCATAAGAACTTGGTCGGTGACGGACTGACATAAAAAAAAGAACTTACTACCATCGCTAGCACTTGGCGGAACCAGTATCCACTCTTCACGTTTTTAGTGCTTTTGACTCCTTGGCCTTTTCCTCATTCTTTCACCGTCTTTCTTTTCTCCACATGAACTCTGCTACAGTATCCTTCTCGTGCATGGCCTGGAGGCCCGAAGGAAGGGGCTGGGGGCCAAAATCATCGTCACCTGAGTCGTCTTCTTGGTAATAATTCAAAGGATGAGAAGGAAAAGGAGGTCCTATAGTGCGACGTTGTGGACCAGAAGCAGGGGCGGGTGTAGGTGAAGAGGTGGGTAGGTTATGTGAAGATGATTTAGGTTTTTGAAATTGATGGATTGGATCGTTGGGCGAGAAGCCCTAGGCAGAGAGAGGGCATGGCATAGTCATCTTCCTCCTCATCTTATTTCTCTTCAGATCTCTCCCGAATACTTTGTTGGTGTAGAGCAGGAGGTATCTGAGATCTGGCGATATGGTTAGATTCTTCCGGTGGTTTGGATGTGCTCGTAATGCCATCAGGAATTTGTGGACCTATTATAGTGACCAGGACCCTCTCCTTCATCATCCGAGGCAGTATCAGGCTATCAGCATTTACATTCTGGACGACGTGAGGAGGAATGTCGGGGCCAATTATAGAAGTTCCGCTCAGCTGAATGGAACTCCGATCAAGGCTATGCCGAAATGATCCGGCTGACACATGTCTCAGGAAAACGTGCTAGACGGCTAGTGCTCACTGAAATTATCGGGATACTAGATAGTAGGTCCGGGACTCGCGAAAAATGCAGTTCCAGGTGCATAGCAGGCTCAAGCTCGCTACCTTCTCCATACTGTTTCCGATTTTAGTAGGAGCCTGTCCAATATACATGTCGTTTCATCTTTTACACTCCGAACAGAACCTGCACTGAGTAATGTGGGTGAACAAAGCTGACTGACTGCGATAGGATACGTCGAACAGGAAATTAAGGAACTATTTGCTGGAAGGGACTCATTTCAACACCTCGTCTTTTGTAACCCACAAGTGTAAGTGTCCAACTATTCCTTTGTCAGTAATTTAATTATACGGTGCTTTGTCCTTAATTACTCTCTGGATGCTGTCGAGGTTATTGCAGTGCAATTTCTTAGACGTGACAGTCACAGGAGCCCTCCCCCTCGTGTTAATCCTGTGTTGCCATGCTCGACCTGATCTTTTTCCTAACGTATCTACTCCCCGCCTGCTACTCTGCAAAATTGTTGACTACGACACTTGCATCCTGACTGGCTTCGCAACAACAAAATCCATATATATTAGGGAACCCCCCCCCAAAAAAAAAATGGCTACCGGTTAAGCTTGGGGTCCGTCCGAGACTCCGAGACCCCTTCTGGCCTCACACTCTGCCACTAATCTTTAGAGGCCGGCCACTAGTCTCCAAGTCTACTATTCCCAGAGTCTTCATGTGCGGTTTCTTGTTCTAAAACCTGTGTTCTGCATTCTCTTCCTTTATTAACCATACATGCTTTTACGATGACAGTCTGGTTCAAGGCCCAAAGGGGACAGCACTAACAGCGTCAGGGGGCCCGATCAAGATTTCGCCATCCCACTGTCCAAACATATTTGACACCGGTCGAAGGGCCAAGGCGTTTAGCCCCTCTGTATATATTAGACAGTCTGGTAAATACTATAATATCCTTCACTGCTTACGATGGTCGTAGAGACTTTCTGGCCTGACAAATTCCAGCTAATTGGCACCACTGCATCGCTCGTGTTTTACGGTATTCTTTTACTCAAACTCCGCGTAATATAGCTTGAGCTAATGAGCTTCAGGCATCAATTTTACTCTCATTGTCCAGCTCTTGCTGACTTCGAGGGGGACACGGAAGTGGACAACGGCAGCAACATTCATCTCCTTTCTTCTGGCTACCGCATTCGAAGTGCTCATCTCCTACATAACTTACGCCACTTTTTTCAACCATCGTCCTGGCTTTGAACCTATTGATGTCAAGCGGTTCTTGCTGGCTCTCCGATCGCTAGGCTTAGTGACGACTTGGGTTATAGATTCTTTTGTGGTGTGTTCTACATGTGTCATCGCTCTACTCTCACTCATCTAGATGCCCCTACGGCAGCTTTACCAATGCTTCATAGTTTACTCATTATACAAGAAGGAACTATGGGCAGTAGCACTCTCCTCCCTCTTCTTCCTGTCGTCCCTCGGTAAGTAACCCTAGCAAGACCTTCGTTCCCCAGTTTACCGAGACCTGATCCAATTTCAGGATCTGGTATCTACCTACTCACATGGACTCGAGATCTTGGCATTCAAGTGCTGCCACACTTCCCTCTCTGCCTTGTGAACAAACTAATCATGACATTGCTCATAATTGTGAAATTGCTCAAGCATCAGAGGATGCTGAAGCGTGAGTTTGACGTTGAAAAGGGCAAGCACTTGACAAGGCCCTACGCAGCCCTTATTCAAATCCTTGTGCAAAGCTATGCACTACACACAAGTTTTTCACTGGTGTTCCTTGTGCTGTACATGGCAAAACATGAGGCATGGCGTTTGGTACTACCAAATACCGTACAGGCTGGAGTAAGTGGTCTCGCACGAAGTAATATCGTGAGGCTCAACCGGCGTCTTTCACAGCTACTGTCGCATTTGCTTGTTCGTTTCTCTGTGTCACGGTCTACGAAGGAGGACTCCTTAAACTCGGAAAAAGAAATACATTCGATGCGCTTTGCACACTCTCGTTCTTCCGAATGGAATATCGTCGAGACTCCTGCATGAAGTACCAGATGCTATTTATAGAGCATTTCTATACCGCGACACACTCGCACTAATCTATGGTGTTTTTAGCAATATACTAATTTTTTAACTTTACTCCGACTTTTCTGGTGTTGAGACCATAACTATGCTTTTGAATGACTCCCTACGGTGTGGCGACCAGGAAACAGTATTACGATGATAGATGTTGTGACCTCGTAATTAATTTGATTAGTTTCCTTCCTAGGTTGACCAAGTGAACATAGCAGAACCCTTAGATCGTTTATCAACGACAAAGGTACAGCGTATTAGGGCCCACTTTCGTGTGATCTAAGGAAAGGAAGGATCCCTTTGATCACGGCAAGGTATTTGCATTGTTCGGTCACCGCGCGAAGCAAATGACAGATCGATCACCTTCCAGGTTCTGAAAGAACTTGGGAAAACCCCACGCGGTTCTCATGAAGTTGATCTCTGAATATAACCACTGCGGAGCCCATCATTTTTTCGTTACAAGCTGGTGTTATTGAGTTCGTAAATATTTGGTGTATATGATTAGGGGCCATACAAGCCATCAATCATTAATCATTAATCAACATTCAACAGCAAACCTGCCCGTTTCCGTGAATGGTCGATTGCGAGGCCGCAGTCTTGAACTTGACGCTGGCAGCAGAATCAACCCCTTATCTTAACACACTGCTGTCCCTTGAGTCTCTCGATTAGAAAATCGGCCAAGCACAAACAGATTACAGCACCCTATTACACGGGAAGGTATTTGGCATATTATCTCTCAATGGCCGACTCTGGTGGACCGGACACCGCTTCCTCGACCTCAACTTCCAACCATACGACTTCAGCTCCTACACTCGAAATCACACTCGAACAAGCACAAATAATTATCCGCAAGCTTCTACCCGGACATGATCAGAGCTCAGTGTGCAAACTGACTGATATCAGAAGCAAAGGCTTCAGGTGAGTATCCCTATTCCGTCTTAAGATTCATTTTTGACAGCTCAACTTTCTTCGGCACCTAATGTTCTTAACTCGTGGACAGCTTCACAGCAGGCACGAGGATATACATCATAGATCTAATCAAATCCACCAACGATTCAGGCAGGCATGGTCCTTCTGATCACCCTGCATCATCAGTCTCGACTTCCTCTGAGCGCCAATCCGAGTGCGCTTGTTTCCTTACTATCACACACCCCACAACTTGCTCAGGGGAGTATAACCCAAACACACTCCCAGTAATCCACGACCTTCTCAATTCCATCCGGGCAAAAACTGAGATACCCCTTACGGAATCTATCCTCGATACCTCGCTCTCTCTTATCCCATATCACTTTCTCCTCTCCGGCACAACCATCACCCCGTCAGATCACCTCCTCTCCGTTACCGATGCTCGTAAAAGTGGACTATTATCCGAAAAAGCGAGTTCATTTCTTGACCTTGAGTTGGGAAAGTTCCTTGGTCAGCTACATGCGAACGTGCAGAACGACTGGTTCGGCGTCCCGCTGCTCGAGAAGCCTGCGGAACCATCATATGCCTGGCAAGAGACCTTTACCAACCTTCTTGAAGGCCTGATATATCACTTCGAGAATGGTAATGTCAAGGTCGATTTCGAGATACCCTACGAGAAAATAAGACTCTACCATTCTCGCGCGATCGGCTTTTCGCTCTTCGATGACGTCGAAGTGCCAAGCCTCGTCTGGTTAACAGGATCAGAAGATGATGTTTTCATCTCAAAGCCTACGAATCCCGATGATCCATGGTCCTTCGAGATTTGTGCTATCCTCCCTGTCGGTGCCCACGCCATATGGGGTGATCCTCTCCTAGAGAGTTTCTTCATTCCACCCAACCCAACGAAGGCTATGGCGGAGGGATACATAGGTGGCGGCGGCGGCGCGTTGACCATCTTTCCTCGACAAAACACCAAAAGGATTTGGTATGACCTTTTCTTGGCCCTTCTCGTGCTTTACGAGATCCGTAATCTTGGGGATGCGGATGAAATCAAAGAAAAAAGAGCATGGTGCGAGAAAACTATACTGGACAGCGTTGACGCTCTTAAGGATGCACCGAATTACTAGTTTTATAGGAGTAGGGACAGACATTGGGCAGGAACTATGTATTATATTAGAATCAAATGTGTCGTAGCGAAGCACCGGTATAGCACATTCCTTCAAACAGCTGAGGTTTAGCGAACAGAGCCCCAATGTTATCATGCTAAATACTGAGAACTGTACTAAGATCCTGAGGTGCGAGTATCCTGACTAGTGCATCAGTCTCAAGCCTCTGGATGCCTTTCTCCGCTCTTAACCGGTGGCCTTTCATCCAAGTGTTGCACGCTGAGAGGGGCAATTATTACTCAAATAGATTAGGGCACAAATGCCTCAAAATTACGACGGAATCCACAGAAAGCTACGAGATTAACTAGTCTCTGAAGCAGCTTTCTGTTTGTAATAAACTTGCAAGTCCTTTGCATACGCATCTTCGTATACCTTCAGAGCTCATCAGTTCTCTCTTAAAGGCGGCAAGTTTCAAGAACGTACCTTCTTACGGTCCGCAGGCAAATCACGCCAAGCAGGTCCAGCAAGCTTGAGGAGCTCCTTGTACTTCATAGGTTCCTGTTGGGTCTTGAAATCCCCAAGGAAACTGCATTTAAAGCTATTTAGTCCACGAATCAACAGCGGAAATACTTCACGTACCGGATCCAGGAAGTAAGGGGCATTTTGCTCTCTGATTTGGGACCCAGAATCCTCGGTTTTCCCGCTGCCTTGCGCTTATTATTGATTGCTTTCAGAACTTTTGGATCAACAGAGTTTTTCCACTGTTCGTATTCCTTTGTGAGCTTCTCATTTTCCACGTTGGCTTTGTCTTGATATGGCTAATGGAGTGGCATGTGAGAAAGTTATCTTTAATAATAACGGGGTAGTGAACCAAAAACCTTTTTCTCTTCATCCGTCATAGTCTTCCACTTGGCTGCGAAGTTCTTTACTTCAGTCTGCGTTTCACTGATATCTTTCGGTCGAGATGGCCTCTCCATAAACATTGTCTGTGTAAAGAGCGTCCATGCAGAGACATTCGGTCGTCTTGGAACCTTCAAGTCTTCCCTCTTAAACTTGGCTACACAAACCAAGGAAAGTCAATACCATATTTCAGAATTTGAGTCGCGACCTACGCTTCTTCTCAACCTTCTTCTTTTCTTTCTTTGCAGCTGGCTTAGCCTGGACTTTACTAGTTGTCTTTGCTTTAGACGCCTTGGTAGCGCTAGTCTTCGCAGGAGCCTTAGCAGGAGCGTCAAACGCGGGCGTTGAGGAAATAAAACGCGTTAATAAAGGACGCGAAGTTACACTCGATAGAGCGACGCGTCTTGTGGCTGCGAGGGTGGCGGTAAACAACATGGTGAGTTGGAAACCGTAAGTATGTCGGAATTCCTGTCGTTAGCTTCAACCGTAACGTTCAGGGTCTTCGGGGGTCACATATATGATGTCACACAGGCCAATCACGATCAAGACTCATAAGTATCACACGGTTTAAGGTGAACTAAGGGCCTTGTGTCCAAGCATTACAGGTAATCTACAGAGTACAGAAAGCATAAACATCCTCTAGGCATTTGACAAGCGTCCAGATGCATAAATAATTCGTAGTCGCTATTGTAATATATCTCCATCCATCATCAACCTCCGAAATCTCCCTCCTTCTCCACTACTCACCAAAACCCTCCAAAGATACCGCGTTAAACCCATGCTCATGAGTCAGACAGAGATCTGATCAGTGTTTCTGCCTCCTTGGACCGAGGTTTGATAGTGCATTTGAAAGGTGCCGGGTGCCTATCCATTACAATCATATTGACGAATCAAATGAATTCGCGAAAATGGACAAGTCCATCGTCAGTCAAAAGGTCCCTTGATATGACGCGCGCAAGACAAAAAAAGAAAATGACGCACAGGATCAACGCAGAGTGGTATTCCTTCGACGGCGTGATGACATGCCCGTGTTCATCAACCGCCTTTTCAAGCCTAAAGACGGACAAGATTGATACGACGCTCAAGTATAGACTTGACAGGGCGATATGCCTTCCGGGGCAGATTCTGAAAACAGAACGACGTCATAAGTACTGTTCGATCTTTTTTTGATGAGCGAAGTGCCCAGAGAATGCGCGCATGACATGCACATAAACTCTAGAACACGAGAGTGAGAGCCGATGTGGCGTCACAGCTCTCCATTCCGGTGTAATTGATAACTTACCGACGACCAAACCCGAAAGCGGCTGTAGGTTCACGGACTTCAGGATTCAGCTTGCCGTCCTTCAAGAATCGTTCCGGCTTGAACTCGAGGGGTTCTGGATAATCCTCTTTATCATGTGTAATCGCCCTGGATTACAAAGTAGGAACCTGTAAGCCAACTACTGCGTATATGTGGTGATGTGAGGTAGTACGGACCAAACGTTTCCAAGCACGACAGATCCACCTGGCAGAAAATAGCCATTATACTCATCGTCTTCCGTCAAATAATGAGGAATAGCTGCAAAGGAAACGTCATTAGTGATCAACAGCTAGCACCTCCGTGAAATCCGCAAACAAGACATACCAAAAGGGGTGATCGCTTGGTACCTATGAACACACGAATAAGAAAATAATCAAAACCCAGGGATCAGCATTCCAATCAGCGAGTATTTTGACAACGTCGACGTCATACCTAATTGATTCTTTTACAAGGGCGCTGATGTACGGCAACGCAGCTTCATCACTGAAATCAGGAAGCTGGCCTTTGCCAATTACACGATCGAGCTCTTCTTGAGCTTTATCTTGAATCTCTGGGTAACATACCATCATCATCAAGAACGTGTTGATGGTTGATACCGTCGTGTCAGCGCCCCCTAAAGGCAGGTATTAGGTATGACCTGAGATGCGAGGGCCTTGAGTATTTCATACCGACGAAGAAGTTTCCAGCGGTATCCTTAATAACGGTCAATTGGTGTTCACGGTCTTTGGTCTCGTCGAGGCTCTGAACGCAGTTCGTCACCAGTGAAGGTGTCGCTGTTCCCTCAGCCTAAATAAAACATAAAAAAGCGCGTTAGTTAATTCCACTGCAAATACCAAAGCCGAACTCATGCAAAACGCAAGGTACCACAACCATGCACACGGCAACAAGGGAAATATTAGCGGACAAACTCACAAGTTGCTCCAATGACCTCTGGAACGGAATGTCCCTCATCTTCATCGTCCAGTCACACCACACCTCTGCTTGCCTCTTCCATGCCGCACCAGGGAACCATGACGGTACATACTTCAACGCCGGAATCGAGTTGACCAAGAAGGCACTAAAGTTTGCTGCGCCAGCGAGACCTCTCACAGCTTCGGCCGCAATGTGAATATTAGGATCATCCTTTGGCTTCACATCAATCCCATAGCCGAGTGAGAGAGTGATTGCTCCCATCAGGCTATAATGATTGAAAGCACGTTAGTCAATGCCAAGTGCAGGTCTAAGGAAAGAAGAGGAGAAGCACGAGGTGGGAACAGAATGGCGGAATAAGGTGGATGTACAAAGGTCCCGAAGACAGCAACAATAAAATGTTCTGTCACTAGGGCGAGCAGATAGAGTTAAAAAGAAGGAATTATACTCACTGACGGATATGCTCCATGAAATCTTCCGGCTCATCTAACATTCGACCTAGCATCTCGTAAACGTATTCCCGCTCTTGAGGATGATGGCTCTCATCATCGAGTGGATGAAAATGTTTCTGGAAGAGCTTGCGACGTTCAAGCCAGGCTTCACCATATGGCATGAAGCCAAAAAGCCATTTCCAGCCAGAGCTATAGGTCGCGGAAAACAGATGCGAGTGCCATAGGTCAAATGGAGAAAAAGCCAGCGCATGGATGAATGACGATAGTGGGGTCCACATGGTTAAATGAGTATAGTTCGCACGTATTTGGATAGTCATTACTTACAGAAGAACCATTTGATTCTCAGCCCTGCAATGAATTTAGAGGAATCCATCAGATCAGTCAGATGAGATTCAGGCAGGGACATACCGACTGGAATACAAGCTTGATTTCTTCTCGAAAAGATCGTATGCAGCTTTCCATGAGTTGACGATGATAATGGATGAACCAGCTGCATCAACGTGAAGGATATCCGAATCTGTACACAATACCAGTCGACAACATTGTTAGACATACCAGGACAGCGTAACAGCAAAAAGGATACACACTGTACATCTCACTCCACCTCGCATAGACCTCCCACTCAAATGAGGTAGGGAGTTGTAGGAGGTTACCGATAATCGGCAATTTCTTGGGGCCGGGAGGTAGAGGCAGGCTAGTTGGCTTGGACTTGCGCAAGAATAGAATGCAGGCGAAGGCAAAAGCTGACACGGCTACCAGCGTGCTGGTATTCCAAGTAGCAGGAGATAAAGACATGGTGTAGGGGCGTAATGAGATCGTGGTTTGATGTTCTGCGTAGCGCTGGAGTTAGAGTGGGTATCGTTGTACGAGCGGGTTAGAGTCTAGTAGGTCTTGCAGCGAAGGGGGCAGGAGGGGAAAGAAAGGAATAGGATGAAGAAAGGGAGATGCAGGGGAGAATCTGAGGGTAAGCGGAAAGAGGAACGAAGGAAAGCCTCCAGGTTATGGGGGTTATATGAGGGTTTGTCGAGTTCCCGGTTTCACGGGCAGGGTCCAGCTTTTTTTGTTGCAAATCCGCACGCACGGGACACAAAATATCGGGACATGGAGAGTGCGTCACATCAAAATGGAACCCTGGCGACGCGTTGTATCCTAGTTTGTTACAAAATCTGGCATTGGGGCAGGGACCTTCTCTTGCCATTGGCTTGAACTCCAAGAATAGCTATCCAGAGCCCGAAAATCGGTTGATCATGAATGCTTCTCTTGGAGGGCTGGGAATATGAATCCGGGAGAAGAGGAAGAGAGAGGGGATAGCTAGGGCACACGGGTAGGCGGAGTTTGTTGCATGGAAGGTTCGCTCGAAAGGGATGGGCGATGCATGCCGATTCGTCGATTCCTGAACCTGTGAACCACCGATCTCTGAATCCTGATGAACTGTGCTCTTGAGTGTCCGATGCGATGATGCCATGGGGCACCCTTTGCAGGGTTGTTTTGTTGGATAATAAAAGATTGGTTTAACATCAGAATCTTGTCCATTTAGGTCTATTATCTATATGAGTTTCATTGATGATGAATCTGATGATGTGTATCCGACTTACCGCCGGGGGAACTTGGCATGTATGATCAATCAATGGCGAGTAATAGTTCGAACATCGGAGGTAGGACCTAAAGAGCCCGTGTTATGGCTGGAATTCCATTCAAGGAGGAAGGCGGCGGCGGAGTCATGAATGTGTTCACTGGGCCAGGGCGAAAAGAGGTTAATCAATGGCCAAGTGGAAAACGTAGAACTTGGGCTGTCGATGGCCTGCAAGGGATCCACATTAGATTTAAAGGGCAAAAATGATTTCCCACTCTTGAATGTTCTCGTGGGGGCGATTATGAGGCCCAGGATCAAAAAATAGAAGAATCATAGGCCGGATCCCCGAGTCTTGGGGGGTCGCTCAAGTTAGGCTCAGGGTTCTAACATCCGCTCCTTGTGAGCCTGAAAGTGGAAGAAGAGGGCAGTCGGGCCCTGTGCCTAGGTAATTTGTTCGACAAAATGACACTAATGAACCCCTAGGTCGTTGTGTGAAGGGATAAGAGGGAAAGAACTGGGTAACCGGAAACCGAAGGAAAGCCGTCGTCAGTAGTTTGCCAAAGAGTGCTAGACACATCTATTACCTAGCTCACGAGCACGATGACGTCTGCATGATTGTCGGTAACGAAAACAGAGAAGTCTTTGAGAAGAAGGGCCCTGAAGCCGGGAAAAGTGTCAGTGACGTGTGAGGAGAAGAACATCGGTCGGGAGACTTGCGAGATGATTCCTCCAATTGCTCAAAACTCGTGCACGACCATCAAGCCAACAGTTCATGCGACGAAACCGATGTCAAAGAGTCCATAAGGGTCTACTGGCTTGTTCCAGGACCGGGTAAGTTTGATTTTGACAAGCCTAAGTTGGAGGAGAACCTTCAATGGCAGCCATCTGAATGGGCGATGCGGTCATGGGAGCGGTTAGAGATCTAGTGGGTAAAATCCCTGGATTCAGCCGCACGACACCGTCGACAACGTTGGACATCGAGTGAAAGCTGGGAAACGACAAAAGCGCGCTCTAAGACGGATAACGGCACCGAGCGGGCCGGTTTTCCGCTCAATGTCCGAGTCGCACTGTGCAGGGTTTGTCCATTGCACTTGACCTCCAACGGGCATGAACTCAATCTCAGAGAATCCTCTTCCGACGCTTACTCCTGCGGCCCTGCCAGTTGCGCAGCTGGAATCTCTCAAGTTCAAGGCAGGACAGATTATTGAATCCATAAATCACCTTGCATGGACAATCAAGAATAACGACATGGCTGCAATGCCTTCGTGGCCAGATATTCTATCCAAATACAACATTCTTCTTTCTCAAACCCTAAATTTCTCGACTGCACTTCTCCAAAGCCAGACCATTCGTGCAAATTACATCGGTGGGCCGACAACTCAACAAAATATCTATGAGCGGATCGCAATCCACCCATTGACTAGCATGACCGAGCAGGAACTCGACACAGAAGCCGCTCCGTTACTACGAAACCAACAAACACTAGACGTTTTGAAAATAGAAACCGAAACAGTCAGACGGCTGGCCGAGCACATGTCCACACGAGGGTCCCTCGGTGTCCTTGGTGCACCACCTCCGGCACCAACGAATGGATACGGGCACTTCCACCAGCCCAAGAAGCCAGAATACGAGGATGTCTTACGTGAGTGCGCCGAAATTAGAGAAGCGCACGATCAACGCGTAGACCGAGCCGTCCGTGCTGTGACTATGCTCAGAGACAGATTTGATTGGAAGCAGCGTGTAGCTGTTGAAGTTGAAGAACCAGAGGAACTGGATTGGGATCCTAGGCTTGGAAGGGCAGATCCCACTGGTGCTGCCAGTCATGAAGGTCATGATGAGGTCATGATGGAAAATGGGAGGGACGACGATGACGACGAGAGTTCAGATGATGATCAGGACCAAGCGAACATTGAAGGAGAGCTCGTTAACGCTGGCCAGTCCCCTGGCTTATTCTCTAGCAGCGGCACTCCTGCCGCAGGACTGGATCAATCCCCTCAGTGATCCCATCCTTATTTCTCCTCGACTCTGGGGGAGCTGCAGTGCCAGTAGGCAAGTGGTAGTGGTCTACTCCAGGATCTGTCGGAAGCACCACTCTCCACACTGCGCCTTCAAAAATATCTTTCAACTTTTGTTAGCATGGGAGCTCGGTGCCCCATAGGCCATAGCAGCTAGCTCACCCAATCATTTCACCTGTTACAGACTCCCAAAGTCCACCAACGGTGATACACCCATTCGTGCACCCCTTCACATCCTTGCTCTTTCCTGAAGTTATAAACAGCATCTCTCTTGTTCTCCAAACTCTAGCCAAAAGACGTAGCTAATAGAAGAACAGGGTCTTCTCCGACTCCATCGTACTCGTGGGTGGTATCATTTGGGTCAACATGTTTCGGCCGGCCATCCCCACAGCTTCTATACCCTGAGCGCCTTTCGCGACAATCTCGGCCATCGTTCAACCTTCAACCTTCATCATGCGCGTGTGCTACCACTATACATCGCATCTCCGCCCAGGCCCTGTGGTAATCCATCAATCCAACGACATTCCGACGCCATCAATCTATGACGTCTTTTGTGTCTTTTACCACCGAACACCCGAGGGAATTAGGTTGATCTCAGTAACAACCGACTGGTCGATGCACGCGTAGAAAGCGATATATCCGAGGAGGCGAATTGCGAGTCTAAGATCTACGTATATGGCTATACATCGATTGCTCCTCACTTGCCATTCTCCCATTCTTTTCCTTGTCTGGGCATCAGTATTCGGGAGAAACATATCAGACTTGGGGTAAAGTACAAAGGGTAGAGATAGGGTGTGGCGGCATTAACAAGGGTCTCTTTTCTTCGGCTAATGAAACTGGGTTTCGGTCACAATGAAACGAAAACTAGAAGGGAGCTGCAAATAGACCTTTTGGCATAATTTTGTGAAGGACGGCATTCCATAATTATCGCTCGCAACACCGACCATAGCTGTCTACGTCATCTACGAGCGCACATGCAGCTCGGACCTACATCAATCAGCCGGTATCGTACATCGTCGCGTTTCCTGATCATCAAAAGCCGCCACAGACTCAAATTGCCGGTTGTTCACACTTGATTCATACTCCTACGCTCACAACAAGGGTCGGGCTTCGTTAATTGATATATTCAATTACTGAACCCTTTCCCTTGTATCCTTGTGAAGTGAGGGGGGTTTATTGACTGTTGTTGAGCTTGATCTTGGTGGCTCAGCGACCTCGGGTAAAAAGTACAAGATAAGAATATATTGGCGCCTATCGCTCTTTACGGGGATTTAATATTTAACACTGGCGTCATGGCTTGAGACTCCGTTCCTGGGCGGCCGTCAACCCAATATTTAGATCTCATACATGGCTGTAGCCGATTGCATAGACCACCGTGCATGGCTGTGATTGTTTATTATGGCTTCGTGTTCATAATCTCAGTCCCTCTTTGGCTCAGGATTTCGCCCCAAGTTCTGCTAACATATTTTCCCGCTCTTCTGTTGAAGGTTAAGTATTGGATATCGCATTCCTTCATATCACATAGTAGAAAACCAACCACGCGTTTTTAAACTGGCAATATGCTAGGACTATTTATTGAACAATCTGACCTGGCATCTTCCAAAAGGTGTGAAAAGTTAGTGTACGTCTGGACTTGGGATTAGTATGCGCTCGGTATGCACATGTCTCCAGATCACAAGTCACTCGAAACTCGAGAGGTTGACTATCAATAATAGCACACGACTCTGTGAGGTTGGGAAACGACCCTTTGTTCCGTAATGACTCTTGGTCTCTCTTAGCTTTCTCCTCTGCTCTCTGGACAAGCACAAAGCAGCTTCAGCTTGAATTAGGCTGGGTCCTGGTCTACAGTATCTGATCCACCCATGTGGATCAGCCTCATCGCACTGTCTCATAGTGCTTTTGAACCAAGTATCGTCTCATCCGCTTATCTGGCGCGTCCCACCTCGTCAACACTCGCGTATAACGCTCTTCTCAGGTCTATTACTGAAAATGCAACTTCTGAACCTTTCAAAAATGCCACGACAGAGCCTATGACGAAGGTCCTGAGAGGACGTTGTCAAATAATCACGCCCCCAAAAATGCGACCAATAAGCATTCTATGGCACCTGCTTGACTGTACGTCGAACAACTTCGTGGCAAGAGGCCTTCTCCATGCGTACAGCCGCAATTGAGCATTCCTGGTGGAATGGGAATTTCGAGGCGGGAACTGACGCCGCTTTCACCTCATACAGAGTGCACTCCCCAACCGGTATAGAGAGCGGAGTAACTTTTTTTCTGGTTTCTAACTTTCGTGCAGGGAAAAAGGTGATGCATGTGTAGAAAAACTATGACTACATGAGAGTAAAGAGCATGGGTATTAAATACAACACATGTGATTCCGAGGGTCCCAGGTCACTGAAAACCCCATCCCACTCAAACCTTTGCCAAAAACGCATCAACAGCCTTCCAAAACTTCTCCGGCTCATCCACCATCGGCAAATGCCCAGACCCCTCCACCTCAACAAACTCAACCTCCGTTCTCCCCTGTCCCCTCCTCTTCTCATTCCACTCCTCACCAAACTGTTTCAACGACCTACCCACTTTCCCGCCTCCATCCAAACTTCCAGCCAACAATAAAACACTCGGTACCGAAGACTCTAAAAGCCCAAGCGACAATACATCGTAGGAGCTTAATGCCCTCGCGCCAGCTTCGAAACCGGATACGGGAGTGTTGGTGATGAGTGAGGATACCCATTCCGCTCGGCTGTTGTTGCCGTTGGAAGAATCTTCTTGAGGTGAGACTTGAGAACCGGGAGGGAACCATCGTGGAACTGTGATATCTGCAAGACGCTTCATACCACCGACCTGTTCTCCACCTACGAGAGCGATACGTTCTTCCCAAGCTGCTTTACTACCTTCAGCCGTACGAGGTGCAGTGTCACATACAATGATACTTTTTGCGGTCGCTGCCGAGTCATTAATTTCGTTATAGAGAGCAGCGTAGGCGAGAGCCGTGGCTCCGCCTTGGGAAACACCGATGATAGCTTTGATATCGCGTGAGGGAATGGACAGATGGGAGGTCAAGATGTCGTGAATGTCGGAAGCTAGAAGTGGAATCGTTACTGTTCGTGGATCTGAGTCTGGTGGGGGAGGAGAAGACGGAGAGGAAGGAAGTGTGGATTGTCCATGGCCGCGTTGGGAGAATAAGACGATGTTGTAGTCCCTTGCGATAAAATATGGAAGGACGAGTGACCACATCGTGTAGTCCGTCAAGAGGGAATTGACAAAGACGATACAGGGAGCAGATGTCGAGGATTTGAGGGTTAGAGTGTGAATGGCATGTGTTGGGTCCTCCTTGGGTATAGGGAAGAAGTACTAGGTCACACCATTAGACATATGGTCTTTATCTTATCAAAGGCCAAACTCACCTCTTGGCGCTCCAACGGCCAAGGCACAACCTCCTTCGAAAACCCAGCCACATCCACCGCAACGAGAAACCTCGAAACCATATTATACGTCGCGACAACTAACCCAGCCTCCACAAACAAATCACTCGTCTTCTCTCTCACATCCTCCTCACTCAATCCACTATGCTCTTTCAACACCCATTGGCGTAACTCACGTCTCAAGTCTTCGGTTATAGAATCCGAAATCGTGACGGTGCGAGTACTGGCGTCTGAGAATGCGAGAGCGGCAGATTGTAGAGGGTTGAGGATACCTTGGGCGGGAGGAAGTGGGGTGGTGATGTCCCGGATGATGTAGAGCTGGGCAGTCGTTAATCCGTGTTGTCGGCCGACTTGTTCGTGATGGATCCATTCGTATGCGGCACCGTTTATAGCAGCCACACGTAGAATCTAACCAAGACCACATAGCAATCAGTCACTATTGTTATCCTACAATGAACCATAAACTCACCATTAGTTCTCTAACATCCCCACCAAGATCACCTTTCGTCCTCACCGCGCCCAGAAGGGTATTCCAACCCTCCGCAATGGGTGGGACATGAAGTAGAGCAGCATCAAGGGATGTTATACCCCTTTCACCACGTCGTTGACGGATGGCGTCTCCAATGGGAGATGTACCAGGCGCTGGATATCGCCCTGGGATCCACCTCGATTGTTGTTCAGCTGGCATTTTTTGATTTATCGTGGCTGGCGCTGAGGTGGTTATGTCGTGGGTTAATGTCAAGTATTAGGTTGTGGTAGGAAGAAGCAGAGATGGGCAGGTGGTTTCATGGAGATTAAATGCGATTGGGTATATTACTTATGGCTGACTTATTCATAGAACTTAGAAGGTCGAGGCGCGTGAGGAGCCGTCGGTGTTTCGACTGACTAATTATAACCCAATAAACCCAATAAGTCTCCACTAATTACAGGAGTCCACTACCTTTTCTTCCCCTCGATACCCCAGGCTTTTCTTTTCAATTAATCAAGAAGCCTGTCTATCGCTCCCCGGTCCTTTGCCGCAGCCACTCATGACCTCATTTATATTAGCAACATGCTCATGGCACCACATTTATCATCAATAACTCGAGCGCTTGGTGTGCACATCACTGGCTTTAGCGACGAAATCAAGAAGACCACATATCATATATCGGCAAAGGCCCTTCTAAATAGTAAAGAAAACAAGCGGCTTGATTCGGCAACGCACACTGGGCCCTTACTGTATTCCGGTATGATGTGTGATGTTGGTAGCGGATTATCATGAAGACCAGACGAGCGGATAGACCAAGTAACATATAATTGTATAATCCTATAAGTAATCAACTCATACCATCAACATATACATGCTGCACGACCAGAGCCTGCTCCACCCACTCGCGCTGAAAATATGAAGTAGTATCTTAGTCTGGCAGCGAAATCATATCAGTTAACACGTATGAATGTAGGGCCCCCTTGACCTTGGTGAGGAGGGTGATCAGAGAATTCGAAAAATGATATGACATATAGTAAAACATCACATTATAGTCATATATATTGCTTATTTACTTTATTTGACGTCTTACGTGATATGTCATATTGTTTTTCCGGAATTCTGTGATGCGTATTATTGTTACTGATGAAGTAACAGATACAGGGAAATGAAACTAGCTGTTCAATCAGAATAATGTGCCCAGAGGACGAAGGATGCGGGCTTGAGGTGTCGGGACACAAGTCCAAGACCGTGGTGTGACTAATTCCCGAAAGAAAGAATAAGCAAGTCTGCTCTGCTACTATATGATAGTAAGAATGATCATGATGCTAGGCCTTAGTGAAGGGGGTCGAGTGGATAGCTTTTCGAATTCGAGAGACTGGGAGAGATGGAGGTACTATGGCGATGTGCTTATGTCGGATTGGTTCTGGTATTTCGTTGATTTCAGCTTGAGGGTTACTGTAACCGTGCAACGGCAGGGGCGTGTTCGTTGACCTTTACTCATGTCCATCAGGTGCTCTTAGTCAGGCTGTGCCGCGGCATGGTGAGGACTCTACTATACAAATAATGATGATAGAAGCCTGATTTGTCGCCCGTACAAGACACCATCCCTATTTGTACTGTACTAAGCTACGGCTCATGATAACATCATGGTTTCTAATAAATCACAACGGCCCCTCTTTGATCCATTCCGGGATCAATGAATTCGCAGTGCTTTGACAATATTTTCCAGGTCAAACGTTTGGAGTTGATCCGCCCTCACCATCGCCACAAGGGTGATCAGTAGCACAACCAACACTGCGACCACAACCATTAATGCAATCAAGAAAGGTCTGCTCCCAACCAATGCAAGCTGCTCGACCTCTCCAATAGCATCACTGTCTATCATTTCGAACGCGGGAAAGGTGAAGTTGAAGAAATCTGGTCGATACCCGCTTAGATAGGCCTTCGCTGATGATAGCAAGATTTTGTTCATCCGACGATTGATTTCATCGAGGGGTAGAGGCTTTGTCCCACCAGGTATAGGAGTGTATTCAAATGCAGGGTCTGTGAGGAAGAGAATGCGTACTATGCTGTTAACAACAGATAATGTACCGTCCCATGGCTCTTGAGTGGATGTGGCGAAGAGAAGGCACTGCGAGAAGATTGTGTCGGCAGCTTCTGGTGGGATGTTGTTAACTACGCGCGATCCGGATTGCATGTCGGCCGAGAGAGTGCCACCTTTAAGGGTTACGGTAGCAGGGGATATTTTGAACTGTGGATCACAGAGGAGCACGGTAATGAGAAGGTCAGTCCCGTTGGTGGATGGACCAAGTTGCCTAGAAGCTAAGGTGGTTGGAATGCCTTCGAGATTTAGAACACGCCCGTCGGGCACCGCTATATTTCGGGTGGCAAAGATGAAACCGCTCAAAGGACTACTTGCACTGGAGTTAGACCCCAGCTGCCCTGCCAAATAGGTAGGATGGCTGGGGATCGACCGCGTCAGGAGTGTGTCTAACTTGAGAAGAAAAAACGCACTTGCGTTAGCCCAAATCCCATCGCCAGGATCCATGTTAGAGGCTTCGGTGAACATATTCCAGACTTGGTTGTCAATTATGTTCCCGGACTCGCCCTTTGTCACAGGCTCGAACAGAGGGGATGGCACCTGCCAGGAACAATTGAAATTAAAAGTATTGACGCCGCTCTGATATCGAATAGTCGAGTTGGCAGAAATTAGATCGGAAGATAGCCACGGAATAAGGACATTAGGTTGCTCCCCTCGAAAGCCGTAGAAGGAATCCTCGAGTTGTTCAAGCCGAGTGATGAGGTCGGCTCTGTAAGAAGCCAACCCGTCCTCACGTACATTATTCCAATTTTCCGTAATAGTGAGATTGGCTACTCTAACCCTCGTTGGTTTTTGAATGGAAATCAAGTTCACGTTTATAGCACTAGGCCCAAGTCCATTCAGGACTAGGAGCAGAAGTGTGCATATGAACCCGAGGCGGAATGGTGTGGTTGCCCTTTTAGAACCAAAGTGCGTGATTTGGTCAATATAGCCTGTCGTTATGCGAGAAACAACATCAGTCTCTCGAAAGACTACCTTGCCGTTTTGGCGTGCCAGCTCCATCCACTCGGCGCTGAACACTTGAAGGAGTATTTCTCTGACAGTAAAAGTAGCCAAGGCGTGCCAGATGACGGATATAGCTGTCATGGCTCCTCTGACCTCGGAGAGAGTGGTTGTTGAATCACGTGCGCGTCTACACGCTGCTATGTTCGTGTTCACTCTCAATTATGACATATGCATTCTATTATTAGATACCACTATGTTTACGCACCGATACTTCGTGCGGACTATACATGTTTTACTATACGTTTTACCTGTACCCTTTACCACCTCAAAACGATGGTGTAATACTCTCTTTATAGTAGAAATTATTCGAACTCTTTAGTATAAATACCCTGTATTTTCTTTGATATTAGACAGTCAATTCTATACTCTCAGTCGCAACTACTACTACTTCTAACTCCCATAACAGACCAACTGCCTAGTAAAGTGAGTCATCAACTACGTCGTCTACCTTCACCGCTACGCTCCCCGTTGCTGCTTCGACAGGTTATGGGCCCCGATCGCCAGCTCGATATCGCACTAGCTGACTAGCTCGCTGTGCTTGATGTCTGAGAAGGACTAGATCGACCTGTTATGGGAAGGCCGCTTCCTAGCGCCACCGCTGTACCTTGTAAAGGGCCCAGCATCCCTTCTCATTTCTGTGTCTTACCCTAGCCCTTAGGCGATTTGGGTTCGAAACCTTGCTCAATTAGCACATCACTGCTGCTTCTAACGAACAACGTTGACTGACAACTTCTTTTCAGAATGTCTTCTATCAACAATGGAGCTTCTCGTATTCCCATCCTTCAAGGCCCCCAGAACTACCAGTTTTGGTCCATGAGGATGCAGGGATACCTTTCCATGATCATGACCCCTGGAACCCCTCTTACGGGTTGGACTGTCACAAATGGCATGGTTCCTCCGCTCCCACCTCTTGTTGCTCCAGTCATGGATGTCGACAATAATGTTACGAATGCTGCAGAAGCTGCCGCTTCACATGCGCTTCGAACTGAGGAAGAACATTGAAGAAACTTTTTAGAACAATCTGCGATTGGCATGCTGATCCAAGCTGTCCCAGATTCCATGCTCCACTTAATCGTCCAAGGAGATCCTGCTACCACTTGGGATGAACTCCAATGCCTTTATGGCACCCAAGGTCCTGCATCAGTCTATGGCGACTTCATCCGTGCCGTCTCCTGGTCTCTCCCCGGAAACATGGATCCGGCTCAGTCCATCGCTGAGCTTGAATCTCTATTCACTCGGATCGAAGGCGCGACTGCGCGACTTCCCAAGGTGATCTGTGCCATGATTCTGCTTCGCGCTGTCCCGCAAGGGATGGAAACCTTAGCGCAGTCAATCCTTGCGAATCAAACGCAAATGTCCCAACTCACATGGGATCTGGTCTGTAGCGCCATCCAGGCTGCTTGGTCCCAGAAGATGACTGCCTCTGCTTCTCGCGCCAGCTGCTCCAATGGTCAATGGCAGCAGAACCGGAACCCTGGCAATCAACAACACCAGGGGCAAGGACAACAAGGGCCGTTTCGATCACAGCCCCAGCAGCAGCCACAGCAGCAGCAGCCTCCTAATCAGGGCGCTGGCCAGAAGCCTGGTAACCCCCAATCTGGCAATCCTGGCGGAGATGGCAAGAAAGGAAAACACGGTAAGAGAGGAGGCAAAAAAGGCAAGGGCACTGCTAATGAAGCTGCGACCAATGCCAACACCTCCAACTCCTCTGGAGTCACCACCATCGCTCCTCAATATGGCGCTTCCAGTGCCATCAGTTTCGCTACCCCTGCTATTGCTAACCGTCCTCTCCTCGCGAACCGGATTGCCTCGCTGGCAGAACCAGTTAATGCAAGCTCTTTGTCATCCACATGCCACCTTGTTGCAGAAGCGCGAAAGAATACACCACGGCTTCAGGAGCGAATCTCCGAATCTCCTCAGTCCGAGGGATATCGTCGCAGAAGCTCGCAAGCTACCAAGGATAAAGTGCTGAAGATTTGGGATGAAAGGCTCGCCAACCTCGCGGTCGAAGCCGAAACGACGGGCTCCATTATTGAGGAAATTCCTTATTATGGAGGAGATATGGACGAATGCCCACTGTCGCCGAGGATGACACCTCCGGCTGATCCGATGCTCGAATCCAACTCCGAGGGGGAGGATTCTGATGGGTGGACTTCTGGGTTGTGGACAATGCAAGTCTTTTCTTCTATCTCTGATTGGATTAACACTGATACAGTGATGCCACAGCATGACCGAGAAAGGGCCTGTCGCCTCACTCGAGCCCGCTCCCATGTGAGTGCTCCTGGCCACGCTGAACATTTTCGCGGACTAGTTACATTGTCTCCGGCTCCTGTATATACTTGTCTTGTATCGCACACTATTTCGGTCGCCCCTGTGGGGCTTTTATTAAATTGTGACTTGACCTCTGTGCCGCGCTGTGTGAATCTATCTAAGTGTGAGAAAGCTTTATGTTGCCACTGTAAGGGAAAGAAAGCGCCTTCACGGGCTGCTTCTTGGATTCTCAATTCAGGTGCTTCCGCACATTTCACACCCTATTTGGATGATTTCTCTACAATCGAAATGGGAAAATTCGGTGAAATTCAGACAGCTAACAAAAATGCTCCCCTATCTATATCGGGTCAAGGCACTGTTCTGATTGAACATGAGATTCATGATAACGGAAAAACGATCACTGCGATGACTTCATTGTCCCCTGTGTTCTATGTAAAGGGTATGCACGATCGCCTCATGTCTGCCGGTCAACTCTTGGAATCCGGGTTGCGCAGTGAGGCTGATAAACATGGTACTATCTTTTGGGATGAGTCAGGCAATGCTGTTTTGTCAGCGGCTCCTCATTCTGAGTGGCAGCCTATGCTACAAACAGTAAGATGTCGAATTGTACATTCGAATGCTTCAAGCCACGTCACTCAGCATCCTGACTATAACACCTGGCATCAACGTTTAGGACATCCGTCTAATCGCGTGTTGAGCAAAATTAAAGACTCCACACTGAATGGACCTCAGGTTTCAATTCCCGATCATTCACGCCCTTGTCCAGGCTGCATGAAAGGGAAGATGCACCAGAAACCCTTTAACGATAACCCAATTCGGGCCAAAGAAGCCTTTGAGCACGTTCACAGTGATCTCTTTGAGCTCCCCATCGTATCTTATCACAAGTACAAATGGGTTATGACCTTATTGGACGATTACTCCTCATTTGCCCACGTGGTGCTTCTACGATCAAAAGCTGAAGCAGCTCCCCGCATGGTTGAGCTTCTAACTTATGTTCAGAACCAATTTGGCAAATCGATTCGTCGATTTACATCTGATCGAGGAGGAGAATTTGTAGCAGGTACCCTGCAAGATTATCTTAGGGTAAAAGGAATTGAGTTCACACCGAGTGCGCCCCGCGTCCATCAACAGAACGGGCGAGCAGAAAGATTGAATCGAACACTACATGAGAAGGCGCAAGCCATGCGACTTCACGCGTGTCTTCCAGATTCATGGTGGGATTTCACGATTAACACCGCAACCCATATCTACAATCGCACATCGATGAACCGCATCCAATGGAAAACTCCGTTTGAGTTAGTACATGGACATAAACCTGACATCAGTCACCTACGAGTATTCGGTTGTGCAGCATATGTGTTCCTTCCGGACGAAATGCGCCCAAATAAATTATCTGCGAAATCTGAACTGATGATCTTCGTTGGATATGATTGGGAGAAGAATTATATCTTTCTCCGCCATACTCGAGGGAATGCTGAGTTTATCTCACCGACTGTCATCTTTGATGAAAAGATGTTCCCTAAATGTCCAGATCAAAAACCTGCGGTTTACCCCAAGCCGCCTCGCACTGAGATTCCTCCAATCTCGACTATTCCGAATGTTCCAAAAGTAGACCATCTGCCTACACCTCGAGGAGGAGAGCCGCCTCGTGCGCCTTCACCTCGTGCTCCTCCACGCCCTAAAACACCTTCACCTCCTAGATCGCCAAGTCCACCTCTTTCTTACGCTGATCCAGAAGATCGCGATCCAAAAGAAGAGGAAGAAGAAGTTGAGTTACCTCCTTCTCCGGGACCTTCGCGAGAGGAACCTGGTCCACGAAAACGTGCTCGGTCTCCATCTCCACCCAAGGTACCACCACCGCGACCTTCGGTCCAGGATGATCTTGATGCACTAGAATGGCTTGACCGCTGGGTCACTGAACATGAAAATCGCCATCCTAGGCGAAATGTTCAACCTCCAAACAGACCAGGAAATGTGTACGGTGATAGGAGTGACCCTCTTGATGTCATCCGACGATATAGGGAACTCAATCCTAACTTACCATGCAATCATGCTCAATATCGACCTATTCCTGGAGCAATTTCCGATGAGGAAGCTTGGAATAGATTACAAAATTGGAATATCCCTCACCCGGATAGTAGTATCAACAATAAACCGTCATCTACCGATTTTGCGAAGTTTGTGAAGGAAGGGGGGGTAAAATTAGTCGATTTCCTTCTTGCACAACGCGCCAATGGACCAGTTCCTGAACAGTTTTGAGATATCGCGAATTTAGACACTGACACTCAAACTAAATGGCAAAAAGCGATGCTTGAGGAATTAGATGCACTTCATAAGCAAGGTGTATACGAGCTCGTTGATCTCCCAAAAGGAAGGAGAGCTATTAAAAATAGATGGGTTTATAACATCAAGTCCGATAATCGATATCGCTCTCGCCTCGTTGCGAAAGGATTCTCCCAGATCGAGGGAATTGACTTCGATGAACTCTTTTCTCCAGTTGTCCAATATGAGACCACACGCCTACTTCTTGGCATTGCAGCGCTTGAGGACTTTGACCTTCACTCTGTTGACATCAAAACAGCCTATTTATATGGCGATCTGGATGAAGAGATCTATATGGAACAGCCAGAAGGGTTCCGACTTCCTGGCCATGAGAAGAAAGTCTGGAGATTACGCAAAGCGATCTACAGTCTAAAACAAGCCGGCTTATCTTGGTGGAAAGTACTCACTTCATCGATGCTGAAACTTGGATTCAAGCGCTGTAAGTCCAACGCTGGCGTTTACCATTTCACACATCCCAAGACCGGCGAGCGTGTCTTTGCGGTCGTATATGTGGATGATGTATTTTTTATGGGTAAAAAGAATTCCCTGCTCCTCTCCGAGTTGAAGCAAAAATTCATGACTACTTGGGAATGTCATGACCAAGGTGAACTTTCTGAGTTCCTAGGCATGAACATATCACGCGATTGAAAAGAGAGAAAACTCTATGTAGATCAGGTGAAATACCTCAATAAGGTTCTTGAGAAGTTTGAGATTCCCAAAGGCGCGAAATTCACACCGCTGCCATCCGGATTCATCTTCGAACCCTATGTCGATAAGGTAGATCCTAAGTTTAGGACTCGTTACCAACAGTTAGTCGGATCGCTGATGTATCTTATGATCGGATCGAGACCTGACATATCCTTTGCAGTTGTCAAACTCTCCCAGCAATCTGCTGCCCCCTCTAATGCGCACTTCCGGGCTGGACTCCATGTGCTGCAATATTTGCGATCAACGTGCAATTATCGACTCGTTTTTGATGGAGCTTCTAATCAGGCCATCATTGCTTGTTCTGATAGTGATTGGGCGCAAGACGGACAGTCTCGACGATCTGTTACAGGTAACTTTGTCACAATAGCGCATGGACCTGTAAGCTGGCTTAGCTGCAAGCAGAAAACAGTCGCTTTGTCATCTACTGAAGCTGAGTATATGGCGCTATCTGATTGCAGCCGACAGCTGATGTGGATTCAACAACTTCTCGAAGAGATAGGTTTTAAAATACCTGCTCCGATTCTCTATGGTGATAATATTGGATCTATCTTCTGGAGCGAGAACCCTGTTCAAGAAAAACGCTCGAAGCATATTGATATACAATACCACTATATACAAGATATCGTTGAAGAAGGTTCCGTTGAGTTGGAAATTATCGAGGGCTCAAACAACCCTGCCGATATTCTAACGAAAAACCTCGGTTCAATTCTCTTCAATAAATTTGTTTATTCTCTAGGTATCAAATTTCTTTAGCGCTTTAATAGCTGCTTAAATGAAGCGCTTTCATAGTCGCTGAATTATGCATCTCCCACCATTTCGAGTGAGGAGGAGTGTTGAATCACGTGTGCGTCTACATGCTGCTATGTTCGTGTTCACTCTCAATTATGACATATGCATTCTATTATTAGATACCACTATGTTTACGCACTGATACTTCGTGCGGACTATACATGTTTTACTATACGTTTTACCTGTACCCTTTACCACCTCGAAACGATGGTGTAATACTCTCTTTATAGTAGAAATTATTCGAACTCTTTAGTATAAATACCCTGTATTTTCTTCAATATTAGACAGTCAATTCTATACTCTCAGTCGCAACTACTACTACTTCTAACTCCCATAACAGACCAACTGCCTAGTAAAGTGAGTCATCGACTACGTCATCTACCTTCACCGCTATGCTCCCCGTTGCTGCTTCGACAGTGGTGGCCGGAGAAAGATGAAGCGGCAGTGCACTCGATGTGCTCGTCGCGAAAGACGCAAGAGTGATGAAGCCCAGCTCAGTCACAATAAATGCGCCAATGCGGAGCAGAAACATCGTCTTTAGGTTTCTGAAGGATTTGGAATAGTGTGATCTTTCGGGGGATAGGATAAGGACGTCGGCCCCGTGAAGAGAAGGATCATGTTTGCTCTGTAGGGAAACGAGTCGGTACTGGTTTGAATGGAGTAGACTGGGAAGGGGAGAAGGGGAAGGCATCTCTTTGGATGAGCGACTCCGTTGAACTTTTGATACCCTCGGCCATGTTACGATGATCACGACATCTCGATGGTTGGGATGGTTGGGCTCAAGTCATTTTTCGTTCATCAAAACAAATGATTCTCTACGTCTGTGCCAACAGAACTTGAGCTGCAGGTGGTTTGAAACGATGATGCTACTCCTGAGGAGGGTCCTCCGGAGGACAATGCTGAATTTCAAGGTCCTGTGCAGTCGCCACGGCCGCAAGTCTTTGAGCCCGTATCATGTCCCTAGTGTGAGTGCGAGGACGCTGAACGACTGCCGAGATTGAGCGGCTCCAGCTCTCAAGGGCTGGCAATACTTTCACGATCAAGCATCAGTTCACAGAAGTACTAGCATACACATGGTTATAATAAGGCAGACAGGAGAGATCCGCCTGCCTGCACTACTGAGTCAGCTCTCCAGCATGAATCCTACAGGCCTTTCTAGCATCATTCAGACTAGTCATCCAAATCATAGATCCGTGGATACAGCCCCCACACCACTCTAAGAACTAAGTTCTTTCCTGAATTTCTCCAATGCACGCCTGGAGTGCACACAAAACTTGGCACTTCCATCTCCCAGCCTCCCGTTCAATAAAACCAAGATTACTCTCTTTGTGCCATTCCCAACAGCAAAATATCTCGGGTCGTTGCCAAATAGCTTTGAAAAATAGTGAAGCTGATTTTTTAGTCGGAGCGGTCGGATGAAATCCTGGGGTTCGGCTATTTCGAGCTATAAAAGGGGCTTTTGGTTCGATGGAGGATATAATATATGGTCGGATAGTGAACTCACTTGAGGAAGTAGCTCGTTGGTGTTGTAACCCTTTCCCGACACGGTGATTACCTCTTGTAAGCCAAGTCTCCTGAAATCAAATTCCTGCACAAGCCTATGTGTTTCATCATCTTGGATTTTGCGTAGGACCATCAAAAGAAAGAGGTCAAGAAATGTAGAACAAAGGTTCCAGTATTGAAAAAAGCGGCCTATAGACGCTGGGGACACTCTCCACGAGAGAGGTGGCACAGGTTCAAGGTTGGGTCCTGAATAAACGAGTGAGAAGGTTCAAGATAGCAGATCATGTAAGCTATGACTCACTAAGTCGAGTCCTGTTTAGAGATTGCATTATATGGCGCAAAAACCTTGGACCAGCAGACCAGATACAGCGTTCACCCGATCGAGTTCGATCCTCGAGGAAATCCATGAAGGATGCATGATAGAAGGTAATATTCTTGGTATCAACTTTCATAACGGCATGGAGAGATCGACATATGATGAAAAAAACCTCCCGCGAATGTCCAAGCAAGTTTGCACATGCAACCGTTTGCGTGAAATCCCATGATTTGTGGAGTGTCAGGCGATTGGCGAGAAGAATCAGCTGTAGATCTGCGAGTCTTCGCCAGTGCATGCGCTCTAAGATGAGCATATAGAAGAGGTCTAGTGATGAAAGTGGGTGGTTTGAGCCATTCTCAGCCTTAATCCGTGACGCCAGTCCTAAAACAGCATCTAACTGTTTCTGAGGCGTGGATTCACCCTCAGGGTCCTCGATGGAAAGAGCCATCGCGTGGGCACATGCAAACAGTCCAGCGGAAATCTCGACAAGAGTACGAAGGTCTTCGCCCTTGGGCCAAGATTCGTCGAGATCATACTTTTCTCTGATCTCTTTTAGTCTCGCAGCTAGGAAGTGGTATATCTGCGGGTCAAGTTCACGTGTAACCGTAAGCTCAAATTGTGCAGTAAACGGTTTGATTTCCGGGTGGTTGAAAGTTGAAACGAGGCCGGGTTCGGGGCGGCTAAAAAAGATCCAGCGGAATGGGGTGTCTCCGTCTCGAAGGGACTGTGCAACGAGTTCGACGATCTCCTGCTGTGCAGCTTCCCCCTTACACTCGTTGAGGCCATCGACAAAAATAGTCATGTCCGGGAGAGCCTTTCCCTGCTGCTTCAACGCATGAGCTGGAGCGATCAGGAGCTCATCGAACTGGAGCCGTAAGGGTTTCGTGACAATGGTGAGATCCTGTTGTATCTTCTGGTCAAGGAAGTCTCCAAATGTTTTTTGCTTCACGGCAAGCTGATAAGCGATCGAGGTGAAGAAACGGAGTGGGTCGTCGCGGTGATTCGGGCGCGAGAAAACGAATGTGGCGCTGAGCATGTCGCTGAGCGCTTGAGCTGTAGACTGGGCTATGGCGGATTTACCAACCCCAGCAGGACCTTTCACCCAAGCCAGACGTTCGGGATCGTCTGGCGAGGTGCCACGACCCCATTCCGTGAGTAAGTTGATAAAGTCTTGACGTGTTCCCGGATAGCAGAGGGGAGGAGGGTATCGTTCCGAAGAGTCGTGAGTGGCACTAGGAATAGAGTGGTCCAATAACCGGCGAAGTCCTTAGAAATCATATCAATTAGAGCTTGATGTGTCCGAATGAGCCCTCGTACCAGGTTTGTTGGGCGGTGCCAGGTTGATATTCTTTGCATGCTTGACGTCCACGCCTTGAATGGAGTTGTTGGTGGTGGTGGTATTATGAACGTTGGAAATCCGCTGGTCAACGTTGGTGATGTTGGGCTTGATGGACTGAAAGTCATGGGAGTGCGAGAAGAACGACATGGTGGTAAGTACCAACCCAGGCTGCAACGTGTGACCCTCACCCAAAGAGCTGGGCACGAGGCTCGAGCGGCTGAGCGCCAAGTTCTGATTTATGAGTGAGTGACAACACGCGTGATCCAGCTCCTGTGTAGGTGGTTCATGAGGAAGCCAGATTGGCACTGAGAGAATTGATAAAGGTTTGAGTACAACGATGTCGACCTGGGATTGATCTAGACTTCCCGTCGTATGGTTAAACGTTGACCAAAATTCAACAGTATCGGAATGGTGTGATGATCATCCCATCCCAAGGGCTTGGATAAGAGTGAGCGTGAGGCGCTAGCCGAATGCCTGTGGCAGGATTCTGATTCGAGTACAAGAAAGATGGGGGCGGATCACTACAATAGGCTCGGCAAGCGTCGTGACATTTTATTTGATCCGTCAACCAGACAGAACGTCACCTGGAATGAAGATACCAGAGGTATTTCTTTTCAGCCAGAGATAACGTTCCCCAGATAAAATGACTCAAAATTGCAGATTTTCTGATCGAACTTCTACCGGCACCGGACATATACCTGGGTCATTCACTGCCCACACCCAAACCGAAACCCTTTCAAGCAACATTATCATAATGTCCAAATATACTAAGAAATTCCATTCCAACCGACATACCGAACCCTCAATAAAACAAGGAACAGTAATAAAAAAAACACCACTCAACCCTCGGCAGAGGATAGGGCCAGAGCCAACTTGAATGCCGTTTGGTTTTAGTGGGGCTTGGAGAGAGGGGAGGTATGGAGCGATTAATGACTCCGCGTGACTATCCGGAAAAAAGAGAGATTAAATGCGGACATAAGCACTTGTTATCGATACACTCACTCGGTGGAAATCTGTATACGCAAAAGTCGCTCTGACTGTGGCGGTAACGGCACATACGGCGTCAACAGCCTCAAAAGTTTGTGGAACAGACCAAATATACCTGGTAACACACACACACATTCCCTTTAGCCGAACCACAGGTTATCATCACTTCAACTCAGCAACTCGATCACAGAGAAGAACTCAGGTTCTCATAATAAAAACTCACTACCCAAAGATCCTCCCCTAGAAACAAAATCTCCGTCTCATTTCCTTCCGGTAATAACGTTATTCGTAGAGTAGCGGTACGTTGTTCTTCGTTTTATTGCTTAACCCATGGTCTGTGCATTGTCATTGCTGTTAGGCGGTGGGCTGTGTCTTGGTGGTATCGGAGGGGTTGGTTGAATGATCTGTGAGTGATTGGTATGTGATGTCTGTGTATAATGAAATACGGAACATCAGATTGGATGAACGTGTTAATAGGGTAGACTATTGCACGTACCATCGTGTGTAGGGCCAATCCCACCACTTGTGACGACAAAGTCATATTTCTCGGTTGTCGTCTGCTTGGCTCGACGCTGTTTGATGGATGAGGACTAAGGTCGTAAACCCAGATATAGGATGTTCACATCCCTTCCTCATCATCAGCTACAACCTCGATCCGTTTTCTGAAATCAAATTAAAACGTCACGTTCAGTGCAACCCGGGTAGGGGAGTAGGAAATGGATACACGCACAAGTCGATACCGTGTTGAAAGCAATACTGAGAAAAGAGGTGCGAGTTACGATCGTATGTCTTGCCGTTGAGTATCTCGTCCCTTTATGAAAGGAGCAAATCAGCGTCACAGATTCGAGACGACAAAGAGAAGGACGCGAAGCATGAGCGCACCCGATGATCAAAGCGGCAGCACCCTGATAAACTTCCCTTGTCCTAACGGACTCTTCAGAACGGGTGATCTTGGAAAGGTTGTTGGCGGGGGAGGCGGCACAGCGTCGTATGAGTTTAGCGTAGCAGCAGGTGCAGCCGTAGGTGAGGATGTTGAGGACATCGTACGTATAGGAACAGAGTCGTAGATGAACGGAGGGTAGACAGCTGGTGTTCTGGGATGAGCAGCTGCTGTCGTTAAACGAGCCTAGGAATGCGCGAATGTCGAAGTGAAAAGTGTACAGCGATGAGTTGGACGGATGGGCGCATGGAGGTTTGACAGGGATATCCACGGGCATACGGAAATCTTTGCCCTTGAAACGAGCTCGGGTTCGAGACGACTAAAAAAGGTCCAGCGAAATGGGGTACCTCCATCTTGAAGGGATCGTGCAACAAGCGCGATAATCTCCCGCTGAGCACCTGCCCCTTTACACTCGTCAAGTCTATCAACCAAAACAGCCATTTCCAGGGAGGTTTTCCTGACTGCTTCAACACGCGAACAGGAGCGATCAGGAGCTCATTGAATTGGGATTGTAAGGGTTTCGTGACAATGATGGGTCGAGTTGTATCCTCCCATCGAGGAAGTCTCCAAGGACCTGTTGCTTCACGACAAGCTGATATGCGATTGAGGTTCGAGAGCGGTTTGGATTGTCCTGGTGATTTGGGCGCGCACTGGGCTATGGCAGATCCACTGACCCCAGTAGGGACTTTCAACCATGCCAGGCGTTCAGGGTGGTCTGAGTTCCCATGACCCAACTCTGTAAGTAGGTGATGAACTCTTGGTGGGTTCCAGGATAGCAGAAGGGAGGAGGATATTGCTCTGAGGAGTCGCGAGTAACACCAGAAATGGAGTGTGCCAGTGATCCGAAGGCACCAGAGGTGTGGAGATCCGAAGGTGTTGGGGGCGTGGGAGAGACTGAAAACGCGAAGGCGAACTTGGTTTATATTTGGTGAGCGCATGGGACTGCCACTCCAGAGTCCAGTACGGGCTGGTACCCAGAAGGTTGCCGCAACTAATCTTCTCTGTTTATATCGACCACGTCACACCACATCATGTGTGTTCGGCGTTGTGAGCCGACTCCAAGTTAGTTCTGATACGCTGTCCCCCCTGAATCAATAATCCACCAGGATTATTGAGCTCAAGATCAAAAAAAAAAAAAAAGATCAATTCACCGGCGTAGTGGATAAGTAAAACTAGCACACCGTCAAACACTTACAGGCGGCTCGAGTGTTTCTTGTTGTCCAAGTCGCCTCGGGAAGACCACATATCATATATCAGCAATTGAATCTCCTCCAAATAGTACGGCGACGTACACTGGGTTTTTACTATATTCTTCTTGTCGGCATGATGTTAGCAGAGGTGTACATTGAAGACCGGACGAGCAGACAGATCAAGTAACATATCATTGTATATTCCTATAAGTAACCAACTCACACCATCAAAAGAGCACGTATATATGTATGTATGTCGCACGACCCAGAACAAGTCAGGGAGGGGAGGGGTATCCAAAGAAAACAAACTAGGCAGGGACTGAGTTAGAGGGAACGTAGCCGTCAAAAATCGAGGCCAAGTATTAGAATCACAAACATCATTATCGTCGTCAAAAACGCAAGCTCGGGCTCAAACACCGTAAGTAAAAAAAGTCGACACATTTCTAAAAAAAAAAAAAGAAAAAGATATCAACAACGACCTTGGTGGGGTAGTAGGGGGTAAGAAGAGGTATCAAGAACTAAGTATAAAACACGCAACTAGACGAGGAAAAATGTCATTAGAGAGGAGAAAAGAGAAGGGGAGAAATAATAATAATAAAAGTTTGATATGAAAGTGGTAAGGAAAGTCGTCATAAAAATTCATACTACTGATGAAACTGATTCCAAATGTCAAATACTGTAGCGAGAGTGGGTGAGTATTTAGGAAAGAGAGGGAGAGGAAAGGGAGAAGCGACTAGACGGAAGAGAGGATGGAGGAAGAATGAAAGTGAGTAAGGCGATTCATTGAAGTGGTCAGCCGCACAGGAGCACCCAAGAGTCCCAGCCTCGCGTCAAACAAAATTCACCCCTAACCCCTCCAATCAACCACCACCCAGGGTATCCACGAAACCACAAAGCCTCATAGCCGATGCCCAGGCACAGCCCAAAATATCAGAGTCAACGCCGTCACCAATATCGCCACCACAATCGTCACCCACACTGCTCTCCCTAACAACAAATTCCTAACATACGGCTCTCGAATCGTCAACGTCCGGAAAGGCGTCGTCTCGGATTGGCCAAAGAACACGAGGATAGGATCAAGTTCGTATTGATGCGAGACGAGGAAGAGGATCGCGAATGTGAATGGGAGGAAGAGCTAAACAGGCGAGATTGTGGCGTGAGTAAAGGGGTCAGAGAGGGGAGGGGGAAGGAAGACTTACGAAGAAGCGTTTAGATTTCGGATGCACATCAAGGAAAATCAGCGCAAATCCAACCGCTAGCCCAATCCACAAAATCACCAAACCAAGCACCAATCTAACAAGCGCCGATATGGGGGTAAGATTCCCAAACGCCTTCGACCTCAAAAACCTAGGAAACGCATCCTGCTCCATAGCTCTAAAACAATACTCCTTCTGCGCATGAAACATATCCGGAATTTGAGCCAACATATTCAACTCGGCCTGCGTCTTGGGCTCATGTTGACTATTCAGCGGAAAACTATGTATCCTCAACGCAGGGGGTAAATAAATCTCGTGATTCTCCTGAGAATCAATTTGATTCCCGACAGGAGAGAGATAGCGATAGAAGATCCTTTCCGCAGACGCTACGAGGTCCAGACGCGTTATCGCTGATGAACGAGGGATAACCGTGGGCGCTCTTGATGCGCGACGGAGGTTGAACAATGTGGGTGTACGTCCGGAGAGAGAAAAGGGGGTTGTAGAGCGGGGAGGATTCTCTTCAGGAGAAGCAGCAGCACTACGCTGCGGTCTTGGACTAGTCGAACGACGACCACCCTGTTGCTGGTCCTCTGCCCCAGCAGAAAGGTTACGGCGATCTTGTTCACTGAGCATCTCGCCTGCCCCAGTGCTCGCTGTGCTCCGCTTGGTCTCTGCATTGAGTCCGACGACAGTACCATAGATAGACCCTCTACGTCGCGCGTAGTCCCAATACTGTGGCCAGTCCTCCTTGATGGTCCTCCCCGACTTGCGAACATCCTTGAAATACGCCCTACAGAGATTTTCATGCTGCTGGACATCAAGCCAAAAATCAAGGATATCCTCTGCGCCTTCACGCTGCAGAAACAAGCTGTTGAGGGAGGGTAATTAGCAAGTGCACACAGGGGGTGAGGGGGTAGAAAAAGACGAACTAAAACATGAAAAGATCGACGGGCGGGCGTGTTCTGCGAGAAAGCACCTCTGTGAAGGTCGGGAGACGATGTTTGCGGGAGTCTGCCCATTCGTCCTGGGTGTGTTTCTCGTCGTCCATGGTGTGTTGCTTGAGGATGACAGGAGAGAGTGAGAAAGTTCTGAAAACACCTTTGTTGATGGCAACCACGCTTATGTAAGCGCCCTTCATCCCTCATCTGCCCATAATTTACTCTTTTCTGCACTAGCCATGTCCTCGTTTACAAAGGCCTTTTCCCCTGCTCTTCGTGAAATCAGGTTTCTGTTCTCTCAGTCTGGTCCGGCATCCGCGGGCACGAGGTATGGCTGTCTCAACTGCACACGCACACACACCTCGTGTTCTTAACCCAGGACGTACTAGGGAGTTTGTACTAGCACGCTACAACTCTATCAAGCAACACAATCCAGACCTTCCTGTCCTCATCCGAGAGGCAGAAGGCACTCCCGCACGCGCGTTTGCACGTTTTGGTGTGTTTGAGAACGTGTTTTCTAATAATGCATAGCTGATTCAGGGAATTCCCCCGTGTTTCTCCGCTTTTTACAGAACGAGGTGTCGAGCGGCATGTTGAGCTTGAAGGACTGGCTGCGAAGGATGTAGAGAGCAAAGTGTCCCAACTCCTTGTTTCGTCGGCGTAATCCCTCAACCAGACTTTATTATTCCACCTAATGTTACCATTTACGGCGCTAATATTAGAGCGCTAAACTTGCTTCTCGCTTTGCTCAAACTCGCCTCCAAATTCTTCGTCCCTTGTTCTGGTGCCACATGAACGACTATGGTATGGTGTACTGTCGTAGTGGCGACCCACGACCACCCATATTCGCTCAAGCACACGAATAGCAGCAAATGAGGCACTTGTATCATATCCCGTCGGCGATTAACTGAGAACCGAGATAATCGCGGCGCTGTGAATGAGCTCAGACCCCTACACCCCTCGACCTGAAACCAGTCACAGGCTCTCAACCGTCAAATTAATAACCTGCCTTCCCAGGGCCCACTCGGGATATCACTGGGCTCGACTCCGTTTGTAACCTCGCAGCCCCTCGTGTCCTCAAACTTGGCTTCTATTATTCGCAGATTCTAATGCTCCTACACCAGCACTAGTACTTGTCCGAAATTGAATTGCCGAACTTAACTGCACCTCATTACTTCTCGCCGCACTCAAACTTGTCTCCAAGTTCTTTGCCCCATGTCCTAGCGCTACATGAACGACTAAGAAGATCGGCATAATGTACTATTGACTCGGCACTGTGAGCGCCGTGCCTTGACCCATAAACGTAGCAGTGAGACTTACAACCATTCGTATACATATAGTTGCTCCTACGAGCTGTATTTTTATTCAAGTGCGTGAATTGTTTGGGTACAAGCCCGAGGAAACGAAGGACTTACGATGTAAGGCGTTGGTGATAAAATCAAAAGCGAGATGATCGCGGCGCTATAGATGAACCCCGATTCCAGCCTTTACAACTATCAAGCTCCCCTTGACCCTCAATTCAACAAACAATGAACCACTCACAAAATACCAGCCACCAAATTATACGGCCTAATAACCTGCCTTCCCATAATTTTTCCTACCTCCCTCGCGATGAACCATATCCTCCCCGCTTCATACACCACCACACATCACCGTCACCGTTTATATCACTCGAGTCAAAGTTTAGTGCCTACCAGTTAAACCCGTCAACGCGAAATTCAGAAAGAACACAAGGATGATATAAGGTCCGATAAGGCCCTTGAGTTGAGGGGCAGTCGTCGCTTCACTGACGAATCCAAGGACTGGCAGAGAAATAGTTAGCGGAGAAAAGGAAGGAAGAACGTAGTGCATGCCTGCGCCAGTGAGTAACAAAAACCCAGCTCCGTATCCCAAAATTCGATTATAGCCCCAGATAATGTAACACCTCGTTATCTATTCCCATCAGCCTAATTTTAAGCGGAAAGTGACGTAGGGTGAGGGAAGAGCGACTTACGAGTAGAATATCAGCTATAACACTTCCTCCCCAACACACTCAATAAGTCAACTAATTTCCAAAATCTAACTCAACTCACTTATTAAACAAATGAATCAAAAACTTGGGGTATATCATCTGATAAAACTCCAACGTATCCATCAACCCATCCACATATTCACCATAATGGTTTAACAACATATAATACGAAACACCAATATCAGCCGTGGCGAGGAGGAACATGATTGTCGTGGCGAAGAATAAAACAAGTTTGAGTGATATCCTCGGTCGACGAAGTCGAAAAGTTTGGATTTTGTGAAGGAATTTTTGGACGCGGTTGAGTTGAGGGCGCCACCATGGAATTTGAGTAGTGGTTACCGTTGTTGAGTGTTCGTTTGGGCTAAATGGTGGTGGGAGGTCGTCGGAATGATGACTGCCGCGACGGTGGCGGTGACTGTGGATCCTAGTCCTACGGTGCGCGCGCAGTAGGATGTAGGATGCGAATATGTACAAGACGACGTGGATCCCGTATAAGAGCGTTTCTGCCTGTTCAATACACGAATGTTAGAGAGATCACATCAATATGGTCGAGTACCCCGACTACATACCAGAATGGCAGCCAAGATTGGCCTGAAATCGCTTCTGGTTATCTGAAACGGGTGTATCCACGGATTTGGAAGGCCTCGCGGTCCCAACTTGAAGATTTCGTGTACTGTGCCTATTCCTCGCGCAGTGGCATTGACTTCGATAGCCGACGCGTTTTCCATCCAAGAGGTAATTTATCTATCAGGGTAAAGAGTGTTGCTCTGAGTGGAGAAGATCGGGATTACGCCAGCGGAGGGAGAGAGAGAAAGAACGGAATGGAGAGACACAGAGGGAGAGAGGTAAAAGATAAAGATCAAGCCCAAGCCCTCAGGGACTTGGACAGGGTGAAAGTAAAATAGCGCTGTGAAGGGGAGGACCAAAGGGGAAACGTAAAGAACGCCTACAAGCATATAGGCATACATTCTCCCCCCTTTCTCATGCCCCGCATGCGGAGTAGTACAGTTCCTACGCACGCGGCACACGCGTATAGACGTGTCAAAATCCTGATTCGGTTCTCAAAGTCACGCTTGGGCAGTAATTAAGCGCGTACCATTTTTTTTCCCACTTGTGTCCTAGTGAACGTCAAAACATTGAATTAAAGAAACGTCTTGGCGCGTATCACCCTGATCGTGATTGTATCCAGAGAACCTGAATACAAAGTAATTTGAAGGGGTGGTGATTGAACTTGGTGAGTCTCAAAGCCAGCCGCTTTTGGCGGTCAGGGAATATGACTCATTTGAGAACGTGAGTTCGTGTTTATAAGTAGCGGAACAGTGGATAACGCACTCGGCGGCCGGTATCCGAGATCCAACTACAGATAGGACAGTCGTGTAATGCTGAGTCAAAGTGCCTGACAGGAAAACAGAAACTATGAATGTTGACAGAATCGACAGAACTTTCGCGAGCGTCAGGTCGTTGCGATGTTGGAGGAAAGACAGTTGCATTTGATGCGTCGGTCACATCTATATGCGGGCATCACGGATCTAAGCGTCGGATCAAAATTGGATTGATGAACTATTAATCATTAATCATTGATGGACGTACCAACCTCACCTTCAAACCTCAATCTGACAATCATGTCAGTTAACGCCGCAAGGACTATGATTTCATGATATATTCCTGCGAGCGGCTTAAACATTGACTATAAAAACACGCGCGTTTTCGCATTTCGGTAGGCTCAATCCATATTTCGACAACTTATGCATGATACTAAACCGATCTCTAGGTCTCACATTCAGCGGGACAATATTAGTCAGGATGGCTATGGACCTATGAGACTTATCGATGCAGGTCTCTTGGACTTGTTCGAAGACCTACTGACGCGAAACATCCAGCAGCCCAGCTAATACTCACTATGTCCATTCTTCCATATTTCTCAAAAGTTTTTTGTTTCGATTACTGGATACCACTGGAAAGCAGTCCATGGACACCTGGTACGCTCTCTAGGGCTTCCATATACTAAGAGGCTTCTATTTCTTCAGGCAGTCAGCATTTGAACTCACAGGGCTCTTGTAGTGAGATAGGGCAAAATTGGTACGGGGAGCCCCCTGGGATCTCTGGTTCAGGTAGGTCACTATAGCCCCGGCGAACTATGAGCTAGTTATTCACCTTTCGAAAGAGATGATACAAACGGGGTGGCAGAAGATCGGTTCACCTCGGCCAAATATTTGGAATTCAAAGCGCAAGCCACAATCAACGGTCTTACAGGATTGTACTCCGTCCACTGAGCATGAGCATCCTCCGTCATATAGCAGTCTCCCTCCTCCATATACTCCTGGAAATCAACCGCATCATCTTTCTCAGATTCCACTCATACCAGAGCGCCTAGAGGCCCAGCGGGTGCGCATATATATGATATACAGACCGCTTATTGTCGTATTAATGCCCTCCTTAGACAATGTTGAACATGCTAGCTTCAATGCCGCCTGAAGAACTCAGTGTTTTACCTCCGGAGTTGATCAATGTGGCTTATAAGGCCGTAAGCCTTTTCTTTCTCTCGTCACCTGTCATTGCTCGGCTCATGGGAATTTATCTTTAAGAAACAGATTAAAAGGGTTTAACGCGAGAGGACTAGGGGTGGGAGACAGATTCGTCGGGAATGTCGGGAATAAGAGCACGCCGAAAGATCAAGGGCAAGAAACATTTGGACGGACACTAAGTATATCTCAAGCATAAATAGCCTGAGTGTACTAGATAATTATATTCTATTTTGAACTGCTAAATTATATTTGCTTCGGGTTCATCATGGAGGGCTGCACATGCCATAGTTTCTAGTTGCATTCCTATAATTACTCGCTTTAAGAGCACGTCAACGAGCGGTACAACCAATAGAAAAATTGGCTTACAATCTTCCAAGCATTATCTTGCAACCTCGGAGGTAATGCGCTGATCTCGCCGATGGTCATTTTGTTCACGGCTGCTAACAGAGCCTGCAGGTATTCGTAGACGTGTCAAATGACCAGACGCTCAAAGCTCACACACTAAAGATGTACGTACTGTGTAGGCCTCTTGCTGCATATACGATAAGGGAGTTAAATCAGGATCAAACGGGCGAGTTCCATGGATGCCTGGCCGCTGCTGTAGACTATGTTGTCGTCCCCTTCCATTGCCACAGTCATTGTGTTCTCTTGAAGCTCTAGCCCTTTCAATAGCTTCATCTGAAAGTTCCACATAAATTAGAGGTCGAGTACTTGAATCTACGAATGGTTCATCTGTAGATATGTCAAGATTCAGGATACCTGGAATTAGCCGCTTGTAAAAGGCGAGTATTTTGAAGCGCTCCCAAAAGGACATTGTTAGAAGTGAAAGGAGATCCAAGTTGCGGTGAGACATAATTACAGGCAACTATGTTACGACATGATTTCCTCGTTTGGCAATCGAAAGGAGCTTCCCTCTGTCTGATTCCTATTATTTGACGATTCTAATGCTGCTACCCCAGTGCTAATACTTGTCCGAAAGTGTAGTGCAGAACTGAGCTGTACGTCGTTGCTTCTCGCCGCGCTGATACTCATCTCCAAATTTTGCGTCCCTCTTCCCAATGCTACGTGAACGACTAGGAAAATTGGCATGATGCACTGTTGGCTTAGCATGAACGTCATAATACACGGTGCCTTTTATGTGGTGGCTTACTACCATTCGTATGCATATTGTCGCGCCTACAACCTGAGTTGGCCAAGCACATGAATATGTTTGGCTCAAATCAGAAAAACAAGGTACCCACAACATAAGCTGTTGGTGATAAAACGAGAAGCGAGATAATCGCGGCACTATAGATGAACCCCGATTCCAGCCTTTACACACGTCAGCCTCTTTAACTCCCAATATAAGCAGCAGACCACTCACAGAATCCCCACCGTCAAATTATAAGGCTTAATAACCTGCCTTCCCATAACTCTGCCAACCCGCCTTGCGATCCACCATATCCTTCCGGCTAATGCGCCAAGCCCATTCATTAGCACCATTTCATCGGCGCTTTATATGTTGGTTGGACAGGACGACTCACCGGTTAACGCCGTCAACATAAGGTTCAGAAAAAATGCAACGACGATATAAGGTCCTACTAGAACCTTGAGTGGAGGGGAAGAAGTCGCTTCACCAACGAATCCAAGAACTACCGGAGATTATCGCGACGTGCAAGCGACTGAAAAAAATATGGTGCGAACCTGTGCCTGCGAGTAATAGAAACGCTGATCCAAGTCCTAATACTCGGTTATAGCTCCAAAGAATGTAACATCTTGTTATCTACCGCCCTTCCTCTCATCAGTCCTAACTTGGGAAACAGAGGTAGAGGAAAGATTTACAAGGAGGGCGTCTGCTATGACACTTTCTCATCAAAGTTTGAGAAAGTAACAGAGTTAGCTTCATTGCAGGGTCAAAGGAGCACTACCGACCCACTTGTTAACCAGGTGGATCAAAATTTTTGGATATACCATCGTAAGAAAATCCTGGGTATTTTCAAGCCCATCCACATAGTTGCCGTAGTGATTCAATATTATAGAATAGGAAACGCCGATATCAGCCGTGGCGAGGATGAACATAATTGTCGCTGCGAGGAACGAGATGAGTTGCAGGGAGATCCGTATCCGTAGTCGTGTTTGTAGTTTTAGGAAATTTGGTATGTAGTCCCGAAGACGACGACGGGAGGTCATGTCGATGTGGCGGTCATTCACAATAACGGCCGAGCCACCTGACGGCAGCGGTGAACGGTTGTCCGTGTTATGACTGTGATGGCGGTGATGGTGACGATGACGGTTCCTACCAAGCCTACGATGTGCTCGGAGAAGGACACACGATGAGAATACATACAACACGATATGGATCCCATATAACACCGTTTCTGCCTAATAGAAAATAACATCAAGAAACAGTACCCCGACAAGTAGAAAGAGTAGGTACGCACAAGAACCGCAGCAACAAGTGGCCTGAACTCACTTCTGGTTATCTGGAACGGATTGATCCACGGATTCGGAAGTCCTCGCGGTACCACTGCCGACAATCCATCGCCAGCACCTGATACATTCCGGTTTAGCAGGCCAGAATCGTAGTAGTATGCTTGTAAATCTGACAGTCGCATTTGTACGACGTAAGCAACAAGCACCCCCAAGAGGAAATAGGGGTCTGCTATGCCCTCCGGTCGTCAGTAGAGTGTGAACACCGGGGAGAAAAGAGGTTCTTAGAAAGAGGAAAGGGGTAGGAGTGAAGCGGAAAACCCGAGGGAGAAAGAGAGGGGTACAAATGCCGCCGAAATCCAGAGCCTATGCAGGGTTGGGGAGGTGTCAAGCTAGAGCAGCTATGGAGGGGAGGCAGCTGGAAAAATGCCCGTATGTCTCCCTTTTTCTTACCCGGTACGCGTGCTTCGGAGAATAGGTAGATCTGTCAAAACTATTTTTTGGTATCCCAACGAGGTACAATTGTGGGCCACTATGGTTTGGTGTTTCCCACTTGTATTCGGACGAACGTCAAACCATAAGGAAAGAAGCTTCTTGGCGTGGATTTATCACCCTGCGCTTTAAAAATACAGTGATTGTATCAAAAGAAATTGAGTAGCCTGTGGCCTAGGGATTGGATAGCTGTAAGTATAGAGAGTTTGGTGCAAAGCTTGTTTGACAGTCAGAGCTGTCAATGTTCTGCAGCGCAGTACAAAACTTCTGCCCTGCATGTAGTAGGTACGGACTGACAGCAGCAGGAACGGGCTACCCGTCGGCCAAGGAATAGAATATTACTTGTTGTTATAGGGCTGAGTTACATAGAAGTGCCTGAGGGTAATCGGAACCTCGTTGGGATGTTGGCAGAAGCTGGTGGATCTTTCATGAGCGCCGTCGGACCTTTGTTACGGTTGGAGGTAGAAACACGGGAGCATGACAAAGAAGTGACGGCGGCGATCAAGTTTATGTTGTTGGTCGCGCTGACTGTACTCCCGTGATGTGATCAACATGAGCTGGTAATTGACCTGAACTTCAGAGTTTGTCGCGACTCGAGACATTGAACCCTCAAGTACTCACTCATGGGCTTTTGCCGCACAACTTCCCTTCCAATGCTCGAATCTCATTCCATCGGTGCTGAGTGGTAGCAGTATCACGGAAGACATTTCCTAGTCTTTTCTCGGTGAGTAGTCCAGCCTATAACTTCTTGCTGAGCAGGGTCTGAATATTTGAAATAATAACCACGGCATAACTCTATAGATGCGTGTAAGGCTGCCAACTCGTGACGAACCCCGTTACGAAAAGGCAAGAAATGTACAAAACCTTGTTGTATTCAAGGACTCAGGTGCCACGCTACCAAAGCCATTGTACACGAGGGATTGTGCCCCGTATGCATGGCATGTCAAGCTGATCTGATCACAAGTAAGACTGGTAAGGAACGTGGCCAAGCCAGGTTCTGCAGGAACTTATATGCTGGTGAATACTGGAGCAACACTCAAGACCAACTAACGTTACGCGCTATGCGCCAGGTATACTTATGCACCACTCGAAATAGCGCATAATAGGTGAAATGACTAGGACTGGTTCAGATTACTACCCGGTGACGCTTGCGACTGTGTCGTTCTGATCTGCTAGTAGTAGAGGGCTACGCATCTCCCTTGATCTGTACAGTGCTCAAGTGCTCCTTCACTTGGCGAACGTTCGATAACCAAGTTGTGAGATGAATTGAATATCGTAAGCCTCGGTTCGTCAACCCAGCTGCTAAAAAAGTCACCTCGCCATTTGTTGTCGCGCCTGTCGTAAAGCGTGCCTTTTGACATCGTCCAAGAGGTCTTCGACATGTGTGATCCCCACGGCTCCGTCTTCAAACTCTTCCAGTTACCAGCTCCAAAACCGAGGGCCTTCCAACGACCTGATGATTAAGAAGCTTAACAAAGTCCTCCAAGCCGAGATTGTGGTTTAATAGAATCAAGGCTTGACGCGATGACGACCCGACAGCTGGGACAAATCCATGTACGGTGGTCTAGATGTCATATTTCCGCAGAGAAACGTGGTACCTTTCTCCTGAATTGGCGAGTACCGTAAGGCCCGGTGCCTTAAAGATGTCATTGACGGCGTTCAGTGGTAGGTACTGAAGTGTGGTGACTCAATAATAACTTCAGGCTTGGGGTCACGGTGGGTATTTATCGAGGTGCACCGAGGCTGTGGTGCTTCGTAGAACGGTCATAAGTGTATTAGTATAATCTACCTAAAGGGGCGTGTGAGGTCAAACAGATTGGGACAATCACCCAGGGTTTGAGCCCGAGGTTCCTCTCACCTATAGTGTAGATACGGGCTGCCCGGCGGTGATACTCGAGTACAGCCCCTGTCGTCTATAAAGCCTCATTGACATCGTTGTAATAACCATGGAAATTGAAAAAATCTGGTTGCGATGCCTGATCGAATGGAAAGTCTTTGTGTATGGGGTTCAGAAAGTCCAAAGCCTCCGCAAAGTGGTCGTTTGTGGAGTGTGAAATCCTCCCAGCAGTGGACAGTGACGAGTACAGTCGTACAATGCCGGTTACCAGGCAAAATTTACGCCACGGACCACCAACTAGAAGAGGGACAAGGTTAAGTAACCAAGCAGCTATACTGCATACACAGCGGATTAAGCTTGATATCGTCACATTCGTGGACAATTGGTCCAATACATTTCACAGGGTCCAAGCAGAGTGACAGATCCATTATTTTTCAATTCTGAATAGTTTTAAAATCATCCCAGGTAGCTGGCGCGGGTGGTGCTACTACACCTGTGGCGACAAAGGGGTGCTGGAGTCGCTGAGTCCTAGGCAGCTAGTGTAATTTACTCCGATTGACATTTATTGTTTCGTTAAGGCGTGTGTCCATGATAATGATAGATCCGGTACACGTCAATGAGTTGACCAAGAGGAATGCATTTCATACTCGGGGTGAGGATAGGTCTCGTGGGCCCCGACCTAATATACCCTCCTTGATGAGCATACTGCCTATGAACCGAGACCGAATCGGCTTACCGTTTATGCACACGGGTGCCTACTGGTTAGACCATGGTGAGGCCGCTCAGACACTGCCATTCTGGGCCTTGGCCGCGGCGTACTTTTCAATCCAGACTTTCATATCCGCCGCGGACGCATCGCGGTAAGGCTAGAATAGCACGTTAACTTCCCAAACAGGACTGTTGCAGTACACAAAAATCATACCTTCTTGCGGTCCTCCGGCAAACTGCGCCATACAGGTGCCATACGTACTATAACATCCCTGTATGACATTTCAGGATGCTCAGCTCGATATTCAAGAAGGAAACTGAAAAAATGAAGTACTCAGATCCAGCGTTTGTTGACAAGATGGTCGACGTACCGAGCGTATGCGTTGGGTGGTACCTTGGGGACCCCCAAGACTCGCCTCCTCCTGATTTTTGGTTTTCCGACCGCTTTGCGTTTCACGTTTATTGCCCTAAGAGATTCTAGGTTGACCAGGTTCCTCCATTTTGCGTATGCCTCAAGGCGCTTATCCCTTTCTTCCTTCGCCTTCGCGCGATAAAACTGATGATAATTGCTTAAATGAACTGCTGTGGCTGGTGCTGAAGTGCTGAACGAACCTCTACCTCCTCTTGGCTCAAAGCCCTCCATTCCTCTGCAAGAGCTTTTGCCCGTTCATGTACTTGTGTCCCTCGCTGTCCTTTGTCGGCCACAAATAAACAAAAACCACTGATGCTTCGCTTTGGAGGTTGATCTGCTTTCTTCAGTTTGTCTCAAAGAAAGATAAATGATAGTCAGTACTACGGGCAGCACAGGGGGGCAACACACGCTTACGATGCTTGCCAGCTGGTTCCTTTGGCGAGGCCTTCTCCTTCGGTTCAGCTTGAGTCTTATTAGCCGCCTTTGACTCTGAAGACCTAGTAGTAGCTGCTGAAGGTGCACCAAACACGGATGTTGACGAATAAACACGCGTAAAAGGAAGATGTGAGCTAGCTACAGGGCCTAGGACACGTTGAGAGCTTGCGAGAATGTGCTTCAGAATCATGGTAAGCCCGTAGACAAAAATTTAACGCAGCCCTCGGTCAGGGAAAATTTGCGAGCAAAGGGAAGCTAAGAGATATGTCAAAAATCGTCATGACGGTAAGTGTTCGCGTGCGATACCCTTGAACCAACCACCTTTGTTTCCCACGAGGACCTGCTAGTGCATGCTCATTCAGACATAAACCCATGCTACTGCATACTCGTATATAGGAGTGCTATGGTTTCTGATTCCTCGTGCGCCGGAATATATACATGCTCGCGCCGACGCATCTCAGAGTACCTAAACAGAAAACCAGGCCAATATCTAGACCGGACTTCCCTTAATCGCTCTCGACGGCTCCGGCGCATATTCATCATCCCTTCCGGTTGGAGGTATCTCCTGATGCTGGCTAAGGGTGCTCGGTAGTTCGGTCGTGATAAATGTACTCAACATCAGAGTCGTCTCGCGGGTTGAGGTTGGTTGCTGGCTGTGTGTATTCGTATGATCTCCGGGTGATGATGATGGGTTGGACTTGTCGGAGTCGACGATAACGCGGCACATCGCAATTTGTACAATCATAAGATTCGGTATGATTGCCTAAAGTACTTTCAGGTTGCTTTCAAAATAAAAAGATGGGTAATGCTCACCACTATCCGAACCATAACTGAGAGCGCAATGGACTGCCAATTGAGAACTTGAATTAAGTAGATATGTGACCGAGAGAACAACCGTACAGAGTAAGACAGCCTATGTGGAATGAGGAGCGCAGTAAGAAGACAGGCAGAGTATATTAGCGTTGTTTCGGTCCTTCAGTCAGCGTTCAGTAAGAATATGAGAAAAGGCTGAATTTTCACTGACAAAATCAGTATGATTATTGTATAACCCCGTGAGATTCGAGTGCTTAGGCGAGGGCGGGCACGCCTGGTGACCCACCATATTCTCCCAACTATGAAACCCACATGAAGATCTTTGAGCCAGGAAGGGTCGATGGAACAATATCTACACTCACCAGTAAGGATTGTCATGGCCATATTAACACAGAAAACAGACCAGTAAAACCCCGAGGTAAAACTGAACCAATATCCGACCGTGAAGGTCTCATATTTGCCAGCACCCCCTACCCATCCCCAAACTAAAGGAATATATGTAAGTTTAACTGTTGTGATTCACCGAATACACCGTACGTACTCGTATCCATTAGAAGCAATACGCTCGCAAATCCCAGCGCCCATCTATGCAACCCCCAGACAATATAGCAACGATATAACTATAGTTTACATTACTGAGTGTGTAGGGAACAGAGAAGAGGAACTTCATACCAGAAGCAGATCTGCAAGGAAACTCCAGACCTGTCAATCATTTGACTCGGATCGAAGAGATAGCGATGCGCTCACTTGTTTGCGATAAATATCGGGCCTTTAGGATAAAGTCTACTGATGACCCAGGCCATATCCGCTTGTCCTTGTAAAAACATTGGCATATCGTGCAAGTCCATCCGCACGGTAAGAGCAACATCCAATATCGATATCGCAAACATCGTGGTCACCACCGCCAAAAAGATCATATTTGTGGTCGTTCGCTTCCTCAATAAGATGAGAAAACAGACTGCAAATAGAATGCAATGAATGCCTGAGACAGGAATGTGTCAGTCAGGTGCCTGCTTCAGGTGACAGGATTGAGTATACCAAACAAGAAAATCTCGGTCTGTCAGTTGCACCCCTTAGCCGTCGACCATGTGCTGGTAAATAGGGACGTACCGAAGCAGAAGCATGCAGAGGTTCGACTTTCTTAAGTGCTATTCTGAAGAGCTGGACATCCAAACTGTCCCCAAAGTTCGGCGCGCCGAGCTGTCGCCTTGAGTAGTCTACTTCATATCCAGGCTCGAGAATCATCGGGATTTGGGTTTTGATTGGGTCACAGAAAAAGCCTGGCACGCCGGGGCAAAGAAAGGAAAAAAAGGGACCTATGGTGAACTTGGCATGAACTTGCTGAGGAAGAAGGGAACGAGGAAACAGAGGTCTGGCAGTCACGGGCCAAAGGACCTTGATATGTATAAGTATCGTAAAAACTATACTGAAGGCGGATTTGCCACTAGGACCGAATCATCACTAGTTTCAAGCCACAGCTCGGAACTAATTGAGTTTGAGCGTTTCTCTCAGGAGCTGAATGAATTCCAAATGTTCCCGTGATAAGGTGTCCCTAGAGGTCCCTTGCCTCGGTTCGCCTCCTGTGCGAGACCATTACTGTGGAGGGCGACCCGAACTAAGCAGAAATGGATTGGAGTGGTGATGGTAACGACAACTTGAAGGAAGTTGGAAACGAGAGAAGTCTAATTATTTTCTTCTGGCAGGGTGAACATGAAGAAGACTGAGCTTGCGACAACGGCCCGCTCATCGCTCATGAGAGCAATCACCATGATTGTTTTTTGGATGGTATGCAACGCAATATACATAAATTCTATTCGAACTTAATAGCAAGTCCCGCTTGGCCCAGTGGTAAGGCGTCTCACTCGTATTCTTTGTGAGCGAATGAGAAGATCAGTTGTTCGAATCAGCTAGTGGGAATATTTTTGAGTGTTCTTTCTCTGAATCCAAAGAGCCCTATAACGTGGCCCAGATGTACTAGTGCTCGCTCTCAAATGTCCTCTCAATGAACTGAGCTTGGCTTGGGGAAAATACCACCCTGTGGCTCCTTGCAATTTCAGGCATACGTTACGTGAAAAGCCGAGCTACACGTCGGTTAATGCAACCCGAAATCTATTGGGAGCGCACGAACGCCCACATCGCTTGAATAAGCACTCAGACTAACAGGCCGTGTGCGCCAGGCCCAGCAATGCCGTCACTTTGAGCGAGAGCTAAGCTTAGTTCCTCTAATATCGCCATTCTCTATCATGGTACTTGAGCATGTTGACCGACATCTGTAATTCCTCCCTGTAACACGCCCGAGACTTGCTGCTCATTGCTCAGCGTCTGTCTTCTGATCTTAGGTACATACATATATCAGGGAAATTGAAAAGTCTTCATAGTCATAATGTACAATGATACATCAAGTCCAGACCACAATATCCAATTATTCCGCACTATTTCGATAGCATCATCTGCAAAGATATTTAGTAAGCATCGTCAGCCAGAACACCAGCAGCGTACCTTTACAAACTCTGTCAGAGACACAGATATCGTCAGTCATGCTCTCAAGTGTTAGTGATGAGATAACAGACCATCATAATTGATTTGCCCATCGCCGTCAATGTCGGCCTCGCGTATCATCTCATCAACCTCCGCATCCGATAACTTCTCACCTGTTTTAACAAGTAAGCGCCTGTGCACACACACACACCCGTTACAGCGGGAGCGAAATGGCAGCGAACCTAAGTTTGTCATCACATGCCTCAACTCGGCAGCACTGATATACCCATTGCCGTCTTTATCAAAGACCTTGAAAGCCTCCTTGATCTCTTCTTCACTGTCGGTGTCACGCATCTTGCGAGCCATCATCGTGAGGAATTCAGGGAAATCGATGGTGCCGTTGCCATCTGCATCCACTTCGTTGATCATATCCTGGAGTTCGGCCTCTGTGGGATTCTGGCCCAGGGAGCGCATGACAGTGCCTAGCTCCTTGGTGGTAATAGTGCCGTCACCATCTAAGGGAGGAGATGAATCGATGAATCGATGGGCGGTAGATGTAGCAGAAGGCGCGCAGGCGTACCCTTATCGAAAAGGGAGAAAGCCTCCTTAAATTCTGTTATGTGAAAGAAGTCAGGGCCAGAAATCGATGATCGGTGGCGAAGAACGCACCAGAAATTTGTTCTATCAGGTGTTGTGACAATAAGGAGGGGGCACAAAGCGAGCATCATCGCGTCAGTATCCGGACCCTTGCCGCGTCTCACGAGATATAAAGCTTCACCTTCAGACTAACGGTAATACGTGGCACGAGAAAGGATAATCAGCACCCTGTGTTTTGGTGAATGAAAGAGACGCACCAGTTGGTCGGCCATGGTAAATGTTGATTGAGGAGAGGTGGGGTGTGCGGTATCAAGCTCGGGTATTTATTGGAGCATTGTTTAATCAGGTCGCAGGGCACTGTGATGACATCGGCTATCTCCGCATCGCGCTATTTATGGACCTGCAGCGTTAATCTTTTCTTCTTTCGAGCGCTTTTCATGGGCTTTCAGTGTCTTCTGTCCTTTCTTGGGAACAAAGTTTTCATCTGCTGTAGCAAGTAACAGCGACTGATGACTTCGATAATCTGCTTTGCTGTTAAAATCGTCTGCCTAGACTTGTGGCGCTGTTGTCATGCAAATCCTGTGGACTGGGAACAATACACGCTCTGCCAATACACAAAACTTGAAAGCTGTGTGGCGACAATGCACAGGTGCTTGTGGGCCTTGTTTTCTACTCTCTGGAACATCTACAAGGTCCGATAAAAAGAGTGAATTCTCCAACACCCTCAGTTTGAATTCTCCTCGTCAACATTCACCTTAGCCACTGAGATGTCACTGTCCACATTCGAAAGTAACCAACAGCGGTCTTGCCGGTATCCGCCACTCCGAAATCCACCACTCAGGTGTCACTACGCCTACGACTTGATCGAGTGTCGTCACATACAGTCGCACCTTGGTGCGTAGAATATTGATTCGGTTTATCGTACAGTTGATCTTACGACGTAAACTCGGCAGGTCAAAATCCAGGACTGATATCCTATAGTGCCCTCTCATGTATTCTGACCACCTATCCGGAAGTACAGAAAGGCTCATCTCAATGTCCGCGTGGTCGTCGAAACAAATACGGTATAGAACCCATCCCGGACAGAGTCTTTCACCGACTATTCTCGCACTTTGATGTCCACAATAGAGGGTCCTTGAACTATTTAGAGCTCATCAGCTTTGCTCGGCAACTGGATTGGGAAATCTGGACATGGGCTCTCTGGAAGAAAATCTGTGATCAAGTTGAAGAGGAAGCGAAAGCAGGCGAACTCCTGTCACAGTACCACTCGGCGGGTGGACCTTGGATTGGAAACAGACAAGTCCTCGGACGCTTTGTCGCTACAATCAGAGGAAAGTTTCTGTCTGAGTTAGAGCTAGAGCACAACATCAATGCGTTGAGCCTCGAGGAGAACGAGGACAAGTTTACCTTCCCAAGTGAGCACATTCGGATGGTTTGTCTCCACACTTTCTGATGAGTTGACTCCTAATTTAGTTGCTCTGAGGGTGCTATTTGCAGCTTCGCATCAGCCTCCTTCGCGGTAGCATGCTTGACGTCAAAGATGCAAGGTCATGCAGTTTCTTTAACCGAGATATATCGCACCCTGATGTCCTGGGTCGCGGGTCGGCCGATTACTCTCGCGTATAATTTACATTATAGTATCCAGTCCATTTTAAGCTTAAACAATGTTCAAATGACAAAACCGAGTGTGGTCCTTTCTCTTCCTTTGATTGCATCAATGGATCATCGGCGGACAAGATAGAAGATGATATAATGCCCCTAAATTATAATGAGTCGGATCGAGAACTCTTCCGTGGTAGACGGTGCGAAAAGTTGCGGGCCTGAGAAGTGGTGCAAACACGTCTCTCTCTCTAGTGCTACCGAAGGATAAACATCTCGAAACATCTGACCCTATGTAAGAACGTTCTTGAAGCACCTAGACTTTGCGAATCGTTACCACCATCTAAACTCTACCCTCACTGCGACAACCAACAGCCGACCCCCCAATGGCTACCAAAGTTCCATCCCTGCGCCTTGTATGTCTGTATTCCACCTCTTGTTCCTTCCGAGACACTAATATTGCGGCTCTGACTTTATTAGTCTGAAGGTACGCCCGAACGAAAAGTCTGCGTCGGATAACCATCATGCTCACTTCCAAACATTCAGATCACATTGGTTTGTTTTTTTCGGGCTAAAATTCCCTCCACAGTGCCTCATGATCAACCCCAGCGTTGAGAGATACATTCCAAGCGATCGACACTGGTATGTACTATGTCGTCATACCGCCGAACACCCAACTGAGAAATCCATTTTCTCCAACTGGTCCGCCGTACGTGCCACCAGATGGAGATGGCACGATATCTCCTCAAGAAATCACCAGCTTCCTCCGTGGCTTTGGACAAAACCCAACCAACGCACAGCTTGACGCAATCATGAGAAACCTCGACGCTGACAAGAACGGATCCATCGATTTCGAAGAATTCGTCGACCTCATGGCAGCCCGGTCAAAAGCCACCGGTTCTGCTCTCGATGAAGAGAGCGACTTGCGAGAAGCGTTCAAGGTGTTCGATAAGGATGGCAACGGAACGATAAATGCCGAAGAATTGAGGCTGACAATGAGGAATATTGGCGTGAATTTGACGGATGAGGAGCTGGATCTTATGATGAAGGAGGCGGATGAGGATGGGAATGGCGTCATAGATTTCCAAGGTCGGGACTCTGAACTCCGTTTGACCGGGAATATTCTTTTTTTTTGATTTTGACAGGGGGCGCTGACGGTATACTTTTGCAGAATTCGGTCGTGTGATTTTACTACCTGCTACGCAGCAGCAGCAGCAGCCTCAGCGCCCGTTGGCTCAAAACTAACATCATGTCACGGCGAGCGGCAGACAGTGCTTTTCCCAGCTAGCGACACTTGCTTTTTTAAATAACAAAAAAGAAAAAATCTGACTTGGACAGAAATTCTCTTGCTTTCTTGCTTTCACCGGTGTATTTGTAGTCTACAATCAATAAAATGAAGAACTTGAGTCATGTGTACAAGAATACTCATTAATCAGCTCCTGCTGTGAACAGCTGCGGGGCTGAGTCGCTGACGCTGCGGGATTGAGGGCACAGCCACCATGTACGTCATGGCTCCCAACAGGATCTTTTGGTATAAAGCGCCCCTCGTTCCATTGAATTGCTTTAACATCCACAATGACCAGCGTTCTTCACGATCTTAAAGAAAAGCTCTCTTCTTCCAAATCTGCCCCCAACCATCCAGCGGGCGAGTCAGTCGCTCCGGCCGGACCTAAACAAGGCTCCGATGAGCAATCCTTCGGCATTCTTCCCCATCCCGCTGTACGTCGTTCGGAAATGCGTTCGAGAGATTGTTATTAACTTTATTTCGTCTCAGAAATCAAATGACCCTGCGGATTTGCAGAACCCGAGTGAAAATACAGGGGGATTGAGGTCTAGCCAAGGTCCCTTTGAGGCATTCAAGGCTGCTCCAGGACCGGTATTGCCCAACCAAGAATCGTTGAACAACGCGGGACCAGCAAAGGTGCGTTTTTGTCGTTCAGTGTGTGAAAACCTGTTCATCATGAAATGATTATCAGACTCGCGAGGAGCTCGCCTCACTTCAGGCTCAGCTTAACCAGAAATAATTGATAGTCCATTTTACTACATGCTTGACCTTCTGTCTCTGTACCAACATGTTTTCATCGTATCTAGTCCGTATTGTGTAAAATGTTATTGAGTATTGGATGGATTAACACCCGTCGGAACTGGGTTGCCAAACCCACCAGCCTCCAAGCTACCTGGCACAGCTCCCTCCTCTGAGCCACAGCCCACATCAACACCGGGGTCCTGACCAACTTCGATAACAACTTCCTTGCTTCTGAGTAGCGTCCAGAAATCAATCCAGCAATGACTCTTTGAAGGCACTCCGTCGATGGTTACGTTTTGAACGTACAGTCTGGTACCATTCGCGGGATTTGCCACCAAAGTTTGAGGATCAAAGTTCTCAACGCGGACAGTGGTTTTGAGCGTTTGAGTAGGCGTGATAGCGTTTGTGAGGGTATAGGAGGATAAGAACGGAGATCCGATGAGGAGTTGTGTAGATGAAGGGACGGGATATAAACCAAGGAGATGGAAGGCGAGGAGAGCGGCCATCGCACCAGAGTCGTCGTTGCCAGGAATCCTAAGCGACATTAAGTAAACTCAAGATCTCATGCGGGCCACGCTGAGACTCACCCTCCAATGTCTGTGTTGAAATTCTGGTAGACTACCTCTCGAACCCTGCGTGCTGTGAGGTCAGGTCTGTTGGCGTAATGGTATGCCCATGGAACCGCGAAGGATGGCTCATTCCCTGCTTGGAAGTACCCTTTCGAAAAGTAATGGTCACTGTATCTAAGAATGAGTACTTGATATCTATAGCAGCTCATTGGGGGCGTACACTCGCTGAATAAAAGTATCTTCCCCTCCCATAAGGCGAACGATTGTCGACATTGACTGAGGAGCGAAAAAGCTCATCTCCCAAGAGGATGCTAAGTGGCATTCACACGTCAAATAATTGTCTCAGTACAAGCATGCAAAGACGTCAACGCACACTCATAGAATCCGACGTTGTTATCATCACCTCGAGCACATGAATGGGGTCTAGGATCTATTGGCGAACAGGCATCTGGAGAGCTGAATGCGAAACTTCCATTCTAGAACATGCGAGTTCAGTCAACCTAGGGCCTTCTGCCGAGTGGAGGGCAACACACCGGGAAGCGTCTTTGAGCATAACCTTGGAATCCGTCAAATTCCAAGCTGGCATCCCACATGTTCACAAAGTTCATTGAACGATTAGTGTATTTGGCTACGTCGTCCGCTGATTTGTTGAGCGCAACACCAGCTTGGCGAACAGCAAAATCGCCCAGCGCATACTGTTTGGATCCAGATTGAGAGAATGGTAAATTGTGTGCGAGAACAAGATCGCGCACCTCAAATGCTCGGGATGCTTCACGTGTCGCGAGACCGGTGGCCCCAGATGGGTCGTCCCAGTCAGTAGGAATGTATCCAAATGTCTTCCATCCAGTGTTCTCCCTTCCGACTGAAAAGTTATCGAGTAAGAAACACCGCCAAGATTAGTGGAGATTGGTGGCATTACCTCTGTACCAATCAGGAGGCTGAATTATTTAGTGAGCCCAGTGTGAACTGGTGATCCAAGCTGATGAAACGTACAGTGTTCTCTGCTGTGTCCACGAGTGCTTGGTATAGATCATCCATCGAAACTCCAAGGTCATGAGCGGATTGGTGGTATTTGACTGCAAAGTCGCCTAGAATAGGCATTCCATCCGAGCCGCCTTGAACGAATCCACTGTCGGCACATGTCGATATTAAACATCGTGAAGATATGGTATCTAATCGAGAGACTAACTTTTTCGTGTTAGCGCGACATTCAGGAATGAATCCTGAAATATAATCAATTGAGTGCGGCGTGAAGCCAAACGAGGTACAAACCTGTATGTCTCCATCCATCGATGTAAGATCTGACAATGTCAGCCCATTCACGTGGTGCGATCAACGAAAGGAAGGGATGAACAGTGCGGAAGGTGTCCCATGAGCTTGAAAAGTTGAGATTCCGTCTTGAAGGGTATAAGTTGCCAGCAAACTCACCAGAAGAGAGCGTCAAAGAAAGGTTCGTTCCCTTCCCAGTACGGGTTTTCTCCAGTGAAGTTGGCCGGCACGAGCGAAATACGGTATAACTGTTTCAAAGTGAGAAGGACATTGTGTGGTACAGGAAAAGCTTTACTTACTGAAGAATAAAGAAGTTCAATTACAGTTTGATCCTCTTTCTCAGTATCCACTCCGACCCTCTCCAAGATCCCCTCCCACATACTTCTGCTTGTCTCCCTGATACCATCAAAATCCCAATCATCACCTATCTCACTCTCAGCGTTGGCACACGCTTGAGCAGAACTTATCATTGATACACCAAAACGCGCCGTCACTGTACGGGTGTTGAATTGGAGAAGTGCACCAGCTTGGGTTGGGTTGGTGGAATCGGTGAAGGGGAAGCTCAGAGTGCCAGTAGAGGAGTTGGAAACAGGAGTAATCGTGATATTGTTTGGAGAGGACGTAGATATGGACCGGTAGGTCCCGTACGCGACAATAGGAGAAGGACTGCTAGTCCCCCGTTGAACAAAATCATAGCAAGCAAAAGCGGTGTAGTTGTCCAACCCATAGCTCTAGACCCGGGTCGTTATACGGTCTAGGGAAACAGCACAATGATCATACCTGGAAGAATGTCCCTTCAAGTTGGACACGTCCATTTGGCGTTATAGTCATTTCACCGCCACGAAAAGAGCGTTGGAGGTCATGTGAAAGGTCAACCACGACGTGCCTTGAGGTAGAGGAGGATGGATACGTGAAGCGAATCAAGCCAGCCCGACGGGTTGATGTTGTTTCGAGCTTAATTCCATTGACAAAAGTTGACGTGAAGTAACCCGGTGAAGCAGCTGCAGGGAACCTCAAGAGTCAGGTTCGGGCCTCATGACACGAACATTGTAAACCATACCATCTGTTCCTGCAGCACGTAATGCTTGTCGTGCACTCAAGCCAACGGGACAGGAGATAAATTTACAGTTGATGAGGGGAAAAAGAGGAAACACCCCGTATCCACCGTTAGTGTTACCGCCGGTCCCTTCGTCATGCAAAAGTGATATTCCAGTGATGGAGGAGTTGTCATGGATGTATCCTGCTTGACGAGGTGCAGTACTGACATCTATCCCAACCTAATGACCACAATTCAGCAAGGAGACATCGCATAAATGAATTCATCGTACTTTAGCCATTGCGTGGGGAATTGCAGCTCCTACATATTACGTGAATTTCGCAGGACATTCGATAGATGCAACTAACTCGCGTACCAGGAAAGACATTGCCACCGCTACCCCCATTTGCGCCCGAAGCCGTGCCAATGAATAGGTTGACAAAAGATGTTAGGTTCGTCGCAGCCTGCACCTTCGTGACACTCAGAAAAAAGAGGCCGCAATGAATAACCAGCACGATGCTGGTTTCACAGATACGCATCTTGTGGGTGGAGTAGTGGGAATTATGGGAGGGCATTGGAGCGTTTTATTAGCGACGATAATAAGATGAGAACATTGATGGCGGAGTCTTCGGCCAGCAACTGACGCTGTTTCTAGCACATTATTGAAATTGGAGGCCGCTCCCGCAGCCACATGGGAAGAAGCGTCTCAGGAACCAAAAACGTGAGCTCTTCGCGCCGAAGCGATTGGTTTTGAATGAGGGTGAGTGTGAACGTGCTTCATTCGAGTCTCAACCACGTTGGGTTGTTGACGTTCTGGGTCAGCTGGCACATATAATCGGGGCGCTTTGAATTTTCGGCACGAGCCTCGCAGGTGATTTCATATTGTTATCCACTACAACTTCTCGTACTCGAGACTAGCGAGTAAGAATGCAGCTAGTCCCTTGAGATCGTTAAGAACGGTTGGAACACTGATGTAATACTATGTAAAGACTATCAACATCCTGACATCTATTGTCGAGTCAAAATAAGGCAACTCACCTCAAAAGTTCCATTCCCACTTAAACTACCAACCTGAAGAATCAAAACATAGTCAAATGATGTTAACGCGGAGTCGTAAAGTAACGTACCTCCACTGTATTCGTCCAGCCCATAGTTCCATCACTATTCGAGATGACCCAGTTGGAAGTCATGTACTTGTATGCCTTCTCTGCAGCTTTGACGATGCTCCCGTCCGAATCAGGTATATAACCTAGCCTCACCCCTCTCAACAGTGCGTATACGAACATCGCTGAACCGCTACTCTCGAAGTAATTGCCTCTTCGTCCAGCTTGGGTCATGACAAGCCACCAGACACCAGAAGTAGGGTCTGCAGCGTCCCTAATCTTGGGTGCGATGGTTCGTAAGATACTAAGTAACTTCGCATGACCTGGGTTTGAGGTAGGTATAATTTCCAGGGTATCTACTAGGGCCATGGCATACCACCCTAGCGCCCGATCCCAGACCTCCGGAGAATGCCCGCGATCCTGCGATGCCCAAACAGCAGTTTGAGAATAGTCGTAACCGTGATATAGAAGGCCGATGTTGTTACTGGCTCCTGCGGTCTGAATAGAGTTCTGGAACATCAGGTTGAATTGAGTTGTTATGTCCGCTGTGGGGAAAATCAGAAGGTAAAGAGAGAACAGAGCCGTTACGACCCACCCCAAGCCGTTGTGTTTGTGGGTTGAAAGTCCTTGGTATACTGAGCGTAGAATACATCTCCCATGTAAATTCCATCAAGCCACCCTTGATTGAAGTAACGTTTTTTATGCCAGAATTGCCCCTCCGCAGTTCTTGGGTGTCCCTCTAACTGCTTGCGGAAGATATCGGCTGCGGCCTTCCACTTGCTCTGACCAAGTTTTTGGTACCTGTGATCTACGATTACTAGGTGCACCATATATGTCAGAGAGAGCCACTTACAGATAGAGAAACGTTGGACCGGTCCTTTAGAAACCCAGTTAACAACAAAGGCTAGGCACGGAATACAGAAATCGAAAGTACCTGACTGGATCTAAGGAGTAGTCCGTCAAGCTACATAGGTCGAGTTAGGAGGTCTCGAATTCTTAACTGTGCAGAAAACTTACGTATATCCACCGTGGACAGTCCCATTATCAAAAACGATCCTGCTGGCACCTTGGACGATATAATCAAAGTATGATTGATTTCCGGTCCTCTCATAAAGCTGTCGTAAGCCCCACTGGAGCTCTCCATGTTCATAAGATACGCTCGGTTGTCCAGAGGAGTCTAGGCCGTTTCCTTGACCTCGAGCCATAGCCGAGTCGGCAGCCCAAATGGCATAAGACTCAGGGCGAGCAACAACCAACGACGGTAAGAGAGTGGCTAGGAGGATGAGAAAAGAGTTTGCCATTGTAATGCAGCCTTCCAGTTGATCATTGGTAAATAAGTAGTCATCGTTTCGAAGCGCGTCGGAGAAATTGGAAGGCAAAGAGAAAGATGTTGACCAGTACTTGTTGGTTTCTTCCCGGGACGGTCCGGATAGGAGGAGAACCGGTCCGCAATGTCTGATTTCCCTGTTCGGCGTTTGTTTGTTGAGCTGTTTGCTCGGCGTTTATATTCTTGGAGCTTTCTCTGGCGTTGGTATGCGAACATCACGTCTATCTCTTGTCAATTCTCTCTAGGTCACTCCCATACGCTTACGTGCGTGAAACAAAATCATAACCCCAAGACCCTGGCTCCCTAGATGATGGTAGCTGCCAAAATCGCAAACGGGGCTGAGGTCGGCCCTCTCACATGAGCACTGTTAAAAGCTGCTGCCAGTGGCAAGAGGTTGGCTACGTCCGTCATGATCACGCTCTTGGATATTATTGGCCGCTCCGAAATTCCCTACTCTCCAAATACTTGGAAAGTCCGGTGAGGATGATGTCGCCATTTAGAACCTTTCCAAATAGCTCACCAATTTTCTCAGGCTTGCCTTAAATATTAAAGGCATACCATACGAAACACACTTCGTCGAGGTTGTGGACATTGAGGCCACATGCAAATCTCTTGGTGTTCCGCCTTCAGGTACCAAACCGACGGGCGAAGCTCACTACACCTTGCCAGCCATCATAGACGACTCTGCCCCCGGTGAAACGATCAAACTGTCTGATTCAAGGCCCATCATCGAATACCTTGACCGCAGATACCCTTCCAAAGACGGCGCGACTCTTTTCCCAGCTGACTTGGACGGTCTTCAGAATAGAGTTCAGGACATCGTCAACCAGCGCATCCTAGCGCAGTCCCCTTTTCTATGGCTCCTTGACTTGTACAATGTCAAGACGCCGAAAGACCAGGAAAACATAAGGTTAAGGATGGAGGCTAGGCTTGGTAAACCTATGGAGGGAATCCTCGCCAAAGGGCGAGATCGGCATAGGCATTGGGTGGAAGTCCGTCGAGGCTTCTTGGACATCGATCGCCTTGCGCCTCGCTCTGCGAATTGGAGAACCAAAGGCCCCTTCCTATCGGGGGAACAGATATTATACGCGGATGTTGTGTTGTGCGCCCTCTTACTCTGTCTCAAGACCTGCATTTCGGGCAAGGAGTGGCGCCAGATCGCGTCTTGGAATAGGGGTAGATGGGGTAAACTTTTAGACGCTATTCAGCCCTGGATTCGAGCGGAAGGTTATCACCGTTGGAATGATAGGTTCGTTTTGAATTGTCTCGGACCCTTTTACGTTTCAATTGACTTATATTTTATTTTTCACAGGAGCCAGATGTAATACTTATGTAGATTTCTACGCAATAGATACGCTGTATGTCGAGCTGTAAAGCACAGTCAGCGTTCCCTCCAAATACGAACACATGGTCACCATTTACCTGGTGAGGGTTGCAGTGCCCGAAGTGGCCTCGCTACCGCCCTGAACAGTTGTTAAGTACTGAGAGGAGCTCAATCCCTGGCTTGATGTCAAGTACTGTATTCAAGTCAGGTTACCGCCAGGACAAAAATAAACAAGGGTAGACTTACTTTGAGGAAAAGATTCAAGTCGCCACTGAAGCTTGGAACAGTGCCGCTTGTCGGAAGGAAAGAGAAGACATTGTTGGCTCCATTGCTCCCAGAGTATACATTCCTGCGGTTACCAATTTTCAGGGTCAAACATCTGCGATGAAGAAATAAAATAAAAAAAACCAACCAGGAGTGACCCGCAATGCTAACGTTGCTTGCAACCGGCTTAGGCGTACCGTCAGAGTTGTACTGGAAAGAGATTGGCCCGGCGTTGAAGTTCGCAAGCCAAACCATGATTTCATTTTGGTTGCTACCTCCAGCACTCGACGAAGTGAAGAGGTCGTACGCGATGTTAGCAACGATTGAGCCTGAGGTGGACTGCGACCAAGTCCACTTAGCCTGGAGCAAATTCATCAGTCGAAGACCCAGGACCCTGATTACAGAGAATGATAGGTACATTGATACTTCTGATAGCAGAAAGCTGCTTGTTCAGGTTCGAGTTAAGGTTAATATTGGTGTAGCTCTTCACGCCGTTGCCGCCCTGCCAGGTCCAGTTGTTCCTCCAAGCGAGGTTTGTGCCGCTCAGGGAGACGAGGTTGGCACAGCTTTGTCCACCAGATGCATTACCCATGCCCCATTGGTCAAGGTACATGGTGTACTGGCCAGCGGCGACTGTATCCCATTGGCCTGCGGAACGTGGGTACTGTCAGAACATCTGTAATATTGGATATTATGATGCTATAAAACCCACTGACCGCAGTGTTGTGAAGTGTCAATCGATTGGCGTTTGTCAAAACTTTCTGCAGGTGCAGCGAGAACAAATGGTGCGAGCAAGAGAAGGGCAGACAGTGTCTTTGAGAACATGATGCTAATTCCAAGCGGACTGAGGAGCGCTTACGACAATCGTTGCTGTATATAATGTGCTGAAAACTCCCGAGGTTTCATCGCTGAATTGTCCTGACCCCAATGGGAACAGACTGTTGACTATTCAATCCACTGTTCCACGTTTGAGTTTCCCAGTACCAGCTAGAATCACAGAGACGCTGGTCGCTGGTGAGATGTATTCGACGGACCGCTGGTAGCCGCTGGTACACTGGATGCCTTGGTTGAAGATCACCTGTCTCCATCACATGTATGGGAGTCGTACACAAAGTATTTGAGAAGCTGCTCCGACGGACGCAGCGGAGCTGTGTTCATGGCATGTGTTCTTCCACGTATTTGCTTAGTATTGGTTCAGAATAGGCGGAGTACGCAGCGCGGGACCGAAGTTTAGCCTTGGTCATTCAACGGAGAGGTGGAGACTGGTGGAGATCAAGTCGTAGCCTTCAGGCTTTAAGTCAAGCACTTTAACCGGCCGGGGAATTAAAAAGGTGAACTAAAAATAGCTGTTCGATGATCACATTACTAGCCAAGTGACTGACGACATAACAAACAAAATAAACGTCCTTGAAAGCATACTTAAACACACGATTATAATTATTACACATATTTATAGCGATGGTCAGGGTGGATTGGTTCATTGGGGTCTTTCTTGAGCTTCCGACAAGGATTTCACTCCCTCACTCCTAGCCTGTGTCAATCTAGTTGTATCTGTGCCTTCGGCATCTGGTGGGGCGACGGTTGCCGCCTGTTCCCTGGCACCAGAGCCAGAGGAGTATGCTGTAGAAGACATTCTCTCTGGACTGGCTGTCTGGACGGCCCCAGATGAGCCACGTGAGGATGGCTGATCACTCTGAATACTTGTGGAGGATCCCTCATGTGATGGCGTTGACTTGGATTCACCTGGGGTAGCGAATGGATCTTTCTCCTACACATTCGATTACCGTATGAGTTATGGCACCTTTCATAATAGCGATAAATAAAAACAACATACATCCTCCATGTGGTTCTTCTTCCTCCTCAATTCTCCTGTCTTTTTCTCTCGTCCTTCTTGTACGAGTTCAGGTTTGTGCGCAAGTTTCCCGTGAATCTCTTCCGAGAGACCAGAAATCTTGTCCATCATGGTCTATACAAATTATATAAGACCGTATTAACGGTGTGATAATAAAAGTACTACCTACCGCTCCTTGCTTATAATTTGGTCCATAACCCACTTTCCCAGCGTGACGTTGTTCAGGATAGGTTGGGTCGGCGCTTGGGGAGGTTGGTGTGGAACCTGAGCCAGAGGAAGACATTATGTAGATTTGTGCTGAAAATGCCTCAAAAGTGAATAAAAGTATAGAGCTGAGAGGATTACTAGGAACGGGGGAAAGGGGAGACGGTAATATATATATTGGTCCACTTAGCTATGACGCAAATTATCTTCGTTATTTTTAGTTTCAATGGAGCTGCACATACTTTATCATGCACCACCGCTGGGCCAGGTAGTCATCGTGCACGGCATGACACACATTCATGAATGCCGCTGCCGTGGAGAAAGGACAAGGCGTGCACACTCAACAGCCCCATTTGCTGTCGGGGCAAGCTATGATTAGTGAAATACCTCACCGACCAATATAGCCTTTCGCAAAGGACCGAGAACGAGATCCACGGCATCCTGTACGAGCCGTGTCTTTGGACCGTGCAAAAATATAATCACTGGTTCTGGAGTTGCCGAAACATATGAGCAAATTTTGCTAGTAAAAGATTACTTATTGTGGGTCCATGTGGGTACTGGTTGATGCGATTTCCAGAAAGGGGGAAGGTGAGCGCTCTTTAGTATAAGATGATTTGACCAATTAGTTCAGTTTGACATTAAAATATTTACTTACAGCCGAAGAGCTGCTATAGCTGGGCTTAGGTAGTGAATGATACAAAATGGAAACAAGGTGAGCTTAGGGTTGCACAAGTGTCTTGATGTCTAGGCCGATTTCGGACTGAAAAAGCTTCTCGAAGCCCTCTATGTTCCTGGCACTTCAGAAAAGATAGGAGATCCCAGGGCTTGTCAAATATGTTGGTAGGTAAATCGGCTCAGCGACGATCCCCCGCGGGGGAGATTGCATTTCTCAATTGGGCGCCCAACTGTGAATCCCGCAGTTGCCAACTTCCAATACATATTGATCCTGTGGCGTCGATCAGGGCTTGATGAGCCGCTCATTTGCTGTGGCGTAGAAGAGGACATAAACAGCTGACACTCCGGTACCGTCCTGCTATGGTTTTGGGAACCGATCCGTGGAATAAGATTTATTCATGGAAGGATCAGATCAATGGAAAAAGCGTCACAAAAATGAAAAGGAATCAGGTTCACATCAAGCGTTCCCTTCCACCGATGCACCGAATAGACGAGGGGAAGCATTTGGTTCTGAACCCAAAGGACGAAAAGGTTGTCGCTGATTCTATCAGAAGCGCCCAAAGTATCATTGGTGGCTGAGTGGGTCATGGCAGGGAAGGGGATGCGTTGAAAATTGATGCAGATCCATGTGCAGCTCATGTCAACTTATTCAGTACGCTCATATGCCTCTCGTAAATCTCCTCAGTCAAAGAGGGTTTAACCTTGTGGGCAAGGCTTCCTGCAAATTCAAGGAGCACCTAGAGAGCTCCTTCATCACTAAGCGGAGGGTCGTTAGGAGAAAGGTTTCTCCGAATACCATATGTACGGCTGTACGTTTGTTGATTTGGTGCATTGCTTATAACGTCTATTGAAAGTGCTTAAAATCTAACATTTTAGATAGATTAGATAAAGTTTGGTATAATATCAGTAAAACTACGACAAGGAGTTAGATCTGGTTGTACAGTATGAAGTAAAAGCGTTGTGTACATACAAGGAAAACGGTAACACGAATGCGAATGTTGAAAGTCAGCTCAATCCCAATCGTCTTCGCCATCATCTTCGTCGCTATCACTATCTCCAAGCCGTTTGTTCCTCTCCAGAAGTGCAGCGGCCAAAGCTGACGTCAAATCGCCACCACCACCGCTCGAGGCTGCTTCTGCTACGCCAGCACCAGCCGCAGCACCTCCCGCGACAGCAGCACCAGTTGCAAGAGATGACGATCCACGTGGAGGAGGGCTGTTGTTTTCGGTTTTTCGGAGGGCATTTATACCTCCACTCGAGCGAATCGAGGCGAGTAGATCGTTGCGTCCGGGCTGGGGGGTGGCACGGGTGCTGACGGTGCACCACCCGGTGTAGGAGGAGCGGGAGGAGGCGGTGGTGGAGGACCACCTACTGCTGGAGGAGGGGGAGGAGGCGGTGGAGGGGGTGGGACAACATCCCCAGGAGGCGGCGGGGGCGGAGGTGCCGGAGGAGGAGGGGGTGTAGCAGTTTCTGGAGCTGGTCGATGAGGAGCGGGTGGCGGAGGTGCGGTATGACCCACTGAAGGCCTTGAAGGTGGTGGAGGTGCTCCGTTCTGCTGAAAGGCCGACGAGGGGGTGCGGGGGGACCAGGAGGCTTAACAGGAGATTCTGGTGCTGCAGGAGGTGGAGGAGGCTGGGTACGCTGAGGAGCAGGAGGGGGAGGGGGAGGGGGTGGGGGTTGAGTACGATGAGGTGTGGGTGGTGGTACAGGTTGAGTGCGCTGAGGGGCAGGTGGTAGTGCAGGCTGGGTACGTTGCGGTGCGGGAGGAGGTTGGGACTGCCTTTGGGGAGCCGGTGGAGGTTGAGACACCCGAACAGGAGCAGGGGGAGGCGAAGGAGGTTTCTGTAAACTACCATTGGGGACATGACTCCTGCGATTAGGGGCTGGAGGTGGTGGAGGCTTGGTCTTCTTCTTTGGCTCATCCTGAGACTTTTGCACATATGTCTTGATGAAGTCCATCTCCTTTGCAATGACTTCGCGGCTGACACCTTTGCCCTCTAAGTTCTCGAGTAGGGCTAACCACGACGGATCAATTCCCTTGGTCGAGAAGCCGGTGTCCGCATCATAGCCCATATGAGCGATATGTATGAACGAACCAGACTGAGGACCTGAAATCATAGCCTTGTCTATCTTGCTCTTCTTGCCCACACTAAGCTTCTTGGATTTGCTCCTTGAGGAGCTTTTCTTCACTAAGTTCAAATGTATCAGTTGTGACTGAAATCAAACAAAGCTCGTTACTTGACCTGCGGCAAGTTCTTTCTTTGAATTTACTTTCTTAAAGAAAGCCTTGGCTTCCTGTTCATCGGCGTACACAATGCCAATCATACATTCCTAGACAAGTGTCAGTTTCTTGATCCGATATAGTAATTAGGAGCTCACATCTCCGGGGAAAGAATGAAAGAACGCCCTATCTTGAAAGAATTCGAAGCCATTATAGAGCTCGTGTTCCCAAATGACGCCTCTGGTGCCGTCAATGTCAACGAGCTTGAGATTAACCAAGTTTTCAGTATTGTCCTTCGAGAACACAATTGCTCCCTGAAGTCCGGCATACGACCACCGACGAGGGTCTGGGTAGGCATAGTATATTCGGGCAAGCGCAGCGCCAAATATCTTGTTCGAGGACGGAGGGATGGCGCTCTTGATTTTGATTTTCTCTTCAGGGGTTATGGTAGATTGTGCAGGCATCTTGAACGAATTATGCTAGCATATGAGGTGGAAGAGGGTGAGAGACGAGTAGTTCGACTTTGAGGACCTCCTGGGGTGACGGTGACACAAGTGTGACTGTTGTGGGGCTATGCATCATTCTTTGTGACTGCGGCGCACAGTATGTTAGGGGCATTTTCCGCAGACAATTTCTGGATGACAAAATGACTGTCCGATGTGGGTGTGATGCAAAGGATGATACCTTTCAGCCATTTCTTGGGGCGCTGTGTCTGGATCTATGCATGACACCAAGATCTGCACCTGGTATTGATTGGATCGAATTTGACACCTGAGAGTATACAGTAAGGTTGAGTAAATGTACACGACTATCGCGAGTATGGGAGGGTAGAAAGTTCAATATAATCAGAAAGCAGCCTGTGCAGCTGCTCGTTCAGCAAACGAACCCCTAGGTTCCCAAGCATTGGCATAAGTATATTCTCCTTTCTTCTTGGATTGACCCTCGGATACGCCCCAAGCACCACCCCCAGGCGTCTCGATTAGGAGTCGGTCTCCTTTACCCATGAACACAGTCGCTTTCCCTCCAATGTTGATATCACGCGTTCCTGTCTCGTTTTTCTCATCCAGGTCCTTATCTTCTTCGCGTAACTTTTTAATCCATGTATTTCTTCCCATCGCGCCTGAGCCCCCGCCTTCCACGCCATATGGCTGTCTGGTTCTTCTCTGCAGGATTGAGAAACGCTATCAATATTTCTTCCCTGAAAATAGATTGAATCTGCCTTACTTCGGAGAGGATCGACACTTGCATTGGTTCCAGAAACTCGATCTCGCGGTGAACACCTTCACCACCATGCCACTTGCCGACTCCAGCAGACCCTGAACGCAAGCCAAAGCGGTGGATCATGACAGGGTATCTTCGTTCAAGGATTTCTACATCACCGATACGCGTGTTCGTGATATGAGTGTGTACACCGTCTGTACCATGCCAGTGTGGCCCGGCTCCCGAACCACCGGCAATAGTCTGATAGTGAATAATAAATGAGCTGAGATAAAAGTGTGGCAACTCCATGTTTTTTACCTCGTAATATCCCCATCCGGCCACCGCTTTCCCTTCCTTGTCTTTTCCACCGGTGCCGAAGGTTAGGTTACTGAACAATCTCGCATTGAGGAATGAATGTGATCGGGGTGAGAAAGGCCTTACTTCGTGCACCCCTGGCTAGCGGCGCATGCGTGGAAAGCCTTGAGTACAACGTCCACGATTCGCTGCGAGGTGAGAACATTTCCACCACAAACGGCGGCTGTCCGGGAAGGAGATAAAAGCGACTTCTTCGGGATTCGGACTGTAGCTGAATGAGCGTGGACCCAGGCAAACTACCAAAAAACCCAACGCTTACTGTCAAGAGGAACAAGACAGCCCGCATTCAGCGGGATATCTATGTCAAGCATAGAACGCATACAATAGATAACAGCCGAGTGGACTACCGAAATAGGGGCGTTCAGATTCCCCCGGACTTCGCAGCCTGTTCCTTCAAAGTCCAAAACAGCCGAACCTTCCGATTCGTTGATTTCAACACGTAGAGAAATCTGCACCCAAGGTTAGCCGGTATTTCGCAGTGAGAAATCAGGGCAGCTCTGACCGGTGACCCATCATCAAGGTAATCCACAGCCGACAGGATGCTCGAGCCGGCTCTTTTGGCGACGTCTCTGAGAAGGTTACGAACAGACATCTCCGCATTGGCTCGGATGTGATACATGTATTCTTGCACAGTCTCCAGACCGTAATCATCCACAACTAGACAGAACGTTAGTAAAATGTCCGAGGAAAAAGAGAGATACACCCAACTGGCATGGATGAGTTGAATTCCTTTGTGGTTCGCGGCAACTTGCTGGATAGATAGATCTTTATTCAACAATATGATAAGATAAGTCACTTCTCGAACATACCGCTTTGAGGTCGCTTTCGACATCACGGATGTTCCGACAGCCAGAGCTGCCAGGATATTGACTCGGCTTGTCAACCATGTATTCAATGAGACCCTTCCTGTCAAAAATTCCCCCATCAACAATTTTGAAGCTCTCGATTTCAGCCCCTTCCTCAAAGATGTTGACAGAAGTGGGTGGCATGGATCCAGGCAAGATCCCACCGATGTCCGCATGATGTCCTCTTGATGCGGTAAAGAAGATGATTTCCTTAGAATTGGGAGCAAAGACGGGGGTGATGATGGTGATGTCGGGCAGATGGCTACACAAGATGCAGGCGATTAATTTTGGCAAGTTCCATCAAGCAGTCCAACAGACTTACGATCCACCCGCGTGGGGAGAGTTGGTCATGAGCACATCGCCTTCCTTGAGCGAGCTTCCGTGCAACTTCATCTGATACTTAACCGCACTATCCAATGAGAGTAAGCGGGCGTGGTGAGGTATTTGGCAAAGAACGAAACCAACAAACTCATGGATCCTAGATGGATTGGAATAAACGGAGCATTCGCTACCAAATCGCCGTCTGGCGCGAACAGGGCACAGGAGAAATCCAGTCGTTCTTTGATGTTTGTGCTGATAGAAGTCTGTTGTAAGGACCGACCCATTGCCTCTGCAACGCTCATGAAACGATTAGCGAAGAGAGTGAGCAAGATGGGGTCAGGTCCTTTCTCAGAAGTCATGGTAGAAATTCTGGTGCTGGTTGCAGAAAATACAAGTCAGAGGTAGGTCCGGCGTAGATCCACCTTTTGTAATCTTGCTTTTTCCGTTCCGATTCCGACGATGGGTGGTGCACAAGTCTGGTGAGTAATCAACTGCTTGGTCCGCGTTTTTTTTGCAACGTTGCCTAAAGTCGGATCCAGTGGTGCCAATGCAATACGCGCATCTAGGGCTTCTGGGAGCATAGGAGTAAATGATAATCGACATTGTCAGTGGACGATGAGCAAATGCTAAAGGGATCTCGGTTGACCGTGACCTGGCGGATATCCCGGGCCGGGAGAAAGTGTGATCGTGTTTGGACTGGCCCACAGTTGTTGGTAAGTACTACATACTCACTTGCCCGGTTTGCGCGATGGAAGCTACACTTACAGAACTCCTTGAATCCCAAGATGAACTTGTACACGAGGCTGCTCTTGCTTTACCCCATCAGTTTTCGCAGTGTACTTGGTCGAGAGGCCCATTGAGGTACTCACTTTCACCAATGACGCGATGTTCGGCTGATCATCCCAAGGCAAGCCGTGTATCTTTGCCTGACATGCCCGGAAGAGCGTGGAATCTGTTCTGCTTGCTCAATTGCGTGCCATACGAACCATGAACAAGTAGAATTGTGAGTAGACTTGCGCGTTTCTGATGAATATAGCCTGATTAACCGAGCGTGTCTTTCTACCCATACGCCCTTCGTAGATTTCCGAAAAGGGGCTTTCGCTGTGACTGTCCTACAGCAGCTATTGCTCATCAATGTACACTACATAGCAAGTGTGAAGAAGAGAATGCTTCAAATACATACGGGCAGAATTTTCGGGGCAGGTTTTGCCGGTGTGGAAGGCCATATGACGCGAAAGCTGAACGCGAGACCATGATTCAATGCTTAGCATGCGAGGTTCGGTGCCGACATATGCCGTCGGATGGCCTGCTTCCGCTGATACTGAATACTTTCTAGGATTGGTTTCACGAATCTTGCTGCAACCTGCGAGAGCCTCCCAGTTCAAGAGAGCCAAGTCCTGTAACGGCAGAGGAAGCTGATGACGCAGCGTCAGAAGCATCTTCATCAGGACTACCGCCTCCACTCCTATCCGGAACCGACTACGAGAGCTTTATCTGTGCAACTTGTGTTTTCGACAAAGAACATCTCCAAAAGTGGGCAGGCACTCCCGGCGCTATCATTGTTACCAGGCAGAGCCTAAGTGAACCCTGGCACTTAGAACAAGGCTTTTCTCGTGGCGAAAGTGTCAAAGTGGAGATAGAACAGACCCCAGACACTCCTATGACAAGATCTAAGAGACCACTCTCTCCCTCCGACCACTCCCCGGAGAGCAAGCGCATTCGGACCTCTTACGACACCATCGAACCGACATCCAGGACATGTTTGGCACCACCTTCCAATCCTATAGCATCTCGCATATTTGCGGGAGGACTTAAAGCTGCATTAGATCCTTCTACCTCACTTGGAACTGGAGATATATTTTTCACGGAGGGTTTCAGAGATCGTTGGTGCCGTTGCGATACGGTCAGTATTTTCGTCGGACATAATGGCACATTTGTCAATTCAAAAATAGTGTCTACCATTATTGCGAGTACACCCATATCTCCTTGAGGAAGAGGAGACATACGAGCCTCCAGAGGACCCCGATTCCGGTCAGCTTCCAACCCTCTTTCCAATAAATCCAATTTTCTCAAGCTCGTTTCTCTTCGTAAAGGTCTTTCTCTCGAGGAACTAGGAATGCGTGCTTTGGAAAGAATTCCACGCGACAGGGCGATCGATGGGATCCACGCGTTCCAAGAGATGCGGTACGACCCTGTGACTTCAAAATTCCATCCTTCTTCTCATCAATGAAATGTCAGGGATGATTTGATGAAGTTTCTCAGGCCGTTTGCACAGGAAGGCAAAGTGGTCAATGAAGCTGATGTCCGAGGGTTTTTCGCGAGTCTTACGGAAAATTCTAAAAAGGCACAAAGTTGATAGGGAAAGTACTTCTTAACATACTTACCTAGTATAATAGATCGATCATCGCACATCAATTGGCTCCGTTTCGTGTTAGCACCCAATGTGTTCCTAACGTGCTCCTCATTTATGCTCGAGAGAAGAATCCAAACCTAGAGTACCTGTCTCGTGAGACCATCAATTTTCACTCAGGCTTGGTCATCGCATTCCAGTGTTTTGGTTTCGTTCCTCGGGCGACCTCTCACCGAACTTTCTAGATCAATTCATTATTTTTGGTAGCAGATGGTTCACCTTCCCAAGCGATCCCCCACCGGCTAGCGATCGTATTCCTCATACCTCTCCCAACTTCTCTTCTTGCGGGGCCTACGACAGAGCTCTGCGAATGCCCTGATTTCTCAGCTTGGAGAATTGGTGCCTCCGGCAGAGGTGATGAACCATGAAATCGCGAGAGTCTACCATATCCAAAGTTAGCTGTCGGCTCTGGAGTATATCAATCCGCATCTCTCGGTCCTTTAACATGTGGACTCACGGTCAAAAATCCTTCCTGGCACTGACGCTTCGGAACTGCGATCAGAAATGAAGTCAGACTTTTCAGTCTCGACGTATCTTTGGTCGCCGTTCCTTCCCACTCGGTCAACAAGCTACTTATGCAATGCGAGCAAGTAGGCAACTCTTTCCTTTATGCTCCAAAACTGGGAGCAGAAGGCCATCGTGAGTCTCATAGATATGATCATAGGTATGCCTTTCCTGTCAACCCCACCGGAACCATTCCCCTATCCGTGGCGAACAAGAGTTGGTGATAATACGGCCAGACTTTTGGGCCTCTCACACGTCCTGGAGCGCGGAGTGGAGTCCCAGTGGCTGTATATCATCCCTGTCAGGATAATACGGGCCAAGTGTAAAGTTGTATTTGGGCCTAAACTTGCCTGAGGCCTCGCGTCGACATCGATGTCGTAACCAATGAGAACAGTCTCATGACAAAGGCGCTCCAGAAACACACGTCATGTTACCCTCGTGAGCGCCAAATTGAGGCTGTTTAAATCATTGATTGACGAGAAGATGATTAGATTGACGACTAGAAAATAACATGGAATGCAGCTATTCTTACAAACCCACACCGAGAAAATAAATTATCTAAATAAATCAAAACCAAGCCTCATAAGCTCTGGCGATCCAGTGTGGGTATACCTCCATAGAAGCAAACAACATAAGGGACTGGATACATGTATAAGTGGAAACCCGTTTAAAACGGAATATGGGAAAGAAGATTCAACCGAGCTTCGGTAGGATTTACAACATGGCGTGGAACTGTTCAGGAACGGGAGCCGCGTTGCCGGCGTGCACAGGGAGCTGGCTCAGATAGGCTTTCCACTCGGCATCAGTAACGATCGGAGCATGGACATACTGTTCGATGTTGAGGTCGGCGAGGAGGTCGGCGAGGTGAGGGAGCATTGATGTAACTGCTGCATCTTCTCGGAGTCGCTGGTTCAGTCGGTTGATGCCAGCACACTCGGAGTACCATGCCGGGTCTTGTCGCATGACCGAACACTCGTACATGTCGAGGACGTACTGAGGTAGCCCGGCTTTCAAAGCAGCAGAGTACGCGAAGGCGTGACCCATGGCTTCGATGACCGGCTGTGACTGTGGGAGAAGAAGATTGTTGAATACATCACTGCGATGATCGCACTTGAGAGTGTTGAACAGCTGAATGTTCTCCTCAAGAAGCATGACTGCATGACGAGCGAGGATGGATTCTTCCGGCGGAGGAAGAGGGACTTCGTATCGTTTGAGAAGTAACTCCGAGAATAAACGAATACAGAGGGTCAAAACGTCACCCTCCGCGATAATAGCGCCTTTGGCATCGTTCTGGTTCAGGAGTGAGCAACGTGTTCACCGACATTGGATAAGGGACGAAACCGACCTCGATCTTCGCCATATAATTGTGTTCGAAAGTACCCTGAGCGCCACAACGTTCAGCAACTTCAGGTACACATCTCTGGAAATGTCGGCAGATTGTCGTCTTCGCGATCACGGCGAGTGCGTGTCGGACACTGTGGTCCGTTGATGGGTCCCCAGTGGCGTCAATAGCAATAGGGTACCAATTATCCAACACCATCGCCGCCGCCGTCGCGTGCAGGATAGGCCATTGTTGGGTACGGAAAGAAAGGATCGGAGTTGGTTGATTGCCTTTACCCAAAATACAACGAACCATTGAGTATCGTCCGCCGATGTAGGATATGGCCTTTAGTGCTGATACCCATGGCGCTGCGACAACAAGGGAACCGATCGGAATCCGCCAGATCTCATCCCACCAGGACTGAAGACGGTTCGCAGGAGCCACAAAATCCTCAATGATGTCCGATCCAACCAATGCTGATTGTGGGAGATGGACATTGTTGAACCGGGTGATGGACCAGTCGAATGCCTGTGTGCCACTACGACGAGGGAGGGTTATCGATTCAACGCCTTGGTACATTTCGTGCTCGTCACAGAGTGGCACAATGAAAAATCGTGTGCCTCGATCTTCGTTATTCACGATCAATCGCGCCATGGTAAGTGCGATTTTTGGAATACCAAAACGTGGCGAAGACCCAGGCATGAATCTAGAGTGGCATTAGTTAGGCGTCGATACAGGCAGTAAGGTACAAACTTTGCCGCTTCTTCTCTCGGTGTATTGAGAATGAAACCGTCCGGAGTTTTCGTTGCCGTAGTCTCGATATTGAAAGCGTCTAGTCCATGGCCACGCTCGGTGAGCAGATAGATTCCAACAGTCTCGAAGCGTAGTAGTCGGTTCACAAGGGGTTTAAGATCAGGCCGCCTTTTGAGATGACGAGATAGTGTGCCAATCGTCAAGTTGGTTTGGCACACAAGGATAGTGAACATAGCAATATCCATTGCACAGAGGGGATGCCGCAGCATTGCCCAAAAACGGGGACTACATTGTTGAATGTCGTGTACCGTTAGACCTAGAAATAGTCAGAAACGTAGCCACTAAGATCAAAGAGAATGTGTCCACCATGAGCTCTGAGGAAGATGCGCGCGCGTTTATATGAAAGAGCTGTACTTTCCTCTGGTGAAAGCAACTCAGTACGAATTTGGAAGAGCGGATGAGAGTGGAGCTGGTCCGTCATAGCAGGAAGAGGGAATTGAGGTTTGGCTAAAGGGGTTTCAGAGAGGGCCTTTTATCGTGTTCAATTTGAATGGGGAGTTTCCGGAAGAGCGTGCTGCTTCCAGACTCCAATGAACCATGAACCATTTTGAATCGAAAGAGATGAACGCGTTCGAGGTGCGAACGTTAAACACGGTGATGATGTCGGAACAAGCTAATACCTCCTGGTGCCATAAGTGGTAACGACCAATGGAGATATCGATAATATGAGATGGATCTGGGAACTCGCGAAAAGAGGAACACATGTGAACGAGTGCAAAGGTTGCCCAAAGCTATCGAGTAAGGAGACCCCAGAGGCATAAGCTGAGAAAAGTCCGCTTACACATGAATGCCCTGACATCAAGTGAGAATAATCCAGTTCTAGGGAATCCAGAATCTTGAAGCAGAATCAAGAGAGCGATCATCCTGTCCCAAGAATGAAAAACGCGACCCGGATAATTCGGCAAGTAGTACTTCTGGGTGGGATCTTGAGTTAGCGCTTGTAGAGCGAACTTATAGATGAAGTCCGTTTCCTGCGGGCTGGATCGAAATGGAACTGCATGTTCTGCAGAACAAACATCTAGCCTTCATTATTCCCACAGCAAAGAGAGAACCCAACGCATGCACAAGGAGCTGCAAGGTCCGCTTCCTGTACTAGGCAGAGTGGGATCTGTACGACTCGACTGAAGCAATCAGTTCATGGGGCGGTGTGCTCAACCTATTCTGATTTGGATTGAAAATTGAACTTTGGCACTCGTTTTGGATCATCTGTTACAAGGTTTTCTCTTTGTTGCCGATGGCTTGCCCGTCCACCGCCTTATCCACATGCAAAGGTCGGCTTTTCCACGGCACAAGGAGGACCCAGGAAAGCTCAGCCAGATGCTGGGTAAGCAGGTCGTAATAGTTATCTATCAACTGACCATCCACAATTCAGGAATCATGATACTTACAGATTACACAATGTATAAAACGGTCCGCGCTGCATTGCTTCCGCAGAATACTTCACGCTCCAAGAAGCAACCGGCCTGCTCTCGGCGCGTGTATAAACTCCCATACTCAGCCGAATAAGGATTGGCCTCCGCTTAAGCCCGATCCAAATCTGATGGTAAACACTCATCCAATCTAATGACAGAACCAGCATCAGAGGTTTACCCATGTCCAACTTCTAAACGCCAGAAAACGTTTTTTGAGGCTTCCACAGAATCATTTGGTCCTATGCCTTAAATTATATCTTGGCTGTTTTTATCTTCCGCCTTGCCGGTCAACAACACCACACGAACGTTTCCCGCGAGCCAGAGCACGCATGTCACCCCAGATTAATGATGCCTTCCACCCTCCCGCAACCATGACCACTAGCTCTTTCTCCAGTAACGAGTCCAATGTCATGTCCCACAACGATCAAAGCACACTCAAAGAGAAACACACAATCTCTCACGAGCCTTTGGCAGCCCCTGAACCCGAAGGTCATGTCAAGTTCCCTGATTTTCCTGAGGGAGGGACGAGGGCATGGCTGACTGTCCTGGGAGGGTAAGAAACTCTTAAACTCACTATGCGGACTTCTCTGACTCTGCTTGTTATTCAGTTGTATCATGACATTCTGTACGTTCGGTGTCGTTCAGTCATTTGGGGTTTACCAAGACTTTTATACCGTGAGTTCTGCGCAAAGGCCCTCACCTCTCGTGCCAACCCTTGTGTTTCTCTACACCAGCGCATCGCTCTCAGTGGGCACTCACCTTCAGAGATCAGTTGGATCGGCTCCGTTCAAGTCTTTCTCCTGTTTGCTGTCGGCCTTCCTGCAGGAAAACTGTTCGAGCTGGGTTATTTCCACCACTCAGTAATTGCCGGTTCTGTGCTCTTCATTTTCTCGTAGGTGAAATTCCTCGTGTTTTGTGCCTGTGACCAACCTAGAACCTAGAACCTTCATGCTATCGCTCGCCCAGCCCCACCACTACTACCAATATTTTCTTGCGCAGAGCATCGGTATGGGAATAGGAATGGGGCTGATGTTTATCCCCAGCATATCCATTTCCGCACATTACTTTCGCAGAAGGAGATCTTTGGCTATGGGTCTTGTAATCACTGGTTTGTCAATCCTACCACTTAACGTTCTCCGTGCTTACTCCAGTATGCAGGGGCTAGTCTCGGAGGTTGTATATATCCCATAATGCTCAATAATATCTTTGAGACGGCAGGGTTTGCATGGGGCATCCGGTGGGTCTCCCATATGGCGTTATATACTCAATTGCTGATCCTGGCAATAAAGTGCTGTCGGATTTATGGACCTCGGGCTCTTGATCATTGCCAATTCAATTATGCGGACAAGGCTTCCACCTAACAAAAAAAAGGGCAACACCTCTCCTATGGTCAAGGAAATCCTCACAGATGTTCCGTACCTCTTCTACATGGCTGGATCATTCCTGGTAAGCCTCTCAATATTGTTACGGGCTTGACATCTCCTGACAATCTCGCCGTGTGATAGATTTTCTGGGGCATCTTTATTCCCTGTGAGTGACCCTGGTGCTCGGTTTTGATGTTACTCATGCTCTTTTGATACCTCTTCAGTCTTCTATCTTCAGCTCTGGTCATCATTACACAGAATCAACTCCAATGTTACGAAATATTCGGTGGGTGATCTTGCTGATCGGCTTTAAATGCTGTTAAACTGTTGCAGATTACCATCATGAATGCAACGTCAATAATAGGCCGTATAGTGCCCAACCTGATTGCAGACAAATACGGACCTCTTAACAGTAAGTTTCTCATGCCCGCGGCACCTCAGACTCACGCTCATGTCTCGTGTTCTGGTAAATTTAGCCGTCATCGTCCTTTCATTTGTCACCGGCTGTCTCGTGTTTGTCATGTTCGGCGCCACGACCTCGGGGGGCATCATTGCGTTCGGCATTTTCTACGGTTTCTTTTCGGGTGGAAGTAAGCGTCGCCCCCAGACTTTGTTCACTATGGGGTGCTGATGTGTTTCCACAGCGGTATCACTTACCACGCCAACTATTAGCAGTTTCGTCACCCATGGTGATGGTTCTGATCTTCCGTATGTCAAACTGCAAATCTATTTTAAGGAAACTATTAACAGAACATACAACGCCATTAGGTTGCGCATCGCCATATTGTCCTTCACTCTATCCCTTCCTCTGCTGACTGGAAATCCTATTGCGGGTGCATTGCTCTCACCACCCCGACTCCTATGGTTTCGTCCCATCATCCTAGCTAGCGTACGTCAGTCCACTTATACTTTGAGGCTATTCTTGACAATATTTTGACAGGTTTTCTTACTTGGAGGTTCGGGGTGTTGTATAATTGCATGGCGTCTCCTCAAAAGGCGAAAGGGCTCCACACGTTTCTAGCCGAAAGCGAGTTAGGCTAATGACACATCACGAGATATTGGCTCCAGGGGCTCTAAGGATTGATGAACACATGCATACTATTTCAGACAGCCTATCAGAAAACTTCAGAATACTCTCTGCTCTGGGCTTTATTCTCTATCCAGGACACGACGCACCTACTTTCGGAAATACAGTGTAGACATTGATCGGGCTGATGAAGATTTTGTTTCTGTCCCGAGGTTTCCACCACCTAAACTACGTTTGGCTGTTGCATCATCAATGAACTTTCGGACTCTTTTCTCATTGTTGCCATCTGTTATTTATCAAGGTTCATTATAACCCGGGTTGGAATGGGCGTGAAAGGAATTTTTATGTAGCGTTTGTTGGTCGGATGTTTTACCAGTGTATCTATGTCGTTGTATTTTATCCACTGATCTCGGGTCTGCTCCTTTACGGGCTAATGCGAGTAGGATGTGCAAGGATCGCCCCGACCTGGCTCGGCGGTTGGTCTGATGTTAACGAACTCGGTAATTGCGGACTTGAAGCGCATCGACTTAGGTAAGTAAGTCTTAGCAGGGTTCATTCCTTGGGAAGTAAATGATGCCTGTGGCTTGACGAGTGGGCATAAAGATCGCAACAAGCCTGACAAACACGCCTCATTTTGATTGTTACTGTTCACAGCGCTCACGTGCCGCCCAGGACCTGACAGGTCGAGACTTCCTTGTCTCCTTCATCTGTAGAGATCAATGATGGACATTGCCCACATCATGGGAGTAAGGAGAGGTGTATATATATGGAACCTTGCGAAAGTGTTTCGAATTCAAGAACTTCACCTCTCCCTCCCAGCCCTTTCAAAATCATAAATTTCATAATTACTCAAGTTTACGGTCGCTGGAATGCCTGGGCAGCATATTGACACCGCGAAAAGTGCAAGTCGGAATGAGGTCCTTAATGTGACGGTTATTGGCGGAGGTATTGCGGGTGAGTTCATGATTTGGTCTCACTTCGGGTACGATTAGTGCTGTAGGGACTGAGGCTTTGGAGATATCGTCAATGGCACTGATGATCGATCTCCTCAACTCCTTCAGGGCTTGCTACAGCGTTTACCTTGGCTAAAGCTGGTCACCGGGTGACGGTGTTTGAAGCCTCAGATGGAAAAAACGTGGTGAGTTTTGAGGCTGCTTCTACTCTGTCATAGTCATATTAAGGTCGCCATGGCTTCTTCAGCGATGTGGAGCGGTCAAGTGAGGCCTCGAGTCTTCTGAATGACGTTAATGGCTTCGTTACTGATGCGGAGGATATTAGGCTTCCTCCCAACGGCACCCTTTGCCTCAATCGCTGGGGCTTGAAAACATTACTGGACAAATACAGCCAAAAGTTTATGAGGTATAGTTTTATCCATAGTAAGAGTTATCCTTGCCTCAATTAAGGCGAGCACCCGTTACTGACTTCATTTCTGTTTTATTAATAGCCGAATATGATAATTTAGTCGGGACGCTATTACTGAACGAGATGCTTCAGCATGAAGCATTTTTGAACCACGACGTAGCGGATTATACTTTTTTGCAGGTAAGTTTTTCTGTTAGTAAACTTTCATTCATCTCGCATTGATGGCATGGCAATTAGGACCATCACTTGTGGGACTGGTTGCACAAACTCGCAACAGACTCTGGAGTAACCTTTAGACCAAACTCCAGAGTGATTAATATCGATTCGCTTAACTCAACAATTACCTTGCACAACGGGGAGAAGGTCGTTTCTGATTTCATTGTTGGCGCAGATGGTATCAATGGTATCGCGCGATCCGTTGTCACCGGGAAAAATCCGGATACGAGTGGGAAACGATATTTGACCGTTTCGTGCACACTCCCTTGTGATGAATTTCACAGGGATCAAGAGCTTGCGACTCTTCTGAACGAAACGACGGTACGTGATATGCACTGTGTCCCCCTTTGAATTCCGGTTAATATTTGGAGATCAGTGGTTGGTATGGGGAGGAGATGGAGTCCAGATGCAAGGCCAAGTCGGAGTAAGCTGCCCCCCGCTGTCACACGAATTCTTCCCTGATGTTTTCGTCGTTAGAAAGGAGCAAAGACTTTCACAGTGACACTTGGATACATGATACCGGATGACGCCGTGTTAGACCCTTCTATGGGATTTTTCGAATGGACTGATAGGTTCACGCTCGATGACCTGAAATTCATTGACTACCGAAAATTCTCAGGAAGGTACTGCATATCTGACGCTGTGTAGATGCAGGGCTTGCTGACTGACACATTGGCGCACAGGCCCCTGAAATTGCTAAATCTGGTCAGAAATGCCAGAGCATTTATGAATGTCCATGTGGAGCAACAACCACTTGAGGACCTGGTGTGTGACGAGGGTAAGGTTGTGCTGGTCGGTGACGCAGCACATGGCATGGTGGTAAGTAGTTTATTGTGCATCAAGAGCGTCTAATCGACTTATCTCCTTGCGAACGATAAGCCGGCGATGCAGCATAATGTAGCTCTTGGCCTAGAGGATGCTGAAGCTTTGGGATACTTGTTCTCGCGGATTCAATCTCGCCTCTTGGTTTCGCGCTTTCTCATTGCACACGAGGAAATCAGAAGCTCTCATATAGTTCATACAACACAAGTGGATGTGTCGTTGCGTGACTCAATGATCGCTCCGGAAGGACCTATGCGCAATCAATTTGATGAGTTCTTTAAATCTGCGGAGGGCGGTGGAATGGACCAGCAGGATGATGAACACCTCTTGGCACTTTGGAGCGAAACTCTCAGTATGTGGCTTTACGATACAAATGAAAAGGTAGAAGATTGGTGGTCGAAGTGGGGAACCGGTATGCTGAGAGATTTCCTGGAACCGAGAGCCCAGACAACGATATATGTAGACAGAAATGTTTCTCATCAGTGATAGCAGACTGACTAGTTTATCTTGGTATCGTACGCATATTTGTATTTCTTATCTTATATATATATGTATTGTTTTAGTCTAATCAGGAACATCTGCCTTCCTTTTTAAGAACGTCGTGAGTCCTCGCAGGGGTCTCGTGATGTGTCGCGACGCGTCCACGTGATAAGAAGTTGAATTCGCGCCCAAATGACAATGTAACTCCTAATCAAATTGACCACAACAACACGCTGCCGCTGCAGGCCATGGCCACGACTATGTCGGCGCAGGAGACGGCAACAGCTCTAACTGACCTGCTGAACTCGCTACATACACATCTACGGGCTCAAACACAATTATTACCAACACTCCATTCGCAGTTGGGTTTGCCCCCCAATGCACTCGAGGACGATCTTAAATCTTTGCACCAGGAACTTGTGAGAGAGGTGGAGAAGCAGGTGGAAGCACGGCGGAAGGAGGTAGAGGAGTGGATGGCTAGATGTGATGTGGTAGAACACGAATGCATTCGATACTCCAAAGCGCTGGGGGGGAATGTTAAATCGACGGGAAACACAGTTGGTGAACTCAGGAAAGAGCTGGTGCTACCACGACGATATAGGCTCGCTGCTGAACATCAGGAAAAGCTGCGACAAGTGAGTTCTATGAAGCTTTCTTTAATCGTACCGTAAGTAACTTAGGTTAAACGGCATTCTATTTTAGCTTTACCACTCGAAACTCGAACAATTGGCTACAATAACGAACCGATTGCACTCACTTGCGCGGACGCTAGGGCCGACTTACTACAGCGTGGATGTTCTTGAAACAAGTGCCGCCGCTGGTGAAAACGTATTGGACCCAGAATCTCATCGCGATGTCACCCCGGAGCGTTTTTTGAAGTTGGAGAAGGAGATTGTGCGCGGAAAGACAGAAGTGGTCTGTCCTCAACTTCTTTATTAAAAAAGCCAGCTATCTGAATGCCAACCCAGGGCAATCGTCTATCACAACTATCGAGAATCTTCCTGCATCTTGACTATCTACACTCGGAGCTCGGCGTCACTCCGCCTGCTGTTGATGGCTTGGGTTCTGGCTCAACCACACCAGATTTTCATCTTTCATCTGCCTCCTCATCCAAATCCACGAGCCCTATCTCGGATCCTTTTCTCAACACACCTACACCATTTTCTCGAACCAGTGCTGGTCATCATCGAGCCGACGAGTCCTCGGAAATTGAGTATCAACGGACGTTTGGTCGGTTCGTTGCACGCATCGAAGAAGCGGAGGACGAAGATCTTATCGAGAATCAAACTCCTCCTTTCGGCCTGGAAAATGTAGAGCCTAGTGTAGGGCTTCTCTCTTGGGCAAAAGGTTTACAAGCGTCACTAGAAGATCTCAAGAGGAGAAGAGAATCTCACATACAATCAATCTACGACCAACTGGAAAGTCTTTGGCGAAGATTGGGCGTTGATGAACAGGCTATGGATGCATTCGTCGACACCCACAGAGGAAGCACAGATGAAGTAGTTCGTGAGTACGAGGAGGAACTGGAGCGCATGTTGGAGCTAAAAAGAGAACGTATGAGCACTTTCATCAACAGTGCGAGAGAGGAAATCGTTAAGCTCTGGGATGATCTCATGGTCGGAGATGATGAGAGAGCAGACTTTGCTCCTTTTGTTGATGGTACTGTACCGGCCATTCTCAGTGCCGAATTTCACTAACATGATTTTAGACGAACATACTGAGGAGCTCTTGACAATACACGAAGACGAAATCAAGAGATTAAAGGAAGAGCGCAGATCAAAGGCTCCGCTGTTAGCCAGTATACGAAAATATTTTGACATCTGCGAAGAGGAGAAGGAACTCGCTTTGGCAGCTGCCGATCAGACTCGTCTGTTGGGACGTGGTCCAAGAGATCCTGGTCGTCTCTTGCGTGAGGAGAAGATGCGGAAGAGAGTTTCGAAAGAGAAGCCGCGTGTGAGTAATCCTGACTTGTATACATTTTTACAGGAAATCTGACGGGTCCGTTCAGTTGGAGCAGGATCTTCTGGCATCAATACCTGCATGGGAGCAAGAGATCGGGCGACCGTTCCTAGTGCACGGCGAAAGCTTCCTGCCAATGCTAATGGAGGCAGTAACGGCCGCAGACCAGGAAAATAAACGCAAGCCTCCCCGAGCGGGATCTGTTCCCCCTCGTGCAACAACTCCAGTTAATTCCAATAACTCCAGCCGTCACGCATCGGGTTCGCGAACGGTCACTCCCGCCGTAAGACCGAACTCATCTGCATCCCAATCCGTTCCCAACAAACGCCAGAAGCTCAATGATGGCAATAAGAACACTCGAGCACCACTTGGTGCCCATCGAGGCAATAATGTACATTCCAGGCTGGAGCCTTCGATGAAGACACCTGGAACCGTGTGCAAAGCCAACACCATTACGAAACCTCGCACGCAACAGCGCATTTTGGGACACGGTCGAACGCCAGGTACGAAGGTATATTCATCGGGGTCACGCAGTGTCTCTGCCGATGTCAAGGGAAGCTCCATTCCAGCTTATGGCAGGTCTCACAACGCAAGTAAAAGCCTACCAGGAGCAGGCCCTACCGCACTGAGAAAGGCTTCGCGAGCAAAGCGTGAAAGTTTCAAGCCTCGGCCGAGCGAGGACCATACCGATATAGGCTTGAGCGGGAGGATCGGAAACTCTCGATGGGGTGGAACTTTCACCAGCAGTTTGGAGGAAGAGGAAGGTGAAGATATCTGATCTGTATTTTTATCATCGTGCGATAGTGTTTTCGTCCTAGTGTTTTCATCTTACGCATCTTTTGGTATTTGTGTGTACGATATGACTTTCATGAGCTATTTTTATTGGCATTCATCTTTTCTCGCTCTTGCATTCCCATTCATCGTTTGACGGCTCGTGTGTGATTGAACCTCGTGTAGAGACAACTCAGAGAATGACGGCTTGCTTGGCAGTGGAGTGATCCTTGACATTATATATTATCCGTACTGATCACCTTTTTGGTTATCGGTGTTTTTCATTTACTCTAGCGTTTGTAGGTGCTTCTAAGGTTCCTAGTCTCTCAGCGCCGGCTCTGGGGGTACGAGTTGATAATTCTGTCATTCAAGCGGCCAAACTGAGTTCATTTCGGCAGAAGTGGAAGAGACTTTTATTGGCAGCGACTCGGAAGGAGCCAGTATCAAAGGCATCCTGGGGGCCAAGCACTGTACAACAGCGTTCCTGAACGTGACGGTGTCTCATGACACTACAAGGCGGAGCGAGACACAGATCCTCTTGGACTATATGTTTGACCGGCTTCCCAGTGTACATCTAAGATTACCTTCACGAAGTCCATGGGAGCCTGAGATCAGTAACAGAGTCGAGCCCCCAAAGAGTCACTGTGACCCACTCGACAGGAACCAAAGAGTGCTTTTATCGTCCACAGTCACGGACCGTCGAATCGTTACTGGCGATAAGTAACTAACTTTGTAACTTGAAGCTCTGCTGCGGGCCTGCTCAATTTAAAGTAGCGATCCGGTGACTACCTGAGAAAGCGACAACCAATTGAAATATCCTGCACGTGGAGAAGGGAATGAGAAAAAATGACAGAAGAGCCTCTTGGACCTGACTCGCGCCCCCGAGTACAGAAGCGGCGGTTATTCGTCAGTTGGACTGCTCTGGAACCAGACTGTTTTCACACACATGGCGTCAGTGGTCCTTACCTATTTTCCTCGACCGCTCCTCCCGCTCCATCCTTGGCTGTTTTTTCCCTTTGCCGCTCGGAAAACCACACAAAGCTGATTTAGGCGAAAACCCGTTTTCTTCGGCCGCGTTTTGAATTGCAAGACACACATACACGCACACACACACACACCCCGCTTCTTCGGCGAAAAGACGCCCATATGCAACACACTTGAGTGCTCCCTCGCTTTGGAAAGACAGATAAAAACGAAGTTGGAGAGTCGGAAACGGTGCTCCGACCCGATACAACGGAAACGTTTTGGCATCCAAAATCATCTGAAGATTCTTCGGATATGTGGAGGTTTCTGTTGGAAACTCTATAGCATTGAAGCCGACGATGACTCCTTTTTTCCAGTGGCGGATCCGTGTGTCCTGTTAATGACGCAAATAGGGCCAGTAAATTGAGTTGGATATCCTCATGGTACACACTGTAGCCCCGACGCAACGGGTTCTTCGATCAACGCCACATAATAAACCCCAGAATATCTTGCTTTTTGCGTCTCAGAGTATCGTAGCATCATTGCCGTAGGTACCACACACACAATGGATTGTTTACGACATCCATTATAGCTGTTCAGGGTCCAAGAATAGGTGAGAGTTGGTGTTTGTCAAAGTGCCAGGATGTGATCATCTTTTAGGGCGCTGCAAAAAGCGGAACACCGAGTCGGAACTTTACAGGTCACAGGTGTGCCAACCTGGGTGAACGTTAAAATTAACGCCTTCCAAGCTACGCAATCAAACTGATGAACTTGGTGGAACACTGGAACGTTCAATCCAACAAAAAATAGGAGGTTGAAGTATGGACAGTGTTCACAGTAGCAGGTGGAGGGCTTGTTAGGTAGCGCATGTGTCGAAGAGACAGTGCGGCAGGATTGGCGGAAGAGCATACAGTGCTGTAGGAAGAAACTGGTGGTTTATGGGTAGAGCGCCAAATTTAGGCCCGAGATTGCCCCGCGGTCCATCCAAGTCCTGCCCGACGTGCTCAATCTCTCTCATACAATACTTGTGGTTTGTCCGAGGGTTTGGTACCAAGGAGGCGCAGTTTCAAACGCCAAAAATGCGTGATCACTTCCCGCCATCCTGGAAAATTCAAGGAGCACCGGCAATGCAATGGCCGTAATCCTCTCTGCGTTCATCAAAATGGATGTACTTCCAATGTGCTCGCTTCTGTGGTGCTCCATTTCTCTCGATATTCTTGTGGATTTATAAATTTACTGTTGGAGATGTTCACTTTTGGGGCTTGGTGATTACTACGCAACTAGACAAAGATAGGTTCGAATTGGGCAGCCTGGCCTTTCATATGTGAGAGTATCTTCAAGGCAGCGGCAACAAGATAAGATAGCGGCGTGTCTATGTGGGAAAGAGGTTGAAGAAAAAATGAGTCGACCCAGGTTCGAACTGAGGACCTTCTGTGAACCATCCAGCTAATCACTGGAGAAGGTGTTAGACAGATGCGATAACCAACTACGCCATCGACCCCGATGCTCCATATTAAGAATACGTGAGAATGATCATCCACCAAAGTTCTCAATTAAATCCTCATGTTCGTGTATACCGCAAAAATCATCGTCTTAAGAGCTTAGCAAAGGGTAGACAATAGACATCATGATCAGGAATTTATTTCAAGGGACTCTTCACCCGTCTGAACAGGGTCCAAGTTGATCTGAAATTGGAACGCAGTTCTACAAAAAAAAATATACGAATTACGCATAAACAGAGATAGATGATGAACTTACAGGTATCGAGGGTTTGGACCATTATACGATCCTCAAGCCATTTAGATAGATTTTAAGCCTTTCAAGATGTCAGAGGGGCCGAATTGATTTTATTCTTGGACATTCAAGAGACGCAACAGTTGTGATAGGGCAAGTTCAAGAATTACACTGAACATGGTGAGTGGACGACAGCCACACAGAACCTAGCTAGCTGCTATTGCGTTGGTACATCTCTTTACCACAGCCCTTTACGCCCTCGTCGAGAGGCATTCCTAATCGCCAGACTTGTAAGAAAACAGGGGGCAAACCCCAAAAGGCAATTCGTCATCAACCTCGGCATCTGCCGAGCTGGAGCGAGAACCAGGGTGTGCGGACGCCTACCCAACGACCGCGCGACAAGACACCTCAAGGTAAGCCCGAATTCCTGCACTTTTGCTCTACGTAGATATCGTATCTGCGTTCACTGCATCTGTCCGCGCTCGTGGGTACCGGTTTCATGCAAAATGGTGGAGTTTTGAGTTGGATGCTGGTTTAAGCGGTTGGATGACGCCTGGGGCAGGGACTGCGAACCGCGATGTTTGATTTTCTGGGCGATTTGAATCTATGCTCGATGGACTAGACCTGCTGATTCTGATTACTTCCTCCTCTATCGTCTGGTGGTTTATTATTACAGATGGTGCGTTTGTTATGATACTTGATGATGCTGTAAGGAGAAGCTGACGAGTTTACCGTGCTGCGCTTTCTGTGAGTTTAGAAGCTCGAGATCGACTCCTTCTCCGGTTATCGTATCTACCCCAGCAAGGGCAAACTCTTCGTTCGTGGCGACAGCAAGGTAACATCCTCCCAAACCTCTCATATCATACACCCAAACTCAGCAAAACTCTCTCTCCCTTGACTAGGTCTTCCGCTTCGCCTCGTCGAAAAATGCCTCCCTCTTCCTCCAACGCAAAAACCCCCGCAAGATCGCCTGGACACAAGTCTACCGTAGGATGCATAAGAAGGGTATCACGGAGGAAGTCGCGAAGAAGCGCTCTCGTCGTACTGTGAAGCACCAGCGTGGTATCGTCGGTGCTGATCTCGCCGCTATCGCTGCCAAGCGTAACCAGACCGCTGCTGTTCGTCAACAAGCACGGCTGGCTGCTATTACCAAGGCTAAGACTGAGAAGAAGGAGAAGGAGGCTAAGAAGTCCAAGGTCCGTTTCTCCTATGATATCTAGTTGTCTCGTAGCAGTTTCGCTGATAATCTTGTTTATTAGCCTTCTCGTCCCGTTACACACTCTGGCCCCAAGGTGTCTAAGCAGCAGATGAAGGGTGGCAAGGGTGGCCGATGAACAAATCAGTCATTGGAGTCTCCTCGATTGTATGGCCTATGCTTTCTCGCGCAAAATTTATGTCATGCATGGTACATAGTTTATGCATCTCCCGCTTTTTAAAAAGGCTTTGCCTCATCGTGGGATCTCATGGTGTCATCACACTCTCGGTTTGAATGCTACAGCAAGTCCATAGATATTAGGTGACCGCTGTCGCTTTTCTTCCAATACCGTCATACATGATCAACAAGAAATACGAAACAAGAGCGAATAGTCCAGATCAAGCGTCCAACCCTGCCCAGTGTTATCTACTACGTATCTCAGGACAAGCGGTGGAGGGGAAATTACTAGTGTATGCATAGATACTACAACAAGGAAGAACAGAACAGGTAATGTGAGGGTAAAAGGTTAGCGGCATACACCAGCTACTCTTAGGTAGGGATATTCGGATCACTAATGTCCTGTCGCTTTGACAATGGAGACAACGATGATGATGATGATGACGGCTATTGCGACGCCAATAATGATGCGCATCTGAACAACAGCTCATGGTCAGCGACTGTTGGTAAGTTCGATAAGCTGTCAAGCACATACCTTCATGTCTTTCCACCTTTAGTTGCAACAAGCAAATCAATTTCATACCAGACTTTTACGACACGAAGTAAACATGCTTACCACATATTCTGTAGAAATAGGAGAAATTAGCCAGAGTTCAAGTTTTGACCATTGAAATCTTACCTTGCGGACACGGTTCGCTCCCCGGCGGAAACCCTGTGCAGAAACAGCGAGGTTATCTACGAAATAGCAAAGTCAACATCGCCCTTCCCAAGGAATTCCCAGGCACCATGACATGCAGAGAATATCCACACAAAACCAAAAGTGGAACGCCACGCGTTGAACGCACGGCAAAAGCTGTATGGAAAATGAACGAGTAGGAAAGCTGAATTCGTACCTGTCTTGTCCTGCAATGAATCCAAACGCTCTCCTCGTTCTGCCACTTTGGTAATATTATCCCTCATAATCCCTACTGTATCATCGATCTGTGCTTGAATAGCAGCTGTTTTGGGATTCCCCTGGCCTGTACCAGAAGAAGAACCATTGCGGGGGAGGTACGGGTCGTAAGGCTCAGACCTGCAAAGCAAAGTTGCGTCGTCAGTTTGAAACTTGCGTGGTTATCGAGGCCACAGAAAAACGAACATGATTAAGGCGTGTAGGTCTGATAAGTGTTTGTGAGTACTTCTGTAGTATAATATAGGTGAAATTACGGATATGAAGCGTACCGTGTCAAACGAGGAAGGGATGAAGATGGTGGTGGTTGACGTTGAGGCAGGGCGCAGTTCTCTTCCATTGCCACCGTGGGTTGGGCAACGTCACATAGGGCAGTGTGTGACATGATGCAACAGCGCAGTTGTCACATCAATTGACCTGGCAAAAGTCACGCAACGATCATCCACACAAGCGACATTTATTTCAGGAATCAGAACTGTAAGGATAGTCAATGTAAATAAATTACTCTGGAATGTCTCTTCTATTATACTGAACGTAGTCAGTTCTAGTAGTGAGGTGATAAATGAACTTGAGATAGTGGTCGTGCTTGCCATATTCAGGTGACAAATCACTCGTACGTTATCCCTGGCTGTCATCATCCTCAGTTCTCCTCCCTCCTTACATACCCGCACCACTAGAACCTATAAAACCTCTTATGCTTCTACTCTGATCCTTGCTGGCAGTCTGCATACATGTATTTCTCCAGAAAAAACATTTTAACCAAGGGCAAAAAGCCGCTTTATGCTGCTTCGAGGGTCCTCAATGCCTCTTCGGCACACGCCTCGTCAGCATTCACTCGATACTGGGCACATGGCACGAATAGGACGTCTGCATTGATGAGAACAGTCAGGGGCTCTGGATTCCGACGGGCATACTCGACGACGAAGCATGGGGCTGAGGGCGCATCATCGGGTGCGGCTGGTGGAGGAGGAGGTTTGCCGCCTGGGGCTGGTGTCCCCTTGTATCGTGCGTGCTACAGCTCAATTTTGGCCGGTCCGTTTCACTCATATATAGCTCTATTGTGATAATGCCTGACAGGCAAGCTGATGTCTGCTTGGTCGGAGACGCCAACAAAGTGGTATCCCCTACCGCTAGCAGTAGGCGCTCTATTGCTGGTTGCCATTCAATACAGAAGAAAGTCAAAACGCGCATCGAAAGAAGTCGGGTTGGATGAAAACGGGCAAGAAATCATCAAACTCAAAGGTCCTTGGCAGGTGAGCATACCAGCTCTGCACATGTTATTCTATCTAATCTCAGAGAAATGGCTGACAGGTTCACGTTCTCGGCGCACTTCCTCTTCGAAACATGTCCCGCCTTTGGGGTTATATCAACTCTGTCGAACTTCCTATCTGGTTCCGTCCTTACGGCTTTAAACTCTACGCCTACGCTTTCGGTTGCAACTTGGAAGAGGTCGAGTTCGATCTACCAACCTATATCTCCCTTGGCGATTTCTTCTATCGCAGACTCAAACCAGGATCACGGCCCGTGGCTGACGCCATTCTCGTATCACCTGCAGATGGGCGTATGCTCCATTTCGGCAAGGTTGACGTCAATGGAGATGGGTCTGGAGAACTGTTGGGTCCAGTGAGGGTTGAACAGGTCAAGGGAATTACATACTCGCTAGACGCACTGTTAGGCGTGGAACGGGCAAACAGCCCGGACAGTATCCTCGTGCACTTTCATAACCCTGACTCGGAAACCATCAACCATCGAGAATTCGCCAACGTAAACGGCATCGAATATTCACTTGATCAACTCATTGGCTCGACTTCTACCAGCGGCACCTCCACACCCATCGACACAGGCAGTCCCGCCCCCTCTATCAATAAACCGCAAAAGTTCGGTGACCAGACCGACGCCAGCGTAGTAGACCTTGGCCGAGATGTTACAGAGACCCTCAAACACGATGCAAACGTCGCTCGTGAAATGGGTGTCAAACCCACCCTCGAACGTCGTCTTTCCACCGGGTCCGTAAAGTCCCTCCGACCAGGTCACTCTCTCTTCTTTGCCGTCATCTACCTCGCACCAGGAGATTATCACCGGTTCCATTCTCCCGCCGCTTGGGTCGTCGAAAAGCGTCGTCACTTTGTCGGAGAGTTATTCTCTGTCTCGCCGTACATTGCCAAACGCCTCGAAAACCTCTTTGTCCTCAATGAACGCGTCTCATTACTCGGGAGATGGAAATACGGGTTTTTCTCGATGGTGCCCGTCGGTGCTACGAATGTGGGATCGATCAAGGTTAATTTTGATAAGGATTTGAGAACGAATGAGAGAGGGCGGTTACCGCCTCTGGGGACTTATTCAGAGGCGGTGTATTCGATGGCGAGTCCGATACTTCGTGGACAGCCATTGGAGAGGGCTCAGGAGATGGGTGGGTTTTGTCTGGGGAGTACGATTGTGTTGGTGTTTGAGGCGCCGACGGAATTTGAGTTTGTGGTTGGTGCTGGAGAGAAAGTGAAGGTTGGACAGAGGTTGGGAGATATTCCGGAGAAGCTGAAGGGGCTTGAAGAGGAGGAGGATAAGCATTTGAACAAGGTGAATGCAGAGGTTAAGGTGAAGAAGGATTGAGAACTGGTGATGTCTCTTGTGCTCAACCTCCCCACCTTTCACTGCTTGCTTGCATTTGATGACTTCAACGTCCATTTCTTGTTTTGCTTCACGATTTTTCTTGACGCTTTTGCCACAATCATGAACATTTCTTCCACTTGCCAATTGATCATCGCCCCCTACCTTGACTTCCGGTCCCCCCCCTCCGCAACATCACGTATCCCCGCACGACAGTTATGATAAAAAACGCGGTTTTCATTACATTTACACAAGCACAATTTACGATACATCTTTATCTTTTAAAATATGATTACCTGCAGCTCAACCTGCAATTCTTTTGTGGATTTTGGGGTGAATCGGAATTATATACTCGTAGAAAACTATACCACACTGCCCAAAAAGACGTGTCTCCACCATGGTGTGATACCTTTATCCTACCTGTCGTCACCCCAACCCTCCTTCTCCCCCTCTGTATGAGATGATAATCCCTGCTACTGCTATCTCTGTCACCGCTCGGTGTCCTGCAAAGCTGGCTACTCTTTTGAAGTCCATTAATGCTGTCATGCACGTGCGCGCGCGCAAGCACTGGCATAGAAAATGAAGGAGAAGAATTGCCTCGCAGTGCTCCCTTGCCTTCAGGACAATTGTTGGGGTCAAATGTTGGAATGGTTTTTCAAGAAATGCTGATAAAAGCATGGGGTGTATTTTGTGATCTAATCATGTTTTGGTATCTGCCTCCAACTCTTGGTTTTCTAAAATCGCCCGTCTCCATCGATCTGCTCGATCATTGAAGATCTCTGCTACAGAGTCTACGGAACCGGTGAAAAGCGTAGAGGGGGTAGATTTGAACGCGGCGTATTCCTTTCGACCCGCCCATCCGACAAAGCCTGCACCCGACCACAAATCATCTTGTCTGAATAATATCCGCTCTATGATGTCTCCCGCAGGATCTGAATAATAAAAAAGGAAGTTCCAAGTCCGTTCGTAGTACAAGATCGGGTTACCCCGATAAGAACTAACAATAACTTCAAAAACAGCCAAATTGGCGACAGCCGGCTCTTCGAGGAGGTCGGCGAGGGTAGGACCGGAGAAGTTGTATTCCAGTATAAGAGCTCGAAGGGAAATGGGGTTTGTTGAGAGGTAATCTCTGAGAGCACTGAAATAATTGGTCATCGAGCCCACCGGCCAGGTTGGGCGAAGACCCTCCCCGACCGCAAGTACCGTAAGCTTTGGTGCTTTTAGTGTGCCAAGAAAACGAAAGTTATCACGGTCTACAAAGAGGGAGAGAAACCGAAGATGGGGCAATGAGAGGGCAATGTCGAGAGGAGAGTTGAAATAAGAATATCCGTTCAAGATACCGCTTTGCAGCTGTAATAGCGCAGGTGTGTTCTGAAGGATGGAAATGATAGGAGCCATGAATAGTCCCGTGAAGGAGAGGCTAATGAGACGAGTGAAGTCAGTGATTGACCATGACCTGGGCGTGGGCCTCAAAAAAGGGCCCCCAATGTAGACGGTTGAGCGCTGAGCAAAGAAAGAAACTACGCAGGGTACATCGGCGACAACGGGAAGATGTTTACAAACAATAGCCCCAAGGATAAAGATCGATGGCTCAGGCAGGGGACCATTGTGGCTGAGAGCATCCAAAGGCATCTTTGACCCACAGAACGGCGTGACGAGTAGGGCGGTCGTTGTTGACATTGTAAGCCTAGAGATTCTCGGATCATAAACTGTCTGATACGATATCGCTATCCATATCACGCGTGTGTTTTAGGCGTGGCATGAATATCCTTTGGATGAAGTGAAACAGTAATATCAAGCTCAAAAATAACTCGGAGGGATCAATGCCAGATGGCCTCAGTACTCGAAGCGAAGGCTCAGAAATGGGTACACTCAAGATGCTACTACCAAATAATTCGAAACCTAGACTCTGGCGAAGAATGTAACGATATGGACCATCCACGTACCCCAACTAAATATGCGGAAATACCTCGGACCACTGGATGTCGCGGTATACACCATCGGGAAGGTTCCGCAAAGTAAAGAACGACAAAAAAATCATAACCAGACGAGCGAGGAAGTAAATACATCCACAAACCCCCACCGCATAGCACGACCAAATGCTGGAATTGGGAGTAGACACCCGCTCCGACTTAAGTGAGTTCGCCAGGAAGGGCCCAGTCATCTTTAGTAATTGATCTCCAAAAATGCCCACCACGAGTGGTCCAACCGTAATCACCAAAGCAGACACCCTCCAAAGCAGGCATTCAACCCAGGAAGGGAACGAGGCCGACCACTGTGACAAATGAATGCCACCAAATACGATCCCAACGGTAGCGATCAAGAATGTTTGGTGGGTTCCTGCGTCCCCGGCCCCAGCGTGGAACATCGGTACTCGTGTCCTGCTCACCGCGACTAAAACTTCTTTGGTTCCAGATTTGACAGGGTAGTGCCAGACCATTATGGTCTTTACAGCAGTACGCGTAATCCAGTGGATGAGTGTGAATAAAAACAAGAATGGGAGGGAAATGTAGAAGCAGACACAGTGGAAGAAAGGGCTCGGGCCGATACTCTCGCACTTTTCCCGAAGACGCTTTTGCCATAGAGGCCAGGCAACTCGTGGAAAGCACCGGCTTTCTTTGTCAAATAGGTATTCCGAGGCGTCCTCTGTCTGACTCCCGTTACTCTTGTCAGCGATTGTAGGTAGAGGCTTCGGGGACTCAGGAAGAGTCGCGACAGGGTCTTGTTTGGGGGCTTGCTTCAATACGACCCTAATAGGAACCATAACTCCCTGCGGCTTATGCCACCAGATCCAGAAAACGAAAGCGTTTAACGCCGCAAAACCCAATGTGAAAACCTCCAAATCGGATAGGGGCAGGTGAGACCACCAGCGAGTGACACATTGAGCAACAAACCACGACGTCTGAACGACGACCGCTGATTTGCTAAGAAGATCTCCTTTACTCTTGTCGCTGATCTCCTCTATGAATATTTGAGGGATATCGACTTCGCCCCTGTCAATCGACTGGACTAGCCGCTCAAAAGTGAGGACTTTGACCGGTTCTCCATCGTGGTATGCCATGAGGCCGCCCATCTGGACAAAGAATGCGTGTGTGAGGGTCCAACCTGGGGCTGGTGCCGGAGGGGGACTTTTGAACCACTGCTTGATCTGCGAAATGCATGAAACGGCCTCAGGATCAACTAAATGAAAATCAGTGACCTATTTCACTATTAGCGTATCAGGCTTCGAGAGCTCACTCACCGCCACCAAAGTACTTGTCATTAAACCTTTTTTTAGTCCTTTTAGCCACCGTCCGCTGCCGCAATGCCCAGAGTACGATGAACTCTAGTGCAAGAATTGTAGCGTTCATCATGGTGATTCTCCTCCTGAATTTCTGGAACCCCGAGTCGTGAGGACCGGGAATATTAGGGTGAATAGCAACCCAGGAGCAAGCAAATATGGTGGAGAGGCAAGCCCAAACAATCTGAGATGTTGTTCGATAGCGTACAAATTCGGGACCGTTAGGAACATCTCGAAGAACGGGGTGGGAGAGATGAGGGTCCATGTTTGACTGGTTTACAGTCGGAGCACTGCTCGAGAGGGTAGAAAATACGAGTAGTAGGACAAAGGCCATTATGCACTGAACAAGGGGGCTTTGTCGGGAAGCTAGGAGCCTTTAAGGTCGATTGGTTGCGACGCCTCATGCCCGCCTCGATGGAATGCAGCCAGCGCTTGAGAAGACGAGCCAGGTCCATGAATTGTATGTGTATGTAAAATAATCGTCAGAAACAGCTCGGAAGCAAGCGGGAACCGATAATGTACTGCTCCCGTCCGCACGCTTTCGGCCTGGCATTGACTGTCCTTTGATTCATCTAGCAATTGGCGCTCATTCATCTAGAGTCTAGAACAGTCAAGAACTCCAAGTGGAAACTGTGGTGTCTGCAGGCGCCAAAACCTGAGCTTCTAAGTTCATTCATCATGTTACATGGAAAAATTGAAAACATCTGTGGTTCGCGAGGCGAGTTCCTGATCCAGCGGCATTAGGGAGAAAGAAAAAGAAAAGCGCCGATCACCGTCGAGCGGATGAATTTAGCTGAGCGTGACGTCGCGTGATTGACGCGTCACACGACGCGTCAAAGGGCAATTGCAGCCAAGGTGTGTTGGCTCAGATCCAGGATAAGTCGCGGACGGGGCTCCTTTCGACTTTCTTCAAACCGAGGCAAACGAGGCTCAGGTGTTTGCTATAGCCACAGAGGTGCTGGATCATGGCGCGGAGGCAGAGGACGAGGGCGAGGGCGGGGCGGCAGCAATTCACTACCCAGCGATTCTCCAGCGATTAAACGCGAAGACGATGGCACTTTACTCGAGGAAAGATTTGAAAAGATTGCACTCAATGGCGAGATAGACGAGAAGATGGGTTTTGCTCGGGTGCAGGAGGGTGCTAAGCGGGAAGGATGGCTGATAAATATGCGCCCGGTGAGTACCAGCACTTCTGTCTGCTCATTTGTAACTCATGTTCTGCAGACGCTCGTGAAAGATCCTGAGTGGCCATCCGGAAAGGCAACGGTCAATTTCTACTTCATTCAAGATGACAGGAATGTTCAAGTGTACATTTCAATATGAGCCGTATTTCTGTATCGCCTGCAAGGTCCGCTATTCGTCCTTCTCCGCTTCTCACATACTAATTCTAGTAGTTTGTGTCAGAAGCAGCTGTAGAAGATTGGCACCAAACGTGATGCGGTGGACGCTTACGCCGAGGTTACCAATGCGACAGCTGGTGGTGCCAGCATGGATATTGAATTCAAGGGCGAGCTCGGAGAGCAGTCGCTCAAGACGTCAGCTCGTGAGAGGGATCCCCGGGAGTGCATTATCGATGTTCGCGAGCATGACGTCCCCTACCACCTGCGCGTCGCAATGGACAACGAGATACGCGTAGGGTTGTGGTACGCAATGACATTTAACGAAGGTCAACCCAATTGCTCTTACATCGTCAAACGTGCCAAGCGTGCCGATCCAGTCGTTATGACTTTCGATATCGAAACTACCAAAGCTCCTCTCAAATTCCATGACCAGGCGATCGACCAAGTCATGATAATTTTGTACATGATCGACGGTCAAGGCTGCCTCATCACTAATAGAGAGATCGTCAGCGAAGAAGATATTGATATTTCGAATATACACCCAAGGACAGCTATGAAGGACCATTTATAGTTTTCAACGAAGCCAACGAGGCAAGTGATTAGTTTTTATGTCTGAATTCTCGTCTGACTTGTGGTTCAAGGCTGCCACTATACAACGTTCCTTTTCCCACATCCAAGAAGTGAAACCTACCGTTGTGGCCACATTCAACTGAGACTTTTTCGATTTGCCGTTCCTCGATGCCCGCACCAAAGTTAACGGTATCGACATGTACCTAGAAACTGGATTCGCTAAAGACTCTGAGAATGAATACAAGAGCAACAATGCCGCACATATGGACTGCTTCCGATGGGTGAAACGCGACTCGTATCTCCCTCAGGGAAGTCAGGCTTGAAAGCGGTTACAACTGCCAAGCTGGGCTACAATCCTATAGAATTGGACCCAGAGCTTATGACGCCGTGAGTGCATGATTCTAGATTTTAGATTTTAGATTGGTGTAGGTGCTAATTCTTCTTCTTTAGGTATGGTATGGAACAGCTTCAAGTACTTGCTCAGTATTCCGTTTCCGATGCCGTAGCAACTTATTATCTGTACATGAAATACGTGCATCCTTTCATCTTCTCCCTTTGTAACATCATTCCTCTCAACCCGGATGAAGTCTTGAGAAAGGGCAGTGGAACCCTTTGCAAAACTTTGCTTATGGGTAAGTCATGACTGGCGTTTTTATGTTTTCCCTTTTCCATGGAATATCCAGGGTCGAAGCCTATCGAGGACACGTCATCATGCCAAACAGACATGGAGAGTCACACGGCAGCATGTACGAAGGCCATTTGCTTGCGTCGGAGACCTACGTCGGCGGTCACGTCGAAGCACTCGAAGCTGGGGTATTCTGTAGCGACATCCCAACCGACTTCAAGATCGTGCCAGCAGCAGCTCAACAGCTCGTCGACGAATTGGACGCTGCTCTTCAATTTTGCATTGTTGAAGAATCGGAAGCCGAACTTGAAGATGTAACCAATTATGACGAGGTCAAGGGGGATATACAGAACACTCTTGAAACTATGCGTGATAACCCGAGACATGTCGACAAACCCCTCATCTACCACTTGGACGTCGCTGCCATGTACGCTAACATCATGTTGTCTAATTGCCTTCAACCCGATTCCATTAATCCGTCTGCGCTGTGTGCGATCATAACCGCCCAGGCAAGACCTGTGATCGTCGCTCAGAATGGGCGTGGAGAGGAGAATTCTTCCCTGCTCGTTGTGACGAGTTCAACATGATCAAACACGCACTTTAACCAGGAGGACTTTCTACCAAAGAAACCAGGAGGTCCCAAACGCAAATTCGTCGACCTCTCACCTTCCGAACAAACGGCACTTCTCCACAAACGTCTCGGCGACTACTCTCGTAAAGTCTACACTGAAACCAAAGACATCAAAGTCAAGAATCGTGAGGCCATTGTATGCCAAAAGGAGAACCCCTTCTACGTCGACACCGTCTGCCGTTTCCGAGATCGTCGTTGTGAATATTAAGGCCTTCTCAAAACATGGAAGAAAAAATCCGACGAATCAAAGAGGAAGATCGTCCTCTATGACTCTCTGCAGCTCGCACATAAACGCATTCTCAATTCTTTTCACGGCTACGTCATGCGTAAAGGCGCACGTTGGCATTCGATGGAGATGGCTGGGATAACGTGTTTAACAGGGTCGACAATCATTCAATTGGCTCGTGCGCTCGTTGAGCAAATTGGAAGGCCGCTCGAATTGGATACAGATGGAATTTGATGTATGCTTCCCGGTGTGTTCCCAGAGAATTTCAAGTTCAAGTTGAAGAATGGGAAGAGTATTGGGTTTTCGTATCCCTGTACGATGCTCAACCATCTTGTGCATGCCAAATTTACGAATCATCAGTATCATCATCTGGATCCCGAGACTGGGGAGTATAAAGTCCACAGCGAGAATTCGATTTTCTTCGAGTTGGATGTGCCGTACAAGGCGATGATTTTGTCGTCTTCGAAGGAGGAGGATAAGTTGTTGAAAATGCGGTATGCGGTATTTAATGATGATGGGTCATTGGTAGAGTCGAAAGGTTTCGAGGTCAAGCGGAGGGGAGAGTTGCAACTCACCAAGATTTTCCAGTCTCAGATTTTCGAAAAGTTTTTGTTGGGGAGCACGACGCAAGAATGGATTGCCCATCCGGCTTGGTTGCATAGGAGGATTTTGAAGACGACGGAGAAGTTTAAGCAGAATAAGGTGACGGATTTCTTCGGCAAGAAGAGCGATATGCCCGAGACGCAGGAAGAGACGCAGCAGGAGGAAACTCAGGCCTCTGAGCCGATGGATATAGAGGATGTTGGTGGTGAACAGGCACCGAAGGCGACCAGGATTAGAATTGCTGTGGTTAGGAAGAAGACCGTCCGTCAGCAGATGCCGCAAGAGGAGGATATGGAGGACCACCTTTACCGAGCTAGAACGGTGATTATTATGGCTTTATCGAGGCCCTGCGACCTCGCTGGAGGAAACAGAGAGATACGCATGGATGGAGGTGCCAGTGCCAGCGTTGGTGGTTCCAGCTTAGCAAACATCAACAAGCCATCCTTATTCAAAGGTGTCAAAGTACAAACACGAAATCGCTGGGATATCGTACAAATTCGATAAAGAGAGACACCTGACCGGTTCATCCTCTGGTTATCTATCGACTCTGACCTTGTGTCGGTGCCAATTCGCATTTCACGGCAGTTTTATATCTATATGAAGACGCAGAAGGAGGATTTGTTTTTGCAGCGGCCAGGTATTTATCAGCATGAGAAGGTGACGAGGAATTTGCCACACGAATTGCCTTGTGTTAATCTTCACAAGGTGACGGTTAGGGAGGATGTGTATCATGAGATTTGGGAGCATTTTATTGATTTGATAAATGATCCGAATGTGGATGGGGTGTATGAGCAACAGGTAAGTTGTGACTAGGCTTTGAGATAGCATATACTGACGAAGGGGTGATTGTGTTTAGGTTCCCTTGTTCTTCGGGCGATTCTGAAGTTGGGAAAAACGTGTTCTTCAGAAGGTCCAGCGCTTACTCTGACGAGAGCCCAGACTACGGGTTTCGAGCTCGAGCAGCTGGACTACTCCAGCCCCTCGGCTTCTCGCCAGCCGTACATAAGCGGTGGTTCCATGAAATACATTTTCCTATATCACGCTTGTTCTGCCAATGTGCCTCTGCACGTCTTCGCTGTCTTCTTGCCAGGGGGTTCAGTCAAATTGCGTATCGTCGACCCTGCTACTCGTCGCCAACCCATTCCACGATTACAGGAACAATACGTGGATCAACTGCGGCAGTTCCGTGAACAATATGATGAACCCAAGTCGTACACTTATCCTGAAACGCTCGATATTTCCACCGCTTATCATAGTAATGACGTTTCGGCCCTTAAGGCAGTCTCGCGAGAGTTGGGCTTGTTGGAAGACAAGCCGTTTATTGTGGTCATTTCACCGAGCAAAGATGACTCGTATTTCGACCAATATCTTCCGAATTTGTCGAAATTTCCTACCTTGTCAATGCCGAAAGCAAGAGCGCTGCATACCCTAGATATTTTCTCGTGGCAAATGCACGTCGCATGCAAGTTGATGACGCAGTACCTGACTATGAGGAGTTGGATTGAGTGGTTAATCACACTTGCGGATTATTATGATATCCCGATGGGTCATGTTGAAGGAGATCAAGCACTATATTGCATTGATGTCAATACCCAGGATCAACCTAAGGACCTTCTGTGAACCATCCGGCTCATCGCTGGAGAAGGTGTTAGATAGACGCGATAACCAACTACGCTATCGACCCATTGACTAAATTTCAGCGTTTAATAACTCTACCGCTTTAACAGCGACCTACTTGCTGCACTCAACAAATTGGGAATCCGAAAACTTCGGGAATTCTTACGCCTCCCGCCCTCCGAGCCCCCCAGTGTAACCCTCGTCAAATAGTACCTAGTGCTTCAACCATGCTTAGGCTGCATGGAGGACACTTATCATGAATATGCTGACTATGCAACCTACAGTTCCTGTTGTGATCATTCGTTCCTAGTAGAATAATGTGCTAATTCATTAAGGATCTCCCAACGGGGTATGCAGGATGGCTAGGGCTCACGCCTAACCGGCACAGTGGGACAGTAGTGGTTCACCTGGAGCCGAAGCAGGACGTTTGTGAAATCGTGATCAATCTGCTTGGTGCCGGATTTCTTGATATTGGTGAGGCCTGAGGTTCGTAACCCGAGCAATACATATATTGTATCTCCTACAATAAACTGGTGCTTTAGTTTTGATCGGAACTGTTACACTTAGTGTAAATATTCTACCCCTCGCACACATAGTCCAGGCATTATGTTTGTGGTTCATAGCCACCCGGGTAGTAGGAACCATCGAAAAAGGCCGGCTAATAGACCATGTCAAAGTCCCCTATATGTGGTACCACTGAGCATCGATCATCCTCAAGCGACCTATATCCCCCACCGGGCTCCCCTCTCAGCTCTTAGTCAGTCATCGGCCCCACCCCGCCCAGCCAACGGCGTACACGGCCCTTGCTGAAAGCCCCATCGCACCCCATGACAGCAATATAAAAGTCATTTTTCAGTCTGCTCAACTGGTGTGTACGCATCCGCTCTGGCCTAAGGTACTGCATTTCGTTCAAAAACACCTCCCGGAGCTGCGTCTGCTCCCACTCAAGCTTGTGCTCGAAATAAAGTTCATTGGGCCTCCCTCCCGTGTTCTTAGCATGTTTCTCCACCCCGGGGCATTCAGCGCGTGGGCGTCCGCAGAGGAACAAGGGAAGCGTGCATGCACGCCAGAGGGGTAGCGTCGAGACTCATTCCCAGTCGAGAATGCCTATTAATCGTCCAGACTCGTCCATGAGTAAATTTTGAGATGAGATATCGTTATCTCGGGGGCATCATCTGGCAGGGGAAGGAAGATTCGTGGAAGAAGCCTGCCGAGTGGTTTTGCGAGCGCTTGTATTACCTCTGCTTCTTCGCACTCATCATCATCATCTTCGTCGGTGGCAGCAGTAGTAGTGGCGGGTCTGTTAAGGTTGAAGTCCATTGATGCTGTCATGCACGTGCGCGTGCAAGCACTGGCATAGAAAATGAAGGAGAAGAATTGCCTCACAGTGCTCCCTTGCCTTCAGGACAATTGTTGGGGTCAAATGTTGGAATGGTTTTTCAAGAAATGCTGATAAAAGCATGGGTGTATTTTGTGATCTAATCATGCTTTGGGATCTGCGTCCGGCTCTTGGTTTTCTAGAATCTCTCGTCTCCATCGATCTGCTCGATCATTGAAGATCTCCGCTGCAGAGCCCACGGGACCGGTGAAAAGCGTAGAGGGGGTAGATTTGAACGCGGCGTATTCCTTTCGACCCGCCCATCCAACAAAGCCTGTACCCGGCCACAAATCATCTTGTCTGAATAATATCCGCTCTATGATGTCTCCCGCAAGATCTGAATAATAAAAAAGGAAGTTCCAAGTCCGTTCGTAGTACAAGATCGGGTTACCCCGATAGGAACTAACAATAACTTCAAAAACAGCCAAATTGGCGACAGCCGGCTCCTCGAGGAGGTCAGCGAGGGTAGGACCGGAGAGGTTGTATTCCAGTATAAGAGCTCGAAGGGAAATGGGGTTTGTTGAGAGGTAATCTCTGAGAGCACTGAAATAATTGGTCATCGAGCCCACCGGCCAGGTTGGGCGAAGACCCTCCCCGACCGCAAGTACCGTAAGCTTTGGTGCTTTTAGTGTGCCAAGAAAACGAAAGTTATCACGGTCTACAAAGAGGGAGAGAAACCGAAGATGGGGCAATGAGAGGGTAGTGTTGAAAGGGGAGTTGAAATGAGAATATCCGTCCAAGATACCGATTTGCAGCTGTACTAGTGCAGGTGTATTCTGAAGGATGGAAACAATAGGAGCCATGAATAGTCCCGTGAAGGAGAGGCTAGTGAGACGAGTGAAGTCATAGTGATTGATCATAGCGTGGGCGTGGGCCTCAAAAAATGGCCCCCAATGAAGACGGTTGAGCGATGGCAAGGCGCCTATCTTTGGCAGGATGTTTGTGGATGTCTCATGACAGTACGAGAAGTCAAGATAGGCACTTTGTAGGAGCGTCGCTTGGTCAAATGGAAGGTTTCGGAGGATAGTGGAAACTCCTCGAGGCACTAGTTTTTTCGTCCTATTATTGCCTCGCACTTCGAGAGTAAAATGTTTCCAGCAATGGATAGATCGAGAGAGAAGGTCGAGGACTTCCCCAAATGAAGCATTTCTGCCCGCCCTTCTAGGGTGATCAGCTTGAATATGTACCGAGAGGGGTACTTGCTTTGAACGGGTGATCCAACGATTAATGACGTTGGCGGGAGGTAACAACTCGGATGACTCGGTCAAGTGGAGGTAGATGTTTGACCAGTATCTCGGAAAAGAGACAACAATGGAGTTCCAATAGCTGCACACTTGGCGGGTAGTTTCCCGAGCACGCAAAATGAGAGATGGTCGGTACGGTGGACACAGGATATGTTGGAGGAAGATGTCTCGAAGTACGTCCTCAGGAAGAACCTTAATCGAGGTCCTAAGTGGCGGGGTTAGCCGAATATGCGCATGCGTGGATTTCAGGAGATACAAACATAGTAGTCAGTATGAAGGTGACTGCTGTAGTGTGAGAAGCATGACCAAGAGGCCTACGGCCACAGTCTTCGTGCACGTGGTCCCGCCCGAAATGACTCTCAAGAGGGTAGTAGACAGGGATCAAGCTCAGTGTAGAACTGGACCACGAAAGTCGTAGTCAACGAATGTCTCAAATGAAAACTGAATCACTGAATTGCTAGATGATGAATGATGTCCAGTCCGGGGTATATTCATCAAACCAAAGGAAAAAGGAAAATACTGATACACAACCATTACGACGAAAATTACGAATACCAGCACGAAAAATGCCACTAAAACTTAGAGATAGTGAAAGACTAATCAAAAAAGAAACAAAAGTCAGAAAACTAATGACTCTGTCCACCGAGCAGAGATAAACAAAGGCAGCTAAGTAAGGAAAACAACTCTAAGAAACTAAACCTAAAACAATAAACGTCTACATTCACTCCTCTTCATCCTCATCCTCCTCTTGAATTGCCTGTCTAAACGCAGGGCCAGATCGCGTAGCAGGAAGCTGCCTCCTACTCGTCCTCGTCTCATTTGCAGCCGATTCCTGCGGAATAGGCGACGCCCGCTCATTAAACGTCTTCTGTCTCGAGCCACCAGAGCTCGCCTGCCCCGAAGATGAGCTGTTGGAAGTAGATCTACTCGCTCGTTTATTCCTACGGTTTCCTCGCGGAGGTGGTGATAGAATTGGTGTGCTTTCGATAGAATTGTGGCTTAAGGACGATGAAACTGATGTTGACGTTCCCATCTGACCGAGACCACCCGCAAACATAGGAAAATCTTCATCCTCATCGACCCAATCACTCTCATCCCCGAGACTCAGCGATTGTCGCCCAGAGAATACATCTCTGATTGTCGTAGGTTCGTTCGCTGGCAATACAGCCAAAACCTCAATAGGTAGATGCGCAGTACGTGTTTGCCAGCCGGGAGGCTCTAAGCCCCACGACTTCTTCCAGCTCGACCTCCCCATGGAGTTATTGGAGGCCATAGGGCTCAAGAAAAGTCCTGGTCGCTTCTGAACGAACAATGAACCTCCACTAAGCATCTTGTCACGTGATCGATTCCTGGTCCTGAGCGGTGACGCTGTCCCCGTATTTTCACCTTCAGAGGGTTCATACCACGACGTTGGGCGAGAAGATGGCGGAGAATGGATAGAAGACGCAGTCGAGTTCGAACGTCCATGGATACCTCGGTTCCCCGGAGGCTGTCTAACAACCCTCGTGGACGAACCGGACCCAGCCCTCCGATGATATTTTTGCATCGGTGAAGCAGTTCTAAAATGCGCCGAACTCGCTGAAGACTGTGAAGGCGATTTCCGATGTCGCTGTTGCATAGAGAAGCTATGAATAGACGAAGGTCTCGACGAAAATTCTCCTCGATCCGAATTCGGAGTGTGACTGCCGAATGAGCGCCGTGATGTAACTTGGGGAGATTCAACTGGAACACCTGAAGACCGTCTCGAGTTAACACTGCTAGATCTCCGCGAAGACACAGATGGGCGATGCGCACGATGTGCATTTGTACTTGACCTCCCGTATTTTCCGCTAGAATTGCTTCCCCGACGTTTTGATGTGCCCGTCAGCGGCTGACTCAAAGGCCGGACATAGTTCCCCACATTATTTTGAGATCCAGCCGTCGATGTATCTTTTCGCTTGCCCTTCCTATCTTCGTTGAACCAATGTCGGAATGCGGTTAAGAGATTAGCGCGCGGTCGCATGATCGGTTTCTCTCGAACTGCTTCATGGATATTGGGAGCAGATTGTGACTGGATTTGACCACCAACGGTCACAGGAGTAACGGCGCTGGTATGGTGAAGGGCATCCTTGGTGTCAGTCAGAACCCAGGGTGAGGCAGCAATGGGGTGCTGCTCGGTTGGTGGAGGCGTAACAGGAACAGGTGGGTAGTCCTTATCCTTGGAAGCCTTGAGGGGAGGTGACTTGGTCAATCTCGAGGATCCACCGCTCCCATGCGAGCTTCGAGGCTCATCCTTCGATTTGTCGCGGTCTTTCTCCTCCTTATCCTTGTCCTTGTCCTTCATGACCTCTCCAGATTTCTTGCGTACTAAACCAGCAGCTTCAAGAGCAGTCGTCGCACGCTGCATGATGCTAACACTTCCAGACCTGGTCTTCCGCTTGTCTTTCTCTTTATCTCGAAGACTTCCGGCAGGAGTAGACGGGTGAGAACGAGTGGACGAGAGTTCACCCGTTATGGTGGAGGAAGATGGAGAAAGTAAAGGCGAGCGGGTATTGGGAGAGGCTGCCCGCGGAGGTGTATTCGGTCTGACTGTGGTCGGTGTAGCAGGAAGGAATGCGAGCTGGGGCGCAGATCTTGCCGAGGGAATATGGATATCGCAGTCTGCTTGCACGCCTTTGTTGGCCTTGCCTCGCTTCTTGGGTGTCTGCAGGTCCATGATAGGTCGTGGTGTCTCAAGACTTGTTGCAGTGGGAGGCTCAGACTCATCCATCGCCTTCCGCTCGGCCTTCTTCTTGAGCATCCACCAAACGGCTGAAGCGGAATCGCAGGCATTGCTCAAAACCGAATGCACGATTTGACCAGTGTCGAACCCCAAAGAGCTGAGCGTATTGAGGAGCTCGCGTTCAAAAGGTGTGGAAAAGATAATTGGGGCGCGTTGGGTCAATAAAGAAGCAAAGTCAAAGTCCCGGTTGAGTGGAGGAGGCAGGGGAGTTGAGACTTTTTCGCCTGTGTCGGATTGTTCGGAAAGAGTGGATGAGATGGACCGACGTTTGGTACGCGCTGGAGTACGAATGGGTAGTAGAGGTGCTTTGGCCCAAGGAGGAGGAGAAGAGGGAGGTTTAGATGTTCCGTCGGCATCTTCTTCTGGAACAGGAGCAGGTTGGTTCTCAGACACGGCTAATCTAGATGGGGGTTGAGAGCTTATTGAGACTTTGCCGATCGTAGAGTCGCTAGGGACACGATGTAGGCTGGCGTCGGGGCGGGATAGAAATGGATCATCCAAAGTTTCATCGGGGGTAGTAGGTGTCGATGCGTGAAGGTCGGAATGAATAACAAAGGGGGAAGAGGAAGCTTGTGTTGACGCTTCAGATGATTGGTGGGACGTGGGATTGCCGGACGGAATGGCAGTTGGATACACGGCCAAGGAAGGAGATTCACCTTCGTAAGTCATCTTCCTGGCAGTAAACCAGGGGTGTGCCAAGATTTGGGGAATGGTAACACGCTTAGAAGTGTCCTTTTGTAAGATCTTTTGAATGAGATCTCGCGCCTCTGCAACCGTGTATTGAGATAGACTCCTCCGGAGTTTGCGGAAAGTACGTACCTAATGACAGCCAGATAGGATCCTCAAAATCTCCTTGTATAATCTTCGCACGCATCACGGCTTCGTCATCATCATCAAAAGGTAAGGTACCGGTAAGAAGGCAATGGAGGATGATGCCCAGAGACCAAATATCAACTTCTGGACCCTGGTACTTCTTGCGTTGCAACATCTCCGGAGACGCGTAACCTGTCGTCCCGCAGAATGTCTCCATAAATGCATTCCGATCATATTCTCGGGTAAAACCAAAGTCACCAAGCTTTATCCGGCAGTGTTCATCTAGTAACACATTCTCCAACTTGAGATCGCGGTGAACGATACCCGACTCATGAAGATATGCAACTGCTAAACAGAGCTGACCAAAGATGACGCGAGCTTCATCCTCAGAGAGGCGACTTTTTTCAACCAGATAATCAAACAATTCTCCTCCACAGCAAAGTTCGGTTACAATCCAGATTGAATCCTCCGTGGCAATGACCTCGTACATCTGGGCAATGTGTGGGTGATGGAGCTGGCGGTGATGGTGTATTTCGCGGGTCAGATGGGCGGACATGGCTTTTGGAATCTGCTTGATAGCTACACGGGCGTTGGTGAGACGGTGTGTGCCCATGCGCACTTTGCCGTAAGCTCCTGCGTTTCCAAGTAAGTTCAAGCTATAGTCAAGCCTATGATTACTGCTTGCCTTCTCCAATGGCCTTCCCAAGAGTATAATTCCCCACAACGCGAACCTTCGACGAAGACAGCTCCCTCCCCAGTTCATTATAGGCATTAGCGAGTTGCGCCCTGTGGTTCTGGCTCATGGACCCAGACGTTCTGTGACCATGAGCAGAAGACATTGTGACATAAAGCAAGGCAGTAAGATAAGAAAAAGAAAGGAGGGTGTGTGGTTCGTTGACCTAATGGACAGAGAAGTAGGACGCTGGTAGAAACGGCTGCCACCGTCTGACACGGTGATGAACAACTTGACTGATATCGTTGAAACCCAAACGACATGAGAGGTGGCGTGGGAAAAATAACCCTTTCCCAGCAATTCAAATTCCGTCTCATCTGCTCCGTCTATTTCGCTGGCCCTGTCTGTCCCCGGTACCATATGTACTCAAAATGATTAATTGCATTTTTCAACTTGATAGAAAAGTATAAAAGTGCGACTGCAAGATGCCTCATAGTCCAACCGCAGCTTTTTTCTATGGCGACTTTTCCGTGTCCACAAGCACAGAACTCCTCGACTTTCACCCCACCTCCTCTTGATGGCTCTCTAACTCTACCCGAAATTTATGACCACCACCTGCACAAGAGTTCTAACCACCCTCTGTTCGTCTACGACAACGATGCTGGCGTCCAAGCCATAACTTGGGGTCGAGTCGGTGTGGCCATTCATACCGCAGCTCGCCGCCTTAGCTCTCTCGTAACTCCACGAGAGACAGACGAGACACCTGTCGTTGCGATTCTATCTGTCATCGGTTAGTGTTGTCCAACTATACGCCAAGAACATAAAACTCAATGATCAAAAAGATCAACTTTCATATTTCACCTTGACAGCTGGGATCATGCGAGCCGGCTATCGCGCTTTTCCCATATCACCGCGTAATTCTGAGCGCGGCATCGCTAACCTATTGTTGAAGATGAAGGTCGAATACATCATCGTAAGCAAGGATGATGCGATGCAAAGGGTGGCCAACGGTGCATGCGAGCTGGTCCGACAGGAGCAGCAGTCCCTCGATGTCACTCTCTTGGACGCTCCGTCGTTCCAGGACCTGTTTTCAGATCCTTTGCGGAGTTTTGAGCCTTTGCCGCCCATGCAAAGGACGAACGTGGATAGCATCGCTTTGATTCTACATTCTTCAGGTATATTTTGTTGCTGTGCATAACTATTTTTAAACTTACACCTTGGTGACCGACAGGATCAACGTCCTTTCCCAAACCTATTCCTCTCACTCACCGCAACCTAATACAATGGGGAACTCAGCCATGTCCGTGATATACGCTCCGCCTATGTCGCTGTCTACTGATATCCGTTTTCAAAGATTATGGAGAAACAGATCTATGTGGTAGAATACTATCGAACCATTCTTTACCATTCTTCCGTGAGTTTCGCTGCCCATTCTATTTTGGCTATCTATAACCTTTTTACAGATGCAATGGGCGTTGTTTCACTTACATGGGCTGTAAGTATACGGAATTTTTTTTTTAAAAAAAAACTCGTTCAACTGCTAAAGGTTCGTTAGACCACGACGGGCGTCACGCTTTCCAACTTCGCACCAAGAGACCCTCCTACTGTCGTCACACCAGAGGGCCTATTCAAAAGTGCAGTAACATGCCAAAGTCGCTTGATCTTCTGCGTTCCAACGTTCTTAGAGGTGATCCTGATCAACCCGAGTCCGAGGAGTCCCAACTAACATGTTCTTCATTAATCAGGAATGGTCGCAAAGTCAAGAAAAAATTGTCGAGCTCCAGAAGTACGAAGCAATTGTGAGTATTCCTATCTTTTCAATTTGTTCTTTCCAGGAGTTAATTGTGATTCCAACCAGATGTTTGGGGGTGCACCAATTCAGAAGGCTGTTGGCGATATGCTATCGAATCTTGGGGTAAAACTATATCCGTTCTATGGAGCGTAAGTTTTGATATAGCAGTTCCTGATGAATACCATTCTCACTTTTTACATACTTACCTAGAACCGAGCTTGGCGGCACTTCAAAGTTTCTTCCCAGTAAGTATGCATTTATCAGAGCACTTGAAATGCGACTGAATTACTTATAGAGAATCCACCTCCTGAGGGATGGGAATACTTCAAGGTACGAGTGTATTTGGCCATTCAGTTCCTCTGGAGCCTAGTAACTGATCACTGATGTTGTAGATCTCTTCTCATTCTAACCCTGTGTTTGTGGAACATGACAAGGAAGCTGATGTCTATCAGTTGCTCATCAAGGTGACTTTTATATCGACTCGGTTAACAAAGAGTATTGATTAATTAATTGCAATCACAGTCAACGGCTTCTCATACTCCCGCTGTAACGAATACAATGAGTGAGAATGTGAAAGCATACGACACAAACGACCTCGTCATCCGTCATCCAACAAATCCTACCCTGATGAAAATATTTGGCCGGTAAGTAAACGACCAAAATACACCATCACCCTATTCTCAATTCCCTCTCTCGCCAGAGCCGACGATCAAATCATGCATTCCACTGGCGAAAAAGTAAGTAACGCGCACCCCCTAACCCTTTCCCTATCTAATACCATGACATCATCCGACAGACGAATCCCGTACCCATGGGTAAGTCATTCATCTACCCGAACGCCACAAAGGGTTGGAAAAAAATTTAACTTTAAACTTCCCGTTTGGCAGAAACCATCATCAATAGACATCCCATGATCCAGAGTTGTGTTATTTTTGGCAGAGGTCGGTTCCAAGCAGGGGTCCTTGTCGAGCCCAAACCTGAGTACGCGATCGACCCTAATGATCGAGAGAAGTTGGCTTCGTTCCGTAATGCCATTTGGTGCGTTTTGTTTCGTAACTCATTCTTGAGGGTGCTAATGGCCTCTACTCCTTAATGGTTGTAGGCCGAGTGTTGAGAGTGCAAATGACTTTGGACCATCGCACAGTCGGATTTTCAAGGAGGTACGATTCACTGTTCCCGGGTTCGATGAGATATCGAACTGATCGTGATTCGTTCCCCCAGATCATCCTCGTTGCACATCCTTCCAAACCATTCCTTTATACTCCAAAGGGGACTCCACGACGTCAGGTTATCATCAACCAATATGAAGAAGAGATCGAACAGGGATACATTGATTTAGAAACAGCATCAGTGATTGACCTCGGTTCTCCCGATTCTTTCGGCTTGGAAGAGTGCCGTCTGTATGTCTTGCAGCTAGTCGAACAAATTATGGGTCGGGAGCTGCGAGAAGATGATGATTTCTTCCTCAGTGGTTGTGATAGGTCAGAGCGGGTTTCTTCTCCTGGACCATAAGACAATGAACAACTTGCTTACCCGATTGTACAGCTTGAAAGCCACTTGGATTCGTAACAACCTCCTCAACATCCTGCGCTCAATTAACATAGACACCGAAGCCATCCCGATCAATTTCATCTACCTTTACCCAACCATAAGCCGCCTTTCCCAATACCTCAGTGATGTCGCGAACGGCAATCAATCTGACCCTACACAAGAGACGATGCGAAGAATGAACGAGTTAGTAGAAAAGTACTCTGCTGACTTCAAGCAACACGTCCCGATTCATGACAAAAGTCCGGGAAGAGAGATCGTATTATTGACAGGCAGTACAGGCGGCCTCGGCTCCTACGTTCTCGAATATCTCATCAATGACGACGGAGTATCAAGAATATACTGCTTAAATCGTAAGGGCAAGAAGGGAAGTTTGGAGAGGCAAGAAATGGCCTTTAAGGATAGGGATATTGATATCACGTTGCTTGGTTCTGAAAAGGTGGTCTTTGTTGAAGGAGATGCGTCTGAGACTTGTTTGGGATTGACAAGAGAGCTTTACGAGGAGATCCGGAGCAGTATTACCAGTGTCCTTCACATTGGCAAGTCACGTTTATTTTGGTGCTGTACCAAATCTAACTCTCCTCCGTTCGTCACAGCTTGGCGTGTCGATTTCAACATCTCTATCTCTTCTACAGAGCCTCTACTCGCTGGCACAAGAGCTCTAACTGACCTTTGCCTTTCATCTCCACAAAAAGTGCCTCCTCGGTTGGTCTTCGCAAGTTCGATCGGAGTAGTACGAAGTAAGTGACTTACAAAATCCATCTGATAGTAAAGGCTCAGCTGGACAATCGCAGACTGGAAGGATGGAATGGCACCAGAAATCGCGCTACCGGATGCCACAGTAGCGGTCGGGTCTGGTTATCCAGAATCGAAATGGGTTGCAGAGCAGATCCTCGACCGTGCATCTCAGCAGACGTCCTTCAACCCCGTCATTGTCAGGATTGGGCAGCTCAGTGGCGGAAGGAACGGATTCTGGAATCCATATGAGTGGGTTCCGAGTGTTATACAAACTGCACACCCCTTACAGTGCCTTCCGGATACACCAGGCGTAAGTAGAATTTCATCTATCATCTTCAAGTTCGGATATTGACGGTTCATACATACAGGGCGTTTCCTGGATTCCTGTGCACTTAGCAGCAAAGGCCTTCGCTGACATGCGCTCTTCGCCGACCTCCTTTCTGCACCTCGTCCATCCAAACCCAGCGACATGGTCAGATGTATTCAAGCTTGTCTCAAGGTCTTTGGATGTTCCCCTGGTGCCCTACTCAAAATGGCTGGACGCTCTCGAGGAGTCAGCTCAGACTCCAAATCAAGTACCACCTTCATCGTTGCAGCTGTTGGACTTTTATCGATCAGCGAACAAACCGCTATCTTCACAAGATGACGAAGCGTTTGGTTTCCCCAGGCTTTCAACCAAACAAGCTGAGCTTGCTGTTCCGGCATTATCATCCCTGGACCAACTGGGTCTGGAAGACGTGACTTCTTGGTTATCTTATTGGGGGTCTACCGGTGTTCTTACTTCAAGAGTTTAGGCACCAATTGTTTTTCTCTATATCATCGCGCTGTGTAGGGTACAAAATTGTAAGAGGGTATCTATACGTACATAATATTTAAGAGGACGACGGTAAAATACAGTTATTTAAGAATGCATCATGACAGCGATTACCAGTTCGACAGCAGTGTTTGAGAGCATTCCTGTGGCTTTATGTCAGCGAAGGTCGGGGATATGAAGAAAAATTGTATACCTTCAGACGGGGTAGATTATAGAAAATTGCAATATTGGTCATCGTCCGCAGTTTACGACGCGCGTCGACTTTACTGGATGTAAACAGATACGATCCAGAGCATTGACAATGCCGAGACAGGTTATCCGAGCGGATCTGTTTGCACTTAGGGCACCGAAGGTCTTGGCTCGCGAAGGTAGCTTCGAGGGCATGGACAATTCCAATCAACATGAATTCGATGGCGACGCGATCGTATTCTCCATTACAGCCCGAGCAATACCATCTGGGCGTTGTAGTTTGACTGCTAGCCGCCAAATCAGGATCTCGGCAGAAGTCAAAGTCGCGGAGGGCATCGCAATGAGAGCAAGGCATGTTGGATAATTTGATAGGTTCGCAAGGGTTTTTGAAAGCGGCCTCACTAGCAAACTCTCGCACACCCACCAACTCCAACAAGTTGCGTTTCATCAAACGAATTTCGACATCGAATGCCTTGGCAAGTGAGAAAACCTCAGAGACCGACTTGATAAACTCGAGCGGAGGGTTGTCAAAGTGGAGGAAGCCCCCAGGTAATGTAGGGAACTCAAAGCTCTTGGCGGCCTCTTCATCCATCATGGAATCACGATAGCGCTCCTGCACTGATCCAACAGTCTTCAACATTTTGCGCGTTAAGCGGTGAGCGATGAATTCGGCAATGCCTTCAGATTCGCTCGCTTTTGCCGCATCTCGCTGTGTGTTATCAGGGGCCCGTTCTCCAGAATTCGGAGTGGTTTCCTTGCGATCAGGTTGCTCTTTTGCTTGATCTTGAAGAGCTCCACCAAGTAATACTGAACCATGAGAGCGAAATCGTCTTGAACAGCGGGTGGCAGGAACTGTTGGATATTCCACTGCATCTCAAGCGACAGTTGATCGGAAATTTCGGTTGCTAGTGGATCTTCACAATGGACAGCAGCCATATTCGCTCGGTCCATGAAGATAAGGAAGTCGTAGAATCGCTCTGTGTTCATGTAGATGTGTTGGAAAAGCTCGTTGGAAGTGACGGCGGTAGTGATGTATGTGGCATAGGCGTATGCCGTGCCCGGAGGTTTGGACGTTGCGAGGAGGATGTTGCTAAAGTCGGCATAAACGATTGTTGAACCTAAGCGCTTGAACTCTGCGATCATCTGAATGAACACCTTGCGCATCAACCCATGGATGAATCGATGAATGGTAGGATCATACAACCCTGAAGCACTAGAACTCGCCCAGCGCCAGAAATGATCTACCGCAAGGGTAGCCGGACTCTCAGACTCGGTACGAATCTTGTCAAGAAGCCAAGCCTTGAGCATCGACCGAAGGGTAGCAAACATCTGGGGCGAGACTTGCGACTCTGCCAACGTCAGATCCCTCTGCCCTTCCGCCTTCGAATAATCATCCAGCGTATGGGATACAGAGTCAAAAGCGGTTGAACCGCCACTTCCCTCCAACTCGTTGACCAACTGTGACTGAAGAACGCTATTCACAGCAAGGTTCCTCAACGTCACCTCCAAACACACATTTGAATACACGCCAGGGTTCATAAACTCTGTTTCCGGGAAATCCTCCAACGGTCGCGTATCGTTCTCAATTCCACCAAGATCCGGCCGCTCACCGGGCGACCACCAAAGCACAATATCCTGCTGCACCAACTTTCTCGCAAAGTTGACATCAATGCAATATAGCGCTTGATCTCCTTCAACATGACCCATCGGGATATCATAATAATCGGCAAGCGTTATTAACCGATCAATCCAGCTCCCCATAGTTAGATACCGAGTCATCAACTTGGACGCGACATGCGTTTGCCAAGGGAAAATATCGAGGGTATGCGGCGCTCTTGCTTTCGGCATCGACAAGGTAGGGAATTTCGACAATTTCGGAAGATATTGGTCGAAGTACGAGTCATCTTTGACTCGACGAAATAACCACAGTGAAAGATTTATCTTCCAACAAGCCCAACTCTCGTGAGATTGCCTTGAGAGCCGTAACGTCATTGCTATGATAAGCGGTGGAAATATCGAGCGCTTCAGGATAAGCGTACGACTTGGCTTCATCATATTGTTCACGGAACTGCCGCAGTTGATTGACGTATTGTTCCTGTAATCGCGGAATGGGCTGGCGACGAGTAGCAGGGTCAACGATATGCAATTTGACTGATCCCCCCGGTAAGAAAGCGGCGAAGACGTGCAGAGGCGCATTGGCAGAACAAGCGTGATATAGGAAAATGTATTTCCTAGAACCATCATTCATGTATGGTTGGCGAGAAGTCGAGGGACTGGAGTAGTCCAGCTGTTCGAGGTCAAAACCCGTAGTTTGCGCTCTCGTCAGACTAAGTGCTGGATCCTCTGAAGAACACGTCTTTCCCAACTTCAAAATCGCCCGAAGAACAAGCGGAACCTAAACACAACACCTCGTCGTCAGTATATGCTGTCTCAAAGCCCAGTCGTAACTCACCTGTTGCTCATATACCCCATCCACGTTCGGATCATTTGTCAAATCAATAAAATGCTCCCTGATCTCATGATACACATCCTCCCTGACGGTCACCCTGTAGAGATTAACACAAGGCAACTCATGCGGCAAATTCCTCGTGACCTTCTCATACTGATAAACACCCGGCTGCTGCAAAAACAAATCCTCCCTCGACGTCTTCATATGGATATAAAACTGCCGCGGAATGCGAATTGGCACCGATACAAGGTCAGAGTCGATAGATAACCAGAGGATGAACCGGCCGGGAGTTGAGCTTGGTCGAATTTGTACAATATCCCAGCGATTTCGTGTTCGTACTTTGACGCCTTTGAACAAGGAAGGCATGCTGATGTTTGCCGAGCTGGAACCACCGACGCTGACACTGGTACCTCCACTCATGCGTATCTCTCTCCGTTTCCTCCAACGAGGTCGCAGGGCCTTGATAAAGCCATAATAATCATCGCTCGGGTTTGGTAAAGGCTTGTCCTCCACATCCTCTTCCTCCGGCATCTGCTGACGGACACTCTTCTTCCTAACCACAGCAATCCGGATCCTATTCGTCTTCGGTGCCTGCTCACCGCCAACATCTTCTATATCCATTGGCTCAGAGATCTGAGTTTCCTCCTCCTGCGTCTCCTGCGTCTCGGGCATATCGCTCTTCTTGCCAAAGAAATCCGTCACCTTATTCTGCTTAAACTTCTCTGTCGTCTTCAAAATCCTCCTATGCAACCAATCCGGATGGGCAATCCTCGGTACCGGATTCGCAACCTTCTGCATCGCAGCAGGAATCGTGATGAGCTTTTGAATAACCGAACCCAACCTCTCAATATAATACCCCCAATCCAAGATCGACCTCAGATCAAAATTGATGAGACTGTTGTCCTTCAACCATTTTCGCAGGTATACCCGCTTGACGCTTTCCTCTGCTGAGAATATCGCCACGGGAACAGCGCGTTCGGTTACAGGCGCACCGGAAGGTTTTGCGGAGATGATGAATTTGCAAGCGAGGCCTTTATCTTTCACCATTTGGTCTCCTAAGAACTCAGCTAGACGACGTGCGGTGCTGATCGATGTAGATTTTTGACCTCCATATTCAGCGAGCGTTTTGGACATGCTACGGTTTTCGGCAATAAGTTCGACCAGTTCTTCGTCGGTGAGGGTGTCGGCATGACTATACAGCACATCGAGCCACTGATCAGCAACCTGGGCTACCGCGGCATAACATTCCTGCGTCGTGCTTCCTAACAAAAACTTTTCGAAAATCTGAGACTGGAAAATCTTGATGAGTTGCAACTCTCCCCTCCGCTTGACCTCGAAACCTTTCAACTCCGCCAACGACCCATCATCATTAAACACCGCATACCGCTTCTTCAACAACTTATCCTCCTCCTTGGACGACGGCAAAATCATCGCCTTGTATGGCCCATCCAACTCGAAGAAAATCGAATTCTCGCTGTGGACTTTATACTCCCCAGTCTCTGGATCGAGATCATGGTACTGATGATTCGTAAACTTGGCATGCACGAGATGATTGAGCATCGTACAGGGATACGAAAACCCAATATTCTTCCCGTTCTTCAACTTGAACTTGAAATTCTCTGGGAACACACCAGGAAGCATACACCAAATTCCATCCGTATCCAATTCGAGCGGCCTTCCAATTTGGTCAACAAGCGCACGAGCCATTTGAATAATCGTTGACCCCGTTAAACACGTTATCCCCGCCATTTCCATCGAATGCCAACGTGCGCCTTTACGCATGACGTAGCCGTAAAAAGAATTGAGAATGCATTTATGTGCGAGTTGGAGAGAGTCGTAGAGGACGATCATCTTCTTTGATTCGTCGATTTCAGCTATGGAGCGACCTTCGCTAATGACGTCGTCGGATTTTTTCTTCCATGTTTTGAGAAGGCCTTTATATTCATAACGACGGTCTCGGAAACGACGGACAGTGTCGACGTAGAAGGGGTTCTCCTTTTGGCATACAATGGCCTCACGATTTTCGACTTTGGTTTCTTTGGTTTTGGTGTAGACTTTACGAGAGTAGTCACCGAGACGTTTGTGGAGAAGTGCCGTTTGTTCGGAAGGTGAGAGGTCGACGAATTTGCGTTTGGGACCTCCTGGTTTCTTTGGTGGAAATTCTTCCTGGTTAAGTGCGTGCTTGATCATGTTGAACTCGTCACGATGAGCAGGGAAGAATTCTCCTCTCCATGCCCACTCTAAGCGACGATCACAGGTCTTGCCTGGGCGGTTATGATCGCACACAGCGCAGACGGATTCGTCGACCATGGAATCGGGTTGAAGGCGATTAGACAACATGATGTTGGGGTACATGGCAGCGACATCCAAGTGGTAGATGAGGGGGTTGTCAACACGTCTCGGATTATCACGCATAGTCTCAAGTGCTTTTTGAATGTCCGCCTTGACCTCGTCATAATTGGTCACATCTTCAAGTTCGGCTTTCGACTCTTCAACAATACAGAATTGAAGAGCAGCATCTAGTTCGTCGATGAGCTGTTGAGCTGCTGCTGGCACGATCTTGAAATCGGTTGGGATATCACTACGGAATACCCCAGCTTCGAGTGCTTCGACGTGACCACCGACGTAGGTCTCTGACGCAAGCAAATGGCCTTCGTACATGCTGCCATGTGACTCTTCATGCCTGTTTGGCATGATGATGTGTCCTCGATAGGCTTCGACCTTGGATATTCTATGAAAAAGGGAAAATATAAAAACGCCGGTCTTGACGCACCATGAGCAAAGTCTCGCAAAGGGTTCCACTGCCTTTTCTCAAGACCTCATCCGGGTTGAGAGGAATGATGTTACAGAGGGAGAAGATGAAGGGATGTACGTATTTCATGTACAGATAATATGTTGCTACAGCATCGGAAACGGAGTACTGAGCAAGCACTTGAGGCTGTTCCATAGCATACCTAAAGAATAAGAATTAACACTTGTATCAATCTAAAATAATGCAAACCCACGGTGTCATGAGCTCTGGGTCCAATTCTATAGGATTGTAGCCTAGCTTCGCGGTTGTGACCGCTTTCAAGCCCTGACTTCCCTGAGGGAGATACGAGTCGCGTTTCACCCATCGGAAGCAGTCCATATGCGCGGCGTTGTTACTCTTGTATTCGTCCTCCGAGTCTTTGGCAAATCCAGTTTCTAAATACATGTCGATACCGTTAAATTTAGCGCGGGCATCAAGGAAGGGAAAATCGAAAAAGTCTCCGTTAAATGTTGCCACAACTGTAGGTTTCACTTCTTGGATATGGGAAAAGAAACGCTGTATAGTAGCAGCCTTGAACAACAGGTCAGGTGAGAATTCAGACACAGAAGTTAATGACTTGCCTCATTGGCTTCGTTGAAAACTATAAATGGGCCTTCATAGCCATCCTTGGGTGTATATTCGAAATCGTCAATATCTTCGGCGACAATTTCTCTGTTCGTGATAAGGTAACCTTGACCGTCAATCATGTACGAAATCATCATGACCTGGTCGATCGCTTGGTCAGGGAATTTGAGAGGAGCTTTGGTGGTTTCAATATCGAAAGCCATGACGACTGGGTCGGCACGCTTGACACGTTCGACGATGTGAGAGCAACTGGGCTGGCCTTCATTAAATGTCACTGCGTACCATAACCCTACGCGGATCTCGTTGTCGATTGCGACACGCAGGTAGTAGGGAACGTCGTACTCGCGAACGTCAATAATGCATTCCCGGGGATCCCTCTCGCGAGCCGATGACTTGAGCGACTGTTCTCCGAGGTCACCCTCGAAATCAATATCCATGATGGCACCACCAGTTGTTGCATTAATGACCTCTGCATAAGCGTCGACCGCATCGCGTTTGGCGCCATTGGTTTGAGCAAGAGGGACAATATCACGTCTGACGGCGAGCAAGTCGCTGACATTACGGAAGCATAGCTGGAGGTATAGTCTTCGGTGACCCATGAGGTGGTTTGGGAGCTTGAGGTCTTCCTTCTTGTCACGAACAATACGTGATATCGTGCCTTCGTACTTCTTGCGTAGCCATTCCTCTACAGCTGTTTCAGACCCAGACTACTAGAATTAGTATGTGAGAAGCGGAGAAGAATGAACAGCGGACCTTGCAGGCGATACAGAAATACGGCTCGTATTGAAATGTACACTTGAACATTCCTCCATCATCTTGGATAAAGTAGAAATTGACCGCTGCTTTTCCTGACGGCCACTCAGGATCTTTCACAAGTGTCTGTAAAACATGGGTTACGAACGAGCAGAACGGAAATACTCGTACTCACCGGGCGCATATTTATCAGCCATCCCTCCCGTCTAACACCCTCCTGCACCCGAGTAAAACCCATCTTCTCATCTATCTCATCATTGAGCGCAACCTTTTCGAATCTTTCCTCGAGTAAAGTGCCATCGTCTTCACGTTTAAGAGCTGGAGAATCGCTGGGTAGTGAACTGCTGCCACCTCGTCCTCTGCCTCGTCCTCTACCTCCGCGCCAAGATCCAGCGCCTCTGTAGCCATAGCGAGAACCTGAGCCTCGTTTTCCTCGGTTTGAAGAAAGTCCAAAGGAGCCCCGTCCGCGACCCATCCTGGACCTGAGCCAACACACTGCTGCAATTGCCCTTTGACGCGTAGTGTCACGCGTCAATCACGCAAAATGTCACGCCCAGAGGAGTCCTTGCCAAATCCGTGCACGAGCGGGAGGCGACTTTCTATTCTGTCATGCCACTAGATCAGGAATCCGCTTCGCGAACCACAGGTGTCTTCCATTCTCCCACGCAACATGGTGAATGAATCTAGAAGTCTAGGTTTGTGGAGCCTACGGACACCCTAGATGAGGGAGCGTCCGCCGTCAATGATCGGATGAATCGAAGGACAGCCAATGCCAGGCCGAAAGGGTGTACTGTGGACAAGGAAATAAGCTCATGCTCATGTCTAATAGCACAACCGCTGGTTGAACTCTATTAAGACGCCGGGAAACGAGGTGTCACAGTGAACCAACGTTCTTAATGCCTCTTGGGTTCCTGGCACCCTCTGTTCAGTGCACGATGGCTTTTGTCCTGCTGCTCGTATTGTCCACTCTCACGAGCAGTGCTCCTACTATAAATTCGTCAAACATGGATCCTCATCTCTCCCACCCCGTTCTTCGAGATGTTCCTAGTAGTCCTGAGTTTGGGCGCTATCGAACAACATCTCAAATCATCTGGGCCTGCCTCTCCACCATGTTTGCTTGTACTTGGGTCGCTATTCACCCTAACATTCCTGGTCCTCACGACTCGGGATTCCAAAAATTGAGGAGGAGAATCGCCATGATGACCATTGCAATTATTGCACCAGAGTTCATTGTGCTCTGGACATTGCGGCAGCGGATGGCGGCTAAAAGAATTAAAACACTGTTTAATGTCAAATACATTGGTGGCGGTGAGCTCTCCAAGTCTGATACACTAATGGTCACTGATCACGGAGGTTCTCATTCAGCTGATCCTGAGGATGTTCCATGCACTTTGCAAATCAGGCAGTGGTTCAGAAGTCCTCCGATAGCACCAGCGCAAGGTTGGACGCTCGCACACGCATTCTTTGTACAGATGGGTGGCCTCGTGTTATACCACAATGGAAAGCCGGTCAAAGTCCTCACTTTCGAGCGTCTAATCCGGTCGATTGAAAGGGGAGAAGTGGATATCCCTCAGATATTTGTAGAAGACATCAGCGACAAGAGTAAAGGAGATCTTCTCAGCAAGGCAGTGGTCGTCGTTCAGACGACGTGGTTCGTCACCCAATGCATCGCCCGCTGGGGGTCTCACCTGCCGCTGTCCGAGCTGGAGGTTCTCACGTTGGGCTTTGCAGCGTTGAACGTTATCGTCTACGGGATCTGGTGGTCGAAACCGCAGGGAGTTATGGTTCCCATTAGGCTCGCATTGAAACAAGCCTCCCAGGAAGATCCCGCCGTAACTCTTCCGGAGTCCCAGGAACTTCTATCTACAATAATCGACGAGAATGACAGGAGTCAGACAAAAGATGCCCCAGAATACTTATTTGACAAAGAAAGCTGGTACTTTCCACGATTTGCCTGGCCACTATGGCGAGACGATCTTTGGCGAAAGTGCACGAGCATTGGTCCAAGCCATTTCTTCCACCGCGTCTACTATTACATCTCCCTCCCAATCTTGATTTTATTCATATTCACCCATTGGAGCGTGCGTACCGGTCTAAAGACCACGTTGGCCTGGCGCTATCCTCTCAAATTTGGAAATGAGGAGATTTTAGTCGTGGTGAGCAGGACCCGAGTACCAATGTTCTACGCCGAGGACGAAGACTTGGAAATCGGCCAAGCATCCCAGATCGCTGTCATTGGGATCTTATTTGGCGGAATCCATTTGACGTTGTGGTCGGCCCCGTTTCCTACCTGGGTTGAATGCCTGCTTTGGAGGGTGTCTGCTGTATTGATTACGGTCGAGCCACTCTTGGTTGGCATACTTGGACCCGTTATATTAAGGATTGCTAGGCCTTTTCTGGAGAACACTTAGGTCAGAACGAGTGTCTACTCCCTCTAGTATTTGGCTACAAATCAGGGGTTATGCGGTGGGGGTTTGCGGATGTATTTATATCTTTGCTCGTCTTGTTCTGATTTTTTTGTCATTCTTTACATTGTTGGACCTCCCCGAGGATGTGTACCGCAACATCCGATGGTCTGAGGTATTTCCACATGTTTGATCGAAGGAGATAGTTCATGTCGTTATATTCTTTGCCGGAGAGTAGACTTCTACTCGTTTATAGCATCTTGGGTGTACCCACTTTCGAGACTTTGTTTCGAGTACTGAGGTCGTCTGGCTTTGCGACTCCGAGTTATTTTTGAGTTTGAATGTCAATGAATTTACTCTTTTTGACATAGACAGCGATATCGCATCAGACAGCTTATGATCCGCGAACCTCAAGGTTTAACTCCTTCGGTCAACATGCCATCTACTTACAATGTTAATAACGGGCTCCCCTACTCGACACGCTGTTCTATGGGTCAAAGATACCTCTGGATGCTCTCAACCACAGTGGTCCTCTGAGCCATCGATCTCTCTACTTGAGACTATTGCTCGTAAATATCTTTCCGTCGCTGCCAATGCACCCTGCGCGGTTGCCTTCTTTAGCCAGGGAGGGTTCATCAAGCTCTACACTGCTGAAGTACCTGGACATACATATCTGATCCGAGTCGCACTCCCTGGGCATCACTAAATTTCTGAATCCACGGGAGGGCCTTATAAGGTTCATCATACACATGCCGCCTACCATCGTACACGGAAGTTGGCATAATACGACAAACCTCAATATATGTTATGGTCCCGGTACTCGACCTCCTATCGGTGGCATCATATCTTCATCGGAACGACCCCAATCCATCACCTCTGTCATCATGCTCGCCATTGGCCACTGCCACCGTATTCTAGCAATCATATCATGTCATATAATCCAGTCTCGGGATGACAACAGGTGTCCTTATTGCTCATTCTGACAAGAGACGATACTTAAAATTCAGGTGTCATCGTATTTTAGCGGTCATCTCACTACATATAGTCCCATCTCAGGATGATGTCAGATGTCCTAATTGTATATTCAGACATGAGATGGTCCTTGAAATCCGACTTGATCGCAATATTTTAGTGGTTGGCTCGTGTCATATAGTCTAGTCTCAGGATTATACCGAGTACTCATATCATGTATTCAGACATGAGATGATCAATGGAGCTCAGGATCATTCACCACCGAAAATGAATTACTGGGAATATGCCGAATTCTCAACACAATGACCAATGTTCAACAAAGATGTGATTATTTCAAAGCCGGCTGCGAACGAGATATACATATGATAACAACGAAACTACTTCCAGAAGTTCAATCTACTAATTGGCGGCGGCACTGTGCCGAGTAGCTCTGGCTGCACGCTGAGCAGCAAGCTTCTTGTACGAAGCACGCGAGTTGGATGAGGATGCTACTTTATGAGGGAATATTTGACTAGAAATTAATGGTCATTATAGGGTTACAAGTCTCATGTGTAGGGTGTGCGTACTGGTTCCACCAATTCAGGAGTGAGCGAACATGAATCTTTGATGCCGAATCTGAAGTATCTTCGAAAAAATCAACAAGAAAGTTGTAAAATCGGTCAAAGCTGAATCCGTTGTGGCTTTCTCTCCAACTACTGGCATCGTGTAAGTTGAATACAAGCTAGGGATAGGCTCTCAGTGAATACTGCGACACTATACTAATTTATTACTCACCAAGACAGTCGCATAAGCAATTGCGCGACCAGTGACCTTTCCATTCATGTTGAGAATGGTGGAGACGTTGGATCGAGCCTTTCCCGATGAATTCTTCTGTTTCTTCCGGGGCGGACCATTGAGTTCCTCATCTCGGTACTGATCCTCTTCAACAGACGGTGATATAAATATGGCATGAAATGTCTGGAAATAGCAAGTGATGTGAGCAAGGATAGAAAAGATAGAGATTGAGGTAGGTACCAAAAGGAGCCAGTGGCTGCGGAGGAAACCTTCCTCAATGTTGTTAAGATCGCCCTGATGGGAAGGGTACAGGCATCGTAAGAAGTAGCTATCATCGGGATTGAAGTCTATTGTTCGATTCCGAATTCCTTCTCGAACCCTTTTGTGATATCAGTTACTGTTGGAGTACAGGCAAAGGGGGAACATACATGAGATCATCCCAGTCGACCTCGATGGGGGTCAAGAGCTTTCCACATATGTCATGTTGAAGTCCACGATTGTCTCGATCTTTCGTGTTGAGTTGCATGGCAGGTGCAAGTTGATATGCTTCATTAACCCAGTTAGCAACCTCCCGTTTAAGCCGTGAATTATCATCAATGCGGCCCACATTAGCCCCTTCCTGTAACTTGGGGTGTGTGAGATCCAATCCTTAATGAAAAAGCTGATACTGGATGACATACCTGACTGATATGAGCTTTGAACTTGTTTGAGTTTGGCTTCTTCATGAGATCTGGGATTTCAGGGGAGATCTCGATCAGACGGTGGTAGGCTGTGAAAGTATGATCCCTCCTTAATAGAATAAATGCAGATATGAGATGGATACAAACAAGACGAGAAAGATGCACATACATTCTAGCCAACTCAGCTTCTTCGTCAGTGATGGGAGGGAAGTTGGTTACACCATCTGCCTCAGCAATGACACGGCGATTGTGCTCTGCTGTCAAGCTCAAAAGAGGCTCATAGCAAGAGACGAGCCATTGGATTGCTCGACCCAAGGTTTTGGTGGTGCTGCAAAGCGAAATGTTCCAGTGAGTCGGAGAGATGGGGATTTCAAATATTATGACTTACAACACCTGCTGCCTTGCTTCTTGAAGTTCTTTTTCCATGTCTTCTAGCCTGTGTTTAAGCACAGAATTCTCTTCTGCGGGTGTATGGAAAGAAACTGATTGAGACAACCCTTGGCCAGTCGGTGTGGATTCTCGAGATGAGGGAGAGCTCATAGTGGTGACTAACAACCTGGGGGACATCAGTCACTATCAGCCTGACCTTAAATGCTGGTCGGTGTTACCGTAAGAGTGGCAGTGAAGTGGTGGTTGAAGAGAAGCTACCTTCCCGATGGTAATTGACTCCATGCACTATTACAATAAGTGCCCCACTTAGCTCCATACTCAAGCATACTATACAAGAGAGGTATGCTCAAAATGGTAGGGCATTGGGATGGGGTACCCGAATATGTAGCCCCTGGGTTTGCGGGTGATTGCTGTAGGGTCTGAAAGTGGTTTTACTGAGTTCACACAACTGTTCATGGCTACTGGAGGCTGTCAGTCATTTAGCCATCAGTTAATCAGATAACTTTGCAATTCTAGAGTCTGTGGCCTGTAGGATCATACATTTTATACAATACAGAAGTGCTGGTTGAACATTCTTCCAAATCAGGTCATAAAATCATCAGTCTCGGCCTGAACGACAGGCCTTCTTCTTCAGAGGGCTACAGGGGCATGGTGAGCTATTGAAATAATTTTCATCCTGCAAAGAGAATCATAAATACTGAGATGAACGAAACCTGAAGGAGTGAAAAGCATACTGATGAGCTGCTCAAGCTGCCTGAGCTACTGTCTGAGAAGAAGTCCCTCTTCCTTCCCTTGTGAGCCTGATGAGGAGGAGTGATGTGCCAAGAAGAGGACGATGGGAGGTTTGCCATCCGAGAAGTGAGATACATGTGCCGGCTCCATGATCAGCCTCACTGGCTGCAGCAACCACACTCTCATCCTCCAAGTCTAAGAACTCTGAGATGAGTGGATCAAAGGGGGGAGGCTTGAGGACAAACACAACTCACTATGAACAGCATGACACCTTCCCAGTGCTCGAGGCAGCTCAGACTCTACCATCCAGTCAATGTTATGTATATTGATTATATCTAGCATTTGTTTCCTATACAATGTGAAGTCGATATTAGCTTTACTTAAGTAATATTGCAATTATGTTTTCCACTTATTTGTTCTTGTATTTTCCAGTTTTATTTTGACTCATTTACTTTGTCTCATTATAACTCGTTATATCTTGTTTGGTTTTGTTTACCTTTTGATGACATGTGATTGTTAAATATAGCTGTGTTGTAACAAGCGGCAGGGATCTAGAGTGAAGATAAACACTCAGAATTGTAGAATGAGACTATATATATTGATAATAATATACCTAGAGTGAAGATAAACACTGTAGGTAATATAAGTAAAGAGATTTTGTCCATAAAGCAAAATATGCTCACCTCAGAATCGTAGAATGAGACTGAGGTACACAAAAGGCTACTCGAAAAATAAGAGAGTGACTTATGTAATATGCGAGGTGGAAAAAGGAGTTAAGTCTGAAAATACTACGAAGGGGTATATACACAACAAGCTGTACTATATTTGGACTTATCTTGTGATCTAGTCAGATGATCAAAGAAGAACTTCTTTAGAAGAACTTCTAAAGCTTCTTTGACAGATCGCATCTTATATAGTTTAATTAGCGTTAAGGAAGCTGTACACTTCTCTTCTTTCATTAGAAGCCCTTGACCCTAGTTAATAATAGATACAGACTTGTATCATATATAAGTCGTTGACATCTACCAAGGAGAAACATCGTTTCTACTTGGTTAGGTGGAGACTCAATACGAGCCTTTATCTATACAAAGTTGAATTGAACTTAAGCTCTAAGATCTCAATTACTAAAGTCTTTACTCTTATAATCACCATATTATAACTCTGACTTTGTAAAATGACTTTGTCGCTTCCCAAGAAGGAGTCCCCTTTGATAAGATCAAGTTGATACTTATTGTGCCAGCTTAGGACTGGGCCAGCATCACTATAACACTCAAACTCTTCGAGTGAAGGGCTGAGGCTGAGACGGGGAGGGCTGGAACCCATCTCCATAATGGCTGGAGTGGCCAAGGACTCAGTGTCGGGCAGACTGAAGTCGTTGAAGTTGTACTAGGCTCCAGCATTGGATGGAAGGCAAGTATTGGACAGCGGGGGCTTGCTGATAGCTGGAAGTGGTTGACACAAAGCCCTCTGGTTGCCTCAACATACCAAGGAGTACCTAAGGTGATCAGAAGGTCTCTCAGGTGACAATGAAGGAATAGAGTTGCTAGCGGTGCAAATGTCTGGTGCCCTGCACCTTGCAAGGAGCTGGCGTAGCGACTTGGGAGACTCGGACATAATCAGTTAGTGACAATGAAACATAGAAAAGTCAGCTTCATACCTTTATTTATCCTGTTTTGTATAGAATGCCCAAGTTTCCATTGTTGTCAGCAAGGTGGGCTGAGATTCTGGCACTCGTGCTATGAGCTGGGCATGTCATTGAGTGGCAACTTGGAGATTAATGCTGTGAGCTGTGCAGCCAGGTAGAGGGAGTGAAGAAAGAATTGATTGCCAAATACACGTGCACAATAGCACATCAGAAGGTCATGTGGCACAATTCATGCCACCTTAGTGTATTGGTGAGTGGCTCTCACTCTGGTTGGCCACCACCTACACACCTGCTTAATCACTTTCAGCTTGTCATCATTTAGAATGGGGACTAGTTTTGGCAAGAATATACACACATCTCTTGGGGTGGGCTCTCAAGAATTATCCCACCTCCTACTTGCATTCCGCCAGGATCTCTACCAACATCTTGCTGAGGGTCAAAGTTACCTGTTCCCTCGTCAGTCTCTTTGCTCTCTAATCCCTCGCTGGCATGCTGCAATCTGCCAAATCAACCAAGCATGCCTGTGTTGTTGGATGTGGAAAGGGATATGCAAAGGCATCAGCACTGGCCTTGCACCAGCAGACATGTGTACATCTGCAGTATGCTCACAAGCAATCACAGGAGATACAGTTGCGCCAGGCATTGCAAGATATAACACATGCCAAACTTCCTTCTACAACAGTAGGGTAACGTCTCTTCCTTTGAATATACAGACCATCTAATACATATATTTTAATAGGTTCTTGAACCTGAGCCTTCACTTCAGGCAGACAGTCCAGTGGTGGATGCAGCACCCACTCCACGTCCCTATGACCACCTGCTGATTTCCCCTGCTATGGATGTTGATGAAACAGATGGTCAACTCCCTGGTCATGTACCTCCTGCTCCTCCTATGACAGCATCCAGATGACCTCGATGGAACTATCACCTACCCAAAAGAATCTGCAACATCCTTCCTAAACCACTGCCTCCTGCCTCATCAGCTGAGGATAACTCACAGGCACTGCAGAATTCGGACCCTCGATCCTCAATTCAATATGTTATGCTCATGGTCTGGGAGTACTTGCAGACAGCTACCAACCGATTTGGCCTTTGGAGAGAGTATCCCCAGTGCCCGACCTTTGATCCTGATGCCCATCTCACACTCAGTGATCTCTTGAATACTCATGGCAAATCATCTTCGACCAATGGAACTCAGGACAGTGATGTTCTTCCATGTGGAGAAAGAGTGCAGTGATCTGACAAGCCTGCATACTGGCCTTTCTCAAACAAAAGTATGCAGCTTGTGATGGGATGGCTAAACAACAGTAAAACAGCAAAGTCAGAATCTGAGGTGAACTCTCTGGTTCATGAATGCATCCTTAATCCTGAATTCCGCTCCGAGGACATGAAAGGATTTGATACCCGCTGAGAAAACCAGCAGATGGATAACCAGCTCAACAACATAAATTTTCGCTCTTGTTTTTGTGAATCACCTGTCGATATCCTTGTCCCAAGTGGATCGCCCAACAAATCACTGCAGAAATATTGTATCACTGGCCTCTTACACTGCAGTCTCACGGCTGTTGTCCATGATGCCTTCAATGATCCCTTAGCTCATCTCATCCACTATTCCCCTTTCAAACTCTTTCATCAAAGTCCTAACAACAATCTATACAATGAGCATGTTTATGGTAAAATATACTCTTCGGATGCATTCATTGAACAGTACAAAGACATTCAATGCTGCGGAAAACTGCCACCTGATGATTTGCAATGCAAGCATGAGAAGACAATTGCAGCTTTAATGCTCACCTCAGATGCTACTCATTTGGCTGATTTCGGCAATGCAAAAGCCTAGCCCATTTATATGATGCTGGGAAATATTTCCAAGTATGTTCGATCAGAGGCTAGCTCTGGGGCTCTGTATCATCTTGCCTATATACCCTCAGTATGCCCTGTTTCGATTCTGTATAGTCCATTTTACTGACATATATCTAATATTTTAGCTTCCTGATTCATTTGATGACTTTGCTTCAAGATTCCATGTATCATGGCGGTCACAGAAGGACAAGATCAAGGCTCATTGCCGACATGAGCTCATGCATTGAGCTTGGCAGATTATACTTGATGACGAGTTCATTCAGGCATACCATTATGGGATTGTCATCAAGTGCATTGATGGTGTTGAATGGCAGGTGTATCCACAGATTTTTAGTTACTCAGCCAATTATCCCAAAAAGTAAGTATCCCTCCCCCTGGAATGCCTCATGCATGAACTAACATGATGGCAGGGTTCTTTTGGCAGCAATCTGGGACAAAGGTCTATTTCCATGCCCACGCTGCCTGGTCCATCGATTGGAACTTTAGAATCTTGGCCTAAAATGTGATCAGAAGACTCGAGCTGAAAAGATCTGAACATACCTAGCTGACAAGATTGCCACTGCTCGCTGAGCTATCTATGACCTTGGCCTTGCAATTCATGGCTCAGCTATTGAATTGCTACTGCGAAATTTTTTGGCCATACCAACTGTGGTGTGTTGGTATATTTTGACTGCTAGGGTGAATTACTCAAATATTTATGTAGAATGCCTTTGTTGAACGGTTGGGTGATGATTTCAACCCTTCAAGTATGCTTACAGTTGACCTTCTTCACAAAATTGAGCTGGGGACTTGGAAAACTTTGTTCATGCATGTTGTTTGAATCCTCTATTCCACTGGGAACAATCTTGTCGCTACACTTGATAGCAGGTAAGCTATGTTTGTAACATTGTTCACCGAAAAGTATACAGTGGCTCAAAAAACTGTCCCAATGTTTTCGCATTTTGGACATATTTGCTAATACCAGGGCAGATATATGGCCTAGCATCCTGAAAATATTCACACAGGTACCTTGACATATTGGGAGCATATATTCCCATGATCACATGACCTTGTCCATCAATGAATTAGTAATGAATTATTAAAAATATCTACTCATTGGGACAGTTTTTTGACCCCCTGTCAGCCTCCCAGTATCTATCTTGTAACATGCCAGGGGAGCATCAGGGCAGGTGTGGGAGTAGTAAACAAGATCATGTGACCTTGGTTGACATGTTGAGATGGCTACAACTGTCTTTCTTCCTGCCACTACATCATGAAAGCTATCTCCTCTACCTAATACTCCCAAGTCACTTCTCTTCTCAAAGATGGCTATTCCTTGTGCCATATTGAACATAAAACTGGTCTAGGCAAGTCTACTATTGGGAGGATCAATAAAGAAGTTGATGGGGACAAGAAAAACAACAAGGGAGGACGTCCTTCCAAGCTTTCTCCTCATGATAAAAAAGCAATAATTCACCAAATAACCTCTGGAAAGCTAGATAATGCTGTCCAGGCTACAAATTTCATTAAATCTACTCTGTCTGACCCTGTCACACCCCAAACTGTCAGAAATACCCTTCAGGATAATGGATTTTGCTCTGTAACCAAGATCAAATGACCTCTACTCAAAAAGCAACATTGTGAGGAATGCCTTGACTCTGCACATGAACATAGGAATTGGACAGTGGAGGACTGGAAGAGGGTGTTGTGGACAGATGAAACAATGATCAACAGGATTGGGTCAGATGGAAAGGTGTATACCTGGAAGGAGAGGGGGGAACCACTGTCAGATAGGACTACTCTCCCTACTGTCAAACATGGAGGAGGTGGTAACATGATGGTGTGGGGGTGTATGGGGTGGAATGGGGTAGGAAAGCTGATTGAGGTTCAAGGGAATATGGATGCAGTGAAATACTGCGAGATTTTGGACAATGGGGTGGTGGAAAGCTTTGAAAAGTTGGAGATGGAGGAGGAGGAGAGGATATTCCAGCAGGATAATGACCCAAAACACACCTCAAAACTGGGACAACAATGGTTTGTGGACAACAACATTCAAGTTCTATCATGCCCTGCACAATCCCCTGACCTGAATCCCATTGAACACCTCTGGACCTACCTGAAGGACCAGCTGAAGGCATATGAAAGACCACCTAAGGGAGTATTTGAATTGTGGGAGAGGCTAGTAGAGGAGTGGAATAAGAATCCAGCAGAAAGGTGCCAAAGGCTGATAGAAACCATGCCCAGAAGGATTGAGGCAGTTGTCAGGGCAAGAGGAGGTCATACAAAGTATTGAGTAGGTAGATAACAGAGGGTCAAAAAACTGTCCCAATGAGTAGATATTTTCGATAATTCATTAATAATTCATTGATGGACAAGGTCATGTGATCATGGGAATATATGCTCCCAATATGTCAAGGTACCTGTGTGAATATTTTCAGGATGCTAGGCCATATATCTGCCCTGGTATTAGCAAATATGTCCAAAATGCGAAAACATTGGGACAGTTTTTTGAGCCACTGTATCACTAACCTGATATATATCCAGATATCAGTCAATACCAGTATTCAGCAGTAGTGGAGATGGAATCCATCATTTCTCTTCCAACAGTTCTGAGATGAAGAAAATGGCAGTGCGTGATTTTGAGGACCTACTCCAGGTAAGACTTTATCTTTCTCCCACAAAACACCACCCAGCCTAACCTTGTACATCTGCAGTGTGCTTTGCCTTGCTTCGAGGCATTGTTACCCCCTCCTCATGATCAGCACCTCACAAAACTACTTTATTGGTTTGCAGAATGGCATATGCTTGCGAAACTTTGCATGCATAGTGACAACACCCTGAATCTTCTTGGTAGTATTACCAATGAAATTGGGTGCCTATTGTGCCATTTTCATAATCATACATGCTCTTCTTTCTCAACTACAGAGCTCCCTTGAGAAGCTGCAGCATGACAACAGCGTCAAGGTCCTAATCAGCAGACAACATCAGCCTCAAGAACCTTCAAACCCCTAAATCTTTCAACTGTTAAGTTCCACTTCATGGGAGATTACATGGCCCACATTCACCATTTTGGAACCACTGACTCATACTCAACACAACTGGTATATGAGTTGTACTAGCGATTCATATACATTACTCACCTCTTGAATCAGGGAGAACAGGCCCATCGGACAATCAAGAGGCTATACAGTGTTACTAACAAGAAGAATGTGCTCCACCAAATTGGTAACAAGTATCTTCATCAACAAGTCTTCCGTTCTATAGAAAAACAGGAGACTCATGAGGCCAGAGATACCGTCAACATTGGTCACCACCACATCATCTCACACAGTCAAGATGAACCAATCAACATATATTCATTTGTGTGAGAAAATTTGACTGATCCTGCTAAAAGTGTGAGCTCAGCACTTCGTCATGCTGGTACTCTAGTATCAACTAATGTCTATTTAGAAATTCATTTTCAAGCTCAAGGAACATTTGTTGGGATGCCTCCAAGGGTGTGCTTTTGATGGAGACATGCATAAAGACTTCTCAGATGCAGACCGAAATACAGTTTGACTCCGAAACAGCACTATCTTCCATCACCAGACTGTTCGTATCAACTACACAACATATGATGTTCGATGAGAATATGATATATGGAATCCTCGAAATCACCCATTTTGTATGGTGGCCTCAGCTGATACCAAATTTGATCAGAGTGCCCATCCATTTTGGTATGCCCAAGTGATTGGTGTCTTCCATGCCAAAGTACAACATACAGGAGCTACCTGTTATAGTGACGCCGGCCCAGTCCTAAGCTGGTGTGATAAGTATCAGTTGATCTTATCAAAGGGGACTCCTTCTTGGTAAGCGACAAAGTCGTTCACTAAGTCAGAGTTATAATACGGTGATTATAATAGTAAAGACTTCAATAATTGAGATCTTAGGGCTTAAGTTCAATTCAACTTTGTATGGATAAAGGCTCATATTGAGTCTCCACCTAACCAAGTAGAAACGATGTTTCTCCTTGGTAGATGTCAACGACTTATATATGATACAAGTCTGTATCTATTATTAACTAGGGCTAAGGGCTTCTAATAAAAGAAGAGAAGCGTACAGCTTCCTTAATACTAATTAAACTATATAAGACGCGATCTGTCAAAGAAGCTTTAGAAGTTCTTCTTTGATCATCTGATCGATCACAAGGTAAGTCCAAATATAGCGCAGCTATATTTAACAATCACATGTCATCAGAATATAAACAAAACCAAACAAGTCAAAACAAGTCAAAGTAAATGAGTCAAAACAGACTAGAAAATACAAGAACAAATAAGAGGAAAACATAATTGCGATATTACTTAAGTAAAGCTAATATCAACTTCATATTGTAGATGGAACAAATGCTAGATATAATCAATATATATAACACTACCTCCCTGGACTTTCGCTGGAAAACCATGGAATTTCTCTGGGTTCGATGGCTTGGTTTTGAACCAAGTTACACATCAGGACATCATCTCGCTAAGTTGCCCAAAATTGGCTTTGTCCCAGACACAGATGACTATTGTTTTAGCTTTCTTGATCTATCACAGGTGATTCAGGGTTGTCACTTAATACCCACCTTTGCTGATGGTCACATGACACAACTGTTACCATATTAGGATCAAACTGAAGCCAGGCCCACTGGTGAGACTGATGACTGGGCCAATTACTATGTTAATATGTACATATTCTCTTATACATTCAATATTATGTCCACACTAATAATTGTCAATAGATTTGCTGATCAAGACATGTATATGAGATACCTTGGCCTAGGTATTGGTCATCAAGATGCTGGTGTCACTGCAAATCCAAACCCCTCATTAGCAAACCTTGATCCAGATGAGCTGCTTGACAAGGGATCAGATGAGGAAGGAGATTTCAATGAGGGGAACTCACTACCCAACCAAATGGATGAGGATGAGGGCGGGGATGAAGTGGAAGATGAAGAAGGCTTTATCGGAGATCTCGAGGGCATTTGAGTGGAGGAAGATGAGCAGGACAATGTTGATGGGGGGTTTTCAAGTGATTCAGATGATGATTTCGGATATGACGCCCTGTAATTAACTTTATACAAGCTGGTTATCAGCAGGATACCTTCCTCCCAATATTCCTAACTGAGAGCTTGAAATGTTTGTTTTATATTTCTAGTATATCAATGAGGAAGCTTCTTGATGTGTATTGTCTTAACATTAGCCATCATGATGGTCCCAGCTGATGACCCCTATCTGTTCATCCATGCCCACCAATACAGTTAGACATGGTGTTATGGTGCCCCACTCATCAATATCCCAGTACTATGGATGGTCCATTGGCATTCAAAGCATTGACAATATAGGTTCAGGTGTATATACTACCGTCCTATATCTGACATGTACTCATAGGTAAACAATCTGGCAAGCTTTTGAATATATGAGATTACTATTGAAACATGGGATGATGCTACTTTGTAATACTACAACGTCAAGTTATGAACAGGTAACCACTTTTCAAACTTTTGCATTGCCAGCAAGAGGAATATCAACTAATATCAACCCTCATGACGTAGCATCGGAGCTAATACTAATGATCACTGCCATGGGGTGATATCCGGTTTTTGGAAATTTAGTGATGCTATGGAACCTCGACTAAAGACACCCAGTGAGGTTGTAACAATTAGCTTTGTCCATGCACATGCTACAAAGCTAGTCCCACATGCTTTAGTATTTGAAGAAGATGTGACTAGGGAAGAACAAGGTGCCAGATTAGGTTTTGAATGGATGATAGTGGAGAAGATATGAGGTGACATCTTGGATAAGCAATGGAATAATATGGATTGGGAAGGCAAGGTTATACTTGTCAAAGCTCTTGCCAGTGTACTTGTAAAATTGTATGATCATTCCCTGTCTGGTATTGGGGGTGTCTGCCTGGTTGAGTGTCCCTCAGATACCAGCCCTGTCGGTGTTGGCAGGATCATCTCTATGGTGTTCTTCTGGGATAACCATTCTGAACAGGATGTCCCCAGAGGTCCTTTTCACTCAACACACAATCAGTGGCTGGCAGTAATTCTCACATTTATCCTCAATGACACCACCACCACCCTTAGCCAACCCCTCACCACTGCTGCCGACAGAGATGATGATGACAACGACTATCGCAAGAAGGCAGAGATGATACAAATGCTCACAAAATGACTTGTTAGGCTTCTGCCATGAATCTTCCCTCCCTTGCCAGATGACACCCTCAAGACAACAATAATTCACCACGAAGATGTCTCATCTCACAATCTACTCATGGACAAGTTGGGACAATTGACAGGCATCTTGGGCTAGGAGTATATCTCAACTCTACCCTCTGGTGCACATGCACGCTTCCTTCCATCACTCAATTCTAGAAAAAACAGTAGGACCTTGTCAGGTCCATAATGTACCTGTCATCTACCATTGTGCACTGAATTTGACATAATATGATGACCACCATTATGTGCTGGGGTCCTGGTACTCAACATCAAATTGGTGACATCATTTTCTCATCAGAATGGCCCCAGTCCACCATCCTTGTCACAATGCAAGCCATTGGCCATTGGTACCATATTTCAGTGGCCTATCATGCCATATAATCCAGTATCAGGTTTTCCCAGTCCTAACAGAACTAATATTTATAAATGACCATTCTTAGCAATTTTTGCAACATATTAATGTTGAAGCAGCAATGGGGAGCATAGTGGTGAAGGTAGACGACGTAGTCAATGACTTACTTTGCTAGGCAGGAAACTGTTATGGGAGTTTGTAAGAGTAGTAGTTGCAACTGAGAGAGTAGAATTGACTGAAGAAATACGAAGAAAATACAGGGTATTTATACTAAAATGTCCAAATAATATCTACTATAAAGAGGACATTACACCATCATTTCAAGGTGGTAAAGGGTACAAGTAAAATGTATAGTAAAACATGTATAGTCTGCACGAAGTATTGGTGCGTGAACATAGTGGTATCTAATAATAGAATGCATATGTCATAATTGAGAGTGAACACAAACATAGCAGCGTATAGACACACACATGATTCAACACTCCTCCTCACTCGAAATGGCAGGAGATGCATAATTGAGTGACTACGAAAGTGCATCATTTTAAGCAGCTATAAAGTGCTAAAGAAATTCGATACCCAAAGAATAAACAAATTTATTGAAGAGAATTGAACCAAGGTTTTTTGTTAGAATATCAGCAGGGTTGTTTGAGCCCTCAATAAATTCCAACTCAATGGAACCTTCTTCGATGATATCTCGAATATCGTGATATTGTATATCAATATACTTTGAGCGTTTTTCTTGAACAGGGTTCTCACTCCAGAAGATAGATCTGATATTATCACCATAGAGAATTGGAGCAGGAATTTTAAAACCTACCTCTTCGAGAAGTTGTCGAATCCACATCAACTGACAGCTGCAATCAGATAGTGCCATATACTCAGCTTCTGTAGATGACAAAGCGACAGTTTTCTGTTTACAGCTAAGCCAGCTTACAGGTCCACATGCTATTGTGACAAAATTACCTGTGACAGATCGTCGAGACTGTCCGTCTTGCGCCCAATCACTATCGGAACAAGCAATGATGGCCTGGTTAGAAGCTCCATCAAACATGAGTCGATAATTGCAAGTTGATCACAAATATTGCAGCACATGGAGTCCAGCCCAAAAGTGCACATTAGAAGGGGCAGCAGATTGCTGGGAGAGTTTGACAACCACAAAGGATATGTCAGGTCTTGATCCGATCATAAGATACATCAGCAATCCAACTAACTGTTGGTAATGAGTTCTAAACTTAGGATCTACCTTATCGACATAGGGTTCGAAGATGAATCCAGATGGCAGCAGTGTGAATTTCGTGCCTTTAGGAATCTCAAACTTCTCAAGAACCTTATCGAGGTATTTTACTTGATCTATATAGAGTTTTCTCTCTTTTCGATCACATGATATGTTCATGCCTAGGAACTCAGAAAGTTCACCTTGGTCACGACATTCCCAAGTGGTCATGAATTTTTGCTTCAACTCTGAGAGGAGCAGGGAATTCTTTTTACCCATGAAAAAGACATCATCCATGTAAACAACCACAAAGACATGCTTGCCGGTCTTGGGATGTGTAAAATGATAAATGCCAGCATCGGATTTACAGCGCTTAAATCCAAGTTTTAGCATCAATGAAGTGAGTGCTTTCCACCAAGATAAGCCAGCTTGTTTTAGACCATAGATTGCTTTGCATAATCTCCAGACTTTCTTTTCTTGGCCAGGAATTCGGAATCCTTCTGGCTGTTCCATGTAGATCTCTTCATCCAGATCGCCATATAAATAGGCTGTTTTGACATCAACAGAGTGAAGGTCAAAGTCCTCAAGTGCTGCAATGCCAAGAAGTAGGCATGTGGTCTCATATCGGACAACTGGAGAAAAGAGTTCATCGAAGTCGATTCCCTCGATTTGAGAGAACCCTTTTGCAACAAGGCGAGAGCAATATCGATTATCAGACTTGATGTTATAAACCCATCTATTTCTAATAGCTCTCCTTCCTTTTGGGAGATCAACGAGCTCATATACACCTCACTTGTGAAGCACGTCTAATTCCTCAAGCATCGCTTTTTGCCATTTAGTTTGAGTATCAGTATCTAAACTTGCAATATCTCGAAACTGTTTGGGAACTGGCCCATTGGTGCATTGTGCGAGAAGGAAATCGACTAATTTTACCCCCCCTTCCTTCACAAACTTCGCAAAATTGGTAGCCAACAGTGTGTTATTGTCGATCTTACTATCTGGGTGAGGGATATGCCAATTTCATAATCTGTTCCGAGCTTCCTCATCGGAAATTGCGCCAGGAATAGGTCGATATTGAGCACGATTGCGTGGTAAGTTAGGATTGAGTTCCCTATATCATTGGATGACATCAAGAGGGTCGCTCCTATCACCATACACATTTCCTGGTCTGTTCGGAGGTTGAACATTTCACCTAGGATGGTGATTCTCATGTTCGGTGACCCAGTGGTCAAGCCATTCTAGTGCATCAAGATCATCCTGGACTGAAGGTCACGGTGGCAGTACCTCAGGTGGAGATGGAGACCGAGCATGTTTTCATGGACCAGGTTCCTTTCGCAAAGGTTCCGGAGAAGGAGGTAACTCAACTTCTTCTTCTTCTTTTGGATCGCAATCATCAGGATCAGCATAAGAAAGAGATGGACTTGGCGATCTAGGAGGTGAAGGTGTTCTAGGGTGTAGAGGAGCATAAGGTGAAGGTACATGAGGCAGCTCTCCTCCTTGAGGTGTAGGTGGATGGTCTACATGTGGAACATTTGGAATAGTCAAGATTGGAGGAATCTCAGTGCGAGGCAGTTCGGGGTGTACTGCAGGTTTTTGGTCTGGACATTTAGGAAACATCTTTTCATCAAAGATGACAGTCAGTGAGATAAACTCAGCATTTCCTCGAGTATGTCAGAGAAAAATATAATTCTTCTCCCGATCATATCCAACGAAGATCATCAGTTCAGATTTCACAGATAATTTATTCGGGCACATTTCATCCGGAAGGAACACATATGCAGCACAACCAAATACTTGTAGGTGACTGATGTCAGGTTTATGTCCATGTACTAACTCAAATGGAGTTTTCCATTGGATGTGGTTCATCAATGTGCAATTGTAGATGTGGGTTGCAGTGTTAATCGCAAAATCCCACCATGAATCTGGAAGACATGCATGAAGTCGCATGGCTTGCACTTTCTCATGCAGTGTTCGATTCAATCTTTCTGCTCGCCTGTTCTGTTGATGAACACGGGGCACACTTGGTGTGAACTCAATCTCTTTCACCCTTAGATAATCTTGCAGGGTACCTGCTACGAATTCTCCTCCTCAATCGGATGTGAATTGACGAATCGTTTTGCCAAATTGGTTCATGACATAAGTCAGAAGCTCAACCATGTGGGGAGCTGCTTCAGCTTTTGATCATAGAAGTACCACGTGGGCAAAAGAGGAGTAATCATCCAATAAGGTCATGACCCATTTGTACTTATGGTAAGATATGGTGGGGAGCTCAAAGAGATCACTGTGAACATGCTCAAAGGCTTCTTTGGCCCGAATTGGGTTATCGTTAAAGGGTTTCTGGTGCATCTTCCCTTTCATGCAGCCTGGACAAGGGCATGAATGATTGGGAATTGAAACCTGAGGTCCATTCAATGTGGAGTCAGAAGTTTTGCTCAACATGTGATTGGATGGATGTCCTAAATGCTGATGCCAGATATTTTAGTCAGGATGCTGAGCGATGTGACTCGAAGCATTCGAATGTACAATTTGACATCTTACTGTTTGTAGCATAGGCTGCCACTCAGAACGAGGAGCCGCTGACAAAATGGCATTGCCTGACTCATCCTGAAAGATAGTACCATGTTTATTGGCCTCGCTGTGCAACCCAGATTCCAGGAGTTGACTGGCAGACATGAGGCGATCATGCATACCCTTTACATAGAACACAGGGGACAATGAAGTCACTGCAGTGATCATTTTTCCGTTATCATGGATTTCATGTTTGATCAAGACAGTGCCTCGACCCGATATAGATAGGAGAGCATTTTGTTAGCTGTCTGAATTTCACCAAACTTCCCCATTTTGATTGTAGAAAAATCGTCCAAATAGGGTGTGAAATGTGCGGAAGCACCCGAATCAAGAATCTAAGAAGCAGCCCGTGAAGGCGCTTTCTTTCCCTTACAGTGGCAACATAAAGCTTTCTCACACTTAGATAGATTTACACAGCATGGCGCAGAGGTCAAATCACAATTTAATAAAAGCCCCACAGGGGCGACCAAAATAGTGTGCAATACAAGACAAGTATATACAGGAGCCATAGATGATGTAACTAGTCCGTGAAAATGTTCAGCGAGGCCAGGAGCACTCACATGGGAGCAGGTTCAAGGGGTGCAACTGGCCCCTTCTCGGTCATGCTGTGGCATCACTGTATCAGTGTTAATCCAATCAGAGATAGAAGAAAAAACTTGCGTTGTCCACAACCCAGAAGTCCACCCATCAGAGTCTTCTCCCTTGGAGTCAGACTCAAGCATCAGATCAGCCGGAGGTGTCATCTTCAGTGACAGTGGGCATTCATCCATATCTCCTCCATAATAAGGAATTTCTTCAATTATGGAGCCTGTTGTCTCAGCTTCAACTGCAAGGTCAGCGAGTCGTTCATCCCAGATCTTTAGCACTTTATCCTTGGTAGCTTGCAAGCTTCTGCGACGATATCCCTCAGACTAAGGAGATTCAGAGATTCGCTCCTGAAGCCACAGTGTATTCTTTCGCACTTCTGCAACAAGGTGGCATGTGGATGACGAAGGGCTTGCATTAGCCAGTTCTGCCATTGAGGCGATCCGGTTCACGAGGAGAGGATGGTTAGCAATAGTAGGGGCAGTGAAACCGATGGCACTGGAAGTGCCATATTGAGGAGCGACAGTGGTGACTCCAGAGGAGTTGGAGGTGTCGGCATCGGTTGCAGCTTCATTAGCAGCGCCCTTGCCTTTCTTGCCTCCTCTCTTACTGCATTTTCCTTTCTTGCCATCTCCTCCAAGATTGCCAGATTGGTTGTTACCAGGCTTCTGGCCAGCACTCTGATTAGGAGGCTGCTGCTGCTGTGGCTGCTGCTGGGGCTGTGATCAAAATGGCCCTTGTTGTCCTTGCCCCTGGCGTTGTTGATTGCCGGGGTTCTGGTTCTGCTGCCATTGGCCATTGGAGCAGCTGGTGTGGGAAGCAGAAGCAGTCATCTTCTGGGACCAAGCAGCCTAGATGGTGCTATGGACCAGATCCCATGTGAGTTGGGACATTTGCGTTTGGTTTGCAAGGATTGACTGCACTAAGGTTTCCATCCCTTGTGGGACAGTGCGAAGCAGAATCATGGCATGGATCACCTTGGGAAGTCATGCAGTTGCGCCTTTGATCCAAGTGAAGAGAGATTCAAGCTCAGCGATGGACTGAGCCAGATCCATGTTTCCGGGGAGAGACCAGGAGATGGCGCAGACAAAGTTGCCATAAACAGATGTAGGACCTTGGATGCCGTAAAGACGTTGGAGACCATCCCAGGTGGTGGCTGGATCTCCTTGGACGATCAAGTGGAGCATCGAATCTGGGACAGCTTGAATTAGCATGCCAATCACAGATTGCTCAAGGAAGTTCCGTCGATGTTCTTCTTCATCTCGATGCACAATTGAGGCGGCAACCTCTGCAGCATTCGTGACAACGTTGTTTTCACCCAAAACTAGGGAAGCAATAGGAGGAAGAGTGGGAACAATTCCTGTTGTGACAGTCCAACCCATAAGGGGTGTTCCAGGGGTCGTGATCATTGAGAGATATCCCTGCATCCTCATGGACCAAAACTGGTAGTTCTGGGGACCTTGAAGGATGGGAATGCGAGAAGCTCCATTGTTGATAGAAGACATTCTGAAAAGAAGTTGTCAGTCAACATTGTTCATTAGAAGCAGCTATAATGCGCTAATTAAGCAAGGTTTTGAACCCAAATCACCTAAGGGCTAGGGTAAGACACAGAAATGAGAAGGAATGCTGGGCCCTTTACAAGGTACAGTGGTGGTGCTAGGAAGCAGCCTTCCCATAACAGGTCAATCTAGTCCTTTTCAGACATCAAGCATAGCGAACTAGTCAGCTAGTGCGATATTGAGCTGGCGATCAGGGCCCATAACCTGTCAAAGCAGCAACGGGGAGCATAGCAGTGAAGGTAGATGATGTAGTTGATGACTTACTTTGCTAGGCAGGAAACTGTTATGGGAGTTTGTAAGAGTAGTAGTTGCAACTGAGAGAGTAGAATTGACTGAAGAAATACGAAGAAAATACAGGGTATTTATACTAAAATGTCCAAATAATATCTACTATAAAGAGGACATTACACCATCATTTCAAGGTGGTAAAGGGTACAAGTAAAATGTATAGTAAAACATGTATAGTCCGCACAAAGTATCGGTGTGTGAACATAGTGGTATCTAATAATAGAATGCATATGTCATAATTGAGAGTGAATACAAACATAGCAGCATATAGATGTGCACGTGATTCAACAATTAACACCATTATGAATTCAGCTGTTATTCAATTAAAAGACGCAATATATTCAATATTAATTGGATGGCTAGGCAACATAGTAAGACTATATAGTAATTACACATGTGTAAATACCGAAAACTGCTTTCCCTGTATCATGCCATACATGATACAGCTTGTAAGATGGTTGAGTGTCGATGAATATAATTGGTAATAGCTAGCAGTGAAACTCACCTTGAAAGGCTGCTACCACATGTCAGTGTACTGCCGAGTTTACCTTGTACTTTTATAAAATCAAAGTCCCTACTTACTTGACACTCTACATTTGAGTTTGGAAGGTGGGAAGGCACCGACTTGACTTCAACACTGACCTACCTCTCCCTCTTTTATGCACATACAGGCTTGGAGCGTGGAGTCATCCTGGACAAACTTAGTTGTGGAGAGCCCCAATGGTAGTGGGGTATGCCCAAATACTTCATGTTATCAAGCAACCAGGGAAAACAGCGTGACCCAATCAGAAAGGCACCCTTCATTACACAACCTAAGTATTCTGAGACTCCCTGATCAAAGTGAATAAACTCATAAATCAAATCTTTTCATCTAAAAGTTAGGTGTAACTTCAATGGTCATTCACCAATCATCAATCATCTAATCTGTATTATTTTGGTTGGCGTGACCATATGATGCACCCTCCATCATGACATGATGCTATGGTGTCTCCAAAGAGCAGTCAAAGAGCAGTCAATTGAAGTTCAGGTGTACATGATAATGACTCTTGCATGGCATTGGCTTGTCGTGACTGGGAATTTATTGACTCTTGACTATATGAGACTAACACTAGGGCATCGGACGATGTCACTCCACCTTCTTATAACATTCCGTCATAAGCTCATAGCCGCTTTTCGAGCTTCTACATTACTGATGAACGCAAGATCATCTAAAATCGGACCTTACAGTATACCATCATTGCTGATGCCAGTGATCACAGCCACAGTGCAATATCCTTTTTTCAGGAATTTTGTGATGTCGTTCCTCTGCGGGCGTCCACCGTGGCCTCGCCAATATCACGGAAGTCAACATCAAGCACATTGATCACGATTTCACAAATGTTCTGCTTCGGTCCCAGGTGAACCACTACTATCCCACTGTGCCAGTTAGGCTTAAACCCTGGTGATCCTGCATACTCCACCAGATCCTCAGCCCGGTATCGGTGGCCTTCCTTTCAGCAATGGAATTGGAGGCAGCAGTCAGCTCTTTTCAGGTGAGCAACGGAAGGTACCTTTATATGTAATAAGCGTTCATTATAACGACCCAATCATTTAGCAAACACTTCATGAACATACTTACCGATGAAATAAGTCAAGGAATAAATACGGAGACGAATGCCCGCCCCAAGGAGATAAAATGGAAAATTATCTCTTGAAGCAACGCCTTAAACGCCAGTAAATCGGTATCCAGGAGCTGAGTGGATCTCGAAATTTCTTTTCCCTCTACGGACGACTTCAGATCGAGATAAACAAGCTTTGTATACGGGGACCGCCAGCTGAATTCTTCAAAAAGCAATTAGGCATGTAAAAGGTGACATTCGGAGAGCGGTCACCTACGGGAAATGAGTGAATCTTGAGGAGTAGCGTTGCATTGAATAGACTTTGCGACGACTTCATAATTCACTGCTGCTTTATCAATACAATATTTCCCAGATCGTTGCGGGTTGCGAAGGAGGTCTCCAAATGAAGCATGATAATAATGAATGCGAAATAGGGGAGAAGCCCCAGCAGACGGTGGAACGTGGAGAACCGAGGCTAGTTGTTGCAAAACATTATAAAATGCGCGTTGAGTGAGGCGCAGCGGATTTGCTTGAACACTAGCGCCGAAGGAATTGCTACGAAGAACAAGTCCAATCCAAGACTGCGTCGAGTAGTTGGGAGGATGGTGAAGGAATCCAGGACATTATATTCGGGTAGACGAGGTCAAGAGCATGAATACGTTGCATATCACTAACACCACAGGTTATCACACATAGTTCCAAGAGCTTTTTGAATGACTGCCTTGACCTCGTCATAATTGGTCACATCTTCGAGTTTGGCTTCTGACTCTTCAACCATACAGGGTTGAAGAACAGCGTCTGATTCGTCGATGAGTTGTTGAGCTGCTGCTGGCACAGTCTTGAAGTTGGCTGGGATATCGCTACGGAATACCCCAGCTTCGAGTGCTTCGACGTGACCGTAGGTCTCCGACACAAGCAGATGACGGTTGAACATAGTGCCGTGTGACTCTTCGTGTCTGTTCGGCATAATGTGTCCTCGATAGACTTCGACCTTGGATATTTCATTGAAAAAGGCAAAATATAAAAGTGCCAGTAAACGTAGCATGAGAAAAGCCTCGCAAAGGTTCCACTGCCCTCTCTTAAGACCTCATCCGGGTTGAGAGGAATGATATTGCAGAGGGAGAAGATAAAAGGATGCATATATTTCATGTAAAGATAATATGTTGCTACGGCGTCGGAAACAGAGTACTGAGCAAGCACTTGAAGTTGTTCCATAGCATACCTAAAGAACAAGAATTAGCTCTTGCATCAATCTAAAATCTAGAGTCATGCAAACTCACGACATCATGAGCTCTGGATCCAATTCTATAGGATTGTAGCCTAGCTTTGCGGTTGTGACCGCTTTCAAACCCTGACTTCCTTGAGGGAGATACGAGCCGCGTTTCACCCGTCGGAAGCAGTCCATATGTGCGGAGTTGTTACTCTTGTATTCGTCCTCTGAGTCTTTGGCAAATCCAGCTTCTTGGTACATGTCGATACCGTTAACCTTGGCGCGGGCATCGAGGAACGGAAAATCCAAAGTCTCCGTTGAATATGGCCACAACGGTAGATTTTACTTCTTGGATATGGGAAAAGAAACGTTGTATAGTAGAAGGCTTGAACAAGTCAGATGAGAATGCAGACATATAAATTAATGACTTGCCTCGTTGGCTTCGTTGAAAACTATAAATGGTGTTAGAATAGCAATCCGAGGATTATCCTCGTGAATTATTCTGAGTTTAAATTTCATATATTATTGTTACTATGGTTTTATGTATATATACCTATAGTCTACATTTCTGTACCCCGCTCGTTTGCCCTCCAATACCACCATGTTCGCCCAGCATCGAGTCCCTTCAACAAATGGGCCTTCACAACTGTCCTTGGGTGTATATTTAAAATCGTCAATATCTTCACTGACAATTTCTCTATTCGTGATGAGGTAGCCTTGACCGTCAATCATGTACGAAATCATCATGACTTGGTCGGTTGCTTGGTCAGGAGATTTGAGAGGAGCTTTGGTAGTTTCATTATTAAAAGCCATGATGACCGGGTCGGCACGCTTGACGCGTTCGACGATGTGAGAACAACTGGGCTGGCCTTCGTTAAAGGTCACTGCGTACCGTAACCCTACGCGGACCTCGTTATCCATTGCGACACGCAAGTAGTAGGGGACGTCATACTCGCGAACGTCTATAATGCATTCCCGGGGATCTCTCTCCCGAGCTGACGTCTTGAGTGACTGTTCCCCGACTGTTCCCCGACTGTTCCCCGAGCTCGCCTTCGAAATCAATATCCATGCTGGTACCACCACCAGCTGTCGCATTAATGACCTCTGCATAAGCATCGACCACATTGCGTTTGGCGTCATTCATTTGAGTGAATGAAGTAGAAGTTGACTGCTGCCTTTCCAGATGGCCACTCAGGATCTTTCACTAGCATCTACAGAACATGTGTGACAAACAGGCAGGTAGAAATGCTCGCACTCACCGGGCGCAAATTTATCAGCCATGCTTCCCGTCTAGTACCCTCCTGCACCTGAGCAAAACCCATCTTCTCGTTTAACTCATCATTGAGCGTAACCTTTTCGAATCTTTCCTCGAGTAAAGTGCCGTCATCTTCGCGTTTAGGGGCTGGAGAATCGCTGGGAAGTGAATTGCTGCCGCCTCGTCCTCTGCCTCCGGGCCAAGATTCAGCACCTCTGTAGCCATAGCGAGCGCCTGAGCCTCGTTTGCCTCGGTTTGAAGAAAGTCCGAAGGAGCCCCGTCCGCGACCCATTCTGGAGCTGAGCCAACACACGCCTGCTGCAATTGCCCTTTGACGCGTAGTGTCACGCGTCAATTACGCGAAATGTCACACCCAGAGTAGTTTTTGCCAAATTCGTGCACGAGCGGGAGGCGACTTTCTATCCCTGTTATGCCACTAGATCAGGAATCTGCTTCACGAACCACATGTGTCTTCCATTCTCCCACGCAACATGGTGAATGAACCTAGAAGTCTAGGTTTGTGGAGCCTGCGGACACCCTAGCTGAAGGAGCGTCCGCCGTCAATGATCAAATGAATCGAAGGACAGCCAATGCCAGGCCGAAAGGGTGTGCACTGTGGACAAGGAAATAAGCCCATGCACATGTCTCATCTTCTCTAATAGTACAACCGCTGGTTGAACTCTATTAAGACGCCGGGAAACGAGGTGTCACAGTGAACCAACGTTCTTAATGCCTCCTAAGTTCCTAGTGAGTGCTAAGCGACCAGCATTTTGTCCGGATGTCCCTCAGACACCAGCCCCGTCGACGTCAGCAAAATCGTCTCTATGATGTTCTTCCGGGATAATCATTCCCCAGAGGTCCTTTTCACTCAACGCACGATTGGCTGGCGGTAATCCTCACATTCATCCTCAATGGCACCACCACCACCACCACCCCCTTAGCCGACCCCTCACCACTGCTGCCGACGAAGATGATGATGACGACGACTATCGCGAGGAGGCAGAGATCCCCAAACGACTCGTCAGGCTTCCTCCATGAATCTTCCCTCCCTTGCCGAATGACGCCCCCGAGACAACGATAATTCACCACGACGATGTCTCACCTCACATAAACTCTATTTCGAGCGCAAGCTCGAGTGGGAGCAGACGCAGCTCTGGGACGTGTTTTTGAATTAAATGCAGTACCTTAGGCCAGAGTGGGTGTGGATGTACCAGCTAAGCAAGCTGAAAAATGACTTTTATATTGCTGTCATGGAATGCGATGGGCCTTTCAGCAAGGGCCGTGTACGGCGTTGGCTGGACAGGGTAGAGCCAATGACTGACCAAGAGCTGAGAGGAGAACCCGGTGAGGGATATAGGTCGCTTGAGGATGATCAGTGGTGCCAGATATAGGGGAGTTTGACATGGCCTATTAGCCAACTTTTTGTGATGGTTCGTAGACCGGTCGCTTGAACCATAAATATAACGGTTGGATTATGGATGCAAGGGGTTGAGTAATTACATTAAGTGTAATGTCGGTTTATTGTAGGACGTACTATATATTACTCAGGTCACAATTTCCGACAGGCCTCGCCAATATCACGAAAGTCAACATCGAGCACATTGATCACGATTTCACAAATGTTCTGCTTCGGTCCCAGGTGAACCACTACTATCCCACTGTGCCAGTTAGGCTTAAAACCTAGCGATTCTGCATACTCCACCAGATCGTCAGCCCAGTATCCGGTGGCATTCCTTTCAGCAATGGGATTGGAGGCAGCAGTCGGCCCTTTTCAGGTGAGCAGCGGAAGGTACCTTTATATGTAGTAAGTGCTTATTCTAACGACCCAATCATCCAGCAAACACTTCATGAACATACTTACCGATGAAATAAGCCAAGGAATAAATACGGGGACAAGTGCCCGCCCTAACGAGATAAAACGGAAGTCTATCTCGAGAAGCAACGTCTCAAACGCCAGTAAATCGGTGTCCAGGAGCCGAGTGCATCTCGAAATTTACCTTTTCCCTCTACGGACAACTTCAGTTCGAGATAAATAAGCTCTGGATACTGGGACCACCAGCTGAATTCTTCAAAAGCAATTAGGCATGTAAAAGGAGTCATTCGAAGAGCGGTCACCTACGGGAAATGAGTGAATCTTGAAGAGTAGCATTGCATCGAATCGACCTTGCGACAACTTCATAATTCACTGCTGCTTCATCAATACAATATTTCCCAGACCGTTGCGGGTTGCGAACGAAATATCCAAACAGAATATGGTAATAATGAATGTGAAATAGGGAAGAAGCCCCAGCAAATGGTGGAATGTGAAGGACCGAGGCTAGTTGTCGCAAAGCATTGTACAATGTGGGTGGAGTGAGGCGCAGGCGATTTGGCCGATTTGGTTTAGCAATAGTGCCGAAGGAACTGCTACAAAAAATAAGTCCAATCCAAGGATGTGTCGAGTAGTTGGGAGGATAGTCGAGGGAAGACTGGACATTATATTCTGGTAGAGGTCAAGAGCATAAAGCGGTTGCATTTCATTAACGCCGCGGGTTATCACACATAGTTTCAAGAGCATTTTGAATGACTGCCTTGACCTCGTTATAATTGGTCACATCTTCGGGTTTGGCTTCTGACTCTTCAACCATACAAAATTGAAAAACAACGTCTAACTCGTCGATGAGCTGTTGAGCTGCTGCCGGCACGATCTTGAAGTTGGTTGGGATATCGCTACGAAATACCCCAGCTTCGAGTGCTTCGACGTGACCACCGACGTAGATCTCCGGCGCAAGCAGATGTCGGTTGAACATGCTGCCGTGTGACTCTCCGTGTCTGTCTGGCATAATGTGTCCTCGATAGGCTTCGACCTTGGATATTTCATGAAAAAGGGAAAATATAAAAGTGCCAGTGAACGTAGCATGAGCAAAGTCTCGCAAAGAGTCCTCACTACCCTTTTTCAGAACTTCATCCGGGTTGAGAAGAATGATATTACAGAGGGAGAAGACCAAAGATTGCGCGTATTTCATGTACAGATAATAAGTTGCTACAGCATCGGAAACGGAGCACTGAGCAAGTACTTGACGTTGTTCCGTAGCATACCTGAGGAACAAGAATCAGCACCTGCGCCGACCTAATATCTAAAATCATGTAAACTCACGGCGTCACGAGCTCTGGGTCCAATTCTATAGGGTTGTAGCCCAGTTTGGCAGTTGTGACCGCTTTCAAGCCCTGGCTCCCTTGAGGGAGATATGAGTCGTGTTTCACCCATCAGCAGTCCATATGTGCGGCATTGTTACTCTTGTATTCGTCCTCCAAGTCTTTGACGAATCTAGCTTCTTGGTACATGTCGATACCGTTAACTTTAGCGCGGGCATCGAGAAACGGAAAATCGAAAAAGTCTCCGTTAAATGTGGCCACCGCTGTAGGTTTCACTTCTTGGATATGGGAAAAGAAACGCTGTATAGTAGCAGCCTTGAACAATAAGTCAGATGAGAATGCAGACATGGAAATTAACGACTTGCCTCGTTGACTTCGTTGAAAACTATGAATGGGCCTTCATAACCATCCTTGGGCGTATATTCGAAATCGTCAATATCTTCACTGACAATTTCTCTGTTCATAATGAGATAGCCTTGACCATCAATCATATACGAAATCATCATGACCTGGTCGATCGCCTGGTCAGGAAATTTGAGAGGAGCTTTGGTGGTCAATATCGAAAGCCATGACGACCGGATCGACACGCTTGACGCGTTCGACGATGTGAGAGAAACTGGGCTGGCCTCCATTAAATGTCACTGCGTACCATAGCCCTACGCGGATCTCGTTGTCGATTGCGACCCGCAGGTAGTAGGGAACGTCATACTCGCGAACGTCTATAATGCATTCCCGGGGATCCCTCCCATGAGCCGATGACTCGAGCGACTGTTCTCCGAGGTCGCCCTCGAAATCAATATCCATGCTGGCTCCACCAGTTGTCGCATTAATGACCTCTGCATAAGCGTCGACCGCATCGCGTTTGGCGCCATTGGTTTGAGCAAGGGGGACAATATCACGTCTGACGGCGAGCAAGTCGCTGACATTACGGAAGCATAGCTGGAGGTATAGTCTTCGGTGACCCATGAGGTGGTTTGGGAGCTTGAGGTCTTCCTTCTTGTCACGAACAATACGTGATATCGTGCCTTCGTACTTCTTGCGTAGCCATTCTTCTACAGCTGTTCCTGGTCCAGACTGCTAGAATCAGCATGTGAGAAGGGGTGAGGGGTGAACAACGGACCTTGCATGCGATACAGAAATACGGCTCATATTGAAATGTACATCTAAACATTCCTCCATCGTCTTGAATGAAATAGAAATCAACCGCTGCCTTTCCAGATGGCCACTCAGGATCTTTCGCGAGCGTCTACAGAACATGAGTTACAAACGAGCAGACAGAAATGCTCGCACTCACTGGGCGCATATTTATCAACCATCCTTCCCTTCTAGCACCCTCCTGCACACGAGCAAAACCCATCTTCTCATCTGTCTGTCTCGTCATTGATCGCAACTCTTTCGAATATTTCCTCTGGTAAAGTGCTGTCGTCTTCGCGTATAATCGCTGGAAAATCACTGGGAAGTGAATTGCCGCCGCCTCGTCTCGTCCCCGTCCTCGGCCTCCACGCCATGATCCAGCACCTCTGTAGCCATAGCGAGCAGCTGAGCCTCGTTTTTCCCGGTTTAAAGAAAGTCCAAAGGAGCCCCGTCTGCGACGCATCCTAGACCTAGGCCAACAAACACCTGCTGCAGTTACCCTTTGACGCCTACGTTAATCACGCGACATGTCACGCCTAGCTAAATTCGTTCGCGAATGGGAGGCGGCGATGATCGATCAGCGCTTTTCTATCTCTCTCAATGCCACTAGATCAGAAATTTTTGCCTCGTGAATAACAGATGTCCTCAACTTCCCATGTAACATGATGAATGAACTCAGAAGCCAATGTTATGGGCGTTTGCGGACGTTATGTACAATTTCCACCGGGGGTTTTAGACCTGGCAAATGAATGGATGAGCATCAGCTACCAGATGAGTCGAAGGACAGTCAATACCAGGCCGAAAGGGCGTGGACAAGGAGACAAACTCATGGATGTGGCTCATCTTCTCAAATAGCACAACTGCTATGGCGCCGTCTTGTCCAGCGTCACAATGAGTCGACCTTCCTAAAGAGTCCTAACTTCTTGGCAACCTCTGAAAATCCTACTGTAAACCTCAATGCTTCTTCTTCAAGTTCAAGCGCTCAGAACTAGGTACAACTCCATGTCGCATGGACTTCTTGAGCATAAAACCAGGTTTATATGTATTTGCACATATCTGCGATTGAGCCAGATTGACAGTCTTCGGTATGGCCCCAACATCAACATTTTCTTGATGCTACTGGATCCCTCGCGAACCACAAATGTTATCGATCTCCTCACGCAGCATGATGAATTAGCTCAAAAGTCAAGGCTTTGAGCGCCTGGAGGCACTACAATTCGCACCGTGGATTTTGGACCCGGCAAATGAATGAGTGAATGAGCGCCACTTACGAGATGAATGGAAGCATCAGTGGAAGGACAACCAATGCCAGACCGACAGGGTGCGGACAATAACAGTACAGTATCGGTTCCCGCTCGCTTCCGAGCTGTTGCTGACGAATATTGTACATACCCATACAATTCATGGACGCGGCTCGTCTTCCCGAGCGCTGGTCGCGTTCCATCGAGGCGGGCATGAGGCGTCACAACCAATCGACCTTAAAGGCTCCTAGCTTCCCGACAATGCCCCCCTGCTCAATGCATAATGGCCTTTGTCCTGCTGCTCGTATTTTCCGCTCTCACAAACAGTGCTCCTACTATCAACCTGTCAAACATGGATCCTCATCTCTCCCACCCCGTTCTTCGAGATGTTCCTAGCAGTCCCGAATTCGGACGCTATCGAACAACACTTCAAATCATTTGGGCCTGCCTCTCCACCATATTTGCTTGCACCTGGGTCGCTATTCACCCTAACATTCCCGGTCATCGCGACTCGTGGTTCCGAAATTTCAGGAGGAGAATCACCTTGATGACTGGTGCAATCGTTGCGCCGGAGTTCATCCTACTCTGGGCATTGCGGCAGCGGAGGGCGGCTAAAAGAATTAAAACAGCGTTTAATAAGGACTGCTTTGGTGATGGTGAGCTCTTGACGTCTGATACGCTAATAGTAAAATTCGTCACTGATCACTGAGGTTTTCATCCAGCTGATCCTGACGATGTCAAGTACACTTCACAATTCTGGCAGTTGTTCGAAAGCCCCTCTCCAGCGCCAGTGCCAGGTTGGACGCTCGCACACGCATTCTTTGTACAGATGGGCGGCCTCATGTTATACCGTGATGGAGAACCGGTCAAAGTCCTCACTTTTGAGCGGCTAGTCCGGTCGATTGAAAGCGGCGAAGTCGATATCCCTCAAATATTCGTAGAGGACATCAACGACAAGAGTAAAGGAGATCTTCTTAGCAAATCAGTGGCTATCATTCAGACGCTGTGGTTCGTTGCTCAATGCATCGCTCGCTGGCGGTCTCACCTGCACCTGTCCGAATTGGAGGTCCTCACATTGGGCTTTGCGGCGTTCAACGCTTACCTTTACAAGACCTGGTGGTCAAAACCCCAGGGAGTTATAGTTCCTATTAGGGTCGCATGGAAGCAACCCCCCCAAGAAGATCCCGTCGTGACTCTTACTGAGTCCCGGAAGCTTATATCTACAATCGCCGACAAGAGTAACGAGAGTCAGATAAAGGACGCCCAGGAATACTTATTCGACAAAGGAAGCTCGTACTTTCCACAATTTGCTTGGCCTCTGTGGCGCGGCGAGCTTGATGAAAGGTGCAAAAGTATCGCCCCGGGCCACTTCCTCCACCGCGTCTGCTACTACATTTCCCTCCCAATCTTGGTTTTATTCATATTCTGCCACTGGATCGTGCGTACCGGTGCGAAGACCATATTGGCCTGGCGCTATCCCTTCAAATTTGGAGCCGAAGAAGTTTTTGCCGTGGTGGGCAAGACACGAGTACCGATGTTCTACGCCGAGGACTACGAAGACTTGAAAAGGAGGCAAGCGTTCCGGATCACTGTCATCGGGATCTTATTTGGTGGAATTCATTTGATACAGTGGTCGACCCCGTTCCCTTCCCGGGTTGAATGCCTGCTTTGGAGAGTGTCTGCTGTATTGATTACGGCTGGGCCACTCTTGGTAGGCATTTCTCAACCTTTATTACGAAAGCAAGTTAGAGCTTTCCTGGAGAACTCACTTAAGTCATCGGAGTGGGTGTCTACCCCCAACCTCAGGATCTGGCCACAAATTGGGTGTTATGCGGTGGGGGCTTGTGGATCTATTTACATCTTTGCTCGTCTGATTCTGATTTTTTTGTCGTTCTTTACTTTGCGGAACCTTTCCGAGGATGTATACCGCGACATCCAGTGGTCTGAGGTATTTCCGCATGTTTAATCAAGGTAGACGCTCCATATCGTTACGTTCTTCGCCAGGGAGTAGGCTTCTACTTGTTTGTAGCATCTTGAGTGTACCCATTTCTGACCCTTCGCTTCGAGTACTGAGACCATTTGGCATTAAGCCCTCCGAGTTATTTTTGATCTTGATATTACTTTCTTCACTTCACCCAAAGGATATCCATGCCACACCTAAAACACACGCGTGTTATAGACAGCGATATCGCATCAGTCGTTTTGTGATCCGAGAATCTCTAAGCTTAACCTCTTCGGTCGACATGTTAAAGTCGTAGAATAATTAAATGCTGAAATTTAGTCAGTGGGTCGATGGCGTAGTTGGTTATCGCATCTGTCTAACAACTTCTCCGGCGATTACCTGGTTGGTTCACAGAAGGTCCTCAGTTCGAACCTGGGTCGACTCAGTTTTTCTTCAACAATTTTTGTTGACTTAAATCGTGATTGGTTGATGATACTCCCATACGCTGCTTTGACCACTTGTCGATCCAGACTCGCACCTTTGCGGCCTAGGGGCCATTGTCAGTCACCATGATCCAGTGGTGTCTCTCATTAGCAGCCATTTCTTTGCCAGTCTTATTCTGTCTTCGTATTCTTGTCAATGGACCATCGACGCAACATCTGCAGATTTCTTGCTTCCAGAAGCCATGGCGTGTATACCCCCCACCCGCTCGCGCGACTCCTCGATTGTTTTGAAGCAATGCCGGCTCGGGTTTCCGCCAAGCGCTGACTTCCGAAGGAGACCCTTCTGCGTCATTCGTGTTGTTCACTGGGAAATTATCAAACCCCACAAATACACACGCGCGAAGAACCCTATCGTGGAGTTGGTCATGCCAAGCTGCGAATTGTGGCCATCATTAGCGCGAAGCTTTCAACGCCGCCGGAATGTCACATGCGGGCGATATATATAAGTACTTGAGCCTAGGCTCCCGGTTTGAAGGAAAGCAAGAATGGTTTCATTCAAGATCCTTGCTGGTGCTTATACGGAAGCTTTCGTTGCAACTTACTTGTTCGATCCAGACGCAGCCTCACTCACTGTGGCGAGTCATTCTCCCACAGGAGGCAACTGTTCATGGATAACTCAACACCCTACTAACGCCAGTATCCTCTAGTAAGTTCTTAAACCATACCCTATATCATGCATGATACATAGACGCGCTTCAAGCTCTGTCAACGAGGTCTCTCCAATTGGCGCTGTGCAGTTGTTCATCATCCTCCCGGATGGATCACTGTCGGCGCCACAGGACACAGTTTCTTCTGCTGGCGATCGACCAGCATTTGTAGCGGCACTTTCTACGGGTCAAGTTGGCGTGATGAACTTTAACGGTGGAAATGGGCTGTTTATTCCTCCAACATCCGACTCTCCCCTCGATTTTGAGCGGAATGCCCCGGTCATCACCTTCCCCACCAAACCCAACACCGTCTCTCACCCACATATGATATTGCAGCACGGGAATGAAGTACTTGTTCCAGATTTAGTGAGCCCCTTGAACTCTCGTCCAGATCCTCCAGTTGCCAGGGTCATTAAATTTGAATATTTAGGGACAAGATACAATCTGGCGGCTAGCTCAAAACGGGATGAATCCTGGTTCGTTTGTAATCCAAGGTTCTATTCCGCAGCCAGCTGGGAGTGGACCACGCCATATCGCGATATTTGGTAAATTGTTTTCTCTGGCTGCCAAAGGAACTGTTCATGAACCTGCAAAAAAAAAACAGAGGACAGGCTATTTACCTTACACGAAACTGCTTCGACTTTGACCGTACAACCCGTACCCAAAGCACCAAACGGAACCTCTACCATCCTCTCCTCCATTTCAACTCACCCAGTCGAGAGCAATCTCCCAGGGGCCATCTTCGCAGCCGCCGAGATCTTAATTCCCAAGCCCACCAAGCGTTTCCCCACACCTTACATATACGTATCCAACAGGAACACCGGAACAGACCTTGACCCTCGTGGAGATTCCATTGCCATTTTCGAGCTATTGGGCAAAGGGACAAAGAACGAAAGACTTCGACTTGTGAAACAGGTGTTCACAGGGTTGGAACAAATCAGAGGGATGGAGATTGGGCCTTCGGAGAAAGGATTAGAGGAATATTTGATTGCTGCTGGTGTTGCTGGAAGTGGGGGTGTGGTGATGTTGAAGCGAGTTGATGGGGGGAGAGATATGGAGATTGTGGTAAGGAATTTGGATATTTTGAATCGCTCGACGTTTGTCTGGTTGTAGGTCTGGGACATCCAAGGACGGTCGGTTATTTCATATTATCCAAGATGCTTTTGTTCCACGGATAATATTTGTAATGCGAAGTAAATTCTAGGACCCTGGCATCTCTATCTACGCCACGAGAAGGCCAGTAATATCGAGGTTCTCTTTCCTAAGCAGCACGAGGGTTCGAAGAAGCGTCCAATTTGATGATCCCTGCCTTTCGCCAATTGCAGAACTATCGACAGTATGTTGGACGCTGAGAGCCCTGGAGTAATGCTTGAGGTAGGTTTGCGAGTAGAGAATAAGAAGTTAAGAATTATACAGGCCACATCACACTTAGCTACTGTTACGCGCCTCCTTCGGGAATTCAAAACACGGGCCTGCATCAAAAACTGTTGAACCCAAGTCTCTTCATGCTAGTCGTGATAACCTTCAATTATTACTTCGTTTTCATCAACGAGAAAGCACATCGACAAAAACAACTCTATTAATCTCTAGCTAGATTAAACGCAAAAAACGGGTATAACTCATAAAATCATCCCCTCACATCATCTACCTCGGAAACGCACCCGGGATACTCTGCCTTTCCCTCCTTCTCTCCGGATGATGCCAATACGTCCCATACCTCGACGTCCTTACCGGACTCGTCACTCCACCAGGCGTAGCAGCCGTCGAATCCGTACTAATCAACGAAGCTATACTCTGTTCCAATCCCCCACCCCCACCAGCACCACTCCCACCATTTGCACCATTCCCTGAATCCCCCGAATCATCAGCATGTTGATGATGGTGAGGATGATGATGATGTTCCTCGTCACTATCCCCATCATCATCGTCATCAGCGAGGTCGAGCCAATCTTCAGCGTTATCGGGTAACATAATCACACCCGACGCATGATCAAAACTCAATCGATGGTGTAACGTCTGCGAGGACGGCTCTCCCGCTCCCGCTGTCGTATGCCGTCTCGTCGGAGCACCAGGACGAAGATCACCCCACGGATTCGGTACAGCCGTTGCATCCGTCGGAATCTCATTCAACCCAACTCCACTCCCCGAAGGCGGCGACGTGCCAAAATCTTGACTCCCCATCGGTCCACCTCGAGACCGACTACGAAGAGTGCTATTATACCGTTTGCGGAGCGTCAAAACGACAGCATGTCCGTTGTTGGCTTTGGCTCCGTTGGTGTTAAAGTGTTGGGGTGGGTAATGTTATTGTGGTTGATGAGCGTTTGTCCTTTTTTAAGTGGGAGCCAGGGTTCAGGGAGGACGCCGTTGAGTGCTGGGTGGCCGTATCGTCGTTTACCGGTGCTAGAAAGGTTTTGAATGAGCGTGCCGGAGGAGGAGAGGGTGTAGACACTTACTTTAAGACACCAGTGTACCAGTTTGCCATAGGAGGTTGCGACTACCAGCAACAATCAGTGAACTCGATCTGACAAAAAGATGATTTAGGAACTCACATAATCCGTACGCTCATCCTCAGGCGCAACATAAAGCGTATCATCATTCTGCGCATACCGCCTCCTATTCAAGTTACTTTTGTTCACTCCATCAGTAACCCACCAAAACCAAAAACACACACAAACCGCTCACCTCTGTGACCAAGTAACAGGATGCCCAGCTCTCAACCTCATCACATCCGCCGTCTCCTCACCCCTCTGCACCTCAAACACCGAACTCAGACTAACATACTTGCTCAACGGTTTCAATTGCTTATCAATATACCATGACCACGCCATGGTGCCGAAAAGTAATGGTACGAGAAGCGATGAGAGGACCCATGATTTGCGTAAGGTGAAGATACCGGTCATGAAGAGAAGGAAGATGATGACGCCCCAGATGAGGCGGATGAATGTGATAGGCCAGGCCTGGCCTTGGGATTCGTAAGGTTTGTAAAAGACTGGAGTGGAAGAAAGGTTTTAGTTAGAGGAGGCGAGGAAGCGAAGAAGAGGGGGAAGACGTACCAAAGAGGAGCTTGTATTTGTAGACGACGTATCCGACGCCAAAGTAAATTGCGCCAAAGATGACGATGAGAGGTTGTTGTACGCTGTACAACATCGTAATCACAAACATCAATATCGCTTGAGGATACACCGCGCCATAATTAATCATCGGTGGTGCATTCAGCTCTGCAAAGTCTTTGGAACAAACCACCATCAGCCACATAAAAAGAGTCATCGCCCCGTAGCTCGCTCACCTCTCGGCGTCCTAGTCCAAAACAACCTAAACACCGCTCTCGGAATAATCACACCCAGATTCAATAACTGCAACGGCATAATACCCAACCCCTGCAAAATAACATAACTCAAAAAGAACCTCCGCGCTTGACCTGCTTGTAATGCCAATGCGAGTTTTTCGGGGACTTTGGCTGGGGTGTTGGCGAGATCACGGACGAGTTGCCAGTAGGTCGTTGCAAGGAGGAAGATGAAGACAACATTGATGAGGAGGAAGAGGAAGTATCTATAGTGGAGTTTGTAAGTATGTGGGTGTGGGTATGCTTTGGGGGGACGTACTTTTTGAGGAGGGAGTATTCGACCCAGCTACGCGCTTTGTAGCCCTGTACATACGTCAAAGCTACCATAAATTCGTCAGCCATCCCAGCAAAACCTCATATTATTTCACGCTCACCTTCTAACATAAAAGGCAACAAAGCATTCAAAGTAATCATCGCAACCGAAGGCAACGAATTCTGAACAATAGCTCTAATCTTATCGTTCGCATCAATCAGCCTCCCAAGCCATGGCATGGCTTTCTTAATCTCTCTGTAACTCAATAAACTGGCGAGTCCAGTTATAGGAATGAACCAGAAGAAGAGAAGAACACCCATGAGGAGGAGAACGATGATGTCGCGCAGGCGGATGACGGATGTTGAGGGTGTCATGTTTGCCCAGACGATGTCTCGGGGTTCTGGGGCGGCGTAGGTGGTTAGTTGGAAAGGGCTGGATGCGTGTGCTGTTTGGACTGCGATTTGCTATTAGGAATAAGGGTGGGATTAGGTGAGGCGGGGAAGGGAAGGGGAGGAGGAACGTACGGCGCTGGTCATTTTTTCGAATGTGACGAATGCGGAACCTGTAGCTTTGAATCTACCCATTCTCCGTTTCTTTTTGACGAGCTCGTCAGCTTCTTTGAATCTCTTTTCGAGATACTCTAAAGCGTCGACTTTGGGCTTGAACCAACCTGGCCGGAGGGTAGGTCGAGGTTTATGAGGGACGACGAGTTTGGTGGGTGCGCCACCTTCGACATCGGTATCGATGAGTGGCATAGCACTCGTCTCAGGATCGTATTCTTCCACTGTACTCGGATTACCGACATAATCGACCCAAGCTCTCTCCAGCTCGAGCAACCGCTTTGTTCGCAAGTCGATCAGTCCCTTCAGACTACCAACCTCGCGGCACACGGTAACACTCTCCACTGCAAGATCCATGTTTTCAAAGTACTCTGCAAGTGGGCGTTCGCCTTGGAGATGCTTTGGGAGGTCGGTTACGAGAACTGTACGTGCCGGAATGGAATGTACGAGTTCGAGAGAGAAGAGTTGACGAGAGCGGATGAAGCGGCGGTAGTTCTTGTAGATAAAGTGGAGAGCGAGTAAAGTGAAGAGGTAGGTAAAGGCGAGGTGGACGGAGAGGTAAGAGTCTGCATCACTGATGAGCCCGAGCCAGTCTTTACCAGGAAACGGAAACGTTGTATTGGGTTGTCCTCCTCCCGGAGTGTCGTTCACTAGTCGTCGGTTGGCATATATAGATGGACTGAGGAAGAAAGAAGGCCAGTCATCTCCGGTCGTAGGCCAGTCATCGTCGTCACCGAGATCCAAGTCCCTATTATTCTACCCAAGAGTTCAAAATTAGGCGATGACATCAGAGGGTGATCTAACCAACCTTCCAGTTAAGCGGCATAAGAATGGTGATTGCAAATATTGAGCAAACAGAGAAGAGTTGGAATGCTGTTTTGAAGAAGTTGAGAAGCTAGATGGTCGTTAGCCGAGACTTTGGAGAAGAGAGATGCGGGATACGAACGACGGCTGCATCGAGACCGACTATCTGAAGAACAGTAAACTCAGAGGTACGGATTGTAGGCATTATCCAGCCAAAGAAAGCCTGGTGTGCATGAGCCTCGTGTGGTGAGAACCCTGCGCCACGGTGAGTAAGAGTTCCCGAGAAGATATATACATATTGGACTTGCCTTTGAGCTTTGTCCGGGGAGCAAAGAGCAGTGGCCATCGTGTGCGACAGTATGAAAAGAGGAGAAAGGAGATGATTCCGATGGACGCGGAGATGGTGAGCTGAGCTGTGAACCACGGGCCCTCAAACTTTTCTGTTCATACCGTTAGGAGTGTGCATGTGAATTAAGTTGAGTGCACCTACGCATTGGGGGTGAGCCTGGAGGCAGATGGCTGTCATCGCCGTCACCACCGTCCTCGTCTGGGATGAGAAGGGCTCTGAGAAGGACGAGAAGGTGCTGCATGGTACTATGTAGAGACTTGGAGAGAGCAGGAGGGCTGTCAGTAAGCGCGATGCTTGGCTGAAGCGTGTATGCCAAATAAGGAAGGCCATAAATAGCCCCAAAGTCTTTACACCTCCTTCCTCATCCTTTTACCATATTGCCCTCCATGCCTGTCCGCGTCTCCAACCTGCCTGCTATCAAGAACGCCCCTCTTGTTGGTCTCGCAGAGGGCAATGGCACCTTCAACAACCTCCATCTCGCCGGTCTCGTCGTCACCGTTCCTTACTTGCTCAAGTATCTCTTGCCCGTCTTCAACCGAGGCGGTTTCAAGACTTACCTCTTCCTTCTCGTCGTCTCTGGTGTACCTACCATAGTTGCCTACTGGACCGTCATGAGCCATGTCGGTGGCCGTCGGAATGAAAAGGTGGTCTTGCCTGGCAGGAACATTGAAGAGTACATTACTATCAAGGACGAGGAGCTCAAGCAGCTCTACAAGGGAAAAGACAAGATTCCCATGCAGATCTTCCACGACGCGTACTTTGACGGCAAGATTGACTTCAACGGTTCGTGACGCGTCGAAACTTGCTACTCAACTTGAACTCACTCTATTTCCCTCAGGTGATGTCCTGGACATCATGGAGCAGCGACATGACTGGGCCAAGTTCAACTTCACTATGGAGTTGTTTAAATATGTCTTCACCGTCCTCATCCCCGTGGTTATCTCCCACTCTCAAATTCAGGATGAGGAACAGGTTCGCGACCACTACGACCGTACGTCTTCAGCCACTTACGCGATGCGACCCTTACTTAATATCCTATTCTAGGAGGTGATGACTTTTATGGCTGGTTCTTGGGTCCACGTATGATCTACACCTCGGGTATCATTCGCAACCCGGATGTTGAAGAGTCTCTCGAGACCCTTCAGGACAACAAGCTCGCTGTCGTCTGCAGCAAACTTGACCTGAAGCCTGAAGACCGTCTCCTGGATATTGGTTGTGGCTGGGGCACTCTCGTTGCATACGCTGCCAAGAACTTTGAATGCGACGCGACGGGTGTTACTCTTGCAAGAAACCAAGCCAAGTTTGGAACAGACCGTATTGAAAAGAACGGCGTACGTGTACCAAATTCAAATCTAAGCTTCCACGTTGTTGACATGTGTCTTCCAGGTCCCGGCATCCCGAGCCCGTATCCTTTGTTCGGATTACCGTGATATTCCTGCTGGCACTACGTACACGAAAATTGTTAGCTTGGAAATGGCAGAGGTATGTCGTTCGACTAGACTTGTAGTTTATTTATAATCGTCCCTGAACTCGACCCTGCCTTTTTTAGCATGTTGGTGTCCGCCGTTACTCTCAATTTTTGAGCCAAGTCTATGACCTTCTCGACGATGATGGTATCTTTGTGTTCCAAGTTGCTGGTATTCGTCCCGCGTGGCAATACGAGGATCTCATTTGGTACGTTAACATGTCCTTTAAATGAATTCATCTATTAATCCCCATCCAGGGGTCTCTTTATGAACAAGTATGTCTTCCCCGGTGCCGATGCCTCTTGTTCTCTTGGCTGGGTGGTCAACAAGGTACGCTCCCTACTCCCTTCCCTTAGCATAGCCTTACCTCCTTTCCCCAACAGCTCGAAGGCGCCGGTTTCGAAGTCAAAAACATCGATGTCCTCGGTGTCCACTACTCCGCCACCATCCACCGCTGGTACATGAACTGGGTGTCGAACAAGGAGAACGTCATCAAAGCCTATGGTGAACGGTGGTACAGGATTTGGGTCTTCTTCCTGGCATACAGCACGATCATCAGTCGTCAAGGGAGTGCCTCGGTGTTCCAGTTTACGTTGCATAAGAATTTGAATGCGTATCATCGTGTGGAGGGTGTTAAGAACCACTATTCGATTCAGGTGAAGCTTGATAAGGAGCCCGAGTGCGTTATTATTTCTTTTCTTATATTGGTTCAAGGCTGATATTGTTAATAGGCTCATTGAGTAAATGATTTCCCCTCTTAAAATGTCCACAACAACGTTGTCGCTGCTTATATAGAGGATCTTGTCACGAACCGTCTGTCCCGCTCATGGGTTAAACAACATCAAAATTAATTTACTATCTACCCTTAGAGAAAACTACGTGTGGTCCATGGACATGATAGTTTAATGCTTTATACCCTCCACTACTTCATTTTCTTTGCCATTCGTTTGACGCAGTCTTTCGTTTCTGTTTTGCTTTTGGTGATTTGATGGATCCACATTGGATGTATTTTGTGTACTTCTGTTGTGCCATCGATGATTGAATATACCCTTCGGAAGCGATTTTTGAGGGTTGGGGGTGATTCGCTTGCTTGGTTTGAACGCAAATGTAGTGAGCCGTTCTGGATCGATACGACGGTGTATATAGCCAGTACATAATCGGGTTAAGGAATTGAGGTTATCTTATAGCCCTGTTACTACAGGATGGGGTCCGTTCTGTGAGGGACTACATCAGTGCTCAGGTGCTCGTGGACGTTACATACTCGTGTTCAACCCACAATTTGATACTTCTACAACATTTCTGAACACGGCGCCCTGCAGTGGGAGAAAGACGGGCGAGAACCACGACTACAGGCATACTTCCAGAATTAATTTTTTTTAAAAGGAAAAGGAGCCGAAAAATGTAGGGGTATACACATAAGCATTTGCACCAACGGAACGAAAAGATAGAAAAGCAAGGATGCTAGGTGTTATCCCACAAGCAGTCATGCGCATAGAAGTTATCTGGGAGGTGTTTGTGGAAAGGAGTACGCCTCTTGTTGCACTGGTTGTTTCGCGTTGGACGCCTGCTTGGTATTGGGCAAAAGGTACATGGTCCTAAAAACGTCCATAAGAGTGGATGAGGATCACGCTGATTGAAGGCGCTCATAAAGTATAATCGTACCCTGCAACTGGACTTTCTAATGAAAGGATTACTCGATGCGAACGGCCTGGGGGTAAGTACGAGGGACCTGTCGTGTTAGATGGTATGAGCGTGTTGGGCTCATATCATCTACGTAGGACGTACCAAGTTGGGGCGTCATCATTCCCTTTGCACCCTCGTCGAAAGTTCCACGGGAACCATCTTCTTTAAGCATTATAGTCGCCAATTGAGACGTAATGACAACCTATGCATTTCTTCAATGTCCCTCCAAAAAACCACCAGGGAAGGTAAGAAGTAACATACGGTGACATTACGAACGGCGGAAACTTGAGTAAGGATGTGTTTAACTTGTTCAAGGATACCTGATTTGAGGCGGGGGTTGGGTAAAGTTGAAAAAGGGAAGGATAGGGAGTTGAGGACGAGGAGCGAGACTTTTGGCATTGAGTCGAGTATGGTGTTGATTGAATGCAAAAAGACCATGAGCTCCGTTGCGTTTAATATTCGGGTGAAGTGTAATGAACTGAGAAGCGTCGTCGTCGTCGTCGCCGCCGTGGAACCAGCAGCAGAATGGATAAGCTGTTTGCGAAGATCTGAGATGGACGTCATATTTTGACAATCTAGCCAGGGGAATGAATTTAGTAAAGTTGTAATAACACACATTTCGTAGAGGTTACCGACGAAAATGGCTTTTTCACCAGCTTGGAGGACAGAGAACGTGATATCAATAGCGATAGTTTCTTTAGGACACCCAGGTGGACCAGATATCTCAAGAATATGACCATGCACGAGTCCTCCTTTAAGCAGCTTATCAAGAGGAGGCCAACGGGTAGTAAACTTGCGTGTTGAATTAACGATCATGGCGAGACTCCGAGTCAAACTATTAGGTACACCAGGATGCTGTGTTGATGGGTTTTGTGCTTGTTGTAAAATGTCCTCTGCCTCTGCAGTGGAGATGTTCAGGTCTGTAGTTTTCGTGAATAGAGAGTTGTCTGGTGGATTGATTGCTTCATGTACCTCGGGCGATTGAAGCTGAAGGAGTGGAGAGGAGATCTTGTACGGTTTCGTATCCGTTTTTGTAGAGCGCGTCTTTTGTTGCTTTTGATAGTCTTAGCGATAATATTGGGCGTGCAGACATCGTGTTGGTTGGAAATAAGTGGACAGAGGACGACAGAGCGTGTCAAGGGTAAGAGAGCCTGGACCACGTGCCACCTTCGGCACCATTATATCGGGGCAAATCTTTGGACCAAACGCTTGATGCCCATTGTTCATTGTCTTGGTGTAGTTGCGCGTCCGCTGGTCGCTCACTGTTGACACTGAAATATCATAGGTATGTTTGTACTCCAAACAACGGCTGGGTCAAATGAGCTGTTGTGTCATCAGCCACACCGCGACGATGATCATTGACGATGTTGCTACTCCCATTTACCAGATAGAGAGGCTCTCTGAGATGCCGAGCAGTTCCTCGGATAGTGCTATATTATACATGGGTCCCCGAGTCTTTTATACACAGACTCGTTGATGGGTCGATGATTGGTTTCTGCTGGCGGGTGCCCTTCATTTCATGAAACTGATGAACAAAGATCGCAGCACAAAATGGACTCAAACTGATCTTGATGCTGATCCTCCGACTAGCGGGTTAAAAGGTCAAAGATTGACTAGGTATCAACAGTACACTGCACGATGTTCCCAACTTTGCTTGTATCAATACCCGGTTTCTCCCCATTTGAAGTGAGCCGAGAACTTAGCATCCGACTTCAAACTACATACGTGCGTCACTCCCTACAGAGTTTGCAAGTTTTCTGTTTTCAGGTCACGGTAACACCATCTTCCTCTGTGGCAGTATCTATCCGGTTCGTCAGTCATTGCAACCATTCAGCTCCTCGGAACTCATGGAGGTGAATCAGGTTCTTTGTTATGCATCTCGGTTTATGAGCTCTTAGCTTGCCTACCACGAGAGGTCGGTCCTGCCCCTATTGTATCGGTTTTCATTGGAGGGTGGCACCTTAGTTCGACGACTCATCCGCTCTTACAACAATAGGTTCGAAGTATTTGGCAGGGTAAATGGGTGGCCATCAACTTTATGTATCTTTATTGTCGATATGTACCTCTCCTCGCAATCGCTCTGGTTATCGGTGCGCACGTCGTCAAGTCGATTCGAAAGGTCCATTTACTTACAAGCCTCTCTCGTAGGGGTAACAAATCTCGAGGTATGACTGCATTGTCCTAGGCCTGCGAATTACCAAACCTGAACAACAAATATAGGGTGCATGCGAATACACGATGAATTTTTTCATATGTAAGATATCACTGGTATCATTCTATATCGAAATAGTGCTCATGGAGCTGATTGTCCAGGGATCACCTTCAGTAGCTCGGTAATCGCTGAAAGTGAGTGTCTAGACTTTGGTGGATTCAATGTTCGCTCCAACCAACTCCTAGTTTGCTTCATGCTCCGAGCGTATGCTTTGTGGGGCATATCACCCTTTGCTGCTATATTTCTCTTTATATTGACCCTTGTAAGCACTAACCCAAAGCTCGGAGTCTACGAGACTCATATAACTGGTAAAAGGGCATGATCGCTGCGCTGGTAGTTATCGCGCTTAATCTACCAACGCTGAATAACGCCGGCAATGTGTTTAGCTCCCTTCATGCGACGCAAAATGTTAATACCAACGCCACAGAAACACCATTCACGGCCGTTGTTGCTGTTTGCTTTACATCTGAAGGTTCTCTCCCCGGTTCAGTCACTGGGAGTTCAATTGTGCTCCTTTGCGTTGATGCTAGTAAGTGAGATCACTAGATCCACATATACCTTTCAGTGTGACATTCCGCGTTATCATCTTCAGTTGTTGCTCTAATGGTCATTTCGGCAAAGCAGAAAAGGTTCCGTGCGCACGGCACCAATCCTCTGCTGAAGAGGATCTACCAAGATTCAATCGTATACTTTGCTTGTAACTGCTGTGAGCCATCACGAATTTTACTAGTTGCTGTGCTTATCTGACTTCTTGTTTTTATGAAGTGGTTATGACAGGATCAATTGTTATCTCTACAAAACTCCCCACTGCATCTATTCTAGCAACCCGGTGAGTGCTGAGCGAATTTCGCTAGATTACCCCGCCCTTCTCACCAGGTCCTGCAATCGGATACCTGACAGGTTTGGTAGTGTTCTGACAAGCATCATAGTAAGCCGTATGATAATCGGGCTGAAAGAACGTGGCAACAACGCGTCCTCGTTCAGTCAAGACATCGTTCAGTCGACCTCAGTCTCAACGATCCAGTTCGATCTTCATGATGAGACCTTAGATTATTAGTCAAGCCGTTAAAATCTCGGTCCACGGCATGAAATTCAGTGTAATGAACCGGTAAATGAATCATACAACTGAGTGTTTCCCTAGGAGGTGATGGAGGATATGCTTAATTTTGCATAGGCTTAAGTGACCGATTCTGGAAAGCTGAGGAAAGCGCTTACATACGTTGGTTTTGGAGCCTGTGCCGAGCCACTGACTCTCTATCCTGCATGTCTCTGGACGGGGCAAATGGCTTGCTCATCCAAAGTCCTACTTTGAAGTCTGAACCACAAATCTAGGTCAAGTATAAAGCCTCTCTTTGCGGTCGATCACTCCCGCATGCCACTACTACTAATACGTTCCAAGAGAATTATTGGATGAATGCAGAAAAAATGAGGCGTAAGACTAGTCGAGGACGGCACCTTTTTGGTGTATTGTACAGAGAAGACATGGGTCAACAGTACGGATCCTAAAAGTCGAATCATAAACAAAGAAGTATCAAAGAAGAGGAACAAGGCAAATTCAGAAGCTCAATGGGGATATTTAGATGAGGCCACTGGCCAAGTGTTTGGAATGTAAGATATATGAGACAAGAACTTACACGACGTTCAAGGATGCCTTCGTGTGTCGATGTGCTCATCCTGATAAGGCGGGGAAGGGGAAGGACAGGAAATTGAGGACGAGGAGAGACACTTTGGGCATTGGATCGGGTATAGTATTGATTAAATGTGAAAAGAACTTGAGGCCCGCCACGTTTAATAAGTATTTGAGTGGGGTGGCAGGGCCGCCCCGCCATCCCCTGTAATGAACTGAGGGGGGGTCGTGGTGGCGGCGGAACCAGCAATATCAACAGAATGGATAAGCTATTTACGAAGATGTGAGACAGATGTCAAATTTTAGCAATCTAGTTGCCAAAGGGTTTCAGGAAGTAAATAAGGCTATAATAGTCCGCACCTTGCGTGGGGGTTACCTACGATGATCGCTTTTTTACCTGCTTGTAGGACAGGGAATGTGTTATCAGTGACAGTAATCGTCTCTTTACGGCATTCAAGTGGACCAGATATCTCGAGAACATGGCCATGCACGAGTCCTTCTTTCAGGAGCTTATCAAGAGGAGGCCAACGGGTTGTGAACTTGCGTGTTGAATAGACGATCGTGGCGAGGCTCCATGAGTCAGACCAGGCATGCCAGAATATTGTGTTGATGGGTATTGTGCCTGTTTCAAGATGTTCTCTGTACCTGCGATGGAGATACTTAGATCGGTGGTTTCGTGAATATACAGTTGTCTGTTGGATGAGTTAGCTTGTTTTCAAGTACCTCTGGCGATTGAAGTTGAAGGAGATCTTATACTGTTTTGTGTTCATTGTTGTAGATCGCGTCTTTGGTCGGTTTTCGTGGGCTTGGCGACAGTATAGGGCGTATAGACATGATCGTGTTGGCTGGAGATAAGTGTAGAGATGGTTATTGAGTAGTATTAAGCGTGCCAAGATCAGGAAGCCTGGAAGACCACATGCCGCTTTTCGGTTCCACTGATTTGATTTCGGGGCAAACTTTTTGATCATGATGCTGAGAGTCTCTTGGGTGCCCATCGCTCTTTACCTCGACTTGATGATGTTTGAAGGCTGTTCAACATTCAACTCCCTATGTTTAGCTGTACTCCCGTTGGTTGTTGTCTAAGAACTTCTCTCGGACCTCGGACAATCAGAGTTCGTCTTCAATGCATCAGATGAAATGCCTAATACCCGAGAAGCCCCGTTGTTGAGTAAAATTTCTTGCAGATGCACTGCGTCAAAGGTGGAGTGGAAGCTAATATTCAACATCAATCCTGACTCGGGTCCTTCGGTTCAGAACTCAGAGTTATAAATTAAACGGGGTTAAACAGATTGGTTTAGTAGCAATCTGCTTTTCCCTGAGCCCTCCGCTGTTCATATCTAATATTTCAATGGCGCTCCCGGATCTTATTATACAACCGCAGACTGTTAATGTGGGTCACACACTCTAAATTTTTGCATGTTCTTTGGGTCATACATAACAGTATTTTTTCCAGTTCGTCATATATCTGCTTGCTGACTGTGGCATCAAAATTCACAGTGGTTTCAGGTTCTTTCTTATGCATCTTGGTTTATGACCTCTTAGCTTGCCTATCACAAGAGGTTGGTACCCCATGAATCGTTCGGCCAAAGAAATGTATTGACACCAGTGATAGGTCCGGATGATATGGCGGGGTAAATGGGTTGCCATCAACTTGATATATCTTTATTGCCGATATGTTCCCCTCCTCGCGATCGCATTATCTTTTGGTGCGTGAGCCTCACCCGATTTTATTTCTCATGCTGACAACCCTGTAATAGGAATAACAGTTCATGCGGTACAGTCCAGTCTATCGCCTTGAAGACTGAGCTTAGATCCGCTTACCACTGAACTCCCAAATTGTCAACGTAGGATACCACGTGCAAGTATACGTTGGATATTTTCATGTGTAAGAGAATGTTGGTATCATTTGTAACAATATTCGCTCAGTTGTCCTTGTCTTAACCAGGGATTACCTTCAGTAGCTCAGCAGCCGCTGAAAGTAAGCATCTGATTCAGACGAGAAAATACCTTCTCACCCGGCCTCAGTTTGCTTTATCCTTCGGGTGTATGCGCTATGGGGAACCTCACGCTTTACTGCTATGTTCCTCTCCTTACTAACTCTTGTACGTCTTCACACAAGGCTCAAATCGTTATGGAGTCCTTACAGAATGAATCAAAGGGTATGCTTGCCTCGTTGGTGGCCATGGCCCTAAGCGTACCAACTGTTGTACTTGCACGTACGCTTTATCGTCTATAAACGGCAGACACAATAGGTTAACGTCAAATATTTTGTCTTTGTAGGATCGCCATTCACCAGTGACTGTATCATCGTCAGTGAGGGTTCTCTTCCTGATCTAGTAATCGGGAGTTCAACCGCGCTCTTTTGCGTTGATGCTGGTGAGAAAGAGCGCCCAGCCCACACATGCCGTGCAATATGACATTTTTACAGTCGTTACCTTCATGGTGATCTGGGCAAGGCAGAAAAGGTTCCTTGAGCTCAGAAGCAATATTTTACTGAAAAAGATTCATCAAGATGCAATCATATACTTCGTTTGCAATTGCTGTGAGCTATCATTTCTTGTCGGTGTGCTCACTGCTAAAACGCGTATCCATGTCCGACAACTTTGATTCCGCAAAGTGGTTATGATGGGATCGGTCGTCGTCTGCACTAAATTCCGCGCCTTATCGATTTTGGTACCTCGGTAGGCAGCTTTTTCATTGGAGCCCAGTCCACTGGCACTGTAACTAAATGTTTGTCAGATTTGGTAGTGCTCTAACAAGCATCATAGCAAGTCGTATGATAATTGGGCTGAAAGAACGTGGCAGTAACACGTCCTCGTTCGGCCAAGACATAGTTCAGTCGACCTCAGTCTCAATGATCCAATTTAATCTTTATGATGAGACCTTAGACTACTAGTCAGGTCGTTGAAATCTCAATCCATGGCATAAAATCCAGTGCAATGAACTGCTGGAGGAATTATATAACTGCGTGTTTTGTGGTCAGGAAACAAAGAGATTTACGGGATGGAAGCAAAGAAAAACAAGACGTGAGACTAGTCGAGGATGGCACCTTTTTGGTGTATTGTACAGAGGAGATGTGATGAACACGTCGGGTCGTGAAAGTCAAATCATGAACGGAGAAGTATAAAAGAAGAGGAACAAGACAATCCAGAAAGCTCGATGGGATATTTAGATGGGGTTACTGACCAAGTGGTTAGAACGAAAGATATATCAAGGGGATGGGGACGGGGACTCGCGCGACGTTCAGTCATTCCTTCAAGAGTCAACTCGCTCATCTTTCCTCGCGAGAATACGGACAGGATCGCGTACGAAGTCTTTGGTGACTTCAAGGACCTTTGTTGGCATGGTATCGGAATGGAGGGCGACCTGAGCGTTTTGAGGAAGACGCTGAAAGACTGGAATCTCGTTAGACCAGAGGGGAGGTCAAATGCGTCCTAATGCTTACCCTTGTAAACCTGATCTTTGAATCCACAGGACAGCAGCTTATCTGTTTCAACCAGACAGAATATCTTGATGGTATTTGTTCTCAGCACCCTCCGTCTGATCATGTCAAAAACACGACCGGGCGTTCCAGCGATAACATGAGCACCCTCCCGGAGTTTAGCCATATCCTCGCCCAGTGTGGTACCACCGATACAGGCGTGGCATTTAATATTCATGTACTCGCCCAAAGCAAGCACAACCTTTTGGATTTGCTGAGCAAGTTCACGGGTAGGGGCAAGAATCAAGACCTGCTGAGTGCCTTCGGTGTTCTCATCGAGCTGTAGGTACGAAAATAAAAATCAGAACAGGTGAAGTTTCGTATCTTATCAAGGCGCTCGCCTTTTGGAGGATGGAGATAGCGAAGCTGGTCGTCTTTCCTGTACCGGGCAGAGCCTGGGCGATGATGTCGCGGTCGCTTATGACGGGGACAATAGCACGTCGCTGAATGGCCGAGGGGCGCTCAAGACTTGAAGCTCTCATGAATGAACTTCCATTATCTCGATTGTAGTCCGCCTACCCATAGGCGTAGATTCCGCGCAGGAGCTCAGGCTTCAAGTCCATGTTCTCGAAGCTAAGACGACGTAGCACCATCAGATTAAGTATCTCTGGAGCGTATCATCATGATATCGCACTCACTTGTCTACAACTTGGTCCCAGTTGGACTCGATCTCATCATCCTGAAATTCTTTTCTGTAACAGGATATGGGATGGGCCGGAATGAGAAATTGAGGCGGATATACGCACGTTGACATGAGTTAATATTTATCGATATGTTTGGAGTCGATTTTGCTACGTTTGGGGAAGAAACATATAATGGATGAGTCGGTGGCGATGGTCAGAGACGATAGTAGTGCTAGCGCCTAACGAAGATCACAGATATTTTCGCCCATTATCCGAGTTGGGTCAGGATGGGCTTCCGCGATTCAGTATATGACAGTGAAGCCACGGCCATTTTGGTGTTACTTCTGTATTGTCGGCGAGATGGTCATAAGTGATCTGCGAATCTGACACTATACTTTTGCAATGGCAATCGCTGGAAAAGGCAAAAACACCAGATCAGAGTTCCTGATAAAAGGATGACAAGAGTGGGACTTGAACCCACGCCACCATATGGTGATGAGAAACCCGCGATCGCAGGCAAGCTACGCTTGAGTCACACGCCTTAACCGCTCGGCCATCTTGCCTTGTGAATTAGAGGGATTTGCGTATATATGACCTGAGCTGGCGCTTCTTTGCCTATTTTTAATCAAGGCACTCACTGCCACTTTGATAGACGCCCCTACTGGAAGGATCTAGTACAGTTTTGTACAGAGTGAGCACAGCTCGGGAGTTATGTTAGAGATTATCCCCTAAACTGGCTAAAGCCAGGCGGGTCGGATGACTGAGCTTTCTGTTCCGGGCTGCAGAATGAAGCGCCGAGAAAGTCGGCAAAGGGCATTGTCAGGCAATGCACCCCTTCATTCGGAGTCGGGTGACTGCCGAGTCGGAATCTGAATACATTCCTTGCGGAGGACCACAACCATGCATTTCTCGAAAACATACGCTCAGCTCCTAGAAAACCTACCCCGGAACTACAAGCGAACGCCATTCAATACCGTCAAGTAAGTTTGGCATTAAAAGTGTTTATTTTTATTTTTTTATGGTGTTTCTGTTAGCTCAAGAAAATCATCAATCAAATTGTAAAAGAGCTCTCGTCACTTGGTCTCAGCCCCACTCTACTCCACAAACTACTCGAGAGCCAAGACGGTCAACTCCTAGCTACTTCATTGCAGCTGCAGAAAGATGCCAGTACGACCGTGTCGCCCTCGACGAGTGGTCGTGTGACAGGTTCCGACGAACCCCAGAGTACCTTAATCAGCAGTGGACATGGATTTCCGAGGGTGGTCTATGAATTCAACGGAGAGTCAGAGAAGATAGAACCGCGGCTGCGAATATCTGTGGAATCCCTGGAAGATTTGGGTGGGCTCTTGCGCTCAGAAGGAAAGGACAGGAACGTGGAGCAGAACGAGGCAGATACAAGTTCGCTTGACGATGACTTGGAGGTTATGGATCCCACTGGTTCTGTAGAGATGGACCATAATGCACCTCCTGGTGATAGTCTATTGTGGACATTACAGAAGTCAAGTTCAGAGTGCGTCGTTCGAATGCCAGGCTGTTTTTCGGTTGCTGAATTTATGTGCTCTACCAGGCCTCAGATACCCCTTGAAAAAGATACCCAGGCCGAATTGCGTGAAGTCATTATACCCCTCGTTTCTGACAGCCAGTTCTTTGAGCTACTGTATACTACTCTCGAACACATGTCTGCTCATTTGAAATCTGTTGAGGGCGATTTCATGGCGACATTAAAAAGCCTTTCCACTGCTATTAGTGACACCGCGCGTCCTGCTAGTTCCTCCCATTCTGTTCTGGGTGGGAGTTTTCAGGCATTATCTCCTCTAAAGGATAATGCAGGTGTCATACACGTTCGACAGAGTCACCTTTCCAAGGTGCGTGCTCTTTGGTCTGAATTAGAATGGTTTGTTGACAATACCGCAGAGCGATTTGTATTCATGGAGGGAGATATTTCAGCTTTATATGGAGGCGGAGGTTTTCGAAAGTATGCATGAACAGGATAGAGGAGATCGAAGTGTCGAAGAAAGCGAACGACGGTTGCAACTATTCGCAAAACAAGTCACACAACGAGGTTTGGCTGCTCAAGGCAAATTCAAGCTGAAACAGAGCCGCCGCGCATTGGAAACATTTCTCCAATTAAACGTCTTTATCCTTGATATAAGAAAGGTACCATTTATTTCACCACGACTCTTTATCTCCCGACAAGTCTGACGAACGCTGTAGTTTCAACTCGCCAATTCCGAGGCTACGCGCAAAATCTTGAAGAAGCACACCAAACGAACCGCTCTCGCCCTCCCGCCCGATGCATCATCATCAAGTCACTCATTACCACAACTCGCACTAATACCCCAAGTCCGTTCATTTTCGCTTCCCCGCGCTCTCGTTCAAGCGATCAGCGAGACGCTGCTTCCCATAATACCACATTTAGACGACTACTCCTGCTTAATCTGTACAAGTATTGCGTTTAAGCCAATCAGGCTTGATTGCGGGCACCTGTTCTGTGTACGTTGCCTTGTAAAGATGCAGAAACGTGGGCAAAGTGATTGTCCGATGTGCCGTACGCCTTGTGTCTTGGTTGCTAACCGATGTAAGTGTGAGCTAGTCTCGTCCCTCTTCGCATCTCTGACCTATTCGTGCTTTGTAGCTAACGTCGATTGGGCGCTTATGAACTTTATGCAAGATTGGTTTCCTCTCGAGGCTAAAGAAAAGCTTAAAGCTAATGAGAAAGAGGCCACTGCTGAGGAACTTGCAGAGCTTGGGCTGGACCCGAATGCTTCATGTGTTATCATGTGATTTGTACTAGGTAACCGAACTAACTGTTATACCTCATTATCTGATCTTGCTTTCTTATACTTATTGGGATACGGTCGAATTTGAACTAGCGCCTATATTATCGATTTGTTGTAGCATATATATTCGTATAATATCTTCAATCTTTGTTTTATCCGCTAACCGCCAGTTCACGTTTGTCGAAATCTCCCTTGAGTCCCAGCATTTCGATGGCCAGATTGTTTTATCATTATGCTCCCACTGGACCGAAAGAACTAACGTGAAGTTAATCATATTGGCTGTAGGAAGAACCTTGAGCGGATGACAGGTGCGCTTGTCGCTGGAATAACCTCTTTGCGCCTCAAGGCGGGGAATTCTTGTGCAGCAAACCTTAGATTGATCTAGCGGGGGCTAATGTGATTGGTCTTTATGATTTTCCGTGTATTTCAGTAGCATGCTTTGCCACGATCCCATACCCAGTGTGACGCCCTTTTTTTCCAGTCAAGGTGCCTGAAGCCACGATGTAGAGTGTTCTAATTACGAATTACAGGGGCATTTATCCTTTGGTTTAATAATGTGGCACCGCCTTTATAAACAAAGTTGAAGCTGCTCCTCTACATTCTTGATGGCGAAATAATCAGGACATTCTGGAGAAAGGAGAAAGTCGACAAACGACTGGTGAGTAAAAACAAGACTACCACTAGACCGGCTAATGACATCATAAAGTCTGAACAAGATATTATCCACCATCCTTCTGTCTACCGTTGCGGGAAGCAGGGCCAACTCGGTGATACGAAGGGGCCGCTGCGCATGAATCATGGCGCCAATGATTGCTTTGAACGCCATTATTTCATCGGGTTCTGTTCTATGGATCCTTCCTTGGAAGATGACTGAATACAAGGCATATAATCCTCCCATGCCGTCGCCGTCACCAGTGGGTGCCTGAATAGTCCGACTGATCCAATTGAAACGCCACTGTGGATGACCGCACTCAATGATTCCTGTGACAATTTTTGCCCAAAGGAAAACACCTGCAGCACGAGGTGTGAGGACATTTGCGAACTGTTCGGGCCAGTCGGGGGGTACTGCATCTTCATAAGTTACCGCAATGTCCGTAAAATGTTGGAGGAAGAATGTATGGATATCGGTGAAAGCTTGAGTGTCTGGTGTGACAGAGTCGCCAGAAGGAATATCGACGCGAGTGCTAATAGGAGAAATCGCGCGAGAGATATTGTTTTCCGGTCTGCTGGTCACAATAAGCTTGAAGTTGGAAGGGAGATACTCCCATTGTTCTAGTGTTCGCAGGAGGGCCTTGCGATCTTTTGACAGAGGACCCTCGAGGCCACCACATTCATCTACCCCATCAATGATGAATACAAGAGGGTCGTCGCCTGAGATATCGTCCGAATCCGCTAAGGCTGGTAAAGGCTTTACGACGAGGTCGGTGAATAGAGAGGTACTATCTGCCGAATCGACATCCAGATCTTGTCTTCGTAGCTGCTCAAGAATGGACTGTTGAGCAGCAGGATATCTCGAACTTAGGTCATAGGCTACGTGGCGCCAGAGAACGTTTGGAGTGACGGTGGTAGGTTTGGAACGATCGAAAACAAACCAAGAACCAAGGTGACCCTGATCGTCCAGTCGACCCACGAGACTTACTGCCAAAGCGGATTTCCCAACGCCCGGAGCCCCCTAATCCAGATCACGTTGTGGTTGTAGTCCTTGATCTTGGCGTCGATGTTGGTTAGAATCTCAACGCGGGTGTTTTTCATGCATCCTTCACGTAGTGATCTGAGCTCATCGGGCCACTGGTGTCCGATGAGCGTCGACCTCAGCTCCGGCATATCTGGGCGTTAGTTGGTTGAACGATCGTTCTGGGGAAAAGCCAAACTGCACACCATAACCTAATTGTATGCACACAACAAGGCCACAAAAAAAGTCCTCCTTGTATTCATTGAGCTCCTTTGACAAATTATCAAGGTTCTCATAGTTTGTGTCGTTTGAGAGAAATTGGGCTAATTCAGTTTCTTTTAGTAGGCATGAGAGCGAATTTCTGGGGAAATGAGGTTTACCTGTCCTACTATCAAGCCACTCCTGAATGAAATCTGCTACTTTTCCCATAAGAATAGGAAAGTTGTACATTATTGGTCTCATTTTCCCGGATATCCAGATAGACTTCGCAGGTTGAGCACACTCTATCAGTGTAGCCGTCCCCCTTGCTAGGTCGACCATCTGACCATGGCGTTCACCCTGGATTCTGAGTCGCTGAGAAACTGATAAGTCGTAGCATTATCAGAGACGAGGGTAACGACACACTTGGTAAACTGCCTCAATGCAATTTGATACGGGTCTTGCAATTGGGTGTAACTTGAGAATATAAGTTAGACCAGTTATCCCTGTAATATGAGTTGTCGTACCCTCATGATAATTGCTCGAATCATGGTCATTATCGGATATTCTATCGAAATCGGCCTGCAATCTAAAACACTTTTAAACCTCATCAACTCCTCCCTTGCAGCTTTGATTTCAGAGTCTGCGCTATCCCAGGGGTCTGTTGAATCGATCTTCTGGGCATAGTGAACCTGCGAAAACGTGATTAGGATCGCTTTCAACAGTAATTAAATTAATTGGACCTATTGAGATCCAGGACCCACCACAGCGATGTCGATCCATATCTGCATGCTTGGATGGGCGTGCACCTCCAAGCAACCTAGTACATTCCGTCAATACAAATGGCAGGAAAGTAAAGGGAAGGCCTGACTTTCATGATGAGGATGGAGCCCGTTCTGCAAATGCTGCCAAAGATATTCGAAGGGGATGTTGTGAGTAGCGAGAATGATGTCTCGCCGGAGTCGATGTTTCTTGCGTAGCTGGATTGTTAGTGTAGATCCGTCTAGTAGGTGGCTAGAACCTAGTAATCGTTATCCCCGGTGAAAAATAGTCTGTGAACTCACAAGAAAGATTTAGATGGTAATTTCTGTTCCTTCCCCACTAGATCCGTACGCCTGCTCAGCTTTATTTCATTTGCTTTGTCGAAGCAGCCCTCAACACCATAGGCAATGCAAATTGTTTCATCGAAGTGTTTCTTGAGTAGTACAGTAAATCCTGTGCATTAGGTTAGATGGTGGTTTGTTTGACTAGAGCGTCGCTGGGCTGCACTTACCGAGAATTTGGACATCGTTTTTTGATACCATTGATGAACTGCTTGGAGCACAGTTGTTAGAATTGAGATTGAAGTTTTTGAGTTTGAACGTATGCGCCGAGCAAATTTAAGACAGGATGAGCGTTTCCGAGGAGTTTGTGGGGTCGGGAGACAAAATCATGTTTGTCAGCGTGTTTCCAGTCGGTTCTAGCGCGCCGTCTCAGGAGATGCCGAGTCATGATGATGTTACTGTACCATAGTCTCAGTCTTGTCTCTGAAATGTTCGTGCTAATTCCCGTTCACCTGGACCTGCCCATCCAAACATCACGACGGAATCTACTGACCTCAAATAGTCATTGGTTGCCGATTCAAATTCAGTTATGGCTGTGCTTGATTTCGGCATTGTATCCGAACCAACCCCAGGGTCCTGTACAACCCTGATCAGAAGTACTCGTCATCAATCTGTGAGGACCTACAAGTTACAGATCATTGGATGATCAAATGTGAAAGAGTGGTGAAGCACCGTTGGAATATACCCGATACCTCCAACCACCATTTCTGCAATGGAAAGATGGCCGGGCGGTTGAGGCGTGTGACCCGAGCGTAGCTTGCCGGGTTTCTCATCACCATATGGTAGCGTGGGTTCAAGTCCCACTCTTGTCATCCTTTTGTTATCAGCCCTGGTTTTCTCGCCTTTCTAATGATTTTACTCTACAAGGGCATAGTTATACGTTCACAAATCACCTATAGTCGTCTTGCCGACAACAGAGAAGAAGCGCCGAACTGGTGGAACTTCTTTAGTGTGCAAGTTCGAGCCATTTCTATTTTCCTTATTCCAGTAGTCACTCTCATTCGTGTTCATCAGCTTCGCTGTCATGTCCTTTGACGCACCTTAAAAATCCATCTCTGATAACGGGCCCAAATATCATTGCCATTGGGCGCTCGCTCTCGGTACCATCACCTCTAACCAGCCCCACCAATCCATCGTCTATATTTCTCGAGCGTAGCGATTTAATCTACTCTCAACATATTTATAAACAGTAACTTATGTCAGCATACGTGTATCTCTCCTAGAATCTGCGTATTGGCCCATTTCAAACTCGGTTACAGAGAATGAGATCGAGCCCAACTGGGACCAAGTTGTAGACAAGTGAGCATTTCAGCTTCTTCCTCACTAGACCCTGGTCGCCCCCCATTTCATTACATGTCGGCAGAGGTTCTTGAAGTCACCAAAGAGTTCATGCGTGATCCTATCCGCATTTTTGTGAAGAAAGACGAGTGAGTTAGTTCTTAAAGGCGTCGTTAACGACGCGTGAGTTTTTATCTCAATTTTTATAGAGTATATCTTTTGTTCTAACCATGGTCAGTGACCTCTTCCGACTTTGCGTAGTCCCTGTTCTTTTGTACCTCTTCAATTATGGTTTGACATTCACGGTCTGGCATGCTGACCCATGTCTTATCTGTACAATACACTGAAAAGGTGTCATCCTTCAGCTAGCGTTAAGCCCCTGATAAGAATTAAGGACGATAGTATGCTAAAGTAGGGTCGTAAGAGACCGTTTCATCCGAAAACCGTGCAAACCCCTAGTTGAATTCCTGGATCGCTATTAATTATGCGTTTCGGTTGATTTAAGCATGTCAGCCTATGCGGAATTAAGCATATCCTCCATCACCTCCTCATCGTGATTCTTCTTCAACGCGTCAAGGACCTCTTGAAGATCATCGCCTTCCATTATCCCTGTAAGGTTCTTTAGCGTCAGCCCAATTCTATGGTCAGTGACCCGGTCCTAGAGAAGGCGGTTAATCGTCATAGAGGCATCTAGACGCGTTCCTGCCGTACCTGAGCATAATTATAGGTCCGGATTTTCTCGCTTCGGTCCGCTGTGCGGACTAGATTAAGTCTGGTAGCACGGCGTTCTTCTATTTCGCGCATTATTTTACGGTCCATTAAGCGAGAGCGAAGAACTTGGAAAGCTCGACGCTTGTTCTGGAATTGAGATTAGAAAGGAGAGGGGTGAAGAGTATCGGGAAAGTGGACCTGATGTTGACTCCGTTCGTCTTGCATGGAGACAGTGATACCAGAGGGTATATGGGTTAGTCTGACAGCAGATTCCGTTTTGTTAACGTGCTGAGGAAGTGCCATGAGTGGAAATGAAGAAACATGGACTAAGCAAAGACTAACCTGGCCGCCCGCACCTCGAGCACGCATAACCTCCACCTTAACCTCATCCATAGAGAAAAGGTCATCATTCTTCCCATCTGTCTCTTCCATTAGAGGCAAAACTACTACCGCGACAGTGCTCGTGTGGACCCGTCCACTGGCTTCTGTAGCAGGAACCCGCTGTACACGATGAACACCACTTTCCCACCTGAGGGAGTCATATACTCCCTCCCCCTTGATCTCCATTATAGCATCCTTGATCCCACCGGTTTCCAGATCGTTCTGGGTAACCACCTGTGCCTTCCAACGACTGGCATTCGCGAGACGTTGATACATTCTCAGCATATCTGCAAGGAAAAGACTTGACTCAGAGCCACCAACACCAGACTTGAGCTCCATGAGTGCACCGAGATGAGCGGTTTCAGATGGAGGAACAAGGAGTTGGGGGAGGGTCTCGGTAACACTTTTATTGAGTTGCTCAGTGAGAGTCGTGTATTCCTCCGTGGCTAGGGCACGCATTGAAGGGTCTGAGTCTGTAAGGAGCTCAATTGTCTCGTTAAAAGCCTACTGTTGTGTAACTGCTCAGCACCCTGATTTCCGAGGAGGGAAACGGAGACGCACCTCGCGAGCCTTCAACCAGTCATCCCAAGCGTTTTGGAGCGGCTCGGACTCTTTGAGCTGCCTTAATTTTGCAATGTCATCCGGGGTTGACATTTGGTCTGTCAACTATGGATTTTTTACAATTAGAAATTTGACCTGGAAGGGAGGGAAAACATGTGGAAACTTGCCTGCGAGTACATTGACTGCCGCTCAGTAATACGTCGCTCAACTACGCGTAGAAGTCTCTCATGCTCCTTCTCAATGTTCTGGAGAGTGTTTGCGGGGGCTTGGTTCCCATTAGCCGCTACCACATGTGCTCTTCTGTAAAGGGGAGGATGTCTATGGACGAATGGTCGAAGGAGACGAAACATGAAATTTATGACCGGCGCTAATCACCAAAAATGGCCAGCTGTGATCTGATGCGTGTGCGGACCGGAATAGGGGCCAATTGCCTCCAAACAAATTTATTCATAATAAACCCAACCCCAGCCCCAAGCACCGAGCTCCCATACTGCCTCAAGAGCCCACAGATTTAAAAAGCAACTGAAATAATAGAAGTTCCAAATATACTTGATATACTTAATGCCCGAGCAGCTGAGTAAGGGATTGGTAAGAGGAGCCGCAATGGAGGGAAAAAATGAGTCGACCCAGGTTCGAACTGAGGACCTTCTGTGAACCATCCAACTCGTAGCTGGAGAAGGTGTTAGACAGATGCGATAACCAACTACGCCATCGACCCTTGCTTATCGGAATTTAGCTGCCAACAAGTGTAGCATATCTCTAGTCATTGTTCATTCCATTGAATGAGCTTCGGATTCTAACATAGTCTTTCTCTCTCTGCCACGGAAAGGTGCGCTTGACGCTTTGTGTGGAGTATCAGTCTAGAAACCACTGGCTAACGCATATTGCATCTCCTAGTCGCTTGGGCTGCGTGGGTGGGAGTCTGGTCGGGCTTTGCTTGGTGGCAAAAGGAAGCTGATCCACTTCCTCATCGCGCAACTACGCGAGCATGCACTAAGCTATAGTAAACCTAGCGTCTAGCGTTTTTAAAGGCCATTGGTACGCTCAATCGGCCTTGAGAAAACGGGAGGACTCGACTAGGTTTGCTTATTGCCACCAGGTGAATACCTTTTTCATACTCCGACTATAGTCCTCACTCGTGATTCTTACAGGTGGCGACCTGCTTCGAAGAACCGCTTCCAGGACACCGGATTTGTGCTGATCAGCTCGTTCCGATGAGCTCAGTGTGAACAGGCTATTTATAATCGCCTTCTGGGGGTATAAAACCCACTTGAGTTCACGCTAAGTATTACCACGACCCTTGCAAGCATGCAGCCTTTCAAAATTCTTGCGGGTGGTTATGACGTCTTCGTCACCACATACCTCTTTGATCCCACGACGTCCTCCTTATCAATAGCAAGCCGTTCACCTACAGGAACTGACTGCTCTTGGATATCACAACATCCAACCAACGCTAGTATTCTTTAGTGCGTACAAATATCATGCGTCGCCTCGCCCAGCATATGCTTAATTCTCATGCCCCCTCCATGCCCAAACTGACTTCTTAGTGCCACTAATGAGACACCTTCTGGTGCATTGCAGTCATTCACCATAAATTCCGATGGAACATTATCACCCGCTCAGGATACCATACCATCAGAAGGTGATCTTCCGGCATTCGCAGCAGCACTTTCGACGGGTCGAGTTGGGGTCATGAACTATGACACCGGGAATGGGCGCATTATTCCTACCAATGGATCGCCTCTCGTTTTTGATGAAAGTGCTCCGTTGATTACTTTCCCGCGAAAGCCAGGCACGGTCTCTCATCCCCACATGTTACTCGAGCATGGTGACGAAATTCTGGTTCCCGACCTCGTAAAATAAAATCATTCGTCTACCAAGACTCACCCTTGGCTCAAAATTTAAATCTACAGGGACAGGATACCATTTGGCGTTTGGTCCAGAACCCAGATGACCCAGCATCGTTCACCATCCAAGGATCTATTCCTCAACCGGAAGGCAGTGGACCACGTCATATCGCGATTTTTGGTGGGCCCGCCCTTATTTTCCAGAGGAGTCTCGACTCACAAGCCTTTCAGAGGACCGCTTATACACTATACACGAGCTTTCTTCTACCCTGACCGTTCAGAAAATTCCATCTGCACCGAATGGAACGTCCACAATCATTTCCGATGTTTCTATCGTTCCTCCCAATCCGCCTGCAGGGGCCTCATTTGCTGCTGCAGAGTTGCTCATCCCAGCGCGGACTAAGCGGTTCCCAAAATCCTATATTTATGCATCCAATCGGAACATCGGTGTCCAGGACAGTCGTGGTGATGCCATTGCGATATTCGAAGTTCTCGACAAGGGTACCAAGCACGAGCGCTTGCAGCTGGTCAAACATGTTTTCACTGGGCTTGACCAAATACGAGGCATGGAGTTTGGATCGGTAAAAGACGGAGGGGAAGAGTTTCTAATGGCAGCAGGTGTTGCCGGAAATGGCGGAACGATTGTTCTGAAGAGAATCAAAGGAGGCAGGGACCTAGAAATAGTTGCGAGAAATCTGGAGATTCCGACTCGCACTACCTTTGTTTGGTTGTAGAGCATCGATAACCGGAACCATTGGAACGTAAAGTATCTCTTCCAAGCAACTCGGAGTCATTCGAAACGGGTTTAAACCGGCAGATGTGTATATTTTTTACGTAGTTATTATCAAGACAATTTTTATCCACAAGGAAAACGATGAGGTCGCAACTGGTCGCATGCTCTACGAGTGGAAGAGAAGATCATTTCGCCGGCATCAACGTCCACTTCTGCTCGTCCGAGGATCCACATTACACGAGTAAACTTTCCTGACCTGGAGGTTGTTTGCCTCAACACATAAACTGTACTCTACGAGCAGTACCCTCGAATTTGTGTCGTACTTCCACTTGGAGTTGGTATTCTCCCCATTTGGCTGGCCATCCGTAAACCTCCTGCCGGCAGTTCATTATCATCTGCGACGACCACGACTAACACTCCTAGTAACAAAGGGAAATGAGGGAAAGTCACGGGTTGGCTTATTTTTTAAATGGAGTACGAGGCCCGATTTCTTGTTGACGAGATACTGTTTCTTGGCATCCCAACCCCAAAGTTGATTAGCGCCGCATTATTAGGTGTGTTCGTAACCCGAGGCCACTGAACAGCAGTGGTGCCGACCTGCATTGAAGATGAGAAGGAAATAGACATTTGAGAATGATAAAATCCAAACATCGGTTCTATCGCCCTGGACGTCCAAATTAGTTGCATTTCTAACTGAATATCCAGAACAATTACCCGCCACATCGGGACTCGCTTCGTCGAGAACTCATCTTTGTTCCCACAGCTAGAGGCAATAATCCCAATAGAATTTTCCGTTAGCTCGTGCAGCAATGCGCGTGTCTGTTGGAGAGCCGAGCTTCAATCCCTGTGTCTTGATGTCCGAATACGTCCACGATGAGACGGTGTTCGCTGTGCTTGGGTTGCCTTGTTTAAGGACAGTTACCCATGATTAACCCGCTCAATCGTTACCTGTAATGCACGACGGTCCGGTATTATTATAGAACCTATAAGCGGGTAATGATTGAGAATAGCACACTCTCGTACGTGGCCTGGAGGGCAAGACCTAGGTTCGCGTTGATGAGGCCCATCCCACTGTCGTCCCAACGTCACTTGAAGTTGATTCTTGTTCCCCTCCAATGCCGCTTTTCTTGGCCACAAGTCAATCCTAGCTCCAACTTGTCCCAACCAGGTGAGCAACCGACTGAATTCCCGACATCTTTATAATGACCGGCCTTCGTGCTTCGCTTTTCAACATTTGAAACCTTGTTGTGAGCAACACTACGGATAAAAAAGTAGCCTTCTGGCTGGGCTGCTAGCGTGGCTGCAATGTGAGCAAGAACTGTAAGAGATTTACCGAACATCTAGATTCGGGGAGTGGAGATCTTCTCAGGGTGCGCTTCAAATTTTACAAACTCAGTGGGGTTTTCTTATGAGACCGCACAACGGTCTTAGCCTGACAGTGATCATTCAGAGAGGGAGAGAGAATTCTATATTTATATACCGTTACAAGCAAACTAGTGCTAAGACACGGTGAATGTATAGTGAGAAGTCAAACTACTGGTTACTACGTTCGTGCGGCTGTATTATGCTACTGTAATGATTCCGAAGGATTTGTGGATGGGTATAGTAGAGTGTGGAGTGTCCTGATGAATGATCATTCAGACAATTGAAGAAACCTCAGTCACCTGAATCCAGGTTGTGGCTAGAAGTATTCTGAACGTATATAGTTGAACACGTTTCGGAAAGGGCAGGTACTTTTTTTTCCGTGCACCTACCTGGCTCCCGTGCATCCCGTGCACGGGAGTACAAACGGGAGCACGGGACATCAGACCTTTACCGGGTACAAAATATTATACATATGCTATCATCAGGCTTAATTAAGTACAGAGGACTGCTCATATGCCAAAAAAAAAAACTCGAAAACAAACTTCTAACCGTCAGCAGCATGCACGCATGCATCTATGCACTTTCTGAGGTAAATTATTCATGATAAAAGCCAGTATTTAGATAAAGAATTGGCTTGTATAATTTTAGTAGACCCGTCAAACCAGAAAGAAATGATAGTTGCACAGGACGGAGCGTGAAATTGGCATACATGCACGGAAGCCTGAATTTACCCAAGAACGGGAGCACGTAACGCACGGTATACACATACACGGGACACATTTTGCACGGGAATGATCTAAACAAGACCATATATGGTAATACCCTCTTCTTCCGCGCACGGAACAACAGCACGGTAGCACGGTAGCACAGTAGATGAACGGGAGCTGCACGGGAGCTGCCTCATTAGGAAAGTCCCCTCAACTTCACGCACTGTTCATCCATCACTGATCGGCTTGGTCGCTACAAATCATAAATCAACCATTCATGGACACACAAATGCCATTTAAATGGCTCACAAAGGCAGATTCATGCTCACTCACTTGCTAGTATAGTATTTACAGTACATGTCAGCACTAGAGGCCGTGGGCAAGCCACAGCATTGACCTTGCTTGGTCTATTATCAGCCCCTTAGCAGCGTCATCCGTAACTAGCATTATCTACTTGAGTAGCTGGATACTCTCCCAGAAGCAAATGAAGTGTTCTACCGCAGCTGAACTTGAATGAAATAACCGGAAATTGACTTGAACGCGCTTCTCAGCCACAATTTTCTCCATATCCCATCTCACCACACTCTCGCCGTTTGCGTTTTTGACATCTACATCAGCAAGGCGTAGCTGGTTGCTGTATAATTTTAATACCTCTGTCTTGGAAATGTTTGATATACACAGATACTATGCAAGCGGTATTTGATCCCATTCATCGAACTCTGGACCAATATCATAGGAAGAATTCCACCCATGATTCCTTGAATGCAACGACCCTTCCCACCTAAGAACCTTGACACTGCATGTGTAATCTGAATACATCTTTTTCAAGCCCCAGCACATCATAGGGGGGGGGGCACAGACGACCACCAAATCCACGAGAATAAGGGAGTCAAGAGAGGTAAGACGATCTGGGAGTCGCTTGGATTTACTAAGAGCCCCATACGAGTTCTAAGATCAACAGTCTAATAGTTATGAACCTGCAGTCACTTGGACATAAAGTAGAACGACTTACATCCAAATCTGCTAACACGCGAACCTCAGTCCTAGCAAGGTCAACGGGCACAGACTGATTTGATCCAGCTAGACGGCAGGTAGAACTAAGAACGGCACTAATCCCTTCATCCCACTCATGTCATCTGACGCTGTTCTTTGGTGGAGCTACGACTGCAAAATGAACGTGTTGTCTGACTGATCCAGCATAAGAAAAAAAACGATTAGCGTCCACGTGAGATTGTGCGACAGCTCACCTTGATTTAGAGACATTGGATCTGCAAAACCCGGTAAACGAAAGATTCGTGTCATACAGTTGGGGGGAGACGTCTGTTTTGATAAGATACAATCTGGGCCGAAGGAAAAATCAGCATGCAATAACTAATATATCCAGTAGACTCACCACATCAATTTCACCGATACCAAAAATTTTGGGTTCAATATTGAAGCCATACGAAGAAATTGATTCCAATAGCGGGCATTCGCGGGTAGTCGAAAGGCAGGTAAACAAATCGGAGACACTCCATATATGTTTAACTGGAACCAATAGTGCCAATTCAGATTCCTAGAAGGACACACGGGGAAAGCGCAGATGGCCCCGACACACAGCTTTTGACATCGTAGACAGGGGAGCGTTATGACCAGTACAGTGTTGGCAAGAAAAGATGTGAACCCGGGATATTGATGTGTGTCGTGAGGTTCGAAACAGGCTCGAATCTTCGATATTTGTTCATTGATACGGTCTGTGTGTCGCACACTTGTCCCATAGTTTGTACATATTTGCGATTGACACAGTCTTGGCGAATTCGTATGCCTGGGCCAGGCTCACACTTTGTACATGTTTGCAATTGACACGTTATTCTTAGCGAGGGTGACCTTGACAAGCAAGGTGAAGTATGAAATATACAGATTGTTTATGATATTAATAATGTAGTTGAGACTGGCGGAATAATATTGTTGGTTATCAACAGTGTGAGACGTGGGCCGCTGATGTGAATCAATAGTAAGGCTATGGTGCAGGTCACCTAAACACTGCTACTTTTGTGCAACTGAAAAAGCGCTGGAAGATTTAGTTCGATTTCTTATTCCTCTGGTAAAAGTGCTTCTTTTGACAAGCTAAATTGATTGTCCAGAGGGATAATTAATCAGGTCAAAAATGACGGAGTTATTCTTTCGGCCCGACTTGAAATTGGCCGCATCACAAGCGCCTGACTATATATGGTATTTTCTAACTGTTTTTGGTATATTAGTCATCAAGGAAAAATAATATAATCTTATAATATATTAACCTTTTGTCACCTTAGTGCTCTTGTTCCTTCCACCCAGGATCATTCTCGTGTTTGTGTTTTGGTCAGGAGTTCGAATGACAGCCTCATTGATACTTTGCAATTTTTTTTGGATCCGGTTAGCCAACGAATTGGCCACTGCACATAAGTAGCGGCGTCTAAGTGACCCGCGCCATAGGTCATGGTACATGATCGGTATGGTATGGTATGTGCATTGCACGGGACGTGAGCTATAGAGTACGGTACATGCACGGTAAGGTGCTATATGTGCACGGAAGTGTGCACGGGATACGTGTAGGGGCACTGAACGGGAACGGTAGCGTGCACGGGATGCACGGGAGCTGCACGGGAAAAAAAACAAGCCATTTCGGAAAAGTGTCATGCGAAACAAACAAACTTCTCGCGCTGGTGAAGTCATTGTAAGGTAGTTGAAGGTAATAAGAAATAGTAAAGTAATGAATATTGTTAGTCCATAGAATTAGAGCTGTGTACAAAGGTTTGGGAGTGGTGGATTTGGAGACTGGATCTCCAAACACCAGGGTGTGAAGCCGAAAGGGGAACGCGGACGGGTCGCCCCTAGCGTTCCGCCTTCGGTACACTGCGCAGCTACAGCTCTGTTCTTGTCTTTTGGTAGTGGTGGATGGGAAAATTCAAATAAGTTAGAAGTGTGTTTGTTCGAGCTCGACACAGAGAGGGAAAGTACAGTCATCTATCGGTCCTTGAGACAGCCATCACTCCTTGAGACAACAAATTTTCCCTCCTTAATCAGAGCATTTCCAGCTTCCAAAAATTCACTAAAAATCATAATCCCCTTACATCTAGCCTGCATAAATCGCCCAAGCTTATCCGTTCATTATGTGCTTACCGATGTGTGAAATGAACCCGGTTTCTGAGCGAAAAACACTGTGCAGTGTAATAGCCCCATGGTATATCCTTCAAAAAAATTAAAAATGCACCAAAGTAGATGAATACACAGTATCTATCAATTCTCAGTCTTTTTTTAACAAGAACTCAACAAGTGGAGAGATGATAAGATTTGTGCCGGGCGGGGAGAGAGAGGCATGTCACATCACGCATTACCATAAGAGGAAATCAAATCTCTACTGTTGTGCGACACTTTATGTTGGCCTCAAGGCTCAGCTAATGCAGCAAGATAACACGAATCATGTCGGATATAGATAGATAAACCAATCTGCTACTTCCTCCAATGCCAGGCTGTGCAAGATCTCAAGCTCTAAAGAAAATACAGCACTCGCAGGAGTGGGAGAAGTGGATGGCTGTTGCTGTTGAAGCATATCTCACCGAACAGAAATTAGAAGGCCAGAAAAAGAAGAGCCTTCGCAAGATTGTGGAAGAAACAGAGCAGCGTTGTCTGACAGAGACTGGGTACATTTATAAGCTTGACAAAACTACACTTTCACGCCGAGCAAAGGGTCTTTGCTCAATGCAGGAATTTAATGAGTCGAAATGCTGGTTGTCTACAGCCGAGGAAAGCACAGTTGTTGATTATGCTATTTCTATGGCTCGACGGGGGTGGCCACTCAACCATAAACGGCTCAGGGAGCATGCTGAAGAGATAGCTCAGGCACGGCATGGAGAAAGCTTTCCAGAGGAGGGACTTGGAAGTTGTTGGGTTGGTAGATTCTTGGATCGTCACCACAGCAGATTGCATTGCTACAAATTGCATGCACTCGACACATCGCGTGCTCGAGCAGGGAACCCTCACACAAAAAAGGCATTTTTCGATATATTGAAGAAGACCCTTGCTGCCTCGGAAACTAATGAGGCAATTACTCCCGGAAATATATATGGTGTCGATGAGACTGGCATTCAAAAGGGTGTTGGCCTCAGTGACTATGTGATAGGACCTGCAGGAGAGTCTATTCAGCATCAACAACGAAGTGGAGATCGCGAAAACATTACCATCATTGTTACAATCTGTGCAGATGGAACATCAATCCCACCAGCAGTTATCTTCAAAGGACAGGCCTTCCGGACCTCGTGGCTTCAGAATAATCCTTTGAATGCTTCGTGAGCAATATGATCTGACTTATATCATAAATGTTCCTGTTAACCAAAAAAATTATCATAGTATCAGACATTCCCCGAAGGGCTACACTGATGGCGAGATCGGAATAGAATGGATCAAACATTTCAATCAGCAAACATCAGTCAAGGCAAATGGCCAACGACGTCTTCTCCTGGTGGATGGTCACAACTCACACTATACCTATGGGTTCCTCAGTTATGCTCAAGAGCACAAAATTGACGTTCTGTGCTATCCATCTCATTCTACACACCTTTACCAAGGCCTTGATGTAGTGGTCTTTAGTGTTCTAAAGCGACGCTGGACAGCAGTTCGGGACGAGTTTGAACGTCGAACCAAGCTTCAGGTCACGAAATCGAATTTCCTAGAGCTGTATGCAAAGGCTCACACCGAAACTTTAACGGCCACAAATATTATATCGGCTTTTGCCACAACAGGTGTTGTTCCTTACAACCCCAATGCTATCCCTGAAACTGCGCTTGCACCGAGTCTTGAATCCAGCTCAGCAGGTGGTCTACCATTACCACTTGATCCTGCAGTATCTGTGGTCTCAACATTGATCAAGTCGGTGATTCAAAAGCGGCCACGATCACGAACACTAGACCAGGAAGCTTATCTCGAACAGAATCAGAATGACATTCAGAGTCGTGATATTGGTGGTACTCCTAACAAACGCCGACGGAACGAGTCACCCACTAGTTCTACTGGCCCTAATGTCTCTCCCACTGTTCGTCTCTACACAAACCTTGCGAATGACACCATTCAATCCCTCAGCGAGACTCCCCTCAGCTATCTGACATCATCATCACCAATCCGCAGTGATCATCCACCTCCGATTTACCTTCCAACTCCATTCACTCCGACCAGAAATCGATACCAGGCACTACTTGACTGCCCCGCGATGACCGTTCGAGAGCTAGAGATGCAGAAGGCCTTAAAAGAAGCACAGGAGATGAATGAGCAGCAGAAGAACATACTGATAGGGATGCAAGCCACTATGGTCCTGCAGTCAATGTATGTGGGGCAATCTCAGGTTCAGATCCAGGCTCAGGAGTCAAAGAAAGCACGAAAGCAGTCAAAGCGAACCCTTGGCGATGGAATGCCTCGGTTACTGAGTGATCTTGCATTTACAGAAGGTGTAGAGGCAGCAGAGAGAGCGGAACAAGAGAAACAAGAATTAATTCAACATAGGAGAGCTGAACGAGAGCATAGATCAGTAATTATGGCACAGTGGAAGAAGGAGAACACCAACCGAGTTGCACGAAATAATGAGCGGCGAAGGGAGCATAAAGTTTTGGTTGAAGAGTGGACGGCTGAGGCTCAGCTAGCCAAGCAGGAGAAGCGAAGACCAAGATGGACCAAGCCACAGTTAGAGGGCATTGAGCCCCCTGTGCCTCCGCCCACAGTTCGGGAGGGTGCCGATGACGTGGAAGATGATGAGGAAGTAGATTTGCACAATGGCCCTCATTTGGAGGTGGATGACGAAGCACCTTAGATAAGGTTGATCAGCCGGATTTGGTCATTGCCGGTGGATTGCCGACGTGACGTGACTTGTCTCAAGGATTGATTTTCCTCCGATAAGGGACCTTCGAAAGATTTGCTCTGATATCCAGTTCCATTGAACCCATGGTCTCCCTGATTTTACCCAATGTAGCCAACAAGGTATTTGTTCGTAATATAAAGTTTTTTTTTGAACATGACGTGGGAGAAGAGCACAAAATAATAGCTAAGTTTTGCTGTCTCAAGGACCGATAGATGACTGTAAGTAAGTATGAAGTGTAACTATGACCTGAAGGGGACAGTGTGTGACTGTCACATCAAGGCGCTTTAAAAATCGCAGCTGGCGAAGGATGAGTCAGGTGCTGCATAGTCAGTGCCGCTCACGTATACCCTCTACGGCGGCATCAATTATGAGCACAAGGTAGAACGCTGGACGTGTATCCCAGAATAATCTAGCCGGTTCCACCCTAATCCGTTTCCCAAGTATTCTTTTGGATTTTTCTACGTCTTGGACTACAGTGGTTTTGGAATACCGACTGACATGGAATAAATCTTCTAATCTATATCTGGTCCACGTAAAGGCGGCGGCGGGTTGAACGATTTCAACAAGAACCGGTTGCCTCAGACGATTGAAGAAAAATTAAGCTCACTTTCAAGGTTTGCTAAAGCGAGTTGAAAAGAGAACTAAAATTATCATCGGGGTCTGGCTCAACATTTTGAGTCACCACTCGCTGATGAATTACTCAGTAATTCAGTTCATGGGGCTGTAGGGATAAAGAGTGTCTTACCCGAACTCTATCTAAAACCTCACTCACACGATTCAGGTCGATAGAGGGATTCGACCTTCGTTTATATATTTCGGCACCAAACACGGGCTTTGCTGTTGGGCGTTCGTCCCATATCTTCATGTCTGCAAGCAGCTCTTGAATACCAAGAACATGAAGTCGGTCCTCAGGATCTGGGGCGCAGCATTTTGTGATTAAATTCCAGGCCCTATCATCGATTTCGTCCCAGTCCTCTTCATCATCCTCGTCGTCGTTCAGTTCATCACCCTCGTTAAGGCCTATCGAACCGGGCCGTTTTGGAGGATCTTTTCTTGCCAAAGCAGCTTGCACTTGAATGCTGAGCTTATATTCATGGTAGGGAACCTTTCGTGAAAGTACCTTTGAATTGTTATTTGTCAGGATTTAAACCACATTAGAACGAGTAGAAGGGACTTCATACTTCTAAGCATAGACAGCCAAAGGACCAAATATCGCACTCCCTTGTAGGCTGCCAGCGGGGCCCACTGAGGATTACTTCTGGCGCGGCAAAGCGGAGAGTGCTGAAAACAGATGAACCGGTAGTGGCAAAAGTAGATGTTACAATGTGAGACGCCCCGAAGTCGGTGATCAACCCCCGGCCTTCATTCGAGATCAGGACATTTTGCTAGAAACCACTCGAATTTGTTTTCGACGACTACAGTATGAATTGAGCACACTTACCCCCTTCAAATCCCCATGTACAATGCCCGATCCGTGTATGTATTGTAGACCATAGATGTCGTCTAATATCTGAGGGGAAAATATGTCATTGCCGCACGCAATTAAGTGCTGTTATTATTACCAAGGGAAACCGGGATTTCTGGGGGAGACGGGGTGCGTAGTCCTGCAAGTTTTTGTTCTTCATGTACGGCGACACGAGAGAGATACGTTGAGTCGGATAACCGTTATCATCTTCAAGGAACACTCCGTAAAACGGCAAGACATTTGGGTGTGATGTATGCGCCCAGATAATTAGCTCCTTGATCCATTCCTGCACAAGCTCAATGATTAATGGTCCTTACAAGGAGTTCTATCACAGGAACATACTGTCAAAGCCTTGGGATCGACTCGCGTCATCACTTTAACACACATGGTAGGGTCAGAAGCTTGATGGACGGTCCCAAAGCCTCCTTCTGCGATGGGCATAGAATCGTATTTTATGTATTTTAGCTCGTAGGGTTCGGGGAAAATACGTGTCGATGATGTGATCCTCGAGAGTAAGGCCAGTACACGATTTCGTTCCTCTGAAATGGAAAGATAATCCTTCAGTGCCTTCGCCCACACCAACAGACTATTAGATCATCGACGATGGAACTTAGAACAGGGACACACCAGATCCAAGAAATTAACTAGAGTCCGTGTGTCGTCGGGTCCGAGTTCCCCCACTGCGGCTACCGCTACTTCTTTGATACGGTTCTGAACAATTTTGGATAGTGGATCCCGTAAAAGCTCGATCTAGAAGGCTTTATTACCTTTATCCAAACCATAAGGTAGCTATTTATTCACCTGTATCTGATCCAGAAGTATTTCCATACGATGAAAGTCCACATTTGGCCGAGGTGATTTCATTACCATTAGACTAGCTGCGGCTGAATCTTTCGTTTCGGGGAGACTATCTTTTTTTTTCCGCGAACGCAAACAACCCGTGGAATGTTGAGGCCCTTGGTCGATACCAGGGTATAGGTTCAAGACACCTCATGATCAGGTGCCATTCACCGTCATTAATCTCGTCGATGTCATTATCTGCGGGATCGGGTCGCTTAGGAAGCTCTCCTCGAGACACAGCAGACCGGATCTCGGCATCCTCAACATATTGATAATATGGAGGTTTACGCGAGAGAATCTTTTAAAAGCTTGTCCGTGGGATTAGAATTGCGCGAGGGCGAAAAATCGTACCTCGTAGCAGAGACAGCCGAATGACCATATATCCGTCTCTTCCGTACTGCTGATTTGAGCTGGACTGTAACGGAGTTCACTTGTCAAGGTAGCTGTTCCGGTTTCGATGAAGATTGCTCCATAAACGGCAAGCATCGCTTGACCTTCATCTGAAATTAGAACACACTCCTACGAAGAACTATTTAGTATACAAGTTGCGCTTGACCGGAGATAGGTGATGGATTTACAGGTATCAAAGGTTTGGACCCATATACAATCCCTAAGCCGTGTAGATAGACTAAGCCTTTCAAGATGTCAGAGATCTGGAAGGCGGTTTCGGGCGTCAGACAGGAGTCAAACGATGGTTTGATGTAGCGCACCAGAAGTAGCCGAGACTTTTGTGGAAGGGAGGGTGCATATTGGCGCAAATTTCCGTTCTTCCACAATGGGGTGACTAAGCAAATCCGTAGAGACTCGTTTGTTCCCTCATAAAATACTCCATAGAATGGTATGACATTTGGATGTGACAAGCGAGACCAGTTTGGTAATCCCTTGATTATATTCTACGAAGTTTGTTAAATTTGATCAACTTGAACTATCCCAGGCATATCTTTGAGGTAACGGAATTTGTCACAACGTTTACGCGTACGTTCAGCCCTCGACCTTTATAAGCCTTCCCAAAATGCCCTTCAGTAACAGGGGTGGGATCGTACTGTAGGCCGTTGAGTTTATAGCATCGCGGGATGATGAGAGTAGATATCATGATCTTGGAAAGGAGCGTCCGAATCGCGCGGAAATTAGATCCAGTTAATTGAGGGAAATCTTCAAGGACCTTGAGTAAGATCAACCAAGGTGTTAGCCAGAGCAGGGCCGGTCAGCAAAGACTCACTAATTCTAAAAAATCCACAAATCCCTGAGTATCATCCGGGCTGAGCTTGTTAGATGCTGCTGCGGTTGCGTCAAACTTGTTGGTATTCAGAGTAAGCCTTAATAACAAGTCGCTAAGGTGACCAGGGACCCGCAGAGGAGATGGGTTATCGGATCCAAGGACTTGTGCTAAGCGAGCTCTCGCACCCTCAAGATCAATCCTAACATTCCTGCAAGCCTCGTTCCCGATGATTGGTTCGACTTCGGGGCGGCCGTCCTGGATGGCCATGCCCAGGAATACCTGCCGAACATCTAAACAACTCAGGCGATTTTCGGGCTCGTACTCCCAACACCTCAGCATCAATTGCCACATCGTGTCGTCGATTTCATCCCCTTCAAAACCTTCCCTTCCGGGGCGGGCTGGTTTGTACCCCTTCGCTATAGCAGCCGAAACTCTAAAGTCCCTGTCGATTTGACAAAAAGGGACGTTGCCAGAAAGGATCTCGAATAAGTTTATTAGCTAGAAAGTGCAGTAGGAAGTATTGAAGCATACCTCATAGAACAAGCAGGCAAGTGTCCACATGTCAGTTGCCTTTGTTGGCTGAATATCGTCGCCTTCTAGCAATTCGGGTGTTGAGTAACGAACCAGTGACGAATCAGAACTTCGAGTCTCGGGCGTAAAATCAAGTTCTGTGATCAGAGCTCGTCCGTCGTTTGTCACCACGACACATTGCTATGAGAGAAACGAATGAGGAACCGAAGATGCGTAAGTATCGGGAACATACTGGATGAAGTCCACCGTGAACAATATCTATTTGGTGCAGATAGTACATGCCGGCGACAATGTCGGATGCCTGCAAAGATTCATTCAATATTGCAGCAAGTTTCCAGTTCTGGGGGCTAGGTTGATATGCATACCAGCGACAAACGTAGTGCACCTGAACATCCTCGTGCATAATCGCAAACGTTGACGTCAGTTGTGGATGGGGATACAAGGCAAAGGCGCTCATCATCTTCGAAGAAAACCGCATACAGTGGTAGTATGTTCGGATGCAATAAGTGGACCCAACTAATGAGTTTCTCGCTGTGAAGCTGCAGAATTTCAGTGCACTAAGTTTCACCTTCGGGTCAATAGCTTACTCCAGTAGAATTATTATTACTTCGCTTCCGTACTCTGACTTGTCCTGAAGGAGTTCCTGATACCCTGTAAACATCTGGGAATGTCTCGCTTTCGAGGGTGATGAATTCGCGATTCAAGGTGTGGTTGTGGGCGATGAGCTTGGTCGAAGACGCGACCTTGATAAGTGCGGACCAGACATGAGCGCGATTTTTCAAGGGGACAACATCCTTGTCGAGAGCCTTCAAGAGAGTTTGAGATAGCTACCAAGAGAGGAGACGTAGTAATACCATGCTCAGACAGTCTACCAAGAGCTGAGCTTCCTCAGGTTGGAGACTTCGTGCCTTATCGACCACGTCTACCTTGTGGTTCTCAGTGTCAATCCTCGAGACCAGTTCATGCAAAAATGCGAATATGTCAGATTCAATAGGCGCATTAAGCACTGTATTTGAGGTATCTTGTTCCGATTGAGACGATACCATCTTCTGGCCGAGGATCTGGTCGTGGTGCTGTAAGCGCCCGAGTTTGAGAGGAGTCTGTGGGGTTTGGGTGAGGATGCAACAGAAGCGGGGCTAAAGAGCCCGTTTTCGTTATGAAAGGCCACCGATATGGCAAGTGACTAGGCTCGATTGAATGTGTGATAAGAAGGCCACAACATAAACTGTGACTTTCATGTCAACCGGGCAGGCGGACTGGGGGCTGTCACAGAGTTTGATGATGAATTGCCCGGAATGAATTGTAACATGAGGCTGCAGCTTGAAGAAAAGAGAGAACGGAGCGAAAATCAAGATAGTCAGGTATAGTAGGCTTGAAATGTCAATCTCCGATTGATGAGGATTACCACACCTCATCGCAGCCCTCAATCCAATAAGTAAAATTTTGATATCTGGCGTTGACATTGGTACTAAGAAGCAAGAGACATTTGACATGCAGGCGCATAACCGAAATTGTGTGCTCGTAATTTATTTCGATTTGAAGGGCCATTATGAGGATTGGATATAACTGTTCCACTGGGCGACAGTATTAGTAATTGCCGGTGTCCCGAAGTGGACTCCAGAATGCACTTATGGTGCGGGTCACCTAGACGCCGCTACTTATGTGCAGTGGCCAATTCGTTGGCTGACTGGATCCGAAACAGATATTAATTCTTTTAAAAAAATCCAAAATATTACTGAGACCGTCGTTCGAGCTCCTGACGAAGTTATAAAACATGAGAATGATGTTTGGCAAAGGGGAAAAGAGCACCAGGGTGACTAAAAGTTAAGATATCATAAAATAATATCACTTTCCTTTGATGGCTGGTATACCAAAAATAGTAAGGGTATGCCATATATGGTCAGGCGCTTGTGATGCGGCCAATTTCAGGTAGGGCCGAAAGAATAACTCTGACATTTTTGACCCAATTAATTATCCCTCTGGACAATCAATTCAGCTTGTCAAAAGAAGTACTTTTACCAGAGGAATAAGAAATCGGACCAGATCTTCCGGTGCTTTTTCAGTTGCACAAAAGTAGCAGTGCTTAGGTGACCCGCACCATAAGTCAAATGGAAGGTCCCAGAACAAGGAACGACGGATAGGAAACATTCACTCGCGAAGAAACCGTAAAATATGTACAGTATGGCCTTAATGTAACGCATAATAGTGCTTTCTTGTAATGATACGATGATACGTCTCTTCGCAATGGTGGAAGTGGTCTCGAAGTCCTGTCTATGGTGCCCCGAACCAGTCTCCAGAATGCCGGTTTTGGGCGACGGTCCTCGGGTGCGGAGCTGGAAAGACAGATGATTTGATAAATGAAGGCTAGATAATCAAAACAACCGAACACCGGTGATCTGCCCGATGCCTTTCGCTCGTTCATGCTCGTATGTACCACCAGGCTGCTCAGCAGCGTGCCACAATCTCCCAAACTCACGCTCCAGTCCCAGAGCATCCAGTAAAGCCTCCGCAGTACTGGGAATGAATGGCTGCAGACATATTCCAAGGATTCGTAGCGTCTCAATGGCCGTGGTGTAGGTAGCATGAACCAGTCCTACTGGAACTGATTTTTGCCAAGGCGCAATGTCTGTGATAGTCTTGTTGGCCTATTTGGGTCGTCCAATCGTGAGCGAAGAGCAAGGACGAGAGGGATTAACAAACGTACCACTCGCATCAACTCAGTTAAATGCTGCAGAGCCTCTGCCATCTCTAATCTCTCCATTTCCTCTCTGACTTTCTTCGGCGTCTGGCGCTGGATATTCATAAGATGGATCAAGGCTTTGCTATTTTCGTCTTCCTGAATTTCATAATGCTTCCGGATCTTTCTGAGTGAGAGATGGGGGGCAGTAGAAGCACGTTCTACGAGTTTTGGAGAGGTTACGCGCAGGAAGTAGTTGCCAAGCATTGACTGGATTTCGCGACTATGTTTCTCGAGTTGTGTTCTTGACCAGTCTAATAACTCGAGGTCAACGTTTGTTGCAACCAATGGTGAGAGAACTAACCAACGTCTGTACGCCATCGTCCACCGACGCGCGCCAGATACCATCTGACAATATCCACGCCGTATTCATTGATAGCTTCGATAGGATCTGCAACGTTCCCTATACTCTTCGACATTTTCTTTTGGTCTACTGTCCAGTGAGAGTGTGCAAGGATCTGGTGTGAAAGTGGGAGACCCAGTGCTGTGAGCATAGCGGGTAAGTATATGGCGTGAAACCTAGAAGACACGATGAGAACGAGATTCGCAACCTAGAAGCTTTGCCTACCTGAGAATATCTTTTCCGATAACCTGGAGATTCGGCGGCCATGGTGCAGAGCGGCCCTTCGTCGCCTCAGGATTTGGGTACTCGATCCCAGAAAGGTATACCAGTAGCGCATCAAACCACACATACACCGTCTGACTTCGATCTCCAGGCACCTGAACTCCCCAACTGAGTCGTTCTCTCGGTCGAGAAATACTAAGCTCTTCTAAGCCTTCGCCTTCATCGTTCTCCGCTCTCAGGCTCTGAATAACTTCCGCATGGTACTGTGGTGGATATATTGCATCTGGGTGATTCAAATAATGCTGCAACAGTTGGGAACGAAAGGCACCGAGCCGGAAGACATAGTTTTCTTCTTCAGCCCACTCGACAGCTGAGCCGGTGGATATTGCTATGCGTGCGTCTGGGTTCTCGGGGGTCGGAGCAGGGGTAACTTGGAGTGGAGTGTAGAAACATTCGTCGGTAATGGAGTACCAGCCAGAATATTTGGTTTTGTAAATCAGACGACGAGTCTTGAGTTCGTTCCAGACGTGTTCGACAGCTTGATGGTGCTTCGGCTCTGAGGTCCGAGAGAAAACCGTGGATTGAATGTGGGCAGCGTCGGCAAGGGCCTGTATTTCACGCGTCTGTCCCAATATTTGATTTAGAGACAGAGATAAAAATACCTTGAATCTTTCACTAAGTTCGTCGCAGAACTCTCGGGGAGGCTTTCCAGCGGCAGCTGCGGCCTTTTGGATCTTCAAGCCATGTTCATCTGTTCCAGTAAGATAGTGCACATGTTTTGTTGGATTTGAAATGCGGTTAAAACGAGCGAATATATCGCCTGTTACAAGTGAATGTAGGTGTCCAATGTGAGGCGCTGAATGTTCCAAAGTCAGTCCCTCTGACCATAAGATACACGATCCTGCATACCAGCATTTGGATAGAATATGGGGGTTGTCACATAGTACGGTTTACTAGCTGCACTACTGTGGGAGCTCCGGGAAAGCAAGCTGCGGCAATGGCATCGCGAAAGACGACGTAGGGCCCACATGAGGGAGTCCAGAAATCAAATTCAACCACGCCGGCGTCTTCCGGTGAATTCGTGTGGCTGTGCCAAATCATCAAGTTCTGCTACTTATTGATTTAGTTACTTGTCTTGTGCAGCAAGTACTGATGATGGGCGGATACGATGCTCCTTTCCCCGCTCAAGTTTGCGATTATTAACTAGAATAGTATTCATAATTGGCTAAGTACCGCCTTTTCTATTTTTCTTCCGCTCTTTACGCTTTCTACCAATGATAGAACCGATAGATTGCCCAGTCCCGGGCTTTTCGTCTATCTTTTTGGCCTCACCGTCCGTTGAAGTCCTTCTCTTTTTCTTTGGTGATGGAGTGCCTTGATCTTCTTTCTCCTTCACCGGCGATATGCTTCGTGCTTTCCGCTTTTTGTGTTTCTTATCAGCATCAGCCTATTCTCTTGATTAGCCTCAATCAGAACAGTTGTCTGACAGTGAATAGTACCTTTACGTTTCCAGCCTCATCCTCCTTCTTACTCCTCCTCTGCACAACTTGCACATTCTCAATCGAAAACTCCACAATCAACGCGCTCTTTCCCTTCTTCCCAGGTCCATTGTCAATCTCCTCTCTCATCCTCTTCATCTTCGCATCATCCCGTTCTTTCTCTAGCTTCTTCTTCTCCACTTTCAACAAATCTTCCATCTCTTCTTTATACCACTGTTCTAGTAATGGTCCTATACTAGAGTTACAATTTGCCCATCTGAGGACACGAAGGGCGTCGGAATGTTTCTGCATTTCGATGAATCCGTAGCCTTTACTTCGGCCTTTGCCTGTTATAGCGTCCACTCGGTCTTGTTGGCGGACGATTTTGGCCTGTTTGACACCCGTCGAACGACCTGTGAAACGTTTTTGTTTCTTTGGTGACTGGTTTTCATCGTCATCATTTGGTTCAGTGGAAGGCGGAGGAGGATCGGCGAGTTCGTCGGGTGTTAAAGCGGTCCGAGTACCTTCTTTGACTTCGGTTTCGAAAGCGCGAACAGCGTGGAGGGCTAGACGTTTGAGCACGCGTTCTGTGACGAAGAGTGGGATTTGGCGGATGCTGAGACGGGTTCGGGAGATGAATAGGGAAGGGTTGGATTTAAGGAGGGCTCGACGTGCATTGAATGAGTTTGTTCGTCGTTCGAGGTCTGCTGGCAATAAGTCTTGAGCGAGTGGTGAGTTGGGTAGGATCACTGGTGTAATGACTGAATTAGCACTGTGAGGTGTCAAGTAGTGGGGCTGTACAGACCTCCTTCCTTGAGCAAGTACATATTGCGCTTGTCCGCTTTCTGGCGCGCCTTTTCTCCCTCGTCCCTGAGTTTTGAGGCTTGATCACGAGTGACGGCTCTCACAACGTCGAGAGTCCTCCCATGTAATACCAGACTTTGTGCTAGACTCGACGATGGGTCTGGTGTTAGAATTGAAGGCAAAACAAAGGGGTTTTTCTTGACAGGCTGAAATTTATCCTCAGTCAAAGTATACCTAGGAGAGGCGATCGACTTACAGCAGGAGCATTGCCGGTTGTTTCCTTGCGCAAGAGATCACTTTGTTCAATGACCTTGTCGGCGTCTTCTTTATTCCAGAAACACGCAAAGCCTGTTCCTCGAGATCGACCGGTCTCGTGTTCTAGAGTAATCTGGGCGTAGCGTAAAGGACCGAATGCGCGGAAGAGTGTGCGGAGTTCGTCTTCTGTGGCGGTGAAAGGGACATTACGGACGAAGAGGGTTGTGCCTACGTCTGTTGCTGGCAGTGAGGGTTTGACGGGTTCCTCCTTGTCTTCTTCGTCATCTTCGAACTCCGAAGGAGCGCTGTCTCCGGCATCGTCGCCGTTATCTCCTGAATGAACACCGATATGCTCTTCATTTTCATCATCGCTCTCGTCTTCGCTTTCGTCACCCGCACTCTCCATTTCAGTGTCCTCATCCCCCTCAGCCTGTTGCTCGATCTTCGCCTTCTCTTCCTCCCACTTGTCCTTGCTCAACGCCCAATCCACTGCAATAATTCTCTCCGATACTTTCTCCGCCTCCTCACCTTCACCATCCCCTTCCTCGTGTTCTTTCGTCTCCATTTCCCCACCCTCACCGGCATCATCTTCCTGCTTTACCTTTCCAGCCTCCTTCATCTTCTTTTCCAATCTCTTCTGTTTCTTTTTCTTTTGTTTATCCGAGATTATATCCTGGGCCGTTCCAGCTCTAATAACCTTGCCATTACACCCTTCAATTGCCCTCTCTGCGTCTTTCTTGCTTAACATCCAGACGAATGCAAATCCCTTGGCTCGCGGTTTGCTGGTACTCCCTTCACCACCTTCTGCTTTCGCTTCGGCAGTGGGTATGTGTATTTGGTGTATTGGGCCGTATGGTAGAAAGACAGCTCGGAGATCTTGTTCCGTGATGTTCCATGGTAAGTTCCTGATGATGAGTCGGCTAGCATGGCTTGGTGCAAGTCCTGTTGGAGTGTCTTTTGACTTGGATTTGGTGGGAGAGGTAGCGGAAGTGGTAGGAGCGGGCTTTGCGAGGTTCTCGAGTCGCTTTTTAAGTGTTACAGAGAGGAGGGAGCCTTTGAAGACGTGGGCGTGGAGTTTGGTCACTGCATTGTTTGCGGCAGCGGGCGTAGAAAATAGGACGTGAGCTGAGGAATGTGCTGGTGAGTCCTTTCAAGTAAGAGAATGAGGGAAGTCGATACGCACCAACGCTAGGTTCTTCGATACCGTCCTCGGATTTGTGTGGCCAGTCGACTTTTTCCGCGCCATCGTATTTTCGCATTTTCTTCCAGAGCTGGTTTGAATCGAGTGATTGAGGTAGACCAGATACGATAATTGTACGAATGGCAGCGGGGTCGTGAGCAGCTTTTTGGACGGGTGCATGTGCGATTGGTCGAGGTTTTGGTTCTTTCTTGGCTTCCCCATCTTTTGGTTTATGTTTTGACTGTCAGTGGCATCAACCAGACGTACACTCAGTAGTCGCGTTTAACCACACCTTGTGGTCGGCCCAGTCGACTCTGAGCTTTCTTCCGGCCAGGAGAATGCCTTCTTTCAAAATTTTATCATATCCAGATTCTGCATCTTCTTTCATGGAGAAAGAGACGTATCCAACACCTTTGGAGACACCAGTGCCATGTTCTGTAACGACAAATGCAGAGCGCACGGGCGCGATGTCCGAGAAAAGAGTCTGGAGATCAACCGAGGTAGCCGTGTATGGCAGATTGGAGACAAAGAGCGTCGACCTGGATTTATCTTGGTAAAAAATTCGATTATAAATTGGTTATGCGCACCCATGGGAGGTCGAACTTGCACCCTCTGCCTCAGCCTCGTCTCTGTTTTTCCGCTTGCCGAGGGTCATGGAGCGAACAGACAAATATTTTTGATGGGTATTGATGATGATATTTGGTTGCGGCAGTGACGCCAAATAGATCCAAGATGGGTTGGCCGGCTGACATGAATGATGACGGTCACAAGTTTATGTGATGGCCTTCCACACTTCTCATCGTATTCAATCGAACCTAATCAGTTGCTATATCGGTGGCCTTTCATAACAAGTATGGGCCCTTTAGGCCTGCTTCTGCTGCACTCTCGCCAAGAACCTTACCCACGAAACTCCTCTCGTTGAACTGGAGCGCTTGCTGCATCACAACTAGATCCTATTCCAGAAGATGGCATCTCCTCAATCGAGACCAGATACTGCAAATGCAGCCAGTAATGCACCCATTGAATCTGATATATACGCATTTCTGCACCAACTGGTCTCGAGGATCGACACTGAAAGCCACAGGGGAGACGTGGTCGATAAGGCACAAAACCTTGATCCTGAGGAAACCCAGCTCTTGATAGACTGTCTGAGCATGGTATTACTATGTTTTCATCTTTCAGTAACCGTCTTAAACGCTCTTGAAGGCTCTCGACAAAGATGTTGTCCCCTTGAAGAACCGCGCTCATGTCTGGTCTGCGCTTATCAAAGTCGCGTCTTGCACCAAGCTCATCGCACGCAACCACACCTTGAAACCCGAACTCATCACCCTCGAAAGTGAGACGTCTCCTGGTGTCTATAAGATATCAGGAACTCCTCCAAGGCAAGTCAGGTTACGGAGGCAAAGTAAGAATAATGCTACTGGGGTAAGCTGTTGACTCGAAGGTAAAATATAGTGCACTGAAATTATGCAGCTTCACAGCGAGAAGCTCATCAGTTGGGTCCACTTATTGCATCCGAACATACACCCGCTGTATGCTGTTTTCTTTGGGGACGATGAACACCCTTGTCTTGTATCTCCATCCACAACCGACGTTAGCGTTTGCGATTATGCACGAGGATGTTCAGGTGCATTACGTTTGCCGTTGGTATGTATATCGCCCTAGTCACGCAATTGGAAACTCACTACGATATTGAACGGATCCCTTTAGGCATCTGACGTTGTCGCCGGGATGTACTATTTGCACCAAATGGATATTGTTCACGGTGGACTTCATCCAGTATGTTTCCGACACTGGCGTATCTTCGATTCCTCATTTGCTTCTCGCATAGCGTTGTGTCGTGATGACAGACGACGGGCGAGCTTTGATCACAGACCTTGAATTTACATCCGAGACTCGAGGTTCTGATTCATCCTTGGTTCGCTACTCAGCGCCCGAATTACTAGAAGATGACGATGTTCAGTCGACGAAAGCGACTGATATGTGGTCACTTGCTTGCTTGTTCTATGAGGTATATTTCAGTCCTTCACACTGTACCTTCTAGCTAATAAAACTTCGAGATACTTTCCGGCAACGTCCCTTTTTGTCAAATTGCCAAGGATCTCAGAGTTGCGGTAACGATAACAAAAGGAAATAAGCCAATCCGACCCGGCAGAGGAGGTTTTGACGGGGACGAAATTGACGACATAATGTGGCAATTGATGCTGAGGTGCTGGGAGTACGAACCAGAAGACCGCTTGAGTTGTTTAGATGTACGGCAGGTATTCGTGGGCATGAACGTTCAAGACGACAGGACTAGTGCCAAGCCAATCGTCAGAAATGAGGCTTGCAAAGATCTTAATATTGATCTTGAGCCTGCGAGGATCCGCTTAGCACAATTCCTTGGTTCCGATCACGCATCTCCTCTACGGGTCCCTGGTCATCTTAGTGACTTGCTATTAAGACTTACCTCTGATTCCAAGAAGATTGGCGCAACCGCAGCAGCATCCAACAAGCTCAGCCCCGACGATACTCAGGCATTTGTGGATTTTTTGGACCTAGTGAGTCTTTGCCTATCGGTCCTGCTCTGGCTGACATCCAAAGTCAAGGTCCTTGAAGATTTCCTTCAATTAACTGGATCATGGTACAGTGCGATTCTGACGCTACTTTCCAAGATTATGATATCTACTCTCATCATCCCGCGATGCTATAAACTCAATGGTCTACAGTATGACCCTACGCCTATTACTGAAGGTCATTTTGGGAAGGCCTATAAGGGACAAGGGCTGTCTGTACGCGTGAACGTTGTGACAAATTCCGTTGTCTCGAAGGTATGTCTGGGATGGTTTATGTTGATTAAATTTAACAAACTTCGTAGAACATAATAAAGGGACTGCCGGTTTGGTCTCGCTTATCGCATCCAAACTTCATCCCATTCTATGGGGTGTTTTATGAGGGAGAAAACGAGTCTCCACGGATTTGCTTAGTCACTCCATTGTGGAAGAACGGAAATCTGCGCCAGTATGCACCTTCCCTTCCACAAAAGCTGCGGCTACTCCTGGTGTGCTACATTAAACCATAACCTTACATTTGCCTGAAGTTGAAATCGCCTTCTAGATCTCTGACGTCTTGAAGGGCTTAGCCTATCTACATCACACAAACACTGTATATGGGGTCTACGTTTTGCTGCCTGTAAGTCCATCTATTTTCGCTCAAGTGCAACTTGTATAGTGTTTCGTAGGAAAGGGTTCTAATTTCAGACGAAGGCCGAGCAATGCTTGCTATTTATGGACCAATGCACATCGAAACCGGACCAGCTACTTTAACAAGTGAACTCCGTTACAGTTCGGCTCGGGTCGCCTTTACCACAGAGTCGGATATATGGTCATTCGGCTGTCTCTGCTACGAGGTACGATTTTAGGTCCTTTCGCAACTCTGATCTCCTGAACAAGCTCCTAACAGGTTCTCTCGCGTAAACCTCCCTACCATCAGTATGTCGAAGACGCCGAGATACGGTCTGCCGTGTCTCGAGGAGAGCTTCCTAAGCGACCCAATTCTGCAGACGGTGACATTGACGAGATTGACGATCGTGACTGGGGCCTGATCAAGAGGTGCCTTGAACCTATAGCCTGGCATCGACCCTCGGCCTCAGCGCTCCACAGCCTATTTGCATTCACGGAGGGAGAAGATAGTCGCCCTGAGACGAAAGATTCAGCCGCTGCTCGTCTAGTGGTAATGAGATCGCCTCGTCCAAACGTGGATTTTCATCATATGGAAATACTCCTGGAACAGATGCAGGCGAGTAAATAGTTGGCTTATAGCTTGACTGAGAGTAGTAAACCTTTTTAGATTGAGCTTTTACGGGATCCGCTGTCTAAACTTGTTCAGAATAGCGTCAGAGAAGTAGCGGTAGCAGCAGTCGAGGAGCTCGAACCCGACGATACACGCACTCTAGTAAATTTTCTGGATTTGGTGTGTCCTTATTCTAAGCTCCATCATTAATATTCTTTTAACATACTGCGAGCGAAGGCACTCAAAGATTATCTTTCTATTTCAGAGGAACGAAATCGTGTACTGGCCTTACTCTCGAGGATCACATCGTCGACGCGCATTTTCCCTCAACTCTACGAACTCAAATACATAAAATACAATTCCATACCCATCGCAGAAGGAGGTTTTGGGTCGGTCCATCAAGCTTCTGACCCCAGCATGTGCGTTAAAGTGATGGCACGAGTCGACCCCAAGTCATTGACAGTATGTTTCCGGGATAGAACCTGTTCCGCGCGAAGACTGCTAATGAACTTGTACAGGAGTGGATTAAGGAGCTAATTATCTGGGCGCATACATCACATCCGAATGTCTTACCATTTTACGGAGTGTTCCTTGAAGGCGATAACGGTTCTCCGACTCAGCGCATCTCTCTCGTGTCGCCGTATATGAAGAACAAAAACTTGCAGGATTATGCACCCCGTCTCCCCCAGAAATCCCGGTTTCCCTTGGTAATAATAAAACTCACTTTAGTTGTGCGCAGCAATGATGTAATTTTCCCTCAGATATCAGACGTCGCCTTTGGACTACAATACATACACGGATTGGGCATTGTACATGGAGACCTGAAAGGGGTATGTAAACTCATCTCACATTGCAACCGTCGAGAATTAAATCAAGCGACTTGTAGCAAAATGTCCTGATCTCGAATGAGGGCCGGGGACTGATCACTGACTTCGGGGCGTCCCACGTGGTAACATCCACTTTTGCTACTACTGGCTCGTCAGTTTTCAGTACTCTCCGCTTTGCTGCACCGGAAGTAATACTTAGTGGACCTCGCTGGCAGCCTACAAAGGAGTGTGATATTTGGTCGTTTGGTTGTCTATGCTTGGAGGTATGAAGTCTCCCCCTCCACCCATTCCAACCTGGCAAACAACTGCTCAAAGGTACTCTCACGAAAGGTCCCTTATCATGAGTATAAGCTCAGTATTCAGGTGCAAGCTGCTTTGGCTCGAAAAGATCCTCCAAAACGGCCTGGTTCATTGGACATTGGGAGGGGTGAGGAATTGAATGACGACAATTGGGACGAGGATGATGAAGAGGACTGGGACGAAATCGATGATCGATCCTGGAACTTGATCTCAAAATGCTGCGCCCCAGAGCCCGAGGTTCGACTCGGCGTTCCAGGTATTCAAGAATTGCTTGTAGATATGAAAATATGGGACGAACGTCCAACAGCGAAACCCGTGCTTGGTGCCGAAATCTACAAGCTAAGGTCAAACCCTTCAGTCGACTTGGATCGTGTGAGTGAGATCCTGGATAGAGTTCAGGCAAGTCTCTTTTTTACTCCCATAGCCCATAGACCGAGTCTTATGTACTATATATTAGGGAGCGGTGACTCAAATTGTTGAGCCAGCCTCTGGCGATGATTTCGCTTCTCTTTTTAATTCGCTTTAGCAAACCTTGAAAGTGAACGTATTTTTTTCGATCGTCCCGGTAGCCGAATCATGCTGAAATCATTGAACCCGTCGTTGCTTTTACATGGACTAGAGATAGATTTTCCCTTCGACGAACTGACGTTCAGAAGGTTCATTCCATGTCAGCCGCTATGCTAAGACTCCTCTAGTTCGCGATATAGAAAATCTAAAGGAATGCTTGAGGAACGGATTAAGGCAGAATTGGCTAGAAGATGCCGAGATACACGTCCGATGTTCTATCCAGTGTCCATAATTGACGCCGCCATAGAGCATATACGTGAGCGGCATTGACTAGCTCGCTCGACTTGTGGTTCGTTTGCCGCAACGAATTTAGTTTTTGCATTCGGAATGGTTCTAGCTAATAGCCAGATCTAAGTGGCGCATGTTTCTTCGATTGTCTGAATGCTTGGCGTCAGACTTAGACTGCACGACCCCATGGTATAAGAAGTCCCTCAGACCTCGTAAAGCTGAAGCTCACCCAGAGATCCCCACTTGCAGAGTCTATATGTTCGCTAAATCTCTTACAATTCTTGCTGTCATCTCAGCCACGCTGGCAGCCCAGCCAGACGGCGACTTTTTCATTCGTAGCGTTGCTCACAACAAGGTTTTAGATGTACAAAAGGCAAGCACAAAGGTCGGTCATTATAAGGATGTCGAATGCTCGGTTATTTCCTCACCTTATTGGAACAGGCTGGAGCTAGTATTGACCTGTGGCCGAAAAAGACGGCAGCAGCGGGGAACAAGAACCAACTTTAGCATTGGGACGACAAAGGGGTGAACCTCATCAACGTGAACTCAGGCCTTGCCCTCCAGGCCACGTACCTGAGTATGTCCTTCTTGATACCAGCTTATAAGCTATATAACAATACCAGGTCGTCGTACACTACAGGTGACGATCGAGCGGGTCAATCATGGGTAACCGCCCTTCAGCAAGGTAACCCAGGCACAGCAAACACCACCTCATCATGGACGTATTCGGACACCGAGACACAGGGGTTGAAGCTCGGCGCTCCAATAGACATGTGTATTGCTGCAAAAGCTGACGGAAAATTCTATTGGGATTATTGCCGCCAACTGTGGGAGCAAAGATGGGTTCTCGAGAAAGTACAGTAGGGGTCGCTTAACATCGACTAGTTTGGTCGAAGTAACGGAATGTAGATGCAATTATTGTCAAACGATAAATCTGATCCAGGCTCTCGGATGAACGCCGAATCATAAAATCCTATCGATTGTCCGGGAAATTGGAATTTAAGTAAATGACCCCAATTCCAAATCTCCACTTCAACCTTATCTCTGCACTTCTGCCTGCCGAGGGTCACCGGTCATGCATCATGGAGCGACCAAACAAATATTTTTGATGGATATTGATAATGATATTTGGTTGTGGCAGTGATGCCAAATAAGGTTTATGGGCCACAGTGACTGCTGTATTCTGTACTACCAGCCATGAGCAACCTCAGCGACAGCCAGCGCAGGGCCCTCGACCAGCTCCGTGAGCTCACAAACGGTGCCAATGATGAAGTGTCTATCGGTGTTCTTGAAAGCGTAGAGTGGGATGTTGAAGTAAGCTGCCAGAATAATATTCTCTACAGGCTGGATTCTGACTTTTTGAATAAGCGAGCGGCCGAGGCAATATTTGGAGGTGGAGCGAGTACAAGCAATCGTCCTCCTACACCTCCTCCCCCACCTCAGCAGAAACGACCCATGGAGGTATTCCAGGTCGATGACTCTGCACAGGATAATAACCAGGTGTCCAGCCGGGTGAGCAGGTAGTCTCAATTGCTCTGAGGATTCATGCTGACTTTTTGAACAGAATTCGGGCGGTAGTTCAGTGTTATATGCCCTCGCACGGCCGCTGTTCTCTATCCTTGCGTTCCCATTGCACATTCTTTCCAGCGTATTTCGCTTCATTTTCGGCGTCCTCCGCATTCCTGTCCCTCAGTTCCGGTTCTCTACCCTCAACTTTTACAGGCCTTTGCGCCCTCGACCTACACATCGTGGTGGACCTGATAAATGGGTGGCTGAATTGGAGGAAGAGCTTGGTGCGGTGTGTATTGGTCGGCTGAACGGCCCACGTGGATCCGCGTCTACGAGTGCTGTGGAAGCGGGTCCCTCACGTCTGACAGCCCGTAATACGCAGTCGGATGATCCTGCGGAGGGTAGGAAATTGTTGCCGGACTTTAATATCTGCGGTTATGAGGAGTTCTTGCGGACGTGTCAGCGCGAAATGAGGGTTGGGTGTGTTATTCTCATTACGGAAGAGCATGATGATACTCCAGAGTTCAAGAGGTATTGAACCTTCTCCTGGCTTCAAGTGCTTCCTGACTGACATTATGTATAGGGCTACTCTGACGAATCCAGACTTTGTCAGGGCACTCTATAATAACAACATTCTCGTCTGGGGCGGCGACGTACGTGATATTGAAGCATGGAACGGTACGTCATAATATGCCGTATCAATTTCTCTTGCTCACTTGTCCTCAGCGTCCGAGAAACTTCAAGCAACAACATACCCTTTTATCGCATTCGTGGCTCTCCAACCTCGTCGCGCACCTTTATCTAGTTCTCGCACCTCCTCGAACTCGCAACAACCTGTCCTAACTGTTCTCTCCCGCCATCAAGGCAAGCCCTACCCGTCTGGCACCGGCCCTACATCCACACAAGCCATTCTTGACCACCTCGATCGTCAACTTCTCCCTCGTGTAACACCCTTCCTTGAACGCTTGCGCACTGAACAGCGCGAGCGCGAGCGTGACCGACAGCTTCGCGAAGAACAAGACCGAGCATTCCAACAGGCTGCCAGACGAGATAAGGAACGTATCGAAGCGAAGATTGCGGCTGAGAGAGCTGAGGCAGAGGCAAGCCGGAAAGCGGAGGAAGAGGCCAGGTCTGCTGCGTTGAGGAGGGAACAAGAGGCTGCTGAGGCAAAGAGGAAACAAGAGGTGAGGATGAATTGGAGGCGATGGACGAGGAAAAATGTTGCTGGACCTTTGGCTGCAGCGGGAGGAAATCTCCGGCTTGCTATTCGGCTAGTGACTGGAACGCGTCTCGTGCAGAGTTTTGCTCCGACCACGAGCTTGACGGCTCTTTATGCTTATGTGGATGCGCAACTGATCCCTTCACATTTCGCTCCTGAGGACGATCCTAGCGCTATGCCTGAAGGGACAGAAGCTGGAGAAAAGGCTATAGAAGCTCAGATTCGTGCCGCCGGTAGTGCTGCAGAGTGGTGGGGATTCCAGCTGGCGACGGCATACCCGAGATCGGAGATACCTTGGAAGCGCGATGTTCAGCTTGGTGATCTTGTAGCTCTCAAAGGAGGAGGACAGATTGTGGTTGAGATGCTGGGAAGTCCGAGAAGTTCTGTTGAGCGCACTAATGGCGGCACTGGTGGAGGGGACGGTGATGACGATGATGACTATAGGACGGAGTCTGACGAGGAGTAGGTTGAGATAGAGATGATCGTGTATGTTTGTTACATGTATGTAATATTCATTAATGTTGACGGCGGTGTGTACATGAGTGGTTAGAACGGATACAGAGAGCATGGGTATGAGTACACTGATCATTGGCTGAGAATAGTGCGCACAAAGGACTCGTAGTTGATATTTCCGTCGCTAGATGCAAGAAATGAGTTGATGGAATGTAGGAAAGATCTTGAATACTCACGCGCCAATCTGAACACCCTTGAGCAACTCGTCTACCTCCTCATCTGTCATCTTCTCTCCAAGTTGTGTCAACACGTATCTCAGTTCTCCAGCTCCAATGAATCCGTTGCCCTCTTTATCGAACACCTGGAATCCACGAATGAACTCCTCTGAACAACGGATCGTGAGTATCAATTCATTCGAGTGGGAGGAACATCGGTACGCACCAGGTGTTCCCGCAGGTTTGAATCCATCTGGACGGTTCAAAATAGTGAGGAAAGTCTTGTAGTCGACTGACAACAGCAAATGCACGGTTCAGCCAGTACGCCACTAACAGAGGAAGATGACGCGTACCATCGCGGGGCGCTGTAGCAACAATCTCAGCGACTTCAGCCTGTGTTGGGTTTTGTCCCAGAGCACGGAGGAGATCGCCTAGAACTTCACGAGGGACGGCACCAGTACCGCGTTTGTCGAATAGGGCGAAAGCCTCTTTGTATTCTGTCGCTATCTGTTAGTGGGTGAGTTTTGGCTATGTGTCGGAATCGTACCGGCGTTATCACTCTGCGTAAGTAATGACGAGTAAGTTTTGTGTTGGAGAATAGCAGGAGAGGAGACATACCATGGTGGGTGTTGTTGGTAGAGATGGGTTATCTGCCTAATTTGGAATCCTCTCTACTTGCCACGATCAATCATGGACATCTTCGCTACCACCACCACAGACTCAAACCCTCCTCGGCACGCTATAGAATCAGACTCGGAGGAAGACGAATTCAATCCTCTAAGACATGATAGCCAGCAATTATCAAAGGTGTTGAAAATACAGTTCCTCGGGGATGGGGTCCAACCGAAAGATATGCTCGTCGTCGCCACGGGTGACCCTGGTGCCTTTTGGGCCAAGGGCGCCAGTTTGGAAGAGCAGATTGGTGCTGTGAGTGTGAATGGAGTACAGATTGGGATGGTGTTTACGCCAAAGTGGACGACTGCGAATGTTGTGATTTCCGAGGCACTTTCGAGGCTGCCGGTGTGGGCTATGCATACATATGCAAAGGCGATTATTGATACCCTGAAGCCTACGACGTGCGTTTCTCGTTTGGTTTTTACATTCGGGGTTGCGGCTGACGGAAAGGTTTAGTTTGGCGCTGCTGGATGAGTATTCTGTACCGGGTTATATCTCGAACAAGCCTATCCCTTTGCCGGATGCACCGATCCGGTACCTCTCAACTGGCCGCTTCGACCCTGTACGTTGCTGCAAGTTCGTTCAATCTTATCTCTAATGACAAGTTATGTAACACGTAGGGAAGCTACGCTAAACCATTTGCCCCACCAAACCTTATCAACACCACCTCTGCATCCTTGCTCTCCATCCTCAGCCTTCATACCAACTCTACGGGCACACTCTTACTTCTTCCCTCTCCAAACATCCCGAAACCGGCGCCGCGGACAGTTGAACCGAGTAATTTCGCACATTTAACACAAGATGTGACGGAGTGGCCTACGAGGATTATGCTTCTGGCTCATAAGTTGCTGTTACGTATAATTGGAGGGAGTGAGAGTGCTGATTGGGATTCGTCAAATGTTGGAGGAGGAGGTTCTGGTTTCTCGGCGAAAGGCAATGTCGCAAGGCGTTCAGAGATTGGTGAAGGCGGGATGTATATATGACCGTTCTTGTTTTGCTGGAGCAATTTGATCGCACTGGTAGACAACAGGCTCAATAAAATCAATCTCTTGGTCGACGTTTTCATTATTAAGACTAAAAGTGTCTTAGGGCCTATTTAACAATGTCGGTTGCAAAACCACTGCCTGCCATATTTTGTCCCCATAGTTTTGAACCCATTCGGTTTAGGGTTTTACCTACTACATCAGGAAAAAGCTCCTGCCTTTTTGGGATGCTTTCGCTGCTTCGACATTTCTGACATTACTTGACATCCACATTCAGAGCTTTCGGTGCTCTAGCATTCTCAAACATCCTTGCCATTGGCATCTGTAGCTTTTGTAGCTTTAAGAGACTTGAAACTTTTAATAACCTGCGTTGCCACCCTTTATGTTGTTACAAACACCAAATATATGCGCATTTGTAATGTTCTTTGCCATTAAGTTTACCTTTGGGTTGTTATCAATGACTCACAAATGCATATTCATGGCTCTCTCAGCCTCGCTGAGGTTGCTCAAATGTATCTATGTGAAGACTTCTAGGTGATTATTTTGGTCTGAACATGAATTTATCTAGTGTGCTCAAACATCTGATTCTCTAGGGAACATTGTTGGTAGGACTGAGGTGTTCAATGACAGCAAGCATTAGCCGAGCATTTAGCTATGCCATTTATTGTGGCTTTGGGAGCTTTGGCTGTCTTACTCACTTTGGCTGCCTACAAAGGCAGTCATGCATTCAATGCTGCCCAGAATGACAAGAGCTTTTTCCTGATGTAAGGTGAACACCTGTGTGGCCAGATAACTCGCCCCTTGTCTACTTCTCCAGAAATTTCAGGATTCAGGACTCTGTTGTCCCTCGTCTTGCTCACTGCCATATCTACTTCCACTTGTTATATGGGCAACCACCTTCCACAGAGTCAGTATGGTTCTTATCAACATTGAGATCTTCTTGCTTTTTGATGATTTGGTCTCTTTGGAAACTTGATACTCAAGTGATGGTGGGCTTAATGGTTGGAAAATAATATGTGTCTGGAATAATTGACAAGTTACAATGCATACAGTGACTGTTATGTATATTGATTATATCTAGCATTTGTTCCATCTACAGTACAGAGTCAATATTAGCTTTACATAAGTAATATCACAATTATGTTTTTTATCTTATTTATTCTTGTATTTTCTAGTTTGTTTTGACTCATTTACTTTGCCTCATTATGATCCATTATGACTTGTTTGGTTTTGTTTATATTTTGATGACATGTGATTGTTAAATATAGCTGAGCTATATTTGAACTTACCTTGTGATCAATCAGATGATCAAAGAAGAACTTCTTTAGAAGAACTTCTAAAGCTTCTTTGACAGATCATATCTTATATAGTCTAATTAGTGTTAAGAAAGCTGTATGCTTCTCTTCTTTCATTAGAAGCCCTTAGCCCTAGTTAATAATAGATACAGACTTGTATTGTATATAAGTCATTGACATCTACCAAGGAGAAACATCATTTCTACTTGGTTAGGTGGAGACTCAATACAAGCCTTTATCTATACAAAGTCAAATTGAAACTTAAGTCATTAAGATCTCAATTACCAAAGTCTTACTATTATAATCGCCGTATTATAACTCTGACTTAGTAAATGACTTTGTCGCTTACCAAGAAGGAGTCCCCTTTGATAAGATCAAACCAATACCTATTGCACCAGCTTAGGACTGGGCTGGCGTAACTATAACAGTGACTATAACCATGGCTGAGGTGAAAGTGGAGGTGAAGATTCAGCTTAGTGTCCATGAGCATCCACATTGTAACATCACACAGACATTGCATCTGTGTATCCTAATTCATTGATGTGAAATGCAAATTACAGCTTGATATCTTGTTTATCCATCTACTAAGAACCTGAGCATATCTGAGGGGTGAGCTCAGAAGCTCTCACCAAAATATGTTGGGCCCTAGAAGGTGTTGAAGGAATAACAAGAACAACTTATTCTTGCTGGATATCCCTCTAGATTTGAAACAGTGCAGTATATGTCCTGCTTTTTGCAGACTGGCTCTGAATACATGTTCCCATTGGTGGTGAATGTTTCCCAGGAAGGCAAGTACCCCAGGTCATCTGGGACTGGGGGTGCTGAAGAACAGCCCATTGGCCAAGCTGAGCTGTGTGGCACTGGATCAGATAAGGATCCTGTGTTCGAGCTTGTGTACAAAGTGAAGGCTCAGGTGTGGTTGCCATTCTGTGGGGTACCTAGCTCAAAAGCACCCACTCAGTACATCAGGAACATCCAGTAAAATTTGACTTTGACATTGATGGATTTTGACTTTCAAGTTGACTTTAGTTTTGACTTTGTATGACTTTGACTTTTGAGCTGACTTTGGCATTGGTTTTCAGGGAAACTTTCCCTTTTGGTACCTTTGACAATGACTTTGTCTTGCCCAAGTATTTTGACTGTGAAGACATAATAGTACATTACAGGCTAGAAGACAATCTTGTGTGAATGATAATCAGTGTATTTATTAACATAGGAGGTATTAAAACTTGTAAGTGTGTCCTGGAAGCTGAAATAATCTAGCTAATATTCATGGCCCACTATGCCCATAGCATCACAAAAAATCTAAAAACCTGATTCTGCATGATGAACCTGACAACGGGTGTCCTGCTGGGTGGTACCTTGTAAGGTCTGACAAGCACACATATCTCTTCCATCTGTACAACACTGCACTACATTTTAAGTTAATATACCAGAGATGACCATGCATATTGACATTTTAAAATTGGTGTGACTATCTTCCTATCTCATTGGATCTACACTATATCTGCTAATGATCAACTTGTCAGGTTGCATTGGGTTGGATCATACCTTATAAGGTCTGTTATGGAAAGGTAAGGTCTCTATCCACCTGATGCTATAATACAGCCCCTGCTAATGTATGAGAGATATCTATACATACATTGGTAACTTGAGCTCAGAGCTACAGTTGACTTGCTCATAATGCATACACTCAACCTGCATAATTTTCATAATGCATCAACTTTTGCCCTCACTGACAAAGGGAACCCATGTTATGCAAAAAATCTTCATATTGCATAATGCATAGCTTATTTTGGGGTTATGCACTACTATATCCAGGACCTGTTGTCATTTAAGATGTCATTTCATATGCAATTGTGGAGAGTGGCAGCTCTGTGGGAAGCGAGAAACCCCGAGAATACACTGGGGCTGTGATTGCAGCCTGAAGATGCTTGATACTTGCCCTCAGCTGTCATGAAAGCCAATCAACCTACTCGGAAACCCCACCCTCTCCCGGGCCCCTACAAACCACGTCAACAGAAGGCAAAATCCGATCCAAATGCACCAAAATCTTCTGCTCAGCCTCTGGAAAAACAGCAGCGGTCGAACCTTATATTACATGACTGGATGACAGTCTTTGCATTTGTCGATGAACATCCAGACATGACACAGCAACAGATTGTTAACCATTTTGCTGTGCCTGGACCAAATGTGGGAGGTCTGTTCTTCAGCCAAGAAACTTTGTCTTGCAAGTTAAAGAAGCAGCCCAAACTGATGGCATGTGTTCACGAGACTCCTAATGCACTATCATCAAAGCGCCCCCATATTGTCACCCGACCTGACGTTGAGCGTGCTCTCTTCTTATGGGTCAAGCATATGGAGGAAAAGGGAGAACATGTCTCTGGGCCAATGCTTCTTACAAAGAGGAAGAAATTCGAAAATGACTTCCAAGTCCCAGAAGCAGAGTGACTGCAGAGCAGTACTTGGATAAGCTCATTCTGTGCTAATTACAAGATCAAGGAGTTTCAATGCCATGGTGAAGCTGGATCTGTTGATCCTGCTGCTGTTGAAAAGGAACGAGAGAGGGTTCAGGCCATCACCACCAGGTACCAGCCAAAGGATAGGTTCAATTTTGATGAGACCGGATTTTTCCCCTTGTATGTCTGCAGTTGCATATGTTAATGTTTATGTTCTCAATGCTATTTTGAAGCTGTCCACCTGAGCACGGCCTTGCAAGAAAACAAATGAGTGGAAAGAAGAAGGATAAATTCCATATCTCTGTTGGTGTTGCATGTAATGCTGATGGAAGTGAGAAGCTGTCATTATTTTTCATTGGGAGGTCAAAGAAGCCAAAAGCATTTAATGGGAAGACACCCGAGCAGAAAGGGTTTTATTATCGAAACAATATGAAGGCCTGGATGACAAAGGAAATCTTTGAAGAGTGAGTTCTCAGATACTTTTGGCCGCTACTCAAGAATACTAATGTCTTTGAACATGAAAGGTGGATCAAGCAGCTTGATATCAAGATGCAGAGGTCAAACTGTCAAATACTCCTTCTTGTTGACGGTTTCAGTGCCCATTACATTAACTACGAGCCTCGAAACATCCATATTGAATTTTTCGCACCGAATTTGACTTCTCGTGTTCAACCCTGTGATGCTGGGATCATTCGGAGCCTCAAGGCTCACTACCGACGAGCATTCTGCAAGCGAGCAATTGCTCTGGATGAAGCTGATGAAGAGGATATTTACAAAATCAATATCTATGAAGCTATGCTAATGATATGGGAAGCATGGGACGAAATCACACCAGAGACAATTGAACACTGCTGGCAGCATACTCACATCCAGCCTGGCTCAAAGCCTTCCCCACCAACTACCACAAAAGCCAATGATCCTGGTCACCATTTGTGATCATCTTCCGAAGCTTGGAACGTCATCTGAGAATTTGCAACATTGGCATTAACTATGCCAGCTGCACAGAAGAAGCTGAAGAATGTACTGGGGGAGGATTACAGGGAGGAGGAGTGGATGTCCGCATTTGATGTCATTTTTTGTGCAGAGGAGGACAGTGATAGGGCCCTGGCAGAGATCAACAGAATGGCTATCAGCTCAGAACAGTCAGCACTACAAAACCAAAGCAATACAGATATAGATAAACCTCGACAGCTTGAAGAACTCGAAAATGACCTACTTGCATGAGTTGGTACACTCCAAGCTCGACGTCGAATGGCACTTTTAACATTGGAGGAGATGTTGAACCCTATTGAGGAGAGAGAAGTCGGGGAATCAGAATACAGGTTTGAGGACAGTGATGACAAGATTGTGCAAAAGGTTAGGGATGAGCTTATTCAAGAACTGGAGTCAGGAAACGCAATGGAGGTGGATAATCCAGACGACGATGAAGAGCAAGATGAACAAGTTCCTAACGCTGAAGTGATCAAGCTGTGTCAGCACATGGAGAACCTCTGCATCAATAGCAACAGCACTTACAATGGTACCCTTGGCCTAGTCCATCACCTCTGTGGGTTTAGAGCTCACATGGTGAAGGATATGATGCAAAATGCAAAGCAGACAACACTTGATATGTTCATGTAATTCTGTTACACATGTTATGTCACATGTCAATTGTCACTATCGTTCAATGGGCACTTGTAAGCACTTATATATGATAGTGAATAAATGTCATTATGCATAAGCTTTCTGGCTCTCTAACACTATGCATTATGAAAAAGTCAACTGTATTACTTCCTGGTCTTGTCAGACCTGGGCAGGATCTGCTAATGAACCTCAGATAAGTCACACTAAATTTCAGATCTGGTAGCTGTGAGCTGGGTCATGGCAGGCTTAGTCCATTGATCATATACACTATAACTGTTCATACTTGTAGTCAGACTAGCCATGTTCCATAACAGCTTGATACAACAAAAACCATAATAAAATCAAATGTGAGGCTAAACTTAGTCACACTGTTAGAATGTGTTGATGCAGGCATGTGACTAGTCAGCATAAACTGAGCATCACAAGTTGACTGCCTAGCATTTTTCACCTTGAGGGGCCTGTTGCCTCCCAAATGCATGTTGTGTGCTTACTGTACTACCAAATTGTGAATTACCTGATTTAATGGCACCCAGGATGGTCAACCATACTAAGACAAACTCTGGAATGCTCTGCCTGCCAACAAAGGAGTCCTGGGCTCAGTCATGACACAAAGGTATACCCATTGTAAGGTAGGTTTTATGTGCAACATGGGTCATCACATAATGTGTGACTGCTTGTGACTGCTGGGTAAGGCCTCACAATAACACTGCAAAACATTCATGATTTGAGAAAGGTATATTGGTTGAACACAGATTGAGAAATTAGAATAGACAATAGCTTGTATATCTATTTAATACTGGGTGGCAATTCATCATAAATGGAAGCTGAAATAGACCTATGGCCTCTGTATTTCTGTGCTGCCCATGCAGCTTGTTGACCATTTAGCCCTTTTGAGTATGCATCTGTAAGCTGAAGAGCATGTATGGCAAACCTGAGAGAATGTTATGAGTACCAAGTGAGAGAAGTCGAAATATTTGCTTACTTTCGCATATTTTCAAGGGGAATATCATCAAGGACTTTTTTCACATTATTCTCGAGGACTTCAGAGGATGATGACCAGAGAAGTAAGCAATATTCTTGCTTGGCATAGCCCCAGCACTGCTCAATAAAATTCAGCTCACAATGAAATTTAGGCAGAAAGAGGATTTCATATCCTCTCTGCCTTGCATATTTCTCTAATTTGGACTCCACTCCCCAAAAATCTGGCTGACTCCAAAGCATCCTCTGGCAACAGCAATTAGTTGCCCCCCTCAGGGCAGTCCCTGTGAAATGAACTCCCACACTGGGCCTTTTTCTTGGGGCTCTCCACATTAAATCCACACTCTTCAAGAATTCATGCCATACTCTTGAATTGCCCTGGGTGTGTGGGATGATTATCAGAGAAATAGAGTGATTGTTCCTTTCCATTGAAAAGGCCATTCTCCATCCAAACCCTTTCCTTCTTTAGCTTTCCTTTTGAGTCATAGACAAGCTTTCCATCTGGTCCAATTAAATTGACCTGGACAAAGAAAATTTCTGAGGGTCCTCAAGGCATCTTGCTTGCTGATAGGGCACCATCATCTCGTTTTGAGTGTATAGTTGCGTTATCATATACAAAAATGTGGTTTTCATGTGGATAGAATTTCTGGAGAATATTGATGGCTTTTTCAAGTTGGGAGATAATATTGTCATTTGTCATGTAGCCATCATGGTTCTTTCCTGCACGGAAATAGTGTCAAGCCTCCTCCTTTCCATTTGGGGAGTGCAGCCACCTGTAATCAGCAGAAACAAAATCAGCAGCCATAAATGATGCCTCAAGCCCTTTTGCCTAAGGCTCTGGGCTGGATCCTGGTGGCATCCAGAAGTTTTGGTGATGGTCATGGGCATAGAAAGTTGACTCATTGTGATACCAGACTACCATAGATTTCTCTAGATTGTTTGGAAGTGTCTAGACACCTCCAATCAATTGCTGCATGCTTTCCATGTGGGCCATCATTTTAGGAATAAAAAATCATCCTGGTATTGGACAACATCTGCACACTCATGACCATCAACATATTGGCCTCGAGGATTCCTGACCCAATGATATCCCATTTTCATAAGCCATCTGTGAGCAGTGGACTCTGAAATAGATTTTGCCCTCCCCAATCTCTCGAGTATCTCAGGTGTTCCACAATATTCAACAATGTCATATGCCATGATGAATTTCCCAAGGCCCTGAAGATGGACCTTGATGTCTTGGGAGATGTCATCATCATCAATTATCAACTGAATACCACTACTGTAGTTCAGCCATGGCAATTCAGCAGCATTCTGGATAAAATCTCTTGCCCACTTCTTGAGTTTTTCAGCATAGCACTTCTTCTTTCCAAGCATTTGGGCAACATTTTCAGCAGCCCATGTCCAATTTCCCTTCCCAGACTTTGTCCCCTCATATTGACAGTAGGTAAAAAGTAAGGAACAGGTATGGTTCAGTCAGGTCTGGGTTGGAGAATCAAGTAGACAAGGCTTATATCCACAAGACTTTCTACAGGATGGCTGGATAATGTCTTGGATACTTGTGACTGCCTTCTTTGCCTCACCCACAGTAGGAGGGAAAGTATATTTTTGAGAGGCAGTGTAAGCCCTAGTTTGTTCATTGGTGTCATCAATCTCTGGGATCCTTCCCTTCGGGTCAGGGATGACCTCAATAGGAAGAGGGTTTGGCCTGTCCCAGTTGCCAAGGTCATCAAAGAATTCCCCCTTCTTTGATCCACCAGTCTTACTCTCATCCTCCTCTAGATGTATCCAGAAGCTGGATTCACCATTCCACTCCTTAAACTGGGGGTTCTGTGGGGCTTCTTCATCCAGGACAGTCTCCATCATTGTCCAAACTTGGTCTGTATGTGATGAAAATAGCTCTTGAGAATATGTTATCTCTGAGTTGATGGAATCAGGGCTTGGCAAGTGCTGAGTCCAAGTTTGCTTCTTTCTTGGCAATAAAGGGTTGGCAACATAGGTGTTGATGATGGGAGATAATGGCTGTGGTGGTGGGTATGTGGAGTGGGGAGTTTGGGGTTGAACATTGCCATCAGGAGGGGTGTTTTCTTTGGTAGATTTGGCTAATTTACACTTGTTTGAGCCTTTGAATACATTATCCTTGAATGGTTTAGGTTTTGGAACCTAAGAGGTTTCTGTGGCATATTCAGGAGGCTGAAGTGACATGTAGCTTATGCTTAATGAGTGTGTTGATGCATTGATGCATTGTAATGGCATCCAAAAATGGATAATCCAGAAACTACTCAAAATTATGACCTTTTTTCGACAAAATACCTCTGAGGGATTACTTGTAAAATCATTATCTACAGACCCTCTCATGCCTTTTGGTCAAAAACTCCCTCAAAAAGGGAGGGATTAACTAATTGGTAGCCAGTACAAATTGTCATACTTTATCACATGATAATACATGTTGTGTATGAACCCTACCTTAGAGCCTTGGTGCCATAAGCTTTGGAGAGGGAAAGCTGTGGTTTCTAGAGTGGAGACCTTAGCCTTGGCCACCATTTTTCTTTGGAACCTGAAGCCACACTTATGAAACATACAAAGCTTTATAAACCCCCCAATTTGTGCCTTAGTTCATTGTGCAGTCCCCACTCCCTATGCTCCACATGGTTTTCCCACCCTCTAGCTCCCAATTACAATCCACAGTTTCCTTGCCTGAGGAGGAGAATGTTGCTCTCAAATGATTGATAAATGACTTGTGGAAGTAGCAGTCAAGGTAAGCAAACCCTTACCCTGATGACCAAGTGACACTAACCTGATAACTCAATGTTCAACTTCATTTTGATACTGTGTTTTCATGCATCATGCTACTACTAGTGTATTGCTAAGATTACTATGGTCACCCCACCTTTCATGCACCACCACTGCTTTGTGTACCTTCAAATATCCAACCCTCCTCTCACTCTCTTTGCACAATTTTTTGAACAGTATCAGAGTACATTATTCTACAATTTTTAACATATTTCTCAAAGTTTGTAGCTTTGACATGGCAGCAACAGATGTGTGACACATGAAGGGATGGTGGTACACAAAAAAGGGGGGGACCATAGTTATTGCTGATAGTTTGCAATTTCTCATTTTCCACATGCAAGACTTTTTCATACTACAGGTGATGCCAATGAATGTTGAGAATTATATATTGTTGTTATTGTAGCTTGAGCCTGTAGCTGTTATCTCTATATACATGAAATAAATCACCTTGATATTCATGGGAGGTCTGCCTGATGACTGATTATGTGGTTGATTGATCCCTTTGATTGAGATCTTTTGAGAAAAGGATCAATTACAGTACACTATCCCTTAAATGACCTACTTGTCCTGTGGCACCCAATCTCAACATTATATACCCAATAAATTTGTCTAACTGTGATATGCTGAAGAGATTGTCCTCAGAGGTTATATTGGCCTATATTTCATTTCTGTGGAGGTATCCTTGCTAAGGTAAAATCCCACTGATGCATGCTTGTAGAGGTGGACTAAGCTCAATGCTGAAACTTGGCTCCAATGAATTTCTCCAACTGTGATATGCCGAGATTTGAAGCTAATAGTGCTATTCCAGATTTTAGCTCAGATACCAGGTTATGACAAACAATGTATACTATAAGCACCCATCCAGCACTTAAAAATTTAGTGATGAGGGTGGGCACCATAAAGGATTGTGTCAATATGAATACTCTATTAGGGACATGCACTATAAATGGCCACTGGACTTTAGAATGTACTTTTCAAAGTGCTTTTGTGCAAACTTTCCTCCAAAGACACCCAAACTTTCCCAAGACAGCAAAACTTTCCAAAGTCAGGAGATAGCTTTTTAAAGTCACCAAATGTACTTTTGAGGCTTTAAAAGGGCCAGAAAGTACCTCCTACAGCTTACTGGATGTTCCTCATGTACTTTGAGCTATGGGAAGTAAACAATGTATCCAACTTACTTAGAGGAGAATTATGCCTGACTTCCAGTTGTTGGGTGAGAGCACCAGGACCACAGTGATCCTCCAGTGCAAAAGTGTGCAGTTTGGAAGGGTGATGCCTGTCCTCTACCCTTGAAATGGCTCCCATTCATGACTGAGAACTCAGCCTCATCATGATTGAATGCTACTGTCACTTTCCAGACTTGATTTGCTGAGGGGAATATGACCCCCACAATCAATCCATCTATGATGACTACATGGGATTCTTAGTCACTTGCCAACACAGCAAAAACTTGGCACCTTGCTTTCTGGTTTCCCCTGGAGTTCATGCTCATAGCCTCACTGTGGATGCTGACAAGTATTCCTCCATCATGTATGCTCCTCTGAACCTTGCTGCACATCAGTATCCTCTCCTCCTCCAGCACTAGCTGTTATAAACGTCGACCTGATTGACGCTCATTGTGACTTAATCATCCTAGATGCCGACACAGCCACCAGGACCGAGACTGCAGTTCTAGATTGGGAAGAATACGTTGGAAAGTTTGATGTGGAAGAAGAATGATTTGATGTTGATTGGGACGAGTATAATTGGACGGACGTTATTAGGAGGATCAGGAGGAACAGTTTCGCTGTTTGATTGCTATGGACTAACAGAACTGATTAACAGACAATGATGGTTTCATGGACATTGCGTTTGGATTTGAACTATTAGATATCTAACTATGATAGCTGTTACATCGGCGGACAGATATGTATTTATCAGAATCGTGATAGTGATTTCGGACTTGTAGTTGTAGTTTCATAGTTTGATATCGTTTCGTCTAGTCAGTATTTAAGGACTTGTATTTGGAAGATTAAACACAAGTTTAATCTTTCCTTTGTTTCCCGGACTACTTGTGTTTACTTGCCCTGCCTTGAATTCACTTGTATCATTGTTGTTGTCTCGAACCTCGCGCTACCTTAGACTTACCTCAAGTCTTCTTGGCCTTCTCTTACTAGGCTTTCGAGAATACTCAAGCTTATTAATTGAAGTAGGTTAAAGACCAGTTAGCTGCTGTCTTACGTAACCCAATCACATGTTGTGACACGTGACATTACTAGGCGCTCTGACTGTAAATCTTAACACTAGCCTCATAGCACACTGGCTCAACTTGTTGGCCTGGTGCTCAATATAGTAGTCACTGGGGCACTCACAAGGGCACTACTTCAACCCCCTTCAAGAGTTGACTACTCAAGTGATAAGCATGTTCATCAGTCAATACTGTGCAGAAATGGCCTCTAGTCAGTATGGTCCATTCACTAGCAGTATCATGGGCCTAATGGCCTCTTACCCCTATGTTGGGCTTGGACTTAGTAGTCTTGCTAGCCAGATGTCCTGTATGGGAATCATGTGTGACTGTCATCCAATCAGAAACTGATTGCACAATCTCTCCCTTGGATGTCTGGTGCAATTTTAAGGCTTAAAGGTGAATTTATGCTAGGCCAATGGAGGCCCCTGGATGATCCCTATATAGGTCAGTAACCAAACTTCCAAAATTTCGGAATTTTTGTCTGTATCCCCAGGCTGCCAGTGTCTGGATTTTTTTCCAGCCTCGGCCAAAAATTTGGCAGTTTGTCTGGATTTTTCAAAATTTTGCAGAACCAGCCTCTAAAAACCCTTAAAATTCGCCAAAAATGGCTCAAAAAATCTGGGAGCATGAATCTGTGTTCTTTTGTGGGATATCACACTTCTCTCAGTGTATGGGATCAAATTTACAAATGGGAAATCACTAATTACTAGCATCATTGTACCAATCCTGTGTTGGCAGCTTGAATCCCATGAAGACCATGAGTTAGTTGATTAAATGTATCCAATATTCTCAAGTCAATAGCAAATCCAAGCTTGTTTGCCTACTGTAGCATCATTGGCACAAGAGTGAGGATATGAGGAGGTGTTAACAAAGCAAACTGAACTGTGCCAACATGTGCAGTAGCCCTGGTTTGTCCTACAAACTGCCAACTGTGGCTATGTTTGAAGACTTGAAGTGCTATGCAGGAGAGTGCTGATAAATTTGTGATTGGTGTGGTAATGAGACTGTGGTGAATATCTTGCTGTGGATCTTGAGTAACAAAAGAGGACTGATCATAGTCAGAGCTCAGAATGCATTAACAGCTTTGAAAATTTATATCTTGACCAATGTGGATTTCTCCCTGGAATAAGATAAACACATAATCCCCCACCTGTAGTTGTCAATGGATTGTCACTGTGCCAGTGGAGAGGATATCAAACAATGGAACATTGCACTCTCAAAAAATGTTGACATGCTGATCAGCAGTCTAACAAAAAAAAAATCAATAAGAAAGTATTAAAACCATGAACAAGAAAATTCTCACCCTTGTTGCAGCAGCTTTGGTCACTGCAGCAGCATTACCAGGATTACTAGGCCAAGAAGTTTCTGTCAGTGTGTAACCTAGATTGCTAGATACCCATTGCAATTGCCTATCTAAACCAGCAAGTGAATCCAGCTGAACTTCCTTGAGTACTTGATAGAGGTCTTGAATGAGCTTTAGGCAGGCAGTGGCTTCTTTGGAGCATGAGCCTGAATCATACTTCAGACAACCACAGTTCTTAGCATGTTCTGGCTGATAGTGATATTAAAGCTTGTAAAGATAGCTGAAATCAAGGTCATCTATCAAAAAGTTGCCCTTGCCAAGTGGATGAACTGGTTCATCAGGGAGGTCAAGTGGTGGTAGTTGAAGACTGCTCAGAAGTTCATTGTACTCCTGTTGAATGAAAGTGGCAACATTGTTGCTAGTGAATGAATCACAGAACTCATATCTAAAAGCATGTCAATGATAGTGTTTGACAGAAGTAGCATTCACATACACATGTGAAATGTCTTGGGCTGCCAATGCCATTGAAGCAGTTGTCAATCCAACAACTCTTTGATCCTCTTTGTTTTGAAGCATGGGAAGATTCTCAGCACAAGAAATGAGGGAAAAGAGATGTGAGGTCTCAGATTTGGATTCAACATCAGAGGAGCCCTCATCCTTGCTGCCTGAGTCTGGGCTGGCCAGAAGCCAGCTATTAATTGATGGAAGAGCATTATAGGAAGGGGGGTTGAGTGAGTGGATACAATGGATATTTGCACTGAGAAGTGAAAAAAGGTTATGAACTTGCTCTATGGCAGAGGAAGCAATGTCATTGATGCAATCTTCCAAGGGGAAAGTGGAGAGCATAGGAATGTCAATACCAGTAGTGTTAAAGTAGGTATGAGAGTATCCAGTCACTGGGAGCCTGAGGTCAGCAATTGTCTGCTCTGTATGAAGATTATCCTGATAGATCTTGAGTCAAAGCTTCAGAGCCATGTGGAGGAAATCCAAGTATGTAAAATCTGGAACAACTTGACAAGTTTGGCTGAAAACATGCTTGCGAGCTTCAGTTGAGTGCAGCCAAGGCATAAGAGGTTTAGTACCATGGTAAAAGTCACAGTAGACTGAAACAAGCCCTATATATCCTTCAACAATGATCCTGAATATGTTGAGGGCTTCATGAGAGATAGTGTATATTTAATGTGTATGATCTGTTGATACAGCCAATGTCTGTATAAACCTATAAATGCACATCTTGACATTCTATACCATCTAAAAGGGTCATCTCAAGGCTACTAGATACTATATAATACTATCAATAGGCCTCCCTCACAACCAGTACATCTGTAGTGAGGAAGTGAAAACTGTTGCTACAGCACTAACAATATTTTCCAAGGATTAGTGACTATGGAATGGTCTCATGTAAAGTGATAATCTAACATTTTTGAACACAATTAAGTGGTCTTCTCTTCAGTCTTTGACCAGTAGCAAGTCAAAAGCAATATAATCAAGTTCTATCTACAAGATTCCTATGCATTGGGAGTGAAATTTGATCACAAAGATCACTATTTTGTGTATTGAATACATATCAACAGTCACAGAGCCTGTTGGATACAATTCTGGTGCATCCTATAGAGCTGTCAGATACTGGTGTTGAGTAGCAAGCTCATACATTGCAATATTGAAGTATTTCATTCTTGAGGACCTATAGAAGGTGGAGCACAATGCCATTGGATCAACTAGTTAGTCTTGAGCAGCATTGTCTTGTAAGTAGCTACAAAACTTTCTCCATATCAACTCTATTCTCTTATTGTCTCAACACTTTCCTCTCAATACCCCTTGTGTTATTTCATTGGTTCTTCTATTGAGGATGTTCTCCTCTTGTGTAATACTCCCCACAAACTTGCAAAGCATGTAGCAATGTATTTTAGTGGTTGTGTGTAGTGTGGTGTTATATATATTTCACTTGTGTCCACTATCAACATTTCTGCCTCTCCACTGTACTCAAGAGGAGTGAGAGCTAATAGTCAAGGAAGAAGTGTAGTCAGAGGAGAGACTCAATGCACTCTTCATATGGGATGGTCCTGCTCTGGTAGCTATCAATAGCATCTCCAAAGACAAATAGGTAGACAATATCTGGAATATAAGGTTCATGATAATTCTCACCACATATGAACTTAAGGGTCTGGACAGAGAACAATCATGTTGTAGCATTGCTATCCTGGGAGTCAAGGCACTCAACATCACATTTGTACAGGGGGGAGTGTAAAGCTGAAGGGCTTTACTGTTGTTATAGTGATACTGACCTGGTCCTAAGCTGGTGCAATAAGTATCAACTTGACCTTATCAAAGGGGACTCCTTCTCAGTAAGTGACAAAGTCATTTACAAAGTTAGCCTATAATATGGCAATTATAGAGTTAAAGACTCTAGTAATTGAGAGCTTAAGACTCAATTTCAATTTGACTTTGTTTAGATAAAGGCTTGTATTGAGTCACCACCTAACCAAGTAGAAACAATGTTTCTCCTTGGTAGATGTTGATGGCTTATATACAATACAAGTCTGTATCTAATATTAACTAGGGCTAAGGGCTTCTAATGAAAGAAGAGAAGAATACAGCTTCCTTAACTCTAATTAAACTATATAAGATGTGATTTGTCAAAGAAATTTTAGAAGTTCTTCTTTGATCATAGGATGCAATCATAAGACAAGTCTAAATATAGATCAACTATATTTAACAATCACATGTCATCAGAATATAAATAAAACAAAACAAGTCAAAATAAGCTATAATAAGCTAGAACAAACAAGACAAAACAAACTAAAAGAAATAAGAACAAATACAAGAGAAAACATAATTGCAATATTACTTAAGTAAAGCTAATATTGAGTTTGTGTTGTAAAGGAAACAAATGCTAGATATAATCAATATACATAACAACTGTAGTTATATATATGATCTTATGTTCACACTAAATAGTTCAGTCCTGGTGTATAGGGTAAACTACATGGACAAATGATGTCAAGAACTGAATTACTAAAGGATGGATATATGGAGCAAATGTTCAAGACTGGGTGTCTAGGACAGAGGAACAGAGATAACTGATTTAGTCATTGAACATGGGAGCAGGTCTTGGCCTCAACTTATGTGTTGTGTCACTACTGATGCTGACCCAGATTTTGGAAATGGATAGAGACAGGAGGGTGAGGAGAGAGTAGAGGTCAGATAGATAGTAACATGTGACTTAGTTGATTATCAGACTAAGGAATATGGTACAAGTTCAGCTACTTATATATGATGAGTTTTTTTACCTGTGCCTTCAGCATGGGGGCTGTGTTATGTTCAATCTGAGTTTCAAAATTAAGATTAATTTCTGAATTCTTTGCCTGTGCCTTGGGTGCAGAGAGAGGGTTTTCTATGTAAAACTTAATTTGTGAGATCTTTGGCCTTCCTGTGCCTAGGTCTACATCAAGTGCCTGTGTATATAAGGCAGGTATGTAGCTTTATTTTATTTTATTTTATTTTATTTTGCACTTATCAAGTACTTAAGTACTAGTATACAATCTGATCCTTTTCAAAATACATTTTGATTCTTAAGTGTAGGCAAGCCACTCCTATTTCCCATGCTTATTGCATGTCTAAGTGCCTGTGTGCATGCAATATTAAGTCCAAATTTTGAACTTGAATAAACCTGAGGTAGAAGCTCTGTCCTCTCCCTGTACCTCCAAATTTAATTGGTTTGTGAGATCACTGACCCTCCTATACCCAAGTCTATTGACATGCCTGTGCCCGTGTCCATGCTTGTGTGATGTAGGGACCTTGATCTACTTTCTCATGCTCATTGAGTGTTTAAGTGCACACCTGTGTGTGTTGTACATTAGAACATGGGTATTCATATTCATCACATAAATTTAACTTCAAATCAAATACTCATGAAAAAATTTACAGTAATTGACTGCTCTTATATACACTATCACTCACTTGTACACTGCCCCTTTCTTGGCAATATTACAGTGGCTCAAAAAACTGTCCCAATGTTTTCGCATTTTGGACATATTTGCTAATACCAGGGCAGATATATGGCCTAGCATCCTGAAAATATTCACACAGGTACCTTGACATATTGGGCGCATATATTCCCATGATCACATGACCTTGTCCATCAATGAATCAACAATGAATTATCGAAAATATCTACTCATTGGGACAGTTTTTTGACCCTCTGTTATCTACCTACTCAATACTTTGTATGACCTCCTCTTGCCCTGATAGCTGCCTCAATCCTTCTGGGCATGCTTTCTATCAGCCTTTGGCACCTTTCTGCTGGAATCTTATTCCACTCCTCTACTAGCCTCTCCCACAATTCAAATACTCCCTTGGGTGGTCTTTCATATGCCTTCAGCTGGTCCTTCAGGTAGGTCCAGAGGTGTTCAATGGGATTTAGGTCAGGGGATTGTGCAGGCCATGGTAGAACTTGAATGTTGTTGTCCACAAACCATTGTTGTCCCAGTTTTGAGGTGTGTTTTGGGTCATTATCCTGCTGGAATATCCTCTCCTCCTCCTCCATCTCCAACTTTTCAAAGCTTTCCACCACCCCATTGTCCAAAATCTCGCAGTATTGCACTGCATCCATATTCCCTTGAACCTCTATCAGCTTTCCTACCCCATTCCACCCCATACACCCCCACACCATCATGTTACCACCTCCTCCATGTTTGACAGTAGGGAGAGTGGTCCTATCTGACAGTGGTTCCCCCCTCTCCTTCCAGGTATACACCTTTCCATCTGACCCAATCCTGTTGATCTTTGTTTCATCTGTCCACAACACCCTCTTCCAGTCCTCCACTGTCCAATTCCTATGTTCATGTGCAAAGTCAAGGTGTTCCTCACGATGTCGCTTTTTGAGTAGAGGTCATTTGATCTTGGTTACAGAGCGAAATCCATTATCCTGAAGGGTATTTCTGACAGTTTGGGGTGTGACAGGGTCAGACAGAGTAGAGTTAATGAAAGTTGTAGCCTGGACAGCATTGTCTAGCTTTCCAGAGGTTATTTGGTGAATTATTGCTTTTTTATCACGAGGAGAAAGCTTGGAAGGACATCCTCCCTTGTTGTTTTCCTTGTCCCCATCAACTTCTTTCTTGATCCTCCCAACAGTAGACTTTCCTAGACCAGTTTTATGTTCAATCTGGCGCAAGGAATAGCCATCTTTGAGAAGAGAAGTGACTTGGGAGTATTGGGTAGAGGAGATAGCTTTCATGATGTAGTGGCAGGAAGAAAGACAGTTGTAGCCATCTCAACATGTCAACCAAGGTCACATGATCTTGTTTATTACTCCCACGCCTGCCCTGATGCTCCCCTGGCATGTTACAAGGTAGATACTGGGAGGCTGACAGGGGGTCAAAAAACTGTCCCAATGAGTAGATATTTTCGATAATTCATTATTAATTCATTGATGGACAAGGTCATGTGATCATGGGAATATATGCGCCCAATATGTCAAGGTACCTGTGTGAATATTTTCAGGATGCTAGGCCATATATCTGCCCTGGTATTAGCAAATATGTCCAAAATGCGAAAACATTGGGACAGTTTTTTGAGCCACTGTAGGTGTTTTCCATGGGGTTTTTGGTGCTCTCATGTCATGGAGACCATCCAGATAAGCTCCCAACAAAAAAATGCTCAGCAATGTGTTTCCTCATATGGAATCAGTTATTCTCTGAGTTTTTCATGATTCTCCAAATATTATAAAGTAAATTCTTGACCCAGGCATATACTTAAAGCCACAATTTTTGGCTTCATGAATTATATTCAATGGGTTGATTGTGCAGTCAAAATTTGGTAGCTATTAGGGATCTACTCCATTGTCAAGAATAGAATCCTTGTTTCAAGGTCACCCATACATAGAATGTGACATCACTTAACCCATTTTTGGCAGGTGCAACAGTGTGACAGGAGCTGTTGTCATGGTATACAGGTGACTTGGTTTTGTTTAAATAGACATTTCAACAATTTCTGCCTCATTGACATTCAATGTACCAACTTATGAAGGGATTTTTTATCTCAATGTATTTGTAATGATATATTCTACACATATGCAAGTTTTTGCACCAAAAAAGTAAAATTTGGACTCAAAACAGCCAAGGAGAAATTGGATATACATAAGAACAGTCAATTACTGTAATCACTACATATGGATAAGACTCCCCTCTCTTCCACACATATAACACCTACTGTGAGTGGGTGTGATATCTAATGTGTGTGGTTTCCTGTGCTTAAGAGCCTGTGTGCATGCACAATAGCCTGGAGCCTCCATCAGCCCAATTGATGACTTTCTCATGGCTGATGTATAAATAAGTGCTCATTGATGTGTTCTGATCTAGCCATCAGTAAGCTTCTTATCTTGTGCTTGATGCGTGTACATTTCACCCTTCAGAACCCATTTTCTTGCACTCAAATGTGACTTTAGGGCTAGAAGACATGCAAATTACCCACCACTGGCTAGTGTGCAGCATCCATCAGTGTTTCAACATTGGCAGCAGCCATTTGGACTGTGGGAGGCCCCATCACTTTCCTATGCCTGTAAGTGATACAGCGCTTACAGCAAGAAAGGGTCCAGGCTGCTGACATAACCCATGGAAACTTGAGCACTTGTCTTGGTACAGTATTTATGGGACAACTTTTGCTGACCAATTGCTGACCAATTCTGACTAAGCTTACAAATCCTTCCCCCATGTCCCATTCTTTATAGATATGGTGGATAGGGCTGGATAACAAATAACAAAGACATTGCAGAAAAAGGATAAGAGGATACAAAATAGCATCTAATATTTTGGAAAGGCTAGAAGATAAGAATGTCCAAAACATCAGAGGAGACTACAAATGACATGATATGGGAAAGTCTGAATACAATGTGCAAGAAGATACAGGATAAGAAAGAAGAGTGGAGCAAGTTGAGTGGAAGTGAGCCAAGGTGAGAGGATGGAAGTAAAAGGATATGTAATAGAAGTTCTAAGTTAGAAAGGTGAAAGTAAGACAGAGTAGATGCTGGCCAGGCCACAAAAGTGGGTCAGGTTGTGACAGTCACCAGGCACCAGGCAAGGAGGCAACCCAAAGTTAGCCTCAAGGATGGAGGACCAAGGTCCAGTGAGGCTGCAAACATTTTGTGGGTTGTTATATGGGTCAAGATGTTTGTCCTTGGACATCTTGGCAATGTTGAGTTTGTCATCAGAGGTGTTGGTGGACTCAGTGGTTTGACAGGGAGGTCAATTAGACTTAGATTTACATTTACCCATATTGCTAGTAGTAAACACAGTAGAGCTAGATGTCTTAAGATACCAAATATGAATAGATGGTGGTAGTGAGAGGTCAAGGAGGGATGAAGGTGGACTGCATTCAGACACTGCTATACAAATACATTGATTTAAAATCAAATAAATAAATAAAAAGACCAGGGGGGAGCATTCTGAGTGTCCTCTTGGGCCTTAAGGCAATCCTTCTCTTTTCTCTAGCATTTGGCCTCTTTATGACCAGTCTTGTGACACCAGCTACATGGATTAGCTGATTTCAACATCTTGGGGCCTCTGGAGGTGGCAGAAAGCACAGAGAAGGAAGAGGGGAGGTCTATGGCCCTCCTGCAACATTGGGTGTCCTCAGTGACAAAGGCCTGATACACAGCAGCCTTGTCAAGTTTGTCCTTGAGGAGGAGGGAGAAAATGAAGGAGGAGTATTCCTTAGAGGGCAGGGCTCAGATTAGAGCCATAGAAGTGAGCTCCTTGTCCAGGCCTTTGAGGTCAAAGTCATCAGGACAAAGATTTTGGATCTGCTTTATGCTCTCCTCCACCCTGTTGATGAGAGACTGCAGGGACTCATCCTCAGCCTTCCTGATTTTGAAGAGGTTGTCATAGGCATTAAAACAAGTGCCAGGATGCCTCTGGAGGTGCACACCTCACAAATCTGTCTACATCTTGACAGCATCATCTCTATCAGTGAAATGAACCCTCTGGTCCAGTTCCACCATAAGATATAGCCAGCCAGCATGTAAGGAGTCTACACTATTGATGTTGGAGTCTGGTTCATACCAGACTACCTTCTTATGATCTATCTCTAGTCCAGGTCATTAATCAATGATTCACATCTATGTTTGTATGCATTTTGTAACAGCTTGATCATATTATATAATACTTGTGTTATATTCACCTGTACAGTTGCTTAATAAGCAACTGATCTTTTTTGTTTATACCATGTAGTTGCCTATAAGAGGGTCTGAACTATTTGGTGTGAACTTTAAGATCACTATTCTCAGTGTAAAGCACCAGCTTTACACTTTTTTAGTTCAACCTTAATGAGTTGAACATGGTGATAAACCAATGTATGCAAATGCTATCTATAAAAAGACTAAACAATGGCTTCTGACAGCAATGTGGGCACTAATCAACCCAATGCCAAGGCTGGGAATTCACCCCAGCCACTGTATCAACCCACTGATGCCACTGATCTGGCATCATTGGTAGAGAAGACCAGCAATATGGACATCAGCAGCAAGGGACTAACAGTGTTGAGTCATCTACCCAAAACACCCATCAGAGGGGTGAACCCACACCTATTGGAACCCAACCATTGTGTCAAAGACATGATGGAAACTATGAAGTGAACACTGAGGGATTAAGGCCCTGTTCGGCAAACCTGCCTAAGCGGTGTTTGCCTACAGACCGCCAGCCAAATTTGAAGCCATCAGTGGCTTCAAAGCCAGAGTCAGCTTACACACCAGGTTGGGTACAAGCTGAGCGTTCGGCTGGGTATCAGCATGACTTGTGAGTGACATTGCTATGGCTTGATTGATCACCTCTCATTTGTTGACCACTATCTTACTGTCTTTTAATCGTGTTTCCCTCTGCCTTTCGTTTTCCCTCATGGCTTGTGGCAAGAAGAACAAAGCATCTGAACCTTGTGCCCATTGGAGTGACAAAGAAAACATGGTGATGTGTCGAGTTCTCACTGAGGAGAAGGATCAGGGCAACTAGTCTGGTGCTGGGTGGAAGTGCACAGTCTGGACTACAGTTGCGGAGGTCCTGGCAAAGGAAGTGACACCTAAGGGTCCCGTGAAAGATGCCTCGAAGTGTGCTGATCATTGGGCTAATGTATGTCTACATCTGTCATTCCAAGTTTATCTCAGTTCCACCTGACCTTCAACCAGTTCAAGAAGAATTTTCTTGAAGTTGTCCATGTCCGTGATGCATTAGGCATGGGGTGGGATGATGCTCTCAAGATTTGCACGGCTACAGATGAAGTTTGGGAGCCTTTGATCAAGGTCAGTACTAATCCTCTTTTATTCGCATTTTCCAGCAGTTGTACGCGTTTTTTTCGCGTTTTTTCACGCATTTTTTTCGTATCTTTTGTATGTTTTTATGTGTCCACTGATATTCCCGATAGACATTCTCTCGTGCAAGCTACTGGCACCGACACTCCTTCCCTTGTTATGATGAGATGCACTATCTTATCAAAGGTGTTGTTGCCACTGGTGCTGGTGCATTTCACCCCAGTGAGACACCTGTTTCATCACCTGTGGTTGTCCCCAGTTCACCTGTAACTCTCACCAGTGAACTGCCTGATCAGAGTAAGCCCTTGGCTGTGTCGAGTGACTTATCAACTGACTCTATTGTGGTTCCTTTACTTGGTTCTAATGACAAGGTGAAATCCAATGATATCCCATACAAGGTATGTGCTATGAATGTTTTTATATATACTACTGAATGTATAACAGACTCCTGTATCAAAAAAGCATACCCATGCTTCCTCTCCAGACACTCCACCTCACCCTGTCACTTCAAAGAAGAGATCACATCATCTCCGAAATGAGACCTCACATTCTGAACTTATTGGTGCCCTTCACCAAATGGCGGCTGCAATGAGTAGCGGGCCTGATACCCCTCTATGTCGCAAGTCAGCTATCCAGACTTTCTATTCAGATGGTGATTTCTCAGATGGTGAGGAGGAGGCTATTCTTTTGCTCTTCACGAAGAATAAAGATGTTATTGATATTTATGGTAGCATTGAGAAGAAGGAGAAGCAGTCAAAATATCTTCATTCTGTATTGGCTAATATAGAAGAGTAGCCTACATCAGTCCACATCTATGTAATTCTGCCTGATAATCATCCCACATGTCTTGTGCAATCTCATCCCTGCTAGTAGAGGCTCGAGCTCATTCTGCTGGTGTGATGTTGGAATATGAAGGTTCAGGGGGAATATTTCCTGGCTGTCTTGGTTCTTGTGTGGTGTCCTGATTGGTTTGTGAGGACCAAAACTGAGCCTTGCATTGTTGCACAATATGGTCAGAAGGATCATGTTCTCGAATGAAATTATGGATGGCAGCAAGTGCAGGAATAAACCTTGCTTGCATTTTTATGGAATACTCGGGTGCAGATGTAGCGTGAGCAAACTGGCGCTTAAAAATACCAAAAATGCGTTCAACGACATTATGAGCTTGAGCATGACGGAGATTAAATAATTCTTCATGATTTTGAGGTTGCTGGTTTCCTCGACGCCACTCTTGTAGGTAATAACGTATACCTCAATATGGTGTTAACAGCATATCACACAGTGGGAAACCTGCATCAGCTAGAAAGTAGCATCCAGTGGGAGCTTGAAAGTCATGCTGTCGGGCATAATCAAACACCCGTGAATCAGCTGCACTTCCTTCCCATCCTGACAACACATATATGAATTTGAGCTCCCAGTCGGAGGCTGCCAAAATGTTTTGTGAGACCCCACCCTTCCGACTTCTATAGCAATATGTTGCCTCTTCATCAACCCAGAAATCAAAGGTAGAGCCATCTACGGCACCCCTACAATCACGAAAATAGGGGAAAAGGCATGGGTTGTCATGAATGGCTTGTGGTGTCTCATTGGGTAGCATAGGTGTGACATATTTATGATAGAATGACCCAACAAGTTTTTGGGTAAGGAGATGAATGTACCTATAGAGATATGAGATATCACTAAATAAATGCAGAAGAACCTTATGCTCACTTGCTAATAGTATCTCCACTTCTCTGGAAGCGCTCCTGAAGCATCCGAGAGCTGGATCCATGATGAGCAAAGTAAAGAAAGATGGCAAGCTGTTCATCAGCTGTAATGTGGCAGCTATCTTGCAAGTGGTGATATTGTTGAAGTTCACGAGAAAGCTTGCAGAAAGCATATCTAGAGAGACCCAGCTGCTCCTGGAACCTCTCTTGATGCCCTATGAGTAATTCATTCAGCCATTTCTGGCCTGTGAGGATAGAGGTATGTTTGGGTCGAGGTCGATGGTGTTTTGAAGAGGATAGAGCTGAGGTAATAACAAGAGCAGTGCAGAGTACCAGAGCATTGCATTTATGAATGCCTATAGAGCCCTTTCGAGCTGCTTGCTGGAGTTCTGAATTTAGACGAGCCATATTAAATGTTATTCTTTTGTGCAAGGAAGAAATGTCTATGTTATCTAATCTATGTGACATGCTGTGACCATGGCTATCACACCTACAGATGGATGCTTGGTGACTGGATAAATTGAGCCAGGCAAATGCCTAGGTCACTAGGCGGTGTTGCCAAACAGGGCCTAAATCCCTCAGAAGTCAATTCCATTATAGGAAATGACCTATATAGTGTGAGTGAAAAGGTAGAACTCATATTTGAGGCCAACCAAATACCACCATACTGCAGGAACAAACTCCTTGACTATGCAGAGGAGATCACATTGGAGGTGTTAGGAGGGAATACCTCTAAAGGAGGCATGAAGAAATTAGTGTACAACTTTGTAGTTATATGCAACATACAAAAATTGGTATACAAATACATCCACTTAAAAGAAGATGCAAACAATCAAGAGTTGGACAAAGGGGAATGTCCATCCACTCCTATGAATCTGGTGTACTGCCAGATTCTTACTAAAATGTTCCAGAAGTACACTACCATGCCAGAGGAGGTACATGGGTTACCAAACTATGCACCTACTGGCAAAGGGAAAATGCCATTTGCAGAAGGCTCAGAGTATAGATCTGAGTATGAGAGTATATCCCTGTAGGAGGAAACAATAAATAACATTGTGTTAGCTCATGAGCTAAAAATGGTATTCCAACCTCGAAATTGGGATAAATCTGATGTATTGTATGCCAAATGGGTTGAACAACAAATGGCTGTAATAACCCTCTTGAATCAGAGGGTCCCTCAACAAACACCAGCTCAATCTGCTTCTTGAGTAGCACAGAGTACTTCTAAGTACTCTGCCAGGTCTGATGACAATGATAAGGATAATGATGATGAGGAGATCCATCCACTCACCTAACTTCCCCATCAAATCCCTTCATCAAAGTTAGCAGATGAAGAGCCTATTGCCAAGAGCAGCAGTGTGAGCTCAGTAGTCATGTGAGCTACCAGCAGATGCAAAACAAGAACCTCCATACTAAGGGGACCTCCGAAATTCCTGACCAAGGAATTGAGTTTGACAGCTTTAAACCCATTGACTGTGGTAGGCTGAAGCCTACCACAGACAACAAGGGGGAAAAGCCAATGAGGCCAAGACAATCAACTTTACAGTCAATTATTGACAAATTGGGGATTAAAACTACCCCCTCAATGGTACAAGATAGCAGGCAGCCATCTCCCAAGCCAAGTGAGGTGTACACCCTAAACATGCAAAGGAAGAGAGGATACTCTTTAATCACTGAATGATCCATGGCTATTCAGTCCCCTGGAGTCAATCAGACTCTAAAAACACATAACTCTCAGATGCACAAATGATTAAAATCAATTGTATAAGAACATTTATATCAATCCTTTCTGTTCCTGACAGACTATAAGCTGTTGAATAATAAACTTCCTAGTGATAAGGCAATAGAGCCTTATCAGGGGAGCTTGAAGTTTAGTAATTTGGAAAACTTCATGTCAACAGTTTGTGTAGACCTTTCTTTCAAGGGTCTATGAGGGACAGATCCTGCTAGAGACAGGCTCTGGCTACTGACTCTTGAATACCATCCAGGTGGAGAGGCAAAGAAAATGTATATACAATATGTTATAAATGTCAACCATACTAAATACATTGGACATTTGAAGAGGCAATCTGTGCTTTGTATGATTGCTTTGTTCTACCAACTATTATACATGATGCCCAAGAGAGCCTCAAGAGAATCCATTACAACTTCCACATAGGAGTCCAAGGATACTATGATGCCATTATGGATGGTGCACAATGTATGACTGTGCACCCTGATGATTATACACTGGTGGAAATATTCCTAGAAGGAATACCTCAAGACATGAAAACAGATATGCTATTCTACAATGGACTTTCCCCAGAAGTCCATTCATTAGAAGAGTTCATGTCATATGCCATCTTATATAAAACAAGATGGAAAACTATGGCTTTCTTTCAGAAAGCCCTTAATAATGGTAAGAGTGTTGAACCATTAATGTGCAACACAAAACCTTGGAACCCAAAGGGCTTGGAACACAAGTTGATGGCCTTTGTGCCAAGAAAGTTTATCAATGGACAAACTTCCATTTCATCAAAGGAGCTTTGTTTCTTGAAATCAAACAATCTCCACACAATTGTCCACTGAATGGTGGACCTAGTAAAGAAACAAACCTGAGGGTTGGATTATCTAAACCCAACCAAAACACAAACTGAGCTCCAGTAATAGCAAGTGGAAAGAAGGCAGGGAGCAAAAATATATCTTGCTATAGTTGCAGGGGACCTCATTCTGCTAATGAGTGCCCTAATAAAAAATCATATCTGTGTACAGCCCACACAGAGATCCCAGATAATGAGGGACCTCAATCCAGGAATGTGGATGAGGCAGATTCTATTATTGCCAAAATGGCAATAATCGACATGACAGTGGAAGAAGATGAACATTCTATAGCTGTGATAGAGCATAGTGATGACCCCCTCAAAGTAGAGGTCATTAAATTAGACTATGGATCAGGTGAGGAATATAGTGACTTCCTCAGATCCATATGTGATGGATCTCCAATAGAGATAATGTCAGATTATGGATCCAACATTGAAATATTGGAAATACCTGAAACTAATATATCTATAGAGGTTGACATGGATAATACCAATGGTTTTAGGGCTATGACAGATAGCCCTACTAGCAAACATAATGTCCATATGTGAAAGATCGCACTACAGCAGAATAAAGATAAGATCCTTCATCCACACCACAATTACCAATGAAGGATAAGCAATGTCTCATATCCTTTGTCAACATCAATGGAGTTGATGCTTGGACACTTTGGGATTCTGGATGTATGACATCTGGAATGACATCTACATTTGCTCATGTAGTGAACATAAGCTCCAACTCAGTATGGTTAGAAGCTGTGCTACTGTCAAATTTTGGAGCTAAGCTTGACCTAACTAGTCAAGGTTGACCATATCCATGCTACTTTGATATAGCAAATTTTGATCATTATGACATTATACTAGGAACACCATTCATACATAAATATAAAGTGAAGTTGGACTTTGAGAAGTCCATAGTCATTATCAATGGGAGTGAGCTCCTGGCTAAAGACATAGTGGGTGACAAAGATTCACAAATTCAACACCATAGGGTAACAGATAAATACCCTATGTGAAAATGACTATTAGAGGGTAAAGGTACCACTGGAGTCACAAACATGACCCTTGAGGAGGTACCTGAAAACCTGATAATCAACAAAAGGGACACATTGCCCTCTAATCATCCTCATGTACTTGAAAGACTGCTAGAAGGGAAGACCATGTCTTCTCTAAACTTGATAAAGGCAATGGATGGGTTGACAGTGTCATCCATTGATGAACACAATGTTATGGCCCAAACAGTATTAGCCATGAAATCATTAATTTTGATGATATAGTCAATATATTGGGTGACTGTATAGACATTAAAGAGCCCTACTATAAGACCCTAGTGTAACACACACATTCATGAAAGCACAGCTGTTACAACTTTACTTGGTTCTAGTACTTCCCATATCAGTTTCTATTTTCATAGTTACCCCACTCCCATGTCATAGTCTATGTTATAGTCTATGTCATAGTTACCAGAGTCCTCTGACTCATACTTACCCAGGTCTGCTTCCTTTTGTATATATAGACTCTTAGGTAGAGTGTATTCCTTATGCTTTACCAATTGTATCTTTCCCTTTCTCATTCTCAAGCCTTTGCCAGAGTTGCAACCTGAGTTCTGATGAAGGTTGTAATATTTGGTAAAGCATCTCCACTCACTTTACAATGGAGTATTACCAATGTCACAAGCAATACTGATCACTCAAAGAAGTAACCAAATGATGACAATGGTTATGCACAATAGCATCTAACACTGAAGAAGACTTCCTTGCAGAAGAAGATGCCCAAAGAGAACATGAAGCCAAACAAACAGAATAACCACCCATCACAGACAAAGAAGAATCCTCAGATGAAGAGGAAGAAGTAATAGACAATGGTGAAGAAGCAACAGATGATGAAGAAGAACAACCCACACCACCCAGAAGTGCACACCTCAAACAAGAGGTAGAAAGATTGGAAGAAGGACTCAGATCACTATGAATCAGCTGAAAAAACTCAAACAATATGACAGACATTAATACCCCTATGTTCAACACCAAATACTTGGTTCCAGAACCAGGATTTTTCAATGGAACATGATCAAAGTTCAAGGACTAGTGGAGATCAATGCTCCTCTACCTCAAATTCAATAAAGTCAATAACACAGATGACAAAGTAACAGCAATAATATCACAACTCAAAGGAGGCACAGCAGGAGACTTCACTCAGATGGAGCTAGATGCCCTGAATACTAGAGCAGACACCACAGACTGGAACATATGGAAAACAAACTTTGAAAGACTCTTTAGTGATGATGCACTCAAGGTCAATGCAGAATGGAGAATCAAGAGTTTCAAGCAGAACAAGAAGCACACAGCTGACTTCTTAATTGAATTTGAAGTGCTCAAAACATGAGCAAAGACTGATGAAACCCATGCCATATTTCTACTAAATAAAAATATGCATGCAGATATCATCAAGGCAATCCTAGAGTGCCCCCCCAAGTCAACCCCAAAAACCTACACAGCATGGAAAACAGCTGTACTTTCCATTGGACAAGGCTTTGAATCCACAGAAAGGAGTGACACCCATACTGGCACAGGAATAACATATGGGGGAGCTGGCCAACCCATGGAGATAGGTTGTCATTTCAGATGATCACTCCCAAAGTACAATGAGCAGGGAAAACCCAAGTGCTACAACTTCAACAAGTACAGACACATGGCAAAAGAGTGTAGACAACCAAAGGTAGAAGGATGCTACAACTGTGAAAAGAGAGGCCACAGAGCCAAAGAATGTAGAAGCCCAAAAACAATGGTTAGAGGAATAGAAGTGGAAGAAAAGAAAGAAAAGGAGGTTTTTCAGAATGGCTCAGAGTAGGTGCAACCTTATGAGCCCATGTACAGTGGCATCCAAAAGTATTGCACCATCAGGTGATCACATACAGTGGCTCAAAAAACTGTCCCAATATTTTCGCATTTTGGACATATTTGCTAATACCAGGGCAGATATATGGCCTAGCATCCTGAAAATATTCACACAGGTACCTTGACATATTGGGCGCATATATTCCCATGATCACATGACCTTGTCCATCAATGAATTAATAATGAATTATCGAAAATATCTACTCATTGGGACAGTTTTTTGACCCCCTGTCAGCCTCCCAGTATCTACCTTGTAACATGCCAGGGGAGCATCAGGGCAGGCGTGGGAGTAATAAACAAGATCATGTGACCTTGGTTGACATGTTGAGATGGCTACAACTGTCTTTCTTCCTGCCACTACATCATGAAAGCTATCTCCTCTACCCAATACTCCCAAGTCACTTCTCTTCTCAAAGATGGCTATTCCTTGCGCCAGATTGAACATAAAACTGGTCTAGGAAAGTCTACTGTTGGGAGGATCAAGAAAGAAGTTGATGGGGACAAGGAAAACAACAAGGGAGGATGTCCTTCCAAGCTTTCTCCTCGTGATAAAAAAGCAATAATTCACCAAATAACCTCTGGAAAGCTAGACAATGCTGTCCAGGCTACAACTTTCATTAACTCTACTCTGTCTGACCCTGTCACACCCCAAACTGTCAGAAATACCCTTCAGGATAATGGATTTCGCTCTGTAACCAAGATCAAATGACCTCTACTCAAAAAGCGACATCGTGAGGAACACCTTGACTTTGCACATGAACATAGGAATTGGACAGTGGAGGACTGGAAGAGGGTGTTGTGGACAGATGAAACAAAGATCAACAGGATTGGGTCAGATGGAAAGGTGTATACCTGGAAGGAGAGGGGGGAACCACTGTCAGATAGGACCACTCTCCCTACTGTCAAACATGGAGGAGGTGGTAACATGATGGTGTGGGGGTGTATGGGGTGGAATGGGGTAGGAAAGCTGATAGAGGTTCAAGGGAATATGGATGCAGTGCAATACTGCGAGATTTTGGACAATGGGGTGGTGGAAAGCTTTGAAAAGTTGGAGATGGAGGAGGAGGAGAGGATATTCCAGCAGGATAATGACCCAAAACACACCTCAAAACTGGGACAACAATGGTTTGTGGACAACAACATTCAAGTTCTACCATGGCCTGCACAATCCCCTGACCTAAATCCCATTGAACACCTCTGGACCTACCTGAAGGACCAGCTGAAGGCATATGAAAGACCACCCAAGGGAGTATTTGAATTGTGGGAGAGGCTAGTAGAGGAGTGGAATAAGATTCCAGCAGAAAGGTGCCAAAGGCTGATAGAAAGCATGCCCAGAAGGATTGAGGCAGCTATCAGGGCAAGAGGAGGTCATACAAAGTATTGAGTAGGTAGATAACAGAGGGTCAAAAAACTGTCCCAATGAGTAGATATTTTCGATAATTCATTGTTGATTCATTGATGGACAAGGTCATGTGATCATGGGAATATATGCGCCCAATATGTCAAGGTACCTGTGTGAATATTTTCAGGATGCTAGGCCATATATCTGCCCTGGTATTAGCAAATATGTCCAAAATGCGAAAACATTGGGACAGTTTTTTGAGCCACTGTACTTTAATCTTGCTTATCTCATTCATGCAACACTTGAGGTGAAACAAAGTACATAGTTCTGTGCTCTGGGATGTGAAGAATCATCATGAAGGTGAAACTTCACTGTATAGTGTCACATAGAAATGAAATCAATATATTAGTGCTGCACTGATGGTGCATTTCTTTTGGACATCTGAGTTAATCTACCTTCAAGGCTATATAGACAAAGCACAAGTGAGCTTTCTCCCTAGTTTTTACATTCTTCAATTTCTCTACATCATGGTCTACACATCCCTATCCAAAGTTGCCTGCATTGCTGAACTCCACTCTTCTGGCATGTCCTATAGAGCCATCAGATCCAGGATTGGTATTGATCAGTCTACTGTTGGCTGTGTGCTTAAGTGATTCTCAAAATCTGAGGATCCATACTATGTCAGGCCTAAGTCTGGTCACCCTTGAAAGCTGGATGAACACCAAGTAAGGGTTGGAGCCCAAATGCTTGCCCAAATGGAGGTTTCCAATGCAATTGAATTGGCTAAAACCACATTCCCAGATGTGTCTTGCCAAACAGTTGCATGTTCCCTAAAGGAGTAGGGATTAATCTGCCGTGTCCAGAGGGCCTGTCTCTACATTACTCCAATCAATCAAAAGAAGTGACCTACATGGGCATGCCAGCATTCTGATTGGACTGTTGAAGACTGGAAGGAGGACATTTTCTCAGATCAGTCAAAATTCCTCCTTTTCAAGTCAGATGGTCATCAATATGTGTGGGTGAAGCCTGGACAGGCTCTAGACCCTCAATTTACAAAGAAGAACATCAAGCATGAGGGAGGTAATCTTATGGTATGGGAGTGCATCACTAGTTGGGGAGTAGGGTGGCTTCATCAGGTTTCAGGGATTATGTGTGGCCTGGATTATGTCAAGATCCTTCAGGAATCATGTCTAGGGACATTGAAGGATTATAAATTGAGGTCAACAGGTTGAAGCGTGCCGATTTTCCAACAGGATAACAACCCAAAGCACAGGAGTAGGGTTGCTGATGAATTTTTTAGAAAGAAAAAAATTCGTCACTTGGACTGGCCACCCTCAAGCCCTGATTTGAACATCATAGAGCATGCATGGGATCAATTGGACTGTCTCGTGCATGCTCCCACTGTCCTTCCTTGCAACCAGGAGGAGATGTGGGCTGCACTCCAGGAGGAGTGGGGGAATATATCTCAGGAGTCATTGGACTCCCTTTTTGAGAGCATGCCACATCATGTTCAAGCTGTCATAAAGGCCCAGGGTGGAAACACCAAGTACTAATTGTTTTGAGGTGAGCAGTTCTGTTTTCATCTCAAAAAGCCCTCATCTTATCTCACAATAGATGATGTCCAAAAGAATTGCACCATTATTTTCGCATTATAGTCTTTTTTTTGTTTTCATTCTTCTTTTTTGCACTATTATTCTACTTTCTCTCAATGATATATATCCTTAGCTCTCTGTAAACATTTTTTTCGAATTAAACGACATTGATCTCAGACAGATAGGGAGATAACATTGGTGAGTCACATGATAGTGCAATACTTTTGGACACCACTGTAACTAGAGGACTGAAATCAAATTGTTATACCATTCCCCAATGAAGGAACTCTAAGCATGAACTAACAATATGACCAACAATTGAAACAAAGAACAAGAGAAGGATCAAAGTAACAGCACTAGTGGATTCAGGCTGTTTGTATACAGCAATCAACAAAAAACTGGTAGAAGAAGAAGAGATCCTGACAGAACAAATAGAATGACCCCTAGAGGTCTTCAATACAAACAGTACACCAAATGGCCAAGGAACAATCACAAAGACAGCCCCAATCACACTAGATTCCAATGGACACAAGAAACACATCCATGCAGTAGTCACCAACCTGGACAATGTGGACATCTTTCTAGGACATGACTGGCTAGTCAAACATAATCCAGAGGTAGATTGGAAAGAAGGGATGGTACAGTTTACAAGATGCCCAGACAACTGCAGAGTCAACCATCAAACAATCCCATTCACCATACACACCTGACAATTATTCCCAAAGGAACTCACCACAGAAGATGATGACATGGAAAAGGAGCCAGACACAACTAACCCAGAAGACTTACCAGACTACATATGACCATTCACACACCTGTTCAACAAAAAGAAATTTGAATCACTACCAGAAAGGAGAGAATGGAATCATGAGATTAACCTATTGGAAAAAGCATCCAAGGAACTAAACACAAAGGTCTACCCCATGACACTGAAGGAGGAAAACAAGCTACACACATGGATCAATGAACAACTCAGAGCAGGACTGATCACAGAATCCAAATCCCAATATGCCTCTCCATGCTTCTTTATACCAAAGAAAGATGGATCACTATGACTGGTACAGGATTATAGATACTTAAACCAACACACAATCAAGGACAAAATACTGCTACCACTTATAGGGGAAGTCATCAACAAACTGAAGGATGCTAAATACTTCAACAAACTCAACCTCATCTGGGGATATAATAATGTCTGGATCAAGGAAGGCAACAAATGGAAGGTGGCATTCTTAACAAACAAAGGCCTCTTTGAACCAAAGGTCATGTTCTTTGGGATGTGTAACTCCCCAGGAACATTCCAAAGAATGATGACAAGCATATTCCGGGAGTTAATCCACGAAGGAGTACTGGCCAACTACATGGACAATTTCATAGTACCTGCCTCATCCACAAAAGAACTCCAAGAGCAAACAATTGAATTCCTCAAAGTTGCAGAAAAGCACAACCTATGTTTCAAGCAATCCAAATGCAAATTCAATGCCACAGAAATACCAATCCTTGGAGTATGGGTAGGAGGGGGAGAAGTGAAAATGGAATATGACAAAGTCTCAACAGTCAGAAATTGGGAAACACTGAAAAACACCAAGGGCATTGAAAGTTTCCTAGAATTTGTCAACTTCTATAGGCAGTTCATACAGAACTTCAGCCACATCACAGCCCCACTCAACAAACTCACAGGGAAAGGAGAATGGAAGTGGGAGGAAGATGAACAGAAAGTGTTTGATGAACTCAAGAAACTAGTCATGGAAGAACCAGTCCTTGCCCTACCACAGTGAACAGGACAATTCAGAGTAGAGGTGGATGCATCAGGACATGCCATAGGTGGAGTACTATCACAAGAACAGGAAAGTAAATAGAAACCCATCACATTTCTATCATGCACCATGAACCCAGCAGAATGAAACAAGATATATGACAAGGAACTCCTCCACAAACTGAGTGAACAACAAGCACAATGGTACCTCAAACTCCAGGACTATGACTTCACAATCAAACACATACCAGGAAAAACAAACACAAAAGCAGATATACTCTCACAAAAATGGGTTTTGACACAAAGAACAACAATAGAGACATCACTCTACTGGGGAGAAAGCATTCATCTGAGGAATGACAGGTGAAGAAGAGACCACAATGGTGAAGAGGCAGTAATGGGGTTGTTAAGGCAATAAAGGGAATGTAATCAGATAGTGAATGATAGGTAATGATGATCACAATAACAACCAACACTCCTATACTCAATACAAGTTCATGGGAGGTTAATCAATAAAAAAAGATGTTTTGCAAAAGTGCAAAGATTAATAATGATAGATAATTGGAGTTGTCTGTAGACTGGTTTTGTACTGGAATGACCAGTTCATGAAAGGTACTCAACAATCCTTGTTATGCAATGCTGCACAACTACAAGTCCCTTAGAATGCAGAAGTGTAATAGACCAGTATTTGCAAATTGTCACTTTCACTAACACTTGGCACTATGTCAAGAACTGGGTTACTAAAGGATGGTGGATGGAGCCAATGTTCAAGACCTGGTCTCTAGGACAGAGGAGCAGAGATCACTGATCCAGGCATTGAAACACAGGAGCAGGTCTTGGCCTCAACTTATGTGTTGTGCCACTACTGACACTGACCCAGATTTCGGAAATAGATAGAGATGGGAGGACAAGGAGAGAGTAGAGGTCAGACAAGGTAGTAACATGTGACTTAGTCAATTATCAGACTGGGGAGTATGGTACAAGTTCAACTACTTATATATGATATGGCAGATAGGGTCAGGTAGTAACAAAACAAAGATATTGCAGAAAAAGGATAAGAGCAGAATTATTGTCCAACATTTCAGAAAGGCTAGAAGATAAGAATATCCAAGACATTGGAAGGGAACTAAAAATGATGAGGGGAATGGAACATGACATGACATGGGAAAGTCTGAATACAACGCACAAGAAGACACAGGGCAAAGAAGAGTGGAGTGAATGAAGTGGAAGTGAGCCAATGCAATGAGATGGAAGGCAAAGTGTGTGTAAAAAGATTCTAAGTAAGATATTGCCAACCAGGCTGGTCGGGAGGATCAGGTCATGACATACTATCACAATACAACTGACACTGACTAGCACCACTCCTGGATACTAGATGCAATATACAGCTTATAAGTCTTTTCCAGACTTCTTCACACTCTGAACTTATATGAATCTTGCAGTAATGTTCTTTCTCGAAAGGTGTTTTCCAATTCTTTAATGGTCTATGACTGAAGGATGCTCAATACACTTTTTACTACTCACTCAGATATGTCATGTGGGACAGTCTCTAAGAGTAGCCTTAGCAGGTGAGATTCCTTGCTAGACTATATGCTTGAGAGAGGTTTATATTGGTTTTGTGAAAGTACTAAAGGAGTAATTACATGGATGATGCATACACATTGTTGATAATAAAAGGAGATTTATTGAAAGGTTGTCCAATAGAAGTATCTCTGGGTTTTCTTTGGGGTCTAAGTGCTGACATGTCCTTTTGCAAAGGTGTGCTTACCCCTGCTCATCTGATATTATGAGATCTTTATCACTGCTGATTGTTGTCTTATTCTGTGAAAGCTCATTCCTGACTGTAACAATGGCTACTAGTCAGTAGTCAAGTGCTGACATGTCCTGTTAGTTTCCACTAATCTGGTTCTATAGTCAAGTGGGTCATTCAGTGCCCATGTGGAATTTCTCCATCTTTCACAAGGGTATACTTCTGCTGTAGCAATGTTGGAATGATAGGACTTCCACAAATGTGCACAAGTGCCTGTCTAGATCAGAAGGCTACAGTAATAGACCATTCTGGTGTACACCAAATTAGTGTAAAGGTTGCTGCGGCCTCATGGCATGCAATAAAATCACAAAAAAAATATGGTATCTAGATTAGCATGTGAACTAATTACTACGACAATTTCTAAGGAATAGACCTGGTGATTCTGTGCCACGACCTCAAACAGTTTGACAAGTGCTTTTTTGAAAACTCCAAGTCACTTGTACACTGTGACATATGTGGCAGTCACACTGTACAGTTTGCATACATTGTGACAATCAGTAATTGGTGTCTGGCTCCATAGCTAGTCTTTGTCATTGCTCTTGTCTTCCCACACTGACTCTTTATCCAGACTTGCTATGGTGTCTGCAGTATCAATTTTTCATATTTTTGGCTTGGGAAGAGCCTCAGATAAGTAGTCTTTTTGCTTGGGTTTTGGGTGTGCTTTATCCCAGTCCTTCAACTTCTCACCATTTGCCTTCGCTGCCTTTCACCTTGTGTCCCAGTCAACCACATCCTCCTTCCACTGCAACATATGCCTCTCATTAGACTGCTTCCAATCCTCCTCTGACTTGAGCCAAATCCCAAGCTCCTGCTCATACACAGCTCTAGCTTCTTTCCTTGCACCCTGGATATGTGCCTTCTGCTCCTGCTCAGCCTCATATTGGTCAATGGCTTTGAACACCTCATCACCCGTAAGAAGCTTTGCTTGACCATCTGCCAAAACCCTTCCACCCTTTGCCTTTTTTTTATTCTTTGTCTCGCATGCATTCAACTGGCAATGGACCCAACCACAATAGACATGCTGCAAGATCATAGCAGATTGTAGGCAAAGCACCTGGCTCCAATACACATCAGCCTCATCTGCCTTGTCTGTTAATGCTTCCTGTAAGTCCTTTTTGAGCCTTGTATGAGTGACCACACTGAGAAGTTGTTCCAGAGGTGTCTTGTAGTTTCATGCTTTTCTGATTGGCAGGAGCTGGATTGGTGGAGTTTTGGGAAGTGGGGATGAAGCCTTGATTGGGGAATCAGAGACAAGGAAGTGAGCATTGGTAGTAGCAAGATTGGAGAGTGCATGTTGTAATGGTAGTGACTGTGAATATTGAACTTCACTAGGCCTGGTGTCACCCTCTATGGGCATGGAGGGTTGAACAGCATCTATGATAAGCTCAGTCATGATCCAAATAGGTGTTGGAGGGGGGATGGGTGTGAAATGTTGGAAGGAGGTGTTGCAGCTGGGCACAAACTTATCTTTGCTGATGGCATTACAGTTGAAGGGCACAAGGCCAGTTGCTGAGAAGGCCTTTCTAATCAATGCAGGCTGAAGAGCTGCAAGGTGTGCCTTGCTGTATACGGTGAGGAAATTCTCCTTTGAGATATGACTACCTTTATCTCGAAGGAGCTGATCATGATACTTGCCATACTCAACTTTGAGAGGACTGAAAACAACCACATCCAAACCTTGGTAAATGTGGGTTGTATGTGGTGGATAACACATCACTTTGATGTTGTGACTCCAGCAGTATTCCAAAAAGGAACAAGTAACATATGAAGCATGACTGTCAAGGTACAGTACATGAGTACAACCATGTGCTGTTGAGCATGTCAAAGCCTCAAAGTGCTTTGCATACTCAAGGCCAATAATATTATCAGTCCAGCCTTTTTTGGAGTGCCTTAGCCTAGTAAAAATATATGAGCATTTGTCACAATATTCATAGAGACTAACACAGACATAGCATTAGCAGGATTATCCTGCTTCTATTTAACAAGGTATCCTTGTCCTGCATATAGAACTGCTGGCAGAAGGGCATTTCCATCAGCACCGATTGTCACAAGAATAGTGATGTTCTTGTGTGAACCAGCTTGTTGCTGGTATTGAACCTTCTTTCCCGCTCATCCAATAACCTTTTTACCACCTCTTCCCTCATTGCCATTTGCCTGGAAACCACTCTCATCCATTGCCCAGGTACACTCAGGAGCAATGGGTGCTCCATTATCTCCAGTGAACTGAACTTCCTCCACCAAATCAAAGTATTGCCTGTGAGTCTCTGGATTTACTGCCTGGCCACATTGAGTATCAAGAGCATGACTCATACATGTGGAGTTGATCACTGTGCTTCTCAATAAAGTGGTAAGTCCAGTTTTTTCCAACTCCAGCCACCAGAAATTTAGATTGCCATCGTGCTTGAGCAATCTCATCAACATGCTCCTTGAGTCAGCAGTGATCCAGTGGAAATCCCATTTCCACAACCTCCACTGCATAATCAATCACTTGGTTTGCTTCTTCATCTGATAACCAGCTCTTCTCAGCATTAGAGTCCATTCTGAGTTGCCCTCCATTGACCAAGCTCCGAAGTGTGTTATGATTAAGATGAATATGGATTCCCTTGGCATGAAAGAATTCCTTTTCAACAACATCACAGACTTTATGGAGATGTTATGAGCTGGTCCTCTAGAACAGCTGAAGGTTCGGACTTAGTAATATTCTCATGAACTCTTATCCACTTTTGCCTATTGGTTACATCAGTTCTATTGGTCTTTCGCCTTCGGATTTATTCTGACATCTTCCATGTTATTAATTCATACTGCCTTGTCGAAATTTTCTGACAATCGTTTAATAGTAAATTTTATACCTTCTAGCCTTGTAAAATTTGCGGACTCCACTTTGATTATTTCTCTGTTTACTACTTTGCTTGTTTTCCTTATCCAATCCTATATTCCACATTGTATATAAGTAGCATGATTTTGTACTTGGATTCCTCAGTCTGATAATCAACTTAGCGATATGCTACTGTCCTCTGCTCTCTGTTTGTCCTCTGCTCTCTTATCTTGTCTGAAATCCGGGTCAAGCATCAGTAGTCAGGACAATACATAAGTTGAGGCCACAACCCACTCCTGCATCCAACAACCAGCTCCTGCCTTACCTCTGTCCCACCTCTGTCCATCCAGTCCTAGACGTCGGCTTCCCACCTGTAGTGTTTGCGCGTTTAGCAGTATTATCAGACTCAGATTCTACTGTCACACTCACACTTCTGTCATCATGGTCAACACTCATACTATCAAGGGCAAGACCTCCACTGTTGTGCAACCAGAGCAGAAACGCTCTCACACTCCTCCTCCTGTCCCAAGCTCTTCTTGTCTGACTGATAATAATTCTTGTATCAGTATCTGCACTTGTCATTCACGTCATCTTAATCCTAATCTCCCAGAAACTCCTCGATCTGCTAGTTCTCCTCCACCGCCTCCTCGTCATTTTCGAAATATCCATCCTCCCAGAACTCCTGCCCCACCTGGTGGTCTGCCATCTGACAGAGATCCATCTGACCCCTTGGAACCAGGTGACTCTGATGGTCCAGACTACGCTGATAGTCAATCTATGGGTCACAATGGTGATGATGAAGACAATGAACCCGTCTATAACGGCTCTCCCAGTGGTCCTAGTGACCCCAATGACAATGATCCTGAAGACCCTTCCCACTCTTCCAATGATGAGCCTCTCCCTCCTCAACGGGCACCTCATCCCTGAGCTCCCTGACAGGATCCCAACAACAATCATCTAGCCAATGCCTTGGGTAGGCTCGCTGACAATCTTGATTACCAAGCGGCTGCACAAGCCAACCAGACTTGCGTCAATAAGGCTCACCTCCCAGACACTTTCAGCAGCTCTGACCCTGAAAAACTCAACACTTTCCTAATCCAATGCTGTCTATATTTCTGAGCCAACCCCACTCAGTTCCAGCATGACAATTAGAAAGTCGACTTTGCCATGACCTACCTTGCTGGTGTTGCACTTGACTGGTTTGAGGTCAGCCTCAGTCAGGAAGAACAGGGTGTCTTTCATGACTGGTTTGATGATTGGAATGCATTTGTCTGCGAACTCCGTACGCATTTTGGCATTGCCAACCCAAAGGGAGAAGCAGCCGAGATGCTCAATACCCTTTGTATGAAACTGGGTGACAAGATTGCCACCTACAATGTAGAGTTCCTCAAATATGCCTCTCAACTCGGTTGGAACAATGAGGTCCTCTGTTACCATTACTACAAGGGACTTCCAAACTGCATCCAAGACCCTCTCAGTACCCACAAGCAGGGTAAACCCACTACTTTCAAGGAAATGCATCACTTGGCTATTGTTTACAATGGACGCTACTGGGAGCGTGACCATGAACATGTTCATGCCTGTGCTGCAGAGAAGGATGCTGCTGATTCTCTCAGTTGGAAGCAGCCCAACAAGCCCTCTATGTCCAATACTTCCAACCTGAATCCGTCATGTGGCCAGTCTCAACCTGGCAACAACAACAACAACAATCAAGGCAACAACAGTAACAGCAACAACAACAGCAACTGTAATCAGTCACAGGCCCCGAGTACCAAATCCAACACCCCTGCTCCATCCACATCCAGTACCCAATGTCCTATGCCAAAATTCGACCTCTCTAGCAAACTCAGCCAAAATGGCAAACTGACACCTGAGGAGTGAAAACAATGCCTCAATGAAGATCTCTGTCTATTCTGCAGTGGCAAAGGCCACAAGGTTGAGAATTGCCATAGGAAACAAAATTGGGCCAAGATCCGCAAGGTCAAAGCAGCTCTGCCCAAGGACTCTGAAAAGAGTCCAGAAAAATAGAGGGTGACCCTCAGGACTCTGCACAGACTGGGGGTCACATTGAGCTCATCTGTGCACCAGAGAGTATCCTCCGCCTCAATGTGTCCGCTCTTTCTGACCCAAATTCTCTTATCGCTTCCCTCACTTCTTCTCTTATTTGCTCATCCAATAATATTCAACGGATACCGTTTTGTGCTCTTGTCGATTCTGGCTTGACTCATTGCTTCATAGATTCTGATTTTGTCTGCACTCACTCTCTTCCAACCTCACCCTTACCTCCTATCAAGCTTCACCTATTTGATAGATCATCGAATAGTTATATTACTGAACTTGTGAATCTGCCTGTTACTTTATCTACTGGTGAATCTATGACTATTGACCTTTATGTCACTCAGCTTGATTCTTCCTGCTCTGTGGTACTAGAACACAACTGGCTCACCCGCTACAATCCATTGATTGACTGGGTTTTGAGCAGCATATCTTTCCAATTGCATTTGCAGGATAATCTTGCCCCTTCTGCCCATGTCACATCCACTCCCATAGTGGCTCCTACATCGTCACCCACTCCTAGCCCAACGGCTGACACTCCTCCTCTGAATTCACCATCCTCTGGGACTTCTATGTCTACTCCTGGTATTGCAACAGCTCCTCACATTTCTATCATCAACACTGCTGCATACATTCGTGCTTCACACCTTCTTGGTTCAGTAAACTTCCACCTCAATCTCAGCTTGCCTTCTGCTTCCGCCAATTCAGCTCAGGTTTCCGACAAGTCAATTGACCTTTCTAAAGTGCCCAATGAATATCATGAATTTGCTGATGTGTTCAGCAAAGCTCGTGCTGACAGCCTTGCACCCCATCACCCTTATGATCTCAAAATCAATATTGAAGAGAGTGCTCAACCTCCTATTGGCACCATTTATTCATTATCTCCATCCAAGCTTGAGTTGCTCCATGAATTCATTGACAAACACCTATCTATTGGATTTATCCACCCCACTTCCTCACCTCACAGCACACCCATTCTCTTCATTCGGAAGAAAGACAGTTCATTATGACTTTGTGTCAATTTCTGTGGCCTTAATTGTATCACCAAGAAGGATTGCTATCCACTTCCACTCATTTCTGACTTACTCAACTCTCCTTGCAAAGCCTGCATTTATACCAAGATAGACCTTTGACATGCTTACCACCTCGTTCGGATTGCTGAAGGAGACGAATGGAAAATGGCTTTCAGGACCCAGTATGGATCCTTTGAATGGCTGGTTATGCCTTTTGGACTCACCAATGCACCTGCAGCTTTCCAGTGGTTCATGAACAACATCTTTTCCAACCTCCTTGATGTCTGCATCATGGTCTATCTCGACAACATCCTCATCTACTCTGACAACCTTGACACACACAAGAAACATGTTCGAGATGTCCTCAAGCAGCTCCACAAGCATGGCCTATATGCTAAAGTGGAAAAATGCGAGTTCCATTCCAAGTCTGTCGAATACCTTGGGTATATCCTCTCACCAGATGGTCTCGAAATGTTGGAAGACAAGATTAAAATCATCCAGGAGTGGCCTGAACCGAAGAAAGTCAAAGACATTCAGTCTTTTCTAAGTTTCACCAATTTCTATTGATGCTTCATTTACAACTATTCTGATATCGTCGTCCCACTTACATGCCTCACCCAAAAAGCATCTAAGTGGAATTTCGACAAACAGTGTTGCGAAGCCTTTAACTCCCCCAAAGAAGTGTTCACTACTGCTCCTATCCTCACTCACTGGATACCCAATGCCCAAATCATCATTGAGACTGATGCTTCTGATTATGTGCTAGCTGCCATCCTGTCCATTGTTGCAGACAACAACAAAGTCCACCCAATTGCATTCCATTCCCACACCTTCAACACAGCTGAGTTAAACTATGACACTCACGACAAAGAGCTCCTTGCTATCTTCAAGGCTTTCCGCACCTGGCAGCATTACCTTGAAGGAGCCTCACTCCCTATCAATGTTGTTACTGATCACAAGAACCTGGAATACTTCTGCACTATGAAGATCCTAACTCATTGACAGGCTCATTGGTCTGAGTTCATATCACAGTTCAACCTCATCATCCATTTCCGACCCGGCCAACTTGGAACCAAGCCTGATGCTCTCACTAGACGATGGGATGTCTACCCTAAAGGGGGGAATAATGGCTATGCTTCAGTCAATCCTCATAATTACTGTCCTGTATTTTCGCATAAACAGTTATCAGCTTCAGTTCAAGCTACTTATTTTTCAACTCCTTCCCTTTGCGCTGCCACCATACTAGATCTCGAGAAACTTCATTCTGATATCCTTACTTCGCTTCCTCAAGACCTGATCACATCTACCCACATCACTCATCCTGAAGGCCGCTGGTTGGTCAATTCCACTAGTTTTCTTTGGCTCGATGACAGGATCTAGGTACCCGATGTCAACAATCTTCAACTCAGAGTTCTACAATACAAACATGATCATGTCCTTTCTGGCCATTTCGGTCAGAACAAGACCCTTGAACTCATCCGATGTGAGTACACCTGACCTGACATCTGATCTCAGGTCAACGCTTTCTGTAAATCCTGTGTTACCTGTATGCAATCCAAGTCTCAGCACCATAAGCCATACAGTAACCTCAAGCAACTCCCCATTCCTGAATGCCTGTGGAATTTGATTTCAATGGACTTCATTGAGAAACTCCCTTCATCCTCTGGCTTTGACACTATCCTTGTTATTGTTGACCAACTCTCCAAACAGGCTGTATTCATTCTGACCCACAACACTATCACTTCAGCAGAACTGGCACAGTTATTCATCATTCACGTATTCTCTAAGCATGGTATTCCTTCTCATGTCACTTCTGATCATGGTTCAGAGTTTGTCTCACACTTGTTCCATTCCCTTGGCATGGCTCTGGACATGCGCCTTCACTTCACATCCAGTTATCATCCTGAAGGTGACGGACAGATGGAACGAACTAACCAAACGCTAGAGCAGTACCTTCGCATTTACTGCAACTATCAGCAGAACAACTGGTCTGACCTCCTCCTACTTGCAGAATTCACATACAACAACATGCCCAGTGCTACCACCGGAATTTCGCCCTTGTTCGCCAACAAGGGTTATCACCCTAACATTACAGTCCATCCTGAACACAATATTGCATTGGCTTGCACATGTGACTTCGCAGTCAACCTCGATGAATTACACACTACTCTCAAAGCTGAGATAGCCACTGCTCAAGAATGCTACCAATGATCCGCTGATGCACATCGGTTACCAGCCCCGGAGTTCAAAGTTGGCCAGAAAGTTTTTGTGAAAGCTCAATTCTTCCACTGTTATGTATATTGATTATATCTAGCATTTGTTCCATCTACAATACGAAGTCGATATTAGCTTTACTTAAGTAATATCGCAATTATGTTTTCCTCTTATTTGTTCTTGTATTTTCTCATTTGTTTTGACTCATTTACTTTGTCTGGTTACGACTCGTTATGACTTGTTTGGTTTTGTTTATATTTTGATGACATGTGATTGTTAAATATAGCTGTGCTATATTTGGACTTACCTTGTGATCGATCAGATGATCAAAGAAGAACTTCTTTAGAAGAACTTCTAAAGCTTCTTTGACAGATCGCGTCTTATATAGTTTAATTAGTGTTAAGGAAGCTGTATGCTTCTCTTCTTTGATTAGAAGCCCTTAGCCCTAGTTAATATTAGATACCAACTTGTATCATATATAAGTCGTCGACATCTACCAAGGAGAAGCATCGTTTCTACTTGGTTAGGTGGAGACTCAATACGAGCCTTTATCTATACAAAGTTGAATTGAACTTAAGCTTTAAAGATCTCAATTACTAAAGTCTTAACTCTATAATCGCTGTATTATAACTCTGACTTAGTAAACGACTTTGTCGCTTACCAAGAAGGAGTCCCCTTTGATAAGATCAACTCGATACTTATCGCACCAGCTTAGGACTGGGCCAGCATCACTATAACATTAAGTAGAAACGATCCTTCTCTGTTAGCACAGAGCCATTACTTTGCCCAGTAACCCAACAATGTTGCAAACACTGTCGATTTGGGTTATCGCAGTTATAGCACAAGCTGTCCCAAAACTATTGTACATAACAATGAAGAGAGGGTCAACACACATTGCCAACTAGTGGATTAGTTGAGGATCACTCTTATTGATCTGAGTGAATACCCACGCTCTTAAAACATTTGGAGGCTTGTGAGAGCTAAGGTCATTGTACCTGAATCTCAAATAAGATACCAGACCCGAGGGTAGATACTCAGAAGGGAGAAAATTGCCAGAAGATTAGGCATATCTCTGAAGAATACCAGACCCGAGAGTAAATACTCAGAAGACAGTCTATCTGTTGAAAGTCTTAAGAGACTATAAATACACAGTCCTAGTGACTATAAAAGTGAGTCCATAGCGACTATAAACTAATTTTCCAACCACGGCAGAATCAAACTGCAAGTGTGATAATTGTCTTAAGGACAATTTACCATTTAAGACCATACCAGGTGTCTCTATAGGCACCCATAAAAATAGTCCACAACGGACCCAGCAGAGTTTGCAAGACAGGTCAAAATCTTCGCAAGAAGAGAATTCCCAGAGGAATCCTACAGTACCTACTACAGTGAAACCCAAAGAACAAGGTTCTACAGAAGTAAAGGATCAGGAAGATTCTACTACATCAAAGAACACAAAGGGAAAGTTGCCTATGTCCCAATCAAGAAAGAACAAGAAGGAGTCCTTGAAGCCGAATACGCAGCACTTGGTCACAAGCAACTTCATAGAACTGTCAAACAACAAATCGAAAAAGGAGCTGGTCTTGAAGAACTTTGAGACATTACCCAAGAACAGTACACTGAAGAAGCAAGAAGAAGACAAACTCCGTTTCCAGAAACCCCTGCAGAATCTAGCAGGACCATCGAACCAGAACCAGTCCTTGACATTACCCCAAGAACTGAAGACACCTCACAAGACAATCATTCAGAGCCCAGAGTTAACACTCCAAGTTCAGAAGAATCTGAATTTGATGAAGAAGACAAAGAAGAAGACAAAGAAGGAACAGATAGTGGAGAAAGAAGCCAACAGGAATCTGAAGGAAATCGAACAGAAGAGGAAGCAGAAGCACTTGCAAGGGCAATCGACAATCTCAAACTTAAATCCCCAGAGAAACCCAGACTCGATAGACCCCCTTCTTACTCCTCGAGCCCAGCTTTTGGACATAGCCCAAGGTTCCTCAGTCCCATTACAAACCCTATCCCCTTTAGCTTTACCAATTCCCCCACTGGTATTGCCAGTACCAGTACCTTACCAACAACCAATCCCAACATTACTACAGCCAGTACCACCATCACTGTACCTGCTAACACCCAAACAAAAGGGAAAGCAAAGGCAGCTGTCACCAACACAGGAGGTTCTTCAAATTGAAGAAGCCCCACACCGCCACTACCAAATCCACAAGGAGGACCACCAAGTCCTGGAGGTAATCCGCCTGGAGGACCAGGAGGACCAGGAGGACCAGGAGGACCAGGAGGACCAGGAGGAGGACCACCAAATCCTAATCCAAACCCCCTGCCAAACCCAATGGCACAACCTCAAGCAGGATTCCAGCTTAAGTACCCAAAGACCAACAGGTTTGATGGCAACCCAAGCTATTACAGACCATGGATGGCCGAAGTCGAACTCTACTTCGACTCATATGGTGTCACAGATGACCAATCAAGAATCAACTACACCCTTGGATTACTCGATGGAGCTGCCAAGTTATGGCAACAGGATTACAGACTTAGTCGAGCAGCTGCAGCTACCCAAGCAGGATACACCCCACACACATTCGATGAGTTCAAGGATGCGCTCGAACAGTCATTTGCTCCAACACAACAGAGCTTTGAGGCTGAAAGAGAGCTCTGCTATTATAGACAATGAAACAAATACATCGAAGAATACATTGCCAATTTTTCCATCCTTGCCTCATGTGCAGGACTTACTGACAGCACTTCTCTCCGATCCTACTTCGCCGAAGGACTCGACAACAACGTCAGATTCGAAGCAATCCGAGCTGACCCCCAAACCCTCACAGAATGGAAAACTGCTGCAAGGCAGGCATACAAAGTTGTCCAAGAGCAAAGGAGATACCACATTGGAAATTCTAATCCAGGATCTTCAAACAGATCAAGAAAGACCAAAAAGAATAGTAGACAACATGGATCCCAACCACGATATAATGATGTCTATAGTCAACCCCTATCTAGACCCAGACGATCCGAGTGGGACATGGATATTGACAGAATATCAAGAGGAATATACCGATTATCAATCGAAGATGATTGGGAAGCAGACGACGGAGGTATATACGAACTTGGCACAGAGGATGATGATAATCCTGAAGAAGAGGAGAGTGAAGGAGAAGACATCAACCAAATGTACAATGAAGGACCAAGCAACACAGACAGAGATGTCTATGGTTCACTATACTCCCACATCATCAATAATGTTCTCACCGACAAACAGAGAATTGCACTCAAGAGAGGAGAATGCTTCTTCTGCCACAAGAAAGGACATTTTGCTAAATCTTGTCCAGCAAGGAAGGTTTGGTTTAAGTCAAGAGGAAACACAAACATGGGATCGAAGCAGACGCAGAAGTCCCAGTCCAAACTGAAACAAGGGAATCGTAGACCTTTCAAGCCTAAAAGGAAAGATCCAGATGCCATGGTTTACAAAATAGAACAAGCTAGCGATGAAGACGACCCGTTTCAAGAATATTCAAATGAAAATTTTTGAGTACTCATGAAGATCAGATAGACATCATCGATCTTCAATCAAACAAAGGATTAACAGTACATGTACCCATCTTGCTCCATACAACTAGAGCAAAACACAATCTACAAGCACTACTCGACTCAGGAGCTAGTGGAGAATTTATTGACCCACAACTAGTCGATACCTACAACTTGCCAAAATTCAAGATGAAAAAGGCAATCAAAATCCGTAACGCCGATGGAACACAAAACCTATCAGGAAGTTGTACTCACTATACAAAATTAAAAATAGAAGTGAACAACAAAATTATGATGATCTCTCCAAGAATAGTCAAACTAGGATCAAACCAACTATTCTTAGGAATCACATGGTTAAAGAGATTCAATCCCGATGTTGATTGGCAGAAACTGTCATTACGTTGGCAAGATGAAAATTCTCATACAATCAAATTAACCAAAGCGAAAACTGATTCCATCAATCAGTTGTATTATGAAATCAATGTGAAATCTAACACATCACAACAACTTCACAACTTGGCTACTAAACCTAAAAGGGAATCAGACCCTGTGAAAGCCATACCAAAGAAATTTCATCAGTTTCTCAAAGTCTTCAACAAAGATGAATCTGAGAAATTACCACCCAGACGTCCTTGGGATCACAAAATCGAGACTATACCTGAATTTGAACCCAAACGAATGCCAGTTTATCACCTGACACCTCAGGAAAGAACTGAACTTGACAAGTTTATTTCCGAAAATCTACGAAAAGGATATATTCGGAAATCCAAATCACCAATGGCCTCTTCTTTCTTCTTTGTAGGAAAGAAAGGAGGAGACTTACGTCCATGCCAAGATTATCGATTCCTTAACAAGAATATGATAAAGAATGCTCACCCAATACCAAGCATATCACAAATCATGGATAAACTTAAAGGATCTAATTGGTTCACCAAGTTAGATGTCCGACTAGGATATAATAATGTCCGAATCCAAGAAGGACATGAATGGAAAGCGGCATTCCGCACTCCAAATGGGTTATATGAACCCACAGTCATGTTCTTTGGAATGACAAATTCCCCTGCTACTTTCCAATCCATGATGGATCACATCTTTAAAGACCTTACTGAGAAAGGCAGAGTTATTATTTACATGGATGACATCCTTATCCATGTGAAAACAAAGGAACAACTCGAAAGACTTACTAAACAAGTCCTGAAGATTCTACAACAGAATGAATTGTATTTAAAGACTGAGAAATGCGAATTCGAGAAGCAACGCCTAGAGTACCTCGGAGCTATCATAACTCCTGACTCTATCGAGATGGACCCAGTTAAACTTAAGGGAATACAGGATTGGCCTGTACCCAAGTCTGTCTGAAATATCAGACAATTCATTGGATTTTGCAACTTCTATCGCAAATTCATTCACAACTTCTCAGCTATCGCACAACCACTTAATGCATTACTTCATAAAACAACGAAATTCGAATGGAACCTAGAAGCACAGAAAAGCTTTGAGAAGCTCAAGGAACAATTCCTTAAGCAACCTATACTTCAAATAGTTGATGAATTAAAACCATTCGAAATTGAATGTGATGCTTCCACATTTGCTACTGGTGCAGTACTACTCCAAAGAGATTCAAATGGAGATAAGCACCCTGTGGCTTATTATTCACAAACCCTCAACCCTGCAGAACGAAACTATCATGTGTCTGACCAAGAATTCCTTGCTATTATTAGAGCACTAAAGGAATGGCGACACTACCTCAAAGAATCAGCACACCCTATTATCATATGGTCTGATCATGAGAATCTCACCAGATGGCGAGAACCACAACAATTAAATCGAAGACAAGCCAGATGGATGCTATACATGACACGCTTCCATTACTCCATAAAGTACTTGGCTGGAAATAAAAACACTCTTGCTGACGCATTGAGTAGAAGACCAGACCTAGTCCCAGAAGGGAAAGATAACGAAGATCTTGTTGTGATACCATCAGAAAAATTCATTAACTTCCTTTCTGAGGAAATTAAAGAAGAAATTAAAAATAAACAAGAGAAGATCAACCCATCTGAAAGATTCACAGAAGATGATGGCATTTATAAATATCAGGGAAGACATGTGATACCTGAAGATGCCGAACTAAAAAGAAGACTTCTACAATGTGTACATGATCACGAGACATCAGGACACCCAGGAACAGCCAAACATTCCATAAACTATCTAAGTTAGTTTACTGGCCTGGAATGAACACATATGTTCAGAACTACGTGAAGGATGCCCTATTTGTTAACAGTACAAAATCAACCATCATCCGGTTAAACCACCAATGCAACCGATTAAAGGCCCTTCTTCCACAAGGCCCTTTTCCCAAATATCCATGGATCTTATCACAGATCTACCACCTGACAATGGATATGATTGTATATTGTCCATAGTGGACCATGGACTTATGAAAGGGATAATCCTAACTCCAACAAAGAAGACAGTAAATGCTGATGGCATTGCTGAAATTCTTATTGACAAAGTATTTTCGAAATACGGAACACCCAATAAAATAATCTCAGATCGAGATCCACGATTTGCTGCTAAATCAATGCAAAACTATACGAAAAACTCAATATTACCCCAGCCCTGTCTACAGCATATCATCCACAGACAGATGGAACTACTGAAAGGTACAACCAAGAAATCGAGTTCTATTTAGCAGTTTACACATCACAAAACCCAACCATATGGAAACGAGCACTTCCAATGATTGAATTCATACACAATACGAAACCCCATTCTGGAAGAAAACACTCACCATACAAATTAATCCTAGGATATAACCCACAAGCGTTTATCTCAGACATAGAGACAGACACACCTTCTATCAATGAGAAGTCTCTATTCTTGGAACAAGTCCGAGAAGCAGCTTTAGAGGCACATGAACGAACACGTCTCATGATGGCTCAAAGAAAGAACCAACCATGGACACCATTCAAAGTAGGAGACCGAGTTTGGTTAGATAACCGAAATCTCCCTTTACCCTATGCTTCTAAGAAGCTTAATCAAAGAAGAGAAGGTCCATTTACTATTATTAGAAAGACCTCTCCAGTCAACTACGAACTCAAACTACCACAAAAATGGAAGATTCACAACAAGTTCCACACCTCACTTCTCATGCCAGTAACTGAGAATGACGTTTATAGTAAACACAACCCTAAACCACCACCTGTTCTAGTCTCAGGAGAAGAACAATATGAAGTCAAAGCAGTCCTAAATCATAGAACCCACAGACTACGTTCTGGAACAAAAATAGAATACCTAATTCGTTGGAAAGGATACAGACCTACTGAAGACTCATGGGAACCAGAGAAAAATCTTGAAAATTCAAAAGAAATAATTCAAGAGTATAAAAACCAGCACAATCTCTCTTAACATTCCCCAGCTTCAATGACTACTTCAGAAGTCAGTGAACAACCAACAGTACCAGTCTTTGGAACTATTATCTGCAAATCACCCTCACCTAATACCCCTCCTACTACACTGACCAACACCATCGACGATGCGAACAAGGTCAAAGAAAGTCCTGGTCTTGCCTCATCGCAAGAACAAGGCACCAAATCCCCTGCCGGAGATAGTGCAGGTGGAGACACTAGCAGTGAAAACTCTTCACCCTATAAAGAGAATGCCACCCTACAATGAGCATTTCTTCGAGAACAGACAGCCGTTGACTTTCTGTCCGCCTACAGCAGCAATCCTAGACTCACTTCATATGTCTACAACATCGGGAATTGGATTGATGCTCTCACTTCTGCAAGAAGTGAATACAAGCGTCTCCAGGAAGAAATGGACTTCCATCTTAGTAACCTGGCACGCCATATCCCTAGGGGTCCCTATACTCAGAACATCGTCCAACGCATCCAATGCACCGACCCGGACAGAGATTACCTCACTACACTCAAGTGTCAACAAGCTCCAGAGTGACGTGCACAGAATTCTGAGCGCGCCTCAGCGGATGATGAGGGAAAAACTTCCCCACCTAGCGTCAAACCTCAACAACGTCATGATGTGGCTACACACAATGCCATATTACCAAGTACACCCCCTCCAACGCCTACTAACAAGCCTCCTCGAAATACCAATCGAGACACGACTCGCCCTGGACGTACTAGTCGAACCTGCAACATATGTCATGGAATGGGTCATATCAAGACGCTTTGCCTGGGATATCATTGCACCTGGTGCAACAATTTCACCCCCGGCCATTTCACCAAGTATTGTTCCCAAAATCCTTATAAAGGAATTGCTCGACAGGATCTACCCCCAGTCGCCCTGGCAGCACTTTCAATTACCGAAGGAGTCGATGCCGCCAAGGCTCTTGCTCTGCAGTCCATCTCCGGATCTGCCAGAATACAGCCCCGACAGTCCGGTGTACCAACCGGCAATCACAGTGCCCCCATCACCGATGCCATCGGACTTCGATCCGAATGACATAATCCAACATCCACAGCCGTTAACACCACCTCCCTTGGCCCAACCTACAACCCTACTTTTACTGTACGCTGCGACGAGGTCATAAACCCGCACCACAAGGAAGACAATATGGTCATCTCCAGACCTCAGTCTGTTCCTCCCATCCAAACCATCGAGGACGCAGTCCGAGTGGACGTCCCCATCACGGTCGAACTTCTCACATCTATGAAGGAGAACACCCCCTTACACCCCCATACGAAGATGGCAATTACAAATCTCATTACAATGATGAAGCCAACTTCAACATAGACGGTGAAGGTAATTTAAATTAGTAACTTAGATAGTTACTAAGATGTGGACATCTTAGCTAGGAAAGGGATAATGTTATGTATATTGATTATATCTAGCATTTGTTCCATCTACAATACGAAGTTGATATTAGCTTTACTTAAGTAATATCGCAATTATGTTTTCCTCTTATTTGTTCTTGTATTTTCTCATTTGTTTTGACTCATTTACTTTGTCTGGTTACGACTCGTTATGACTTGTTTGGTTTTGTTTATATTTTGATGACATGTGATTGTTAAATATAGCTGTGCTATATTTGGACTTACCTTGTGATCGATCAGATGATCAAAGAAGAACTTCTTTAGAAGAACTTCTAAAGCTTCTTTGACAGATCGCGTCTTATATAGTTTAATTAGTGTTAAGGAAGCTGTAAAATGTCTCGGTCCATACGAAATTATCACTCAACCTGGCTCTCACTCGTTCACCCTTCGCCTTCCAGATTCCATGTGCGCTGTTTATCCTGTCTTTCATGTTTCCATGCTTGAGCTGACCACACCCAATCCATTTTCCAATGGCACAGAACTGGCTCCTGTTCCCATTGTCATTGATGACAAACCAGAGTATGAGATTGCCCGCATCGTAGACTCGAAGATTGATTGATGTCGCATATGCAAACTCCTTTACAAGGTCATCTGGCTGGGATATGAAGATACTGACAAAGAATCTTCATGGTTACCTGCTACCAAACTTATGCACACAACTGAACTTCTTTCTGATTTCCATTCTGCTTATCCTGACAAGCCTGGTCCGCTTCCATTACCCTAGTTCTTTTTCTGCCACACATTTTCATTATCCATCTTCTGATATCGGCTCTCTCGCTTTCTTCTTATTTGGACTTGAACAATTTTTCATACTTTCTTACTTACTGTTCTGGTTTTACTTACACTCAATAGCCTCATCTCCCTTGGACCCTTTTTCTTACTTCGGATGTTCTATTCACACCTCTAATGCCCAAGAAAAACCGAATTCATTCTCCACAAAGTCCAACACCAGAAGTACAAAATAGGACATGTGACAAAAATACAATTGAGATCAAGAAGCTGAGCTGCATAGGAGGAGCAGGAGGGACAAGATGGCTACTTACTCCCATGTTCACCTTCATCCTCTCCCTCACCTTCCTCCTCTCCAACCTCCCCCTCATTCCCAGACCCAGCATCCGATGTTTCCGGCACAGTTTTCTTCTTAGCGGCCAATTTGGCATCCAATTCCACCCATGCCTTTTCATGTGCCTCATCATCCATCACCTTGTCATCAAGGACAAGCCAGTTGTAAAACTCCTTGAAGTCCTTAGCCAGCCCATCCACAACCTTGGTCTGAGACTGGATACTCAACACCATTGCCAAGTGCTGAGTTCCCAACTTGGCCCAGATCCCCTTCAGCTCCTTGAGAATGGCCAATTGGATGGCCCGGGTCTTCCTCTGCTCAACGATGAGCTCATATGTTTGCTCATGAGGCTGTTTGTCAGCCTCTGTTGGAACCGCACACTTCTGTTTTGAAGTGTGGCATGGCTTGCACATATACTTGCCGCTGTGAATGTTGTCAGTTGATCAGCTGACCCAAGGGATCAGGAGTTACTCACATGTCACTTTGCTTGGTGCAGTTCTTGCCCAGATGCAAGCACTGCCTGCACTCATTGTCTCTGCCCATCTTTATCTTCCCTCCCTTAGCATCATAGTTTCCACGTTTTCGGAGGGCAGCAGTCTCGTCTCTTCCATCTCCGGCCAAACCTGAGCCAGGCCTCCACAATGGATCATTGTCTTGATCATCCAGCTCCATAAGTTGATACTTGGAGGGACCAGCAGCCACACTCTGTTGAGTCAACCTAGCCATCTCAGCCAGCCTACTTGTTGGTTTCACACAAGGTTTTCGAACCCCATTTCCTGCCTTTGCATTCTCTGTCATTTTCTTCTTCTTTGCTGGACTCTCCACTATCTCCACTTCTACCTCCATTGCTGTTCTCTTCCCTTTCCCCTTCTCTTTCTCCTGTCTTTCCTTTTCCTTTTTCTCGGCCTCCAACTGAATCTGTTCCACCAGTTCGGCCTCTTCCTTCTCCTTTTGTAACTGCTCCGCTTCCTCAGCCTCCTTCCTCTTCTTCTTAGCTTCCTCCGCCTCTTTCCACTTCTTCTCTGCCATCTTCCTCCACAACTCTTCCTTTCTCTTCCGTTGTTCCTCCTCCTTATGTTTCTTTTTCTCAGCCTCCTCAGCCTCTCGCTTCTTCTGTTCTTCTTCTTTGGCTGCCTTCCGGTTGTCCTCTTCTTCCAGTTTGCACAACTTGTTCTCCAAGTCGCTATCACTCAATGGGTTGGATCCATGGGTCACGGAGCTGGGTGTCATGGTAGTGTTAAGGGATTAAGTTGTGAGAAAGCTTAATTTTTTCCTCAGAGCGGAATTTATACGGAGTTTGAATTGGTTCCCATGATCAAGTCACATGGCTTTGAGGGCTTAGCCCTAAGGGGGGAATACTGTCACAAGCTGGTCCTCTAGAATAGCTGAAGGTTCGGACTTAGTAATATTCTCATGAACTCTTATCTGCTTTCACCTATCAGTTACATTAGTTCTATCAGTATTTTGCCTTCAGATTTATTCTGACATCTTCCATGTTATTAATTCATACTGCCTTGTCGAAATTTTCTGACAATCGTTTAATAGTAAATTTTATACCTTCTAGCCTTGTAAAATTTGCGGACTCCACTTTGATTATTTCTCTGTTTACTACTTTGCTTGTTTTCCTTATCCAATCCTATATTCCACATTGTATATAAGTAGCATGATTTTGTACTTGGATTCCTCAGTCTGATAATCAACTTAGCGATATGCTACTATCCTCTGCTCTCTGTTCGTCCTCTGCTCTCTTATCTTGTCTGAAATCTGGGTCAAGTGTCAGTAGTCAGGACAACACATAAGTTGAGGCTACGATCCGCTCCCACATCCAACGACCAGCTCCTGCCTTACCTCTGTCCCACCTCTGTCCATCCAGTCCTAGATGTCAGCTTCCCACCCATAGTGTTTGTGTGTTTAACAGGAGACCAAGCTGTTCCTTCTTGTCTTTCTCAAGTTGATGTTTGTATAATGCCACAGCCTTGGTCATACATTCCTTGTACAGTTCATGATCAATTTGAGATTTTTTGGTCAAGGAGAGAGCTTTGTGAGGCATAGCAAGTGAGAAATGAGAAATAATGCAAGAGGATGGTTTCCAGTACTCATTTATATACTTCTTATAACTACTACAGGAGTTTTACAGCTGCCAGATGGATTCTACAATGGCCATTGAGGCAACAATGGGCACAATGATGGGGACAATGGACAGCTACTATCACACTCTGTCATGCTTCACCATTGAGGTGATCTCTGGACCCAAAGTATTGTTCTGAACAATGCAGTTCATAATCAATAAGCACCAAAGTTTGCAGGTGTACTCCTTCATAATATCCATGCATTATTTACTCTGAATTTAGCTTCTAAATCAGACAGAAGATGAAGAAATACTCAATCTTAAATTCAAGAACTTTGGAAAAACATACAAAAACCTCTATTCCACCTCTAACAGGGGTAGATATACTCCAAGAATATTACTACAAGTACATCTATCATACATGCATTGCACGTAGTAAAAGACTTGGTGTAATTCTGTGCAGGGGACATAGAAATCTACTTTGTACAAGTGAGTGATGGTGTATGCATGACCAGTCTATTACTGTAAGCCTTTGATCTCTGATTAGTTAGGCCATTATTGTTCTTTCAAAAAAGACTTCGACTGGATCAATACCCAGGTTACAGGCTAAGTCATAGGGTACACATCCCAACTGTATTTGCTAAGTCTCAACATCATCCTGTAGCCTCTTGCTACTTTTGATCATTAATGGTTGTTCCACAAATGCACTGTGCTTTTGCAAATGTGTGTGTTACACTAGGGTCTTACAGTAGGGTTCCTTAATATCTATACAGTTGCCCAATATATTGACTATATCATTGAAATTGATGATTTCACAGCTAATGCTGTTTGGGCTGTAATATCTCCCCCTCACTATAAATGACTACCCTCAGTCTCTGCTCATTGTGGACTTAGGAGATCAAATCTTATGTCCTTTCGCTAACAAATGGCCTCTACATGATTAAGTTGTCTTCATTTTCATTGTTATGGCATTTTTATCCTTTGTTTGCAAATGCTATAGGCTACACATGCATTGTAGGATAATTAAACCACCCATAGCTGGGATCGGCTCCAAATCACCTGGTACCCAGTCCAGATTTCTTTCAGATTTGTTCTAGAACATTCTGGAACATCCACTTCCTAATTCAACCTCTGCAATTGATCAAGGCCAAGAACCAGCTTGCAATTGGATGCATGGTGTTTTATTTAAACTGATCCCAAGGGTCTACTATTGATCTGTGATCAGATCTGATCAATCACCCTCACTATTGACCTATGTGGACGCCCTATTTTTCTTATTATTACTGCTGCGCTCTCCCTATTAGATTAGCTACCCCCCCTTGTAGTGATTTACTCTTTTTTGACTTTTTGTTTAAGTCCTTCCCATTTTCTAGAGTTCCACAATGCCAGGTTCATGTTTGTTCATGTTTTTCCTAATTCTAGACTCTGAAAGCCAGCATGCTGCCTGCTTGCTTCTTTTTTGAGCCTATTCTTGCATTGATTGGTTTTTAAAGTCCCAGCCCTTGGAACTTAATCTTCTTTCTCAACCTCCACCTACTCTGTGTCGATGTCATCCACAAACCCCCCTGTTTTGTCCTAGTGTAAGCTATACAACCCGTCAATTGCTCCTGACTTATCTCCCTCTTTCAGCATTGAGGCAAAACTGTAGCTAACAGAGAAGGATCATTTCTACTTAATGTTATAGTGATGCTAGCCTGGTCCTGAGCTGGTGTGATAAGTATTGAGTAGATCTTATCAAAGGGGACTCCTTCTTGGTAAGCAACAAAGTGTCATGACCCGATCCTCGCCACCGGCCCGGCTGACAATTTCTCAACTTAGAATCTTTTACGCATCCCACTCTTCCGTCCTATCGCTTCAGCTTGCTTCCACTCCATTCGCTCCACTCTTCTTCTTTACCCTTTGGCTTCTGGTGCATTGTGTTCGGACTTTCTCACGTCATGTCATATTTCATTCCTCTTGTCATTTCTAGTCTTCTTCCAATGTCGGATATTATTATTCTTCTAGCCTTTCCGAAATGTCGGATGCTTATTATCCTCTTATCTTTTTTCTGTTATGTCTTTGTTTCTTGCTATCCGACCCTATCCGCCGCCTCGTATATAAGTAGTCGAACTTGTACCATATTCCTCAGTCTGATAATCGACTAAGTCACATGTTACTACTCTGTCTGATCTCTGCTCTCTCTTTGCCCTCCCGTCTCTATCTGTTTCCGAAATCCGGGTTAGCATCAGTAGTGGCGCAACACATAAGTTGAGGCCAAGACCCGCTCCCGTGTTCATCAACCAGATCAGTCATCTCTGTTCCCCTGTCTTAGACACCCAGTCTTGAACATTGGCTTCATTTCCCGTCCTTAGTAACCTAGTTCTTGACACAAAGTCATTTACAAAGTCAGAGTTATAATACAGCAATTATAGAGTTAAGACTTTAGTAATTGAGATCTTAGAGCTTAAGTTCAATTCAACTTTGTTTAGATAAAGGCTCGTATTGAGTCTCCATCTAACCAAGTAGAAACAATGTTTTTCCTTGGTAGATGTCAACAGCTTATATGCAATACAAGTCTGTATCTATTATTAACTAGGGCTAAGGGCTTCTAATGAAGAAAAGAAGCGTACAGCTTCCTTAACACTAATTAAACTATATAAGATGCAATCTGTCAAAGAAGCTTTAAAAGTTCTTCTAAAGAAGTTCTTCTTTGATCATCTGATTGATCACAAGGTAAGTCCAAATATAGCACAGCTATATTTAACAATCACATGTCAAAGAAAGGTAAACAAAACTAAACAAGTCATAACAGGGATAAGTAAATGAGTCAAAACAAACTAAAGAAAATAATAGCAAATAGAAAGGAAAACATAATTGCAATATTACTTAAGTAAAGCTAATATTGACTTCGTATTGTAGATAAAAAGAATGCTAGATATAATCAATATACATAACACTCCCTACCTGTAGTGTTTGCACACTTAACACGGTGAAGCATGGGATATCAACAATCTTGAGGAAAGATCATGATTGGGGGATGGCCACATCAACCTGACAGTTGACAGTGGGCCAGACATGCTGAGAAAAGCCCTTGTGAACAAGTTCTAGCTGAGCAGGATTGGGAATGACATTGGTCTGGAGGGACTATCTGCCATAAGTGATGATACCATTCTTGAGACAAAGATGATTCTTCTTCTTGGAGAGGCAACAGTTGACTTGGTACATTGCCTCAGTGGGGTTCAACTGCAATGAAGAGTTGTTAGTTGTAAGGAGGACCACCTTCCAGAATGGCCCTGAGGTGGTGGTGCAAAGACACTTCCTAGGGGACTTGTCCACCCTGTTAAATACACAAATGCTACAGATGGGGAGCCAACATCTAGGATCAGATAGACAGAGGTGGGACAGAGGTAAGGCAGGAGCTGGTTGCTCAACACAGGAGCAGGTTGTGGCCTCAACTTATGTGTTGTGCCAACTACTGACGCTTGACCTGGATTTCAGACAAGGGAAAAGAGCAGAGGATGAATAGAGAGCAGAGAGAACACTAGCATATTGCTAAGTTGATTATCAGACTAAGGACTTCAAGTACAAAGTTGTGCTACTTATATATGATGCAGAATATAGGATCAGATAAGGAAAACAAGCAAAGTAGTAAACAGAGAAATAATCAAAGTGGAGCCTGCAAATTTTACAAGGCTAGAAGATATAAAATTTACTATTAAACAGTTGTCAGAAAATTTCAACATGGTGGTATGAATTAATAAAATGGAAGATGTCAGAATAAGTCCAAAGGTGAAAGACCAATAAAAACCAAAGTAACTGATATGTGAAAGTGGATAAGAGTTTATAAAAAATAATACCAAGTTCAAACTGTCAACCATTCTCGAGGACTGGCTCATGACACATCCTACTACTAGGTGATGATCCTTGCTTATGCAAGTGAAGGAGCTCATCAGGGGAGAGGTGGGGAAAAGCACAAGCTAGGAGAACTAGGGATGAGTCCTCAGAGCCCTGCTGGCCCTTTGGCACCACATGGGAGGAGGAGGTTGCCACCACCTGGGCAAAAGAGTGCTTGGTGGGGGTTGACTTTGGATTGAGGGTAGCCTCTGTCACAGGGACATTGGCATACTTAGTAGGGCACTTGCCCTTATTAGCTGGCTTGGGCGGTATAGCAGAGGACCCCTGTCCAGCTGTCCTAGCCCTTGGGGGAGGGGCTGGGGCAGCAGCCTTGGGCACATTGGGTACCATCAGTCTGGAGGACGACAGGGGAGCAGACACTGGCTGGGCAGGGACCAAAGCCTGCCCAGGACCTGTCAGATGTGCTCTGAACAGTCTACAAGTATTTGTGATTGATTTGTTAATGTGTGAACTTAGAGTTGATGCAGAGGTTGCTTAGTCAGTTGTAGATCACCTGACTGGATATTCAACTCTCCTGTGGATGCTTTCTTGACTCTCAGTCATTTACAGTTGTCCACAGATTCCTGTGTGAGTTGTGAGCTCCCTGGGTGATTTCTCTGGTTTCTAGGACCTCCTACACGTCTCCTGTGCGTCACCTTCTAAAAGGTTATGGGCCCCGGCCTCTAGAAGCCTCAGACAATGACTTTTGCTCCATTTCTTCCCCAACTGTCTTCCTCTTCTCCAATCCAACCGTTTTTGCGTTTTCTCCTTCGTTTTCGCGTCGCTCCAGTCGCCTCTGCGCACACCCATCGATCTTGCGTGTCTCCATGACTTCAGCAAGTTTCGCTGTGATCCAACCATTCCTCTTTCCACTATACAACTTCCATTTCTAATCACTATATCCTAATCCTAATTTTCCTCCATCCTCTGGCTTTCCACTGCTCTCAGATGAAGGGGGTGATGTTGACCAGCCTCCAGAACGTTAATCTGAGCCTCCTGAGCTGCCTAGAGCACCAGCTCAGCCTCAGTAGCCTCCAGAGTCTCCTAGTCACTCTCCCAAGTCTGAGGAGCAATCTCTGCCTCCCAGTCCATCTGTAGAGCCATATGACACTCCAGAGACTCCCAAGGCCAGTCCTAGTGAGCCTCTTTGATTTGGTGACTCCCCATCGGACTCTGATGATTCTGACATCTCCTATGCCACTCCTATCAGTCCAGCACCTCCCAGAATGCCTCCTTGGGTTCCTATACCTCTTGTGCAGCCCCCACTGCCTCAGCAATGCTCCACACAACCTCCAGCACCCAGGACAGCCTACTGGCTACTGGGGAAACCTCTGCTCTTCCCTCCAAAGGACCAGGAGTGAGACAACAATGTTGATGCTGACTATGAGGTTGTAGAGTTTGCTGGAAGTATTTCTGGGCCTGATCCTTGCAACTACAAGATTGCTATGAAGGCAACATCCCTCCTTGACCTCTTACCACCACCATCTCTTAGTTGGTGCATTGTTAGACATCTAGTTTTATTTTTATTTTTTTTAAAAAAATCAGTGGACCCTGGAGGGGTCCAAATTTATAACGCAGTGTGTGATAGCAGTCCACACCCAACTACTACAACATGCAGAAAGTACTGCTACCAACTACACATCTATATAGCTAGGTATAAATACAAGTCTGAAGTCCATCTAGTACAAATGACATCTTCATGCAGTGGTACATAGTTCAAAATGAAAGCTCACTACTATACAAGTTGGGCTGATCTGATTTGCTGGCAGATAGAAAGTGCATGGCATGGATCTCCAGGGCCTACCACATGTGGTGCAGAGGTGGACAATGTGACCTGCAGGGAAGAGAACCCTACAGATGTGTCCAAGTGGCATCATGATGATGGTATTCAAGCCAAAGCCAGTCAAACTGGTGTCACCAGAATGGGCATTTGTGATTGTCAGCTGCATGCAACTTGGCACAGTTGATGCACTTGATGTGGGGACAGAGATCTCCAGTAGTGGTAGGTGGAATGGGGGAATTTGCCTTCAGACTCCCCTTACAACAGCTCAAGTGGAAGCAGTGGTTCTCAGTATGATGAGGACTACTGCAAGCAGTGCATCACAACACATGGGTGTGGCACAATGGGGTAGAATATACACACATCCTCCTTTCCCTCTAACCACCATTATCGATTTCTTTGATGGTGTCTACATACATATTGACTATGAATACCATTGAATTGACTGTACCATCATATTGGGTTGACATTAAGGGTACCCCACTACCATCTTCAGACCCTATTAACATCACTGACACTGAAACATATGTCTCATCCAGCAAGCACAACCACTCAGTTTTGCCTGTATTATCCATCAAATCGACTAGGCACTCTGTCCACAATGATGCCAAGACTGCTGCCTCATTCAGAGCTGGCTCAGATGAAGAGAAGACTGGTGAGAGTGATTCTGATTCATCTGATGTCTTAACCCCCTCCCCCATAATTGTTCCCATTGCACTATTGTGTGCAGCATTGCACTCATCCCTTAGAACTCCTCCTCCCCCCTCATTGTGTGCCAAGCAAGCTCATGCTCATAAAGCTTGTCAAAGTCTGGACACCACCCCGAAAGCCATCTCAAGAGTAGCATCCATGAGCACATATGATGGCTTTAAATTGTCTATTCCCTTCTGTCCTTATGGCAAGGAGTTCATAGGTAAGGTCAAACAACCTGATCCTTTGAATTTGAACTCTCGTGGGAATGCATGGAGTAACCAAGAGGATGGGATACTCAGTAATGGGGTACCAAACACTTGCTTCTTTGGACCCCCACCTACCTCAAGGCTGCCTCATGCAATCCATGGATCTGCTGAGTCAGCAAATGCTGTGTCATCTGGCTCTCTGGCTACTTTCTTTGCTGGATCATCTGATACTAATGATGTCACACATGATGTCACTGATGATGTCACTGCACAGCTGCAGGGGCCTAGACCTGCACAGCCACATCTTCCAGATCTCAAGGATCCATCTAACACAGCCACCAAAGAAACTTTAATGGTCGGTGAAGCTGCCTTCAAAGTACTTGAGGTGCTTAAATATGTTACTAATTTCTTCAAACATCATGCTGCTCTGGGATTAAGACCTGGGGAAAAGGACCTGAGGTTTCCCCAAATGGGGGAACCAATTTATTGCCTACTTACAACTACAGTAGCTCAAAAAACTGTTCCAATAATTTCGCATTTTGGACATATTTGCTAATACCAGGGCAGACATATGGCCTAGTATCCTGAAAATACTCACACAGGTACCTTAACATAGTGAGAGCATATATTCCCATGATCACATGACCTTGTACATCAATGAATTATTAATGAATTATTGAAAACATCTACTCATTGGGACAGTTTCTTGATCCCCTGTCAGCCTCCCAGTATCTACCTTGTAACATGCCAGGAGAACATCAGGGCAGGCATTGGAGTAATAAACAAGATTATGTGACCTTTGCTGACATGTTGAGATGGTTTCAACTGTCTTTCTTCCTACCACTACATCATGAAAGCTATCACCTCTACCCAATACTCTTAAGTCACTTCTCTTCTCAAAGATGGCTACTCCTTGCACCAGATTGAACATAAAACTGGTCTAGGCAAGTCTACTGTTGGGAGGATCAAGACAGAAATTGATGGGTATAAGGAAAACAATAAGGGAGGATGTCCTTCCAAGCTTTCCTCTCATGATAAAAATGCAATAATTCACTAAATAACCTCTGGAAAGCTAGACAATGCTGTCTAGGCTACAAATTTCATTAACTCTACTCTGTCTAGCCCTGTCACACCCCAAACTGTCAGAAATACCCTTCAGGACAATGGATCTCACTCTGTAACCAAGATCAAATGACCTCTACTCAAAAAGCAACATTGTGAGGGATGCCTTGACTTTGTACATGAACATAGGAATTTGGACAGTAGAGGACTGGAAAAGGGTGTTGTAGACAGATGAAACAAAGATCAACAGGTTTGGGTCAGAAGGAAAGGTGTATACCTGGAAGGAGAGGGGGGAACCACTGTCAGATAGGACCACTCTCCCTACTGTCAAACATAGAGGTGGTAACATGATGGTGTGGGGGTGTATGGGGTGGAATGGGATAGGAAGGCTGATAGAGGTTCAAGGGAATATGGATGCAGTGCAATACTGTGAGACTTTGGACATTGGGGTGGTGGAAAGCTTTGAAAAGTCAGAGATAGAGGAGGAGGAGAGGATATTCCAGCAGGATAATGACCCAAAACACACCTCAAAACTGGGACAACAATAGTTTGTGGACAACAACATTCAAGTTCTGTCATGACCTGCACAATCCCCTGACCTAAATCCCATTGAACACCTCTGGATCTACCTGAAGAACCAGCAGAAGGCATATGAAAGACCACCCAAGGGAGTATTTGAATTGTGGGAGATGTTAGTAGAGGAGTGGAATAAGATTCCAGCAGAAATGTGCCAAAGGCTGATAGAAAGCATGCTCAGAAGGATTGAGGCAGATATCAGGGCAAGAGGAGGTCATACAAAGTATTGAGTGGGTAAATAACAAGGGGTCAAAAAACTGTCCCAATGAGTAGATATTTGTGATAATTCATTAATAATTCATTGATGTACAAGGTCATGTGATCATGGGAATATATGCTCCCAATATGTCAAGGTACCTGTGTGAATATTTTCAGGATGCTAGGCCATATATCTGCCCTGGTATTAGCAAATATGTCCAAAATGCAAAATCATTAGGACATTTTTTTGAGCCACTGTATGTTTGAATCAGGTTGGGACCACCTACCCATCAATGGTGAAAGCAGCCTCATGATCATTGAGGTGCTGAGACAATATCTCAGCCCCCCCTCTGATATCCCCATGATGGACTCTTCTCCCCCTCCAAAGGGTAAAGGCAAGGGAAAGAAGGCATGTAAACCCTCTCTGTCTATCATCCCCACCTGGCATTATCATTGGGCATACTAACTCCACAGCACACATTGACAATGAAAATATGAATGTCAACCAAGCCCCTCCTGTGGAGGGCACTCTTCCTCCCCCCCAGAATGATATTTCATCTTCTGGTAAGGCACATGACATTTCATCTGTGTCAGGCTCCCAAAAGGCAAAGTATGATGTTATGTCTTCTAAGCCTGCTGGCCCTATTTGTGTCTCCTGGGCTCCCCCTCCACCTTCCAATCACGTGACTCCAAGGAATAGGAATGGAAACTTTGAGTGCTCAGTTAGGTGCCCTTCTTCTAATGGCCAGGCTCAGTCATCAAAACCTAATTCTAAGGGTGCCTCTGAAATGCTGCCCCCCATTTCCCCTCCTGACCATTAGGCATCCACCAAACCCCTTACAGAACATTTTAATAAGAAGAATGTGTTGTTCACTGATGCTGCCTAATGGGGTGCCTAGCCAGCGGCTTCCTCTTCCACCTCTCCCTCTATTGATGGGGTTAAGATGCAAGAAATGATACTCACCTTCCCTGAACTCTCTTATGACAAAGTCCTTGCCATGTACAAGGCAGGCTTTGGTGGTGCCCAACCTCAAGTACCCAAACCTTTGACTTCAAGCACTCAACACACTAAGCCTAAAATGACAATGCATGGCCCTACCCATTGCCAAGTCCTCATCCCCTTCAAGGGAAATATCATTGCAGACTGAATCAAAGACTTCAACAAAGTGGCTGAATTCTGCAACCGTGGCCTTACTGCTGCCCAATCCAAACTTCATGTTGAATCTGTTTACAAGTCATATAATGGAATATCCATTACCACTTCAGGCATCACCACTCCTACTGACCTCAACACTATCAAATCCTGGATGAAAAAAGCCTGGCAACTTGGAGATGCTATTCCCATTGAGTCCTGTCACCCACAGTCTAATCATTTCTCAAAATTGTTGGCATCCCATACTGGGTAGCCAATTCTTCCAATCCTCTTTCCTCTGCTTTTGTTGAGCAGGCCCTTGGCCAATTCCCCCTCTTCAAAAATGTTATTCTCACTGCTTGTCCTCATATTATGAAAGCCTCCCCCAAATCTGACACTGCCATTGTATGGTTTGACATCTGGGACTCCCAAAATGGCACCAAGGCCAAGACGCTGATCAACTGTACCATTAACTTCGGCTGTCATATTGGCACTATTTGCACCACCAGTATGCACCCTGGTGTGGCCCAATGCAGAAACTGTTGGCAATGGGGCCATCCCACACATGTGTGTTGTGCCCTTGGTGTCCACTGTCAAATTTGTGGTGGCCCTTATTGTGTTGAGAATTATTGTTCCATGGCCTAGTGTTGTAAGGCCAACCCCAAATCAAACCCCCCTCATGATGCCACCCCTGACGGCATCCCATCCCCTCATCTTGAGAATTTCAAATGGCTCAACTGCAAAGGTGACCACCATGCTAACGACACTAAATGCCTATTTTGGAGGAACAGGTTTGACTACACCTGGCACTTTAACAAAGCTGCCAAGTCATGCACTGCATGTGCTGTTGTCAGATATGCTCTGGACAGTCTACAAGTATTTGTGATTGATTTGTTGATGTGTGAAGTTAGAGTTGATGCAGAGCTTGCTTAGTCAGTTGTAGATCACCTGACTGGATGTTCAACTCTCCTGTGGACGCTTTCTTGACTCTCAGTCATTTACAGTTGTCCACAGGTGAGTACAAGTCTCTATCTTGTTACTCTTAGTCATTTACAGTTGTCCACAGATTTCTGTGTGAGCTGTGAGCTCTCTGGGCGATTTCTCTGGTTTCTAGGACCTCCTACATGTCCCCTGTGCATCACCTTCTAACAGGTTATGGGCCCTGGCCTCTAGAAGCCTCAGACAATGACTTTTGCTCCATTTCTTTCTCAACTGTCTTCCTATTCTCCTATCCGCCGTTTTCACGTTTTCTCCTTTGTTTTCGCGTCGCTCCGGTCACCTCCGCGCACACCCGTCGATCTCGCGTGTCTCCATGACTTCACCAAGTTTCGCTGCGTTCCGACCATTTCCCATTCCACTATCCCACTTCCATTCCTAATCACTCTATCCTAATCCTAATATTCCTCTGCTCCTTCCATGCCAACCATTGCTCCGTTCCACTCTGAACTTCACCAGTCCGTCGATCCCACTGTTTGCCACATATACCCCTTGTTACATGACCACCAACCCTTTCCTCATCGCTATACACTGCATTTCAGCTTCCTAGTCTGTCCAGATGTCTTCCTCTGGCCCCAACTTTGACAAGCTCAATGCCACCAACTACTCTACCTGGGCAGGCGAGATGCAGGCATGGCTCCAGGCCTCTGGCCTGTGGAGACTGGTCAAGGGTGAACTCCTCAAGCCTGAGATCCCTTCCCCTACTATCCAAGCCACCTTTGACTCTAGGGAGGCCTGGAATGTGAAGGCTGACAAGGCTGCTGGCTGGCTTTATCTCATGGTGGAACCGGACCAGAGGGTTCACTTCACTGATAGGGATGATCCTCATGTAAAGTACATCCCTCCTTGACCTCTTACCACCACCATTGAAAGTTGATGTTTGATTAGACGTCTAGTTACACATCGTATTCTACCTATTCTACATGGGTAAACGAAAGTCCAAAGCCAAACAGGCTATATGCCAAACAACCAAGTCCGCCAATGCCTCCGATGATGAGCTCAACATCGCTGAGATGTCCGAGGACGAACATCTCGACCCATATGACGACCCGCGCAATGTCCGCGGCTTCTCTGGACCTCGGTCCATTCCCCCTGAGGCTGACCTTGAGTCGCCTCCTCGCCCAGTGCCTGGTGACATTTCATCCCTCGCACCTACTACTCAACCTCCGGTGGCTTTGAGCCCCGCAGGTCCTTCCACTGCTGCCCCCAGCAGCTCTATCGCACCCCAGGCTGGCCCCTCTGCTCCCTCTTCCGTCGGACCTGACTTGGAGGAGGAGGCCCTCACCACCTATGAAGGTCTTCATCGATTTGGGAGATGGTTCTCAAATCTTGATCCCGCTGCTGTCATGACTGACATGGCCCAATGCTCATTCACTCTCTACACTGTTGGGAGTGTGTGGGAATTCAGGAAGAGAGGCTGGGCTGATACCCAGCTCACTCCAATGTTCCAGAAGCAGGGGTGGCCCACAGTCGACTCCTTCCTTCACTCTGGGGGCTTTCCGACTGGCCCTAATCAACCACACAGCAACCACGAGTCATCCCACGGATCTGCTGACAAAGCGGGTCCTCGTGACATTAGCATGGGTGAACCCGAGGCGCCCAAGCAAACGCCCCCAGATCATCGGCCCACCCCGGCCCGTCCCACTCTACTGCCCAAGCATGCGCCTGTCAAAGCGCACGCTAGTGGCCCTCCCCAAGCTAGGGTTAGGTCTGATGGCCAAGCCCAGTGAGCGCCCACCAAAGTGCCCCCTCCTCCCACCTCGGTCAAGAAGTCCTTCGCCGAGGCGGCCTGCCCCACCAGGGTTGCATCACTCATCAAGTTGGTGCAGTCCCATCCCGATCTCAACCCTGATCGCATCACCGCTATGCATCAGGCCACTCAAGCCACCGCTCCCACCACTCGGAAGCTACGCATGACAACCGTGGGCCCTACCTGCCGCCAACTCTTCCTCAACTTCGCCGGTAGCACCGATGAGGTCACCTATCTCCATCACAAGGCCATGTGCCTTCTCAATGACTCCCTCTCCTGCGCCAAGTCAATCTTGCGTGTGGAGAACATCACCAAGGTGTATAGCACGATCACGCTGCACACCTCCTCCATTCCCTCTGACGCTGACTGTGACGTCATTGAGTCCTCCATCCCCTCCTTCTTCACCGCCCCCTTCGCGATCAAGACGCGCCGTCCCAGGTCGAGGTCCTACCTCAAGGTCCTCAATGTCCCCTACTTTGTGAACGGTGTCCGCATCACGCCGAATCACGTGACCAACCACATGCGACTGTCCGCCTTCAAGGACATTTTTGCAGATGTTTCATCCATGCACATTATGCGCAACTCCACCAGAGCCGACACCACCACCATTTGGTTTGACCTCTGGGATTCTCAATCAGGAGCGAGCGCCAAGAAGCTCCTGGGCAAGTACCTTCACTTCGAGGGTGTGCAGTCCGTCATCCGGGCTGTGCGCGCTCATCCAGGCAGTCCTCAGTGTCAGCATTGCTGGCGCTGGGGGCATTCTACCTTATTGTGCCACGCCCGTGCATTGCAATGTGCCACCTGCGGCAGTCCTCATCGTACTGAGAACCACCACTCCCACTCGAGCTGTTGTAAGGGGAGTCCGAAGGCAAATCCCCCTATCCCACCCACCGCTGCTGAGGATCCCTGTCCTCATATCAAGTGCGTCAACTGTGCCAAGGCGCATGCAGCTGACGATCGCAAATGCCCATTCTGGTGACACCGGTTTGACCAGCTTTGGCTTGAAAACCATTGCCGTGATGCTGCTCGGTCGTGTCTGTAGGGTTCTCTTCCCTGCAGGTCGCATTGTCTACCCCCGTGCCTTGTGTGGTGGGCCTGGATATCCATGCCGTGCATTTCCATCCACCGGTAAAACAGAACAGCCCGACTTGTATTGTAGTATGCTTTCATTTTGAACTATGTACCACTGTGTGAAGATGTCGTTTGTACTAGGCAGACTTCAGACTCGTATTTATACCTAGCTATGTAGATGTGTAGTTGGTAGCGGTACTTTCTGCATGTTGTAGTAGTTGGGTGCAGACTGCTATTGCGCACCGTGTTATAAATTGGCGACCCCTCCGGGGTCGCACTTGAATTAAAAAAAAAAAAAAAAAAAAAGCGAGCTCCTCATCCAGGCCTTTGAGGTCAAAGTCATCAGGGCGAAGATTTTGGATTTGCTTCATGCTCTCCTCCACCCTGTTGATGAGGGACTGCAGGGACTCATCCTCAGCCTTCCTGATGTTGAAGAGGTCATCATAGGCATTAAAATGAGTGCTAGGACGCCTCTGGAGGTGCACAGCTTGCAAATCTGTCCACATCTTGACAGGATCATCCCTATCAGTGAAGTGAACCCTCTGGTCCGGTTCCACCATGAGATAAAGCCAGCCAGCAGCCTTGTCAGCCTTCACATTCCAGGCCTCCCTAGAGTCAAAGGTGGCTTGGATAGTAGGGGAAGGGATCTCAGGCTTGAGGAGTTCACCCTTGACCAGTCTCCACAGGCCAGAGGCCTGGAGCCATGCCTGCATCTCGCCTGCCCAGGTAGAGTAGTTGGTGGCATTGAGCTTGTCAAAGTTGGGGCCAGAGGAAGACATCTGGACAGACTAGGAAGCTGAAATGCAGTGTATAGCGATGAGGAAAGGGTTGGTGGTCATGTAACAAGGGGTATATGTGGCAAACAGTGGGATCGACGGACTGGTGAAGTTCAGAGTGGAACGGAGCAATGGTTGGCATGGAAGGAGCAGAGGAATATTAGGATTAGGATAGAGTGATTAGGAATGGAAGTGGGATAGTGGAATGGGAAATGGTCGGAACGCAGCGAAACTTGGTGAAGTCATGGAGACACGCGAGATCGACGGGTGTGCGCGGAGGTGACCGGAGCGACGCGAAAACAAAGGAGAAAACGTGAAAACGGCGGATAGGAGAATAGGAAGACAGTTGAGAAAGAAATGGAGCAAAAGTCATTGTCTGAGGCTTCTAGAGGCCAGGGCCCATAACCTGTTAGAAGGTGATGCACAGGGGACATGTAGGAGGTCCTAGAAACCAGAGAAATCGCCCAGAGAGCTCACAGCTCACACAGAAATCTGTGGACAACTGTAAATGACTAAGAGTAACAAGATAGAGACTTGTACTCACCTGTGGACAACTGTAAATGACTGAGAGTCAAGAAAGCGTCCACAGGAGAGTTGAACATCCAGTCAGGTGATCTACAACTGACTAAGCAAGCTCTGCATCAACTCTAACTTCACACATCAACAAATCAATCACAAATACTTGTAGACTGTCCAGAGCACATCTGACACAAACCCCTCCCTCAGCCCTGAACACATCACAGCAATGCATCAGGCCCCCACCACCACCACCAGCTCTGCCAAGAAGCTGCGCATGACCACTGCTGGGCCCACCTGCTGCCAACTGTTCCTTGATTTCACTGGGGATGCCAGTGAGATCATGTATCCCCACCATAAGGCCATGTACCTTCTCAACAACGCCCTCTCATGTGCCAAGTCTTCTTTGTGCATTGAGAATATCACCAAGGCATACAGCACCATCTCACTGTACACCTCTGCCATACCCTCAGACTCCGACATTACTGTCGTCAAGTCTGCTATCCCCTCCATCTTCACTGCCCTGTTCAAGCTGAAGATGTGTCACCCCAGGTCAAGGTCTTATCTCAAGATCCTCAATGTCCCCTTCCACATGAATGGCATTCATATTACACCAGTTCAGATCACTGATCACATGTGATTGTCTCCATTCAAGGACACTTTTGCTGACATTTCATCTGTGCACATTATGCACAACTCTCCCAAGGCCAACACTGCTACTGTCTGGTTCGACCTATGGGACTCTTAGTCAGGAGCTGGCACCAAGAAGCTCCTCAGCAAGTACCTTGACTTCAACAGTATGCAGGCTGTCCATCCCTTCCTTGTCCTCTTACCACCACCATCAAAAGTTGGTTGTTGCTTTGAGGCACTTATACATTGTCTATCTACTGTAACATGGGTAGACATAAGTCTAGAAACACCACGAATCAGTGTGCATTGCTTGAAACCGAGTATGCCACCATATCTGACAACAAGCTCAACATTGCCAAGATGGCCAACAATAACCACCTCGACCCATACAATGATCCCCACAATGAGTGCAGGTTCTTTGGTCCTCCCTGGGATGACTTTCAGTCTCCTGGCCCCCTCCCCTCGATGTCTGGTGATGTTCCATCCCAGGTGTCTACTACTCAACCTCTGGTGACTTCTGTCCCTGAGGCTCCCCTCAAGCCCTTCATAGCTGGTGGAACCACATTCTACCCTGTGGAGCAACCCCCTGCCCCACCTGCCCCCCCATCAACCTTTTTTTTTTTTTTTATCAATTTATATAGCAGTGCTTGATTGCAGTCTGCTTTCAACTAAATAGTACAGACAGATGGTACACTATGGCAAGCCAGGGTACATGAAGTGGTTGAAGACTGCTTAAGACAAAGACTATATACAATTAGTCCAGTGAAATAGAGAAGACTCGAGAGAGGCTATGAAACGAGGTGTTATACACAGAGATTGGACTCAAAGGAAAAGAGAAGAGATGAAATGAAAGAATTTAGTTCACCTTCATTTGGTTCGGTGGGCACAGGAGCTTGAAGCAGCAGTGGACGTGTGTTGTGATTGGTGAAGGCAAAAGCAGCCAGGTTCTTTTTCAAGAACTCGACAAGGAACTCGTATTGAGGGAAGGCACATTGCACCCATTGGGTGCAGATGGGATAGAGGGGACAATAGCATAGGATATGATGTCGTGTTTCCAGGCAGTGGCCACAATGACAGGATTTGGGCTTGAGGGGGAAGAACCTCTTGCGATAAGCTCCAATTGGAGCATGGTTTAGAATAGCATGAGTCATGCATGCACATAATGATGGCAACTTGTTAGCTAGAGGAAGCCAGGTGCCCCCTTTGATGTAAGTGGGGGTGAGGAACTTGCGGTTCTTTTTTGAAAGAAGGAAACTATTGCTGCAGTACTTCTTCTTCCAGAATATAGACTCCCAGGATTTCTGGCAGTCATTGGTGGCTTTGCATCACAAGAAGTCGAGGGTGGCACCTGTATGGGGAGGGGTGTGGATATGTGTGGAAGTGACATCATTATGGACTTTGAGGTGGGGCTTCCAACACCACTTGAATGGGACATCCCAGAAGTTGATGGAATGAGATGGTTTTTTTTTTAAAATCAAATGTGACCCTGGAGGGGTCGCCAATTTATAATACAGTGCGCAATAGCAGTCTGTGCCCAACTACTACAATATGCAGAAAGTACTGCTACCAACTACACATCTACATAGCTAGGTATAAATACGAGTCCGAAGTCCGCTTAGTACATACAACATCTTCACACAGTGGTACATAGTCCAAGATGAAGCACTTATCAAGCTAGCCCAGTCCCACCCCACCCTCGAGCCCGATCACGTCACTGTGATGCATCAGGCTGCCCTCGCTGATGCACCTTCTGCGAAGAAGCCCTGCATGACCACATCAGGCCCCACCCGATGCCAACTCTTCCTCGATTTCACTGGCAATTCCAGTGATATCACTTACCTCCACCACAAGGCCATGCGCCTTCTCAATGATTCCCTCACTCACGTGAAGAGTTCACTTTGCGTCGAGAACATTGCTCAGGTGTACGACACCATCTTGTTGTACACCAACTCCGTCGCCACTGATGCTGATGCATTAGTGATTGAATCCTCCCTCTCTTCAGCCTTCACTGCCCCGTTTGAGCTGAAGACCAAACGCCCTAGGTCCAGGTCTTACCTCAAGATCCTGGATGTCCCTTACTACACGAGTGGCCATCCGCACCACTCCACAACACGTCACTGACCGTATGCATCTGTCTCCCTTCAAGGAGACATTCGCTAACGTATCCTCCATGCACATCATGCGCAACTCTGCCAAAGCTGACACTGCCACCGTTTGGGTCGACCTTTGGGATTCTCAGTCCGGCGCTAATGCTAAGTGCCTGGTCGGCAAATACCTCAACTTCAACAGTGTCCAGTCTATGATCAAGGCTGCACGCGCCCACCCCGGGACCCCCCAGTGTCAACGATGCTGGCGCTGGGGCCACACTACCACCACCTGTTGCAACCGTGCACTCAGGTGCTCACAATGCAGTAGGCCACATCGGTCCAAGAATCACTGCACCACCTCCTCCTCCTGTAAGGGATCACCGAAGGCCAACTCTCCCATCCAGCCCACACCCGCCGGAGATCCCTGTCCCCATATCAAGTGCGTTAATTGTGGCAAGCAACATGCTGCTACTGACTGTAAGTGCATGTTCTGGCGCCACCGGTTTGATCGGGATTGGCTGCAAAGTCATTCTGGTTCTGCCAGTTGGCCCCAGGCCTAGGGGGAGCTCCCTAGTGTCAACGCATCGTCCCCCACCCATCGCCGGTCGCCAGATGGGCTTCCACCAACCACAAGGCCTGCCATCAGATGCAGTGATATCGGTATATGTTTCATTCTTTGTATTTTGTCACATGCCTAGCCCCCCTTCTGCTGTCGTTTCACATATTGTCTCGGACAGGACTATCATGTATTTCTGGTTGTCTACTCTTGTGTAGTCGGTAGTGGTATCGGTTCCCTGTAGTAGATAGTCAGGCACGGACTGCTATCACGCACCACGTTATAAATTGGCGACCCCTCCGGGGTCGCACTTGATTTTTTTTTTTAAAAAAAAAAAAAAAAAAAAAGTCCAAGATGAAAGAAAGATACTATACAAATCAACTTGTTCTGATTTGCCAGTGGATGGAAATGCACAGCATGGATCTCCGGGGCCCACCATGTACAGCACCAGGACAGACAATACAACTTGCAGGGAAGAGAACCCTACAGACACGACCGAGCAGCATCATGGCAGTGGTTTTCAAGCCAAAGCCAGTCAAACCAGTGTCACCAGAATGGGCATTTGCAATTGTTAGCTGCATGCGACTTGGCACAGTTGATGCACTTGATGTGGGGACAGGGATCCCTGGTGGCAGTGGGCAGAATGGGGGGATTCGCCTTCAGACTCCCCTTACAACAGCTCGAGTGAGAGCAGTGGTTCTCAGTATGGTGAGGACTGCTGCATGTGGCACATCGCAATGCATGGGGATGGCACGATGAAGTAGAGTGCCCCCAGTGCCAGCAATACTGACACTGAGGACTACCTGGGTGAGTGCACGCGGCCCAGATCACAGACTGAACACCCTCGAAGTGGAGGTACTTGCCCAGGAGCTTCTTGGCACTCACTCCTATTGAGAGTCCCAGAGGTCGAACCAGATGGTGGTAGTATCAGCCCTGGAGGAGTTGTGCATGATGCACATGGAGGAAAAATCTGCAAAAATGTCCTTGAAGGCAGACAATCACATGCAGTCAGTCATGTGATTCAGTGTGATGCAGACACCATTCACAAAGTAAGGGACATCAAGGACCTTGAGGTAGGACCTCGACCTGGGGTGGTGCATCTTAATTGTGAAGGGGGCGGTAAAGACAGAGGAGATGGAGGACTCAATGACGTCGCAATTGGCATCAGAGGAAATGGAGGAGGTGTGCAGCATGATCGTGCTGTACACCTTGGTGATGTTCTCCACACACAAGATTGACTTGGCATGGGAGAGGGAGTTGTTGAGAAGGCACATGGCCTTGTGATGGAGATAGGTGACTTCATCGGCACTGCTGACAAAGTCGAGGAAAAGTTGGCAGAGGGTGGGGCCTGTGGTTCTTATGCATGGCTTCTGGGTGGTGGGAGTGGCAGCTTGGGCAGCCTGATGCATAGCAGTGATGAGATCAAGGTCAAGATCAGGGTGGGACTATGCCAACTTGATCAGTGATGCAACCCCAGCAGGCTGATGGGCTGCCTCAGCAAAGGACTTCTTGACTGAGGTGAGGGGAGGAGGCACCTGAGTGGACGCTTGCTGGGCTTGGCCATCAGACCTAACCCTAGCTTGAGGAGGGCCACTAGTGCACACTTTGGGAGGCACTTGCTTGGACAGTAAGGGTGGACAGGCCGGGGCAGGCCAACAATCTGGGGGTGGTTGTTTGGGTGCTTCAGGGTCACCCATGCTGATGTCACATAGACCTGCTTTGTCAGCAGATCCATGGGACAACTTGTGGTTGCTGTGTGGTTGATTAGGGCTGGTTGGAAAGCCCCTAGAGTGAAGGAAGGAGTTGACTGTAGGCCACCCCTGCTTCTGAAACATCGGAGTGAGCTGGGTATCGGCCCAGCCCCTCTTCCTGAATTCCCATATGCTCCCAACAACATAGAGAGCAAATGAGTGTTAGGCCATGTCAGTCATGGCAGCAGTGGGATCAAGATTTGAGAACCATCTCCTAAATTGATGGAGACCTTCATAGGCGGTGAGGCCTTCCTCCTCTAGGTCAGGTCCGACAGAGGAAGGAGCAGAGGGGCCAGCCCAGGGTGCAATGGAGCCACTAGGAATGGCAGAGGAGGGACCTATAGGGCTCAAAGCCACCGGAGGTTGAGTAGTAGGCACAAGGGACAAAACATCACTAGGCACTGGGCAAGGAGGTGACTCAAAGTCAGCCTCAGGGGGGATTGAGGACCAAGGTCCCAAGAAGCCACAGATGTTGTGCAGGTCATCGTATGGGTTGAGATGTTCGTCCTCAGACATCTCGGCAATGTTGAGCTTGTCATCGGAGGCATTGGCAGACTCAGTTGTTTGGTGTACAGCCTGTTTAGCTTTAGACTTTCATTTACCCATGTAGAATAGGTAGAATATGATGTGGAACTAGACATCTAATCAAATACCAACTATCAATGGTGGTGGTAAGAGGTCAAGGAGGGATAGGAATGAGATGGTTTGGCAGAAAGCCAGTCAGATAGAAGTTGACAAACTTGGATGGATTGTGACTGGCTCAAGTGGATGGAAGGATTGACTGCCAGCTTGGCTGCTGGAAGACAGTCAGTGATGAGGATAGTGTGATCACACTGGAGGGAGATGGCCTTGGCAATACCAATGCAGATGGAATAGAGTTCAGCGTCTGTGGAAGATGCCTGGCCACTTGCCTGTTTTGCATGGGACACTTGTCATCCACTGCAATATAAGTGTGCTGCTGAAACCACCTGAAGGGAACCTACAAGGGGAACAGATGCGTCAGTAATAACTGATATACAACTACAATCAGAAGCAGAGGAAGAGAAAACCAAATCAAGAGACAATATGTGTTTGTACATCTCATGCTTGTCCAGGTGATTACAAGGATGGAAATGAATAGAATCAGAAAAGATATCCATAAGACAAGACCCAGGCTTGGATTCAAGAGCGAAAGGATAAAAGGAATCAGAAAGATGAGAAAGAGAGCTATCTACATCAACAATAGGGCCTTTGACTTTAGCTTTTTTGGCAGGAGTGAGAAGGCAAAGCAATTGGGGATGGGGGGGAGAATTAAGAGAGAAATGATCAGACAAAAGAGAACGTAATGCATGATTTGAAGGTAAAGTAGAAACTCGATAAGAAGAGCAAATAGCTAATTTATGGAGATGAAGGTGAATAGGAATAAGTCCAGCAATACTTTCAGTGCCACTAGATGGAGATGTGCGGAAGGTGCCAGTGATCTATAGAGCCATGCACCTTTGCATGGAGGATAAAGACTTGAGAAGTGCCTTGTTGTGAGCACCCTCGTAGTACCATAGTCGATAGCCATACATTGCTATGGGGACAACACATGACCTATATAGGAGTCGCTTTTGGAAGGGGAGAAGTCCTCAGGTTGAGTTACCTAGCATGCCCATAGCTTTCACTGTGGATAATGCTTTGGTAGAGTAATATCGAACATGCTCTTAGAACGAGAGTTGATGGTCAAAATAGAATCCAAGGTACCACCAGAAGCATTTCAGGTGAAGGAGAGGACCACCAACATTGGACAGGTCGAGAGGGGGATTAGAATCATTATGGCAGTGAGAGAAGTGGAAGACCTCAGATTTATCGTGTTCTACAACTAGTCTGAGATCAGTGCATACATCCCTCCTTGACCTCTTACCACCACCATCGAAAGTTGATGTTTGATTAGACGTCTAGTTACACATCGTATTCTACCTATTCTACATGGGTAAATGAAAGTCCAAAGCCAAACAGGCTATATGCCAACCAACCGAGTCCACCAACGCCTCCGATGACGAGCTCAACATCGCCAAGATGTCCGAGGACGAACATCTCGACCCATACGACGACCCGCGCAACGTCTGCGGCTTCTCTGGACCTCGGTCCATTCCCCCTGAGGCTGACCTTGAGTCGCCTCCTCGCCCAGTGCCTGGTGACGTTCCGTCCCTCGTGCCTACTACTCAACCTCCAGTGGCTTTGAGCCCTGCAGGTCTTTCCACCGCTGCCCCTAGCGGCTCTTTTGCACCCCGGGCTGGCCCCTCTGCTCCCTCTTCCGTTGGACCTGACTTGGAGGAGGAGGCCCTTGCCGCCTATGAAGGTCTTCATCGATTTGGGAGATGGTTCTCAAATCTTGATCCTGCTGCTGTCATGACCGACACGGCCCGACGCTCATTTGCTCTCTACCTCGTGGGGAGCCTATGGGAATTCAGGAAGAGGGGCTGGGCCGATACCCAGCTCACTCTGATGTTTCAGAAGCAGGGGTGGCCCACGGTCGACTCCTTCCTTCGCTCTGGGGGCTTTTCGACCGGCCCTAATCAACCACACGGCGACCATGAGTCGTCCTGCGGATCTGTTGACAAAGCAGGTCCTCGTGACATTAGCATGGGTGAACCCGAAGTGCCCAAGCAAACACCCCCGGATCGTCGGCCCGCCCTGGCCCGTCCCACTCTACTGCCCAAGCAAGCGCCTGTTAAAGCGCATGCTAGTGGCCCTCCCCAAGCTAGGGCTAGGTCTGATGGCCAAGCCCAGCGAGCGCCCACCAAAGCGCCCCCTCCTCCCACCTCGGTCAAGAAGTCCTTTGCCAAGGTGGCCTGCCCTGCCAGGGTTGCGTCACTGATCAAACTGGCACAGTCCCACCCCAATCTTGACCCTGATTGCATCACCACTATGCATCAGGCTGCCCAAGCCACCACTCCCGCCACTCGGAAGCCGTGCATGACAACCGCGGGCCATGCGCCTTCTCAACCACTCCCTCTCCCATGCCAAATTGATCTTGCATGTGGAGAACATCACCAAGGCGTACAGCATGATTGCGCTGCACACCTCCGTTCCCTCTGACACCGACTGTGACATCATTGAGTCCTCCATCCCCTCCGTCTTCACCGCCCCTTTTGTAATCAAGACGCACCGCCCCAGGTCGAGGTCCTACCTCAAGGTCCTCAATGTCCCCTACTTTGTGAATGGTGTCCGCATTATGCTGAATCACGTGACCGACCACATGTGATTGTCTGCCTTCAAGGACATTTTCACAGATGTTTCCTCTGTGTGTATTATGCGCAACTCCACCAGAGCCAACACTGCCACCATTTGGTTCGACCTCTGGGACTCTCAATCAGGAGTGAGCGCCAAGAAGCTCCTGGGCAAGTACCTCCACTTTGAGGGTGTTCAGTCTGTCATCCGGGCTGCACGCGCTCACCCAGGCAGTCCACAGTGTCAGCATTGCTGGCGCTGGGGGCATTCTACCTCATTGTGCCATGCCTGTGCGTTGCGATGTGCCGCCTGCAGCGGTCCTCATTGTACTGAGAACCACCGCTCCCACTCAAGCTGTTGTAAGGGGAGTCCAAAGGCAAATCCTCCTATCCCGCCCACCGCCGCTGAGGATCCCTGTCCTCATATCAAGTGTGTCAACTGCACCAAGTCACACGCAGCTGATGATCACAAATGCCCATTCTGGCGACACCAGTTTGACCGGCTTTGGCTTGAAAACCATCGCCATGATGCCGCTCGGTCACGTCTGTAGGGTTCTCTTCCCTACAGGTCATATTGTCTGCCCCCGCGCTGTGCGTAGTGGGCCCTGGAGATCCATGCCATGCACTTCCATCCGCCGGTAAAACAGAACAGCCCGACTTGTATTGTAGTATGCTTTCATTTCAAACTATGTACCACTGCATGAAGATGTCGTTTGTACTAGGCGGACTTCAGACTCGTATTTATACCTAGCTATGTAGATGTGTAGTTGGTAGCAGTACTTTCTGCATGTTGTAGTAGTTGGGCGCGGACTGCTATTGTGCACCGCGTTATAAATTGGCGACCCCTCCAGGGTCACACTTGAAGAAAAAAAAAAAAAAAAAAAAAAAAAAGAGATCAGTGCATATGGAGTTAATGATGGAGTAAGCTGCTTTAAGGGAAGAAGTAGTGTCAGTGTAGTTCTTTGCTTGAGATATACAAAGCCCATCATCAACAAAAGATAGGAGGGATGAAGGAATGGATTGTAGATGGGCATGTTGGTCGAACATAAACATGAGAGGTGCCAAGTAAAGCCCTGATAGTATGGGAGAGAGAGCAGAGCCTTCCCCTATGCCAACATCTGCCTTATGGGCATCAGATATGAAAGTATTCCACATGAATTGGGTGGATTGACCTATAAGATAATGAGAAAAGAATTTAAACAAGTTCAGGGGCAAACCCCTGGCATCATAAGATATCAGTAAGAATTTCATGGTTAAGGGAGGGGAAGAATTGGGCAATGTCAAAGGCACAGACACTAGTGATCATACCTTTGGCCCATCCAGCCCAAATAACATGAGTAAGGAAAACACCTGCATCCTTGGTAGAGTGTTGGATAACTCCTCCCATCTGATTAGGGTGGAGAGCTCCTGAAGATACGGCCTCAAATTGCATGCAACGAGCGATCATCTTCTCAATAAGTTTACCTAAAGTGTTTAGTAGAACAATAGGATGAAATGCTTTAGGGGTGTCATAGGCCAATTTGTTTGGCTTGGGGATGATGATGGAGACCAAGTCCTTGAAGTGACTCGGCCAATAAGAAAGATGTACACATGCATTAGCAATGAGTATAATGTTCTTGAGACATTTGTCATGGGCAACAATAGATTTCAGATGTCTCCAGGAGATGTGATCGGGTCTGGGTGCTGAGGAGTTAGCACAAGAAGAGAGAGATTTGGTGAGTTCAAGAGCAGAGAAGTTCACCCAAGAATAGGGAGGGAGGGATTTCATTTCATTCAAAATATGTGGACATACCAGTCTTCTGGAAGCAGAATGGTATGATGAGTGGAGTGCATTCCATAAGTCTGTGAGATCATTGTAAGGTTGTCCTTGAAATCGAATGCCCTCGATAGCAGGGAGTTTTCATTGTTTAACCCATTCCATGAGATCCCAGGGTTGTTTGTTGGTCGACACAATTTCGTGAATGTGTTCATCAAAGAAAGAATGTTTGGTGGCTTGAATAGCCGATCTGAATGCTTGCCAGTCTTTTTGATCTTTCGTTCTTCTGTAAGTGAGTAGGGTCTTAGAGCAGTAGGGGGACCACCATTCTTTCAATCAGTTAGTAATCCATACAACTTTAGAGTTTGTATTCCATGAATCAGATAATATGTGAGACAAAGAATCAGAGATATTGTCCAAGTCAGAGGTGGAGTGAATGTTCAAACAATCAAGGGCTGCTAGATGCTCTGAGACCTGAGAAATAAAAGTGGCCTCTTCATCACTATCTTTTGGCAATACATGCTTTTTGTAATTAATATAGTCCAGGCGAATCGGGAGATCAATGATCAAAGGTGCATGATCTAAAGGCAGTCTCAAATTTGCATCAATGACGTGAGAGGTGTAATTGTTAGCACAAAATATAAGGTCGATCACTGAGTTGTCATGATTTTCAATCAGAGAGAAATGGGTTGGAGAGAACACGGTTGGTATTGACCTGGTAAGATTGAAACAATCCACTAACTCCATTAGAGTTATCACAGAATGAGGGACATGGGTAGCTCAGGGATCCCATTCTGGAGAGCGACAGTTGAAGTCACCTCCCATATACACAATATTAGGAATTTTGATGAAGTTTGTTGAAAGGAAATTTATCGCTGTGGATGATGAGTCAGAATATATGTTGAGAAAATGAATATAATTACCCCAGTTGAATAGCCCCAGGATTTGGATATCAAGGTGATTGACCCAATCCTGTCAAAGGATAGGTCTCATGCGAAGTAGATGTCTATGAATGTAAGTCAAAGTACAGGGATGGGAATCATTGGGCTTAGTAGGGCAAACTATACACAGCCACTCAGGGTGAATAGGGGCACCTATGACATCATCCCCTTCAGGGTTAACTGTAGAGGGTGCTTTGCAGATGTGATTCCACAGGGGTTTCTGTAGAAAAATAATATTGAAGTCCAGTTTCTTGGACTCGAGAATGGTGTCAACCAGGACATAAGACTGTCCCACATTCTGTGAATAGATACGAACAGAGGAAATAATATTGTTCTTACCAGACATATTTAAATTGCAGCTCCACCACCGGAACAATTGGAGTAGGCACAGATAGCATGTGCAGTGCGTGACTTGGTGGCTTTGTTAGAGTGCTAGGTCTGATTGAACCTGTTTCTCCAAAATGGACATTTGGTGTTGTTAGGGTGGTGATCACCTTTGCAGTTAAGGCATTTGAAGTTCTCAAGATGAGGACATGGGATGCCATCAGGAGTGGCATCACGAGGGGGATTTGATTTGGGGTTGGCCTTGCAGCACCAGGCCATGGATCGATGATTCTCAACACAATGGGGACCACCACAAATTTGACAGTGAGTGCCAAGAGCTTGACACACATGGGTGGGGTGGCCCCACCGCCAATAGTTTCTACATTGTGCAATACCAGGGTGCATACTGGTAGCTCTGATGGTGCCAACATGTTGGCCAAAGTTAATAGTATGATTAACCAATGTCTTGGCTTTAGTACCATTTTGGGAATCCCAGATGTCAAACCATACAACAGCTGTGTCTGACTTAGGGAAGGCCTTTATGATGCAAGGGCAAGCAGCAAGGATGACATTCTCAAAGAGGGGTGATTGACCAAGGGCTTGCTCAACAAAAGTGGAAGAGGGAGGGTTGGAGGAATTGGCTACCCAATAAGGGACGCTGACAATTTTGAGGAAGGACTTAGATTGTGGGAGACAGAGCTCAACAGGAATAGTGTCTCTGAGTTGCCAGGCTTTCTTTAGCCAGGACTTAATGGTTTTGAGATTGGCAATAGAGGTGACACCCAAGGTGGCAGTGGATATGCCATTGTATGATTTATGTACAGATTTAACACCAAGTGTGGATTGAGCAGCAGTAAGACCATGGTTACAGAATTCAGTCACTTTGTTGAAGTCTTTGATGCAATCTGCAATGATGTTTCCCTCAAAGGGAATAAGGACTTGATGATGAGTAGGATCATGTGTCATCATTTTTGGTTTAGCACATTGAGCACTCGATGTCAAAGGTTCAGGCACCTGAGACTAGGCATTAATGAAACCTGCCTTGTACATGGCAAGGACTTTGTCGTATGAGAGTTTGGGGAAGGCAAGTATCATTTCTCACATCTTCACCCCATCAATAGAGGGAGTGGATGAAGAGGAAGTTGAAGGCTGGACACCCTGTCGGGTAGCATCAGTGAATGACACATTCTTCTTGTTAAAATGTTCCATAAGGGGTTTGATGGATGCCTTATGGTTAGGAGGGGGGATAGGGGGTGGCATATCAGAGGTGTCCTTAGGGTTAGGTTTTGATGGCTGAGCCTGGCTACCAACTGAACACTCAAAGTTTCCATTCCCATTCCTGGGAGTCACGTGATTAGAAGGTGGAGGGGGAGCCCGAGATACACAGATAGGACTGGCAGGCTTAGAAGATGAAATGTTATTCTTTGTCTTTTGGGAGCCTGGCTCGGACAAAACATCACAAGCCTTACCAGAAGACAAAATGTCATTCTGGGGGGGAAGAGGGTTGCCCTCTGTGGGAGGGGCTTTGTTAATATTCATGGAGTCATCATCAATATGTGCTGTGGGGTTAGTTTACCCAATGACAATGCCAGGTGGAAATAGGGGGGTTGGGATAAAAGATGGAGAGAGTTTATGTGCCTTCTTTCCCTTGCCCTTGCCCTTTGGAAGGGGGGAAGAATCCATCATCAGTATATTGGAGGGAGGGCTGAGGTATTGTCTCAGCACTTCAACAATCATGAGGCCACTTTCACTGTTGATGGGCAAGTGATCCTAGCCTGATTCAAACATAATTGTTAATAGACAATATAAGGGTTCCCCTATTTGGGGAAACCTTGGGTCTTTCTCTCCGGGCTGTAATCCCAGATTGGCGTGATGTCTGAAGAAGTTTGTAACATATTTAAGCACCTCAAGTGCTTTAAAGGCAGCTTTACCGACAATAACAGTTTCTTTAGTGGCTGTGTTTAATGGATCCTTAAGATCCAGGAGATGTGCCTGTGCAGGCCTAGAATCCTGCAGTTGTGTGGTGATGTCACCAGTGACATCATGTGTGACATCAGGTGTGATGTCATTATTATCAGAGGATCCGGCAAAAAAAGTAGCTGGAGTACCAGATGGCACAGCATTTGCTGACTCAGCAGATCCATGGATTGCATGAGGCAGTCTTGAGGTGGGTGGGGGTCCAAAAAACTGAGTGGTGGGTGCCCCATTCTTGAATACCCCATCCTCTTGGTTGCTCCACATGTCCCTGTAAGAGTTCAAATTCAGAGGATCAGGAGTTTTAAGCTCACCTATGAATCCCTCATGGAAAGGTTGGAAGGGTATAGGTGATTTGAAGCCATCATATATGTTCATAGATGCTGTTCTTGAGATGGCTTTGGGCATGATATCCAGGCCTCAACAGGCTTCACGAGCACAGGCTTGCTTAGCATGTGATGATGGTGGAGGGGGAGTTCTGAGGGATGAGTGCAACACTGCATGTGAAAGTGCAATGGGGATGATTTTGGGGGAAGAGAGGTTGAGATGTCAGATGAATCCAAATCACTCACACCACTTTCTTCTTCATTGGAACCAGCTCTAGACAAGGTGGCAGACTTGGCATCATCATAGACAGAGTGCCTAGTCAATTTGATAGAAAGTGCAGGCAAATTGGAGTGGTCGCGCTTGTTGATTGAGACATGTGTTTCAGTGTTGGCAATGTTCATAGGGTTCAAAGATGGTGGTGGGGTACCCTTAAGGTCCACCCAATGCAATGGTGTAGTCATTTTGATAGTATTTGTAGCCAATATGTATGTAGACACCATCAAAGAAATTGATGATGGTGGTAAGAGGGAAAGGAGGAATGCCCCCCTGTCAACCTCCTCCAAGGGAAAGAAGAAGACCCCAGTCCAGAAAGGCCTCACTGGACTACACTGCTTCCTCTCCTAGTTAGAGAAGTGTGCTGACTCTCACTCCTCCATCCCGGAAGAGGATGCCTCTGCTGCCATCACATGCCTTGCTAAGGCAGCCTTTATCATTGTTGATGACCTGGAGCTCGATGGTACCCCCCTCACCTCGCATTCGCTCATCACCCATGGGCTGACTGACTTCGGGGATGTAATGTATGACCTCAGGTGCAAGTGTGGCCTGCCCAAGGCCAGCCCTAAAGCAACACGCATTGTCCATGAGGCAACCCATGGATCTGCTGACTCAGTAGGTCCATGTGACATCAACATGGGTTCCCCCAAGGTGCCCACTATACCCCCTCCAGATTGTCAGCCTGCCCCAGCCTGGCCCCCCCTACTGCCCAAGCAAGCACCCATCAAGGCACATACTAGTGGCCCTCCACAAGCCCAGTTGCAGCCCAATGGCCCAGCCCAGTGAGCGCCCACCAAGGCACCTCCTCCTCCCTCCTCAGCCAAGAAGTCCTTTGCCAAAGCAGCCCGTACTCCCACTGTGGCTGCATTGCTGATCAAGCTGGCACAGTCCTACCCTACCCTCAAGCCTGAGCATGTTGCTGCAATGCACCAGGCTGCCCAAGCCCCCACTCCTGCCACCCAGAAGCCATGCATAACAACCATGGGCCCCACCTGCCACCAACTCTTCCTTGACTTCACCAGCAGTACTGATGAAGTCACCTATCTCCACTACAAGGCCATGCACCTTCTCAACAATTCCCTCTCCTGCACTAAGTTGATCTTGCATATAGAGAACATTACCAAGGTGTACAGCACAATTGTACTGCACACCTCCTCCATTCCCTCTGACACTGATTGCAACATCATTGAGGCCTCCATTCCCTCTGTCTTCACTGCCCCCTTTGTGATCAAGATGTGCTGCCCCAGGTTGAGGTCCTACCTCAAGGTCCTTGACGTCCCTTACTTTGTGAATGGTGTCCATATTATGCCAAATCACATTACCGACTGCATGTGATTGTCTGTCTTCAAGGACATTTTCGCAGATGTTTCATCCATATGCATTATGTGCAATTCCTCCAGAGCCAATACTGCCACCATCTGGTTCGACCTCTAGGACTCTCAATCAGGAGCAAGCATCAAGAAGCTCCTGGGCAAGTACCTCTACTTCAAGGGTGTTCAGTCTGTGATCTAGGCCGCATGCACTCACCCAGGCAGTCCACAGTGTCAGCATTGCTGGTGCTGGGGACATTCTACCCCATCATGCCATGCCTGTGTGTTGTGATGCACCACTTGCAGTGGCCCTCATTGTACTGAGAACCACCGCTCCCACTTGAGCTGTTGTAAGGGGAGTCTGAAGGCAAATCCCCCCATTCCACCTACCACCGCCAGGGATCCCTGTCCCCACAACAAGTGCATCAATTGCACCAAGTTGCATGCAGCTGACAATCACAAATGCCCATTCTGGCAACACCAGTTTGACCAGCTTTGGCTTGAACGCCATCATCACAATGCTGCTCAGTCACATCTGTAGGGTTCTCTTCCTTCCAGGATGCATTGTCCTCCCCCATGCTGTGTGTGGTGGGCCCTGGAGATCCATGCCATGCATCTTCCATCTGCCGGTGAATCAGAACAATTTGATTTGTATAGTATCTCTCTTTCATCTCAGACTATGTACCACTGCATGAAGATATCATATGTACTATGCAGACTTCGGACATGTATTTATACCTAACTATGTAGATGTGTAGTTGGTAGCAGTACTTTCTGCATGTTGTAGTAGTTGGGCGCAGACTGCTATCATGCACTGCATCATAAATTTGGATCCCTTTGGGGTCCACTGATTACAAAAAAAGTATGCAGGCTGTCATCAAGCCTGCCCATGCCCACCCCGGTGTCCCCCAGTGCCAGTGCTGCTGGTGCTTTGGTCACTCTACCCCCACCTGCTGCAACTGTGCACTCAGGTGTTCCCAGTGTGGTGGTCCTCACCATAGTGAGAATCATTGCTCCACATCATCATGCTGTAAGGGGAGTCTGAAGGCAAACCCCCCCATCCTGCCCACATCCACCGGGGAGCCCTGTCCCCACATCTCATATATCAACTGTAAGGGTGACCATGCAGCTGATGATCGAAAGTACCCATTCTGGCACCACCAGTTCAACTGTAATTGGCTTAGCCATCACAAGGAGGACAATAGGAGGCTCCAGTAGTAGGTCACATACCTGCTTCAACATATCTTCCAACCCCATTGGTTCATTGCTAGGGCCACACACACATGTAAGCTTACTGTTAGAGGTTTGTGAGTTGGACTTTAGTTTCATTTCATTTTGTTACTATGCCACGTCTCTTTGCTATCAAGTAGTGTACTATATTTGGACAGGACTTTATCTATTCTTGTCTCTGTAGTGTTTGGCTTAGGTAGCAGTACCTAGGCCCTGTATTATGTTGGTGAGCACAGACTGTGACCAGGTACCATGTAATAAATTATTGATTTTTTTTAAAAAAAAAAGTTAACATTTTGGAAGAAGTACCGCAGCAATGGTTTCCTTCTTTCAAAAAACAATCACAAGTTCCTCATCCCCACATATGTCAAGGGAGGCACTTGGCTTCCTCTAGCCAACAAGTCACCATCACTATGCACATGCATGACTCAAGCTATCCTAAACCATGCTCCAATTGGCACCTTTTGCAAGAGGTTCTTTCCCCTTAAGCCCAAATCCTGTCATTGTGGCCATCATCTGGAAACATGACACCATATCCTATGCTACTGTCCACTCTATCCCATCTGCACTCAATGGGTGCAATGCGCTTTTCCACAGTATGAGTTCTGTTAGAAGGTGATGCACAGGGGATGTGTAGGAGGTCCTAGAAACCAGAGAAATTGCCCAGGGAGCTCACAACTCACACAGGAATCTGTGGACAACTGTAAATGACTGTATTAACAAGATAGAGACTTGTACTCACCTGTGGACAACTGTAAATGACTGAGAGTCAAGAAAGCGTCCACAGGAGAGTTGAACATCCAGTCAGGTGATCTACAACTGACTAAGCAACCTCTGTATCAACTCTAACTTCACACATCAACAAATCAATCACAAATACTTATAGACTATCCAGAGCACATCTGACATATTCTCCACATGCAAGATTGACTTGGCGTGGGAGAGGGAATCATTAAGACGGTGCATGGCCTTATGTGGAGATAAATGACTTCATTGGCACTGCCAGTGAAGTTGAGGAAGAGTTGGTGGCAGGTGGGGCCTGTGGTTGTCATGTGCAGCTTCCAGGTGGCAGGAGCAGCAGCTTAGGCAGCCTGGTGCATCACAGCAACACACTCAGACTTGAGGGTAGGGTGGGACTGTGCCAGCTTGATCAGCGATGCAGCCACAGTGGGGGTGCAGGCCACCTCAGCAAAGGACTTCTTGACTGAGGTGGGGGGAGGAGGCGCCTTGGTGGGCTAGGCCATTGGGCTACGACCAGGCTTGGGGAGGGCCACTAGTGCAATCATTATGGGTGACAATAGATTTTAGATGTCTCCAAGAGATGTGATTGGGTCCTGGTGCTGAGGAGTTAGCACAAGACAAAAGGGATTCAGTGAGTTCAAGAGTGGAGAATTCCACCCAAGAACAGGGAGGGAGAGATTTCATTTCGTTCAAAATATGAGGACTTACTGGTCATCCCAATGCAGAGTTGTATGACAAGTGAAGTGCATTCCACAAGTCTGGAAGATCATTGCATGGGTGACCTTGATATCAAATGCCCTTGATGGCCAGGAGTTTCTGCTGTTTGACCCATTCCATGAGATCCCAGGGTTGTTTGTTGGTCAACACAATTTCATGTATGTGTTTGTCAAAGAAAGAACATTTGGCAGCATGAGTAGCCACTCTGAATGCTTGCCAGTCTTTTTGGTCCTTGGTTCTCCTATAAGTAAGTAAAGTCTCAGAGCAGTGGAGGTTCCACCATTCCTTTGACTGGTTAGTAATCCATACATTTTTAGAGTTTGTGTTCCATGAATCAGAAAGTATACAGGAAATGGAGTCAGAGATAATGTCCAAACAAGAAGTGGAATGAATGTTTGAACAATTGATAGCTGCTAGGTGCTCTGAGATCTGAGAAATAAAAGCAGTCTCTTCATCACTATCCTTTGGTAACACACATTTTCCATAATTAATATAATCCGGACAAATCAGAAGATCAATGAGTAGGGGAGTGTGATCCAAAGGCAGTCTCGAATTCACATCAACAATGTGAGGAGTCAAGTTATTAGCACAGAAAATGAGATCAATAACAGAATTATCATACTCTTCAATGGAAGAAAAATGGGTAGGGGAGAAGAAGGTTGGTAGGGACCTGGTTAGATTGAAGCAATCCACTAGCTCCATTAGAGTTATGGTAGAATGAGGGAGGTGAGAGGCCAAGGGATCCCATTCTAGTGACCAACAATTGAAATCGCCACCCATATATAAAATATTGGGAATATCAATAAAGTTTGTCAAAAGAAAGTTAATCACCAATGATGATGAGTCAGAATATATGTTGAGGAAATAAGTATAATTACCCTGGTTGAATAATCCCAAAATTTGAATATCATGGTGATTAACCCACTCCTGTTGAAGGATGGGTCTCATACAAGTCAAACGTCTGTGAACATAAGTCAAAGTACAGGGGCAGGGGTCATTGGGCTTAGTAGGGCGAACCATACACAGCCACTCAGGATGGATAGGGGCACCAATGACATTGTCCCCTTCAGGGTTAGTCATAGAGGGTGCTTTGCAGATGTGATTCTATGGGGGTTCCTGTAGAAAAAAGATGTCAAAGTCCAGCTTCTTGGACTCAAGAATGGTGTCAACAAGGGCATAAGACCATCCCATGTTTTGCAAATAGATATGACCAGAGGACATAGTATTGCTCTTACCAGACATATTTAAGCTGCAACTATGCCACCAGAGCAATTGGTTTGGCATGAACAGCACATGCAGTGCATGACTCAGCAGCTTTGTTAGAGTGCCAGGTCCAGTCAAACCTGTTTCTCCAAAATGGACACTTAGTATCATTAGCATAGTGATCACCTTTGCAGTTGAGACATTTGAAGTTCTCGAGATGAGGACATGGGATGCCATCAGGAGTGGCATTGTGAGGGAGGTTTGATTTTGGATTGGCCTTGCAGTACCAGGCCATAGATTGATGATTCTCAACTCAATGAGGACCACCACATATTTGACAGCGAGTGCCAAGGGCATGACATGCATGAGTGGGGTGGCCCCACTGCCAACAATTCCTGCATTGTGCAATACCAGGGTGCATACTGGTAGCTCTGATGGTACTGACATGTTGGCCGAAGTTGATAGTACAGTTGACTAATGTCTTAGCTTTAGTACCATTTTGGGAGTCCCAAATGTTGATCCATACAATGGCTGTATCTGACTTGGGGAAGGCTTTCATGATGCAAGGGTGAGTGGCAAGGATGACATTTTTGAAGAGGGATGATTGGCCAAGGGCCTGCTAAATGAAGGCGGGAGAGAGAGGGTTGGAGGAATTGGCTACCCAGTAAGGGACACTGACGATTTTGAGGAATGATTTAGATTGCGGAAGATGGGGCTCAATGGGGATAGCATCTCCAAGTTGCCAGGCTTTTTTTAACCAGGATTTAATGGTGTCAAGGTCGGTAGGAGTGGTGATGTCCGAATTGGCAATAGATATACCATTGTATGACTTGTGGACTGATTCAACACGAAGTTTGGACTAGGCAGCAGTAAGGCTGTGGTTACAGAACTCAGCCACTTTGTTAAAGTCTTTGATTTGGTCTGCAATGATGTTTCCTTCGAAAGGAATGAGAACTTGGCAATGGGTAGGACCATGTGTTGTCATTTTTGGTTTAGTGCATTGAGTGCTTGAGGTTGAAGGTCCAGGTGCTTGATGTGGGGCAGTACCAAAGCCTACCTTGTACATAGCAAGGACTTTGTTGTAAGAAAGTTCGGGGAAGGTGAGTATCATTTCTCACATCTTGACCCCATCAATAGAGGGAGAGGAGGAAGAAGAAGTCAAAGGCTGGACACCCTGTTGGGCGGCATCAGTGAACAACACATTCTTCTTGTTGAAATGTTCCATAAGGGGTTTGGTGGATGCCTTACAGTCAGGAGGGAGAATAGGGGGGAGCATTTCAGAGGCACCCTTAGGGTTAGGTTTAGATGGCTGAGCCTGACCATCAAAAGAAGGGCACCCAACTGAGCGCTTGAAGTTTCCATTCCCGATCCTTGGAGTCACATGATTGGAAGGTGGAGGGGGAGCCCTAGATATGCAGATAGGACCAGCAGGCTTAGAAGACAATATGTCATTCTTTGCCTTATGGGAGCCTGGCATGGACAGAATGTCACATGCCTTACCAGAAGACGAGATGTCATTCTGGGGGGGAGGAAGGGTGCCCTCAGCCGGAGGGGCTTGATCAATATTCATGTTGTCGTCATTGATACAAGCTGTAAGGTTAGTTTGCCCAATGACAATGCCAGGCGGGAATAGGGGGGTGGGGATGAAAGACAGAGAAGGTTTATGTGCCTTCTTTCCCTTGCCCTTGCCCTTTGGAGGGGGAAAAGAATCATTCATAGGTATATCAGAGAGAGGGCTGAGGTATTGTCTCAGTGCTTTGTATCTCAAGGTCCTCGATGTCCCCTACTTTGTGAATGGTGTCCGCATCATGCCGAATCATGTGACTGACCACATGGGACTGTCCACCTTCAAGGACATTTTCACAGATGTTTCTTCCATATGCATCATGTACAACTCCACCAGAGCTGACACTGCCACCATCTGGTTCCACCTCTGGGACTCTCAATCAGGAGCAAGCACTAAGAAGCTCCTGGGCAAGTAGCTCCACTTTGAGGGTGTTCAGTCTATGATCTGGGCCGCATGTGCTCATCTAGACAGTCCACAGTGTCAGTGTTGCTGGCACTGGGGATACTCTACCTCATCATGCTGCACCTGTGCGTTGTGATGTGCTGCCTGCAGCAGTTCTCATTGTACTGAGAACCACCGCTCCCACTTGAGCTGTTACAAGGGGAGGCCAAAGGTGAATCCCCCCATTCTACCTGCTGCTACTGAGGATCCCTGTCCTCACATCAAGTGCATCAACTGCGCCAAGTTGCATGCAGCTAACAATCACAAATGCCCATTCTGGCGACACTGGTTTGACTGGCTTTGGCTTGAAAACTATTGCTGTGATGCCACTCAGTCACATCTGTAGGGTTCTCTTCCCTGCTGGTTGCATTGTCTGCCCCTGCACTGTATGTGGTGGGCCCTGGAGATCCATGCCATGCAATTTCCATCCACCAGTGAATTAGAACAACCCGATCTGTATTGTAGTATGCTTTCACTTCAAACTATGTGCCACTGCATGAAGATGTCGTTTGTACTAGGCAGACTTCAGACTCGTATTTATACCTAGCTATGTAGATGTGTAGTTGGTAGCGGTACTTTCTGCATGTCATAGTAGTTGGGTGCAGACTGCTATCACACACCACGTTATAAATTTGGACCCCTTTGGGGTCCACTGATTTAAAAAAAAAAAAAAAGGAAGGGATGTCGAAGGGCATCAATCTCCTTCGAGAGGAGGTTGATAGCTGTATGCATGTCATCAGAATAGATGTTCATGAGATTAAGTGGCTCTCCTCTGGAGAACAGGGAGAGAACCAAAATATTGCAATGGTCGATGAGGTCCCACCAGAGGGCAGGCCTCAGTTTCAAAAGGTGTTTATGGACATAAGCCATGACATGAGGAGGGCTGTCTGGTGCAGGGCATGCACTATGTATAGCCAGTCTGGATGCTTGGGGGCACCCACCACCTCATCCCCCTCTGGAGAGGAGGTTGAGACAGTACCTCTAATGGAGTACCAAGGCAGCTCCTGAAGAAAGAGAATATCAGTGTTGTTCCATATATTATCCAAGAGGTAGTCAATGTGTGTGTAGTTACAGTTAACATTCTGACTGAATATCCTTAGCTCTGTAATTGTACTAGGTTCCCCAGACATGAATACGTGAGCTTCAGGCTGAGGTAGGGGGACAAGACCAATGGTCACATACCTCTGCATATGCTCACTTTATCCATGCCACGTCAAAGTGGTGCTTCCAGAACAGGCAAGCCTTTGAAGAGGCTGGGTGGTCACCCTTGCAATTGGGACATACCACTGAGTGAGGGCAGGCCTGCCCCTGAGGGGTGGGCTGCTTAGGGGGATTTGTGTTAAGATTACCCTGGCAACAGGTAGCCAATGCATGATGCAAGTCCTTGTAGTGTGGCTGAGCACACCAAGGGCACTTGGGGTTCATCTGCTTACACAGATGGGTCTTGTGGCCCCATCGCCAGCAATGCTGGCAGACAGGGACACCTGGGCGGGCCTGCACCTTGTGGATATGACAAGGATGCTGGCCAATATAGAGAGCCTTACTGATGAGGCTCTTGGCCCAGGAACCAGCTTTGGAATCCCAGACCTCAAAGAAGCAGGTGACAGTGTCAGACCCACAAGTAGGGGGAAGGACATATGGAGCCCTTTCCAGAGCAAAGAGGTGACAGTGGGCAGACTGATGCATTGCCTCTTCCACAATGTTAGCACCCATTGTAGCGCCACTAGAGGTAAAGCGTGGGATGTCAACAATCTTGAGGAAAGACTGTGACTGGGGAACGGCCATGTCTACTTGGCAGTTGACTGTAGGCCAGACATGCTGAGCAAAGCCCTCACAAATGAGTTCCAGCTGAGCAGGACTGGGAACAATGTTGGTCTGGAAAGACCATCTGCCATAGGCAATGATACCACTCTCAAGGCAAATGAGGTGGTGGTATGAGGATGCTTCCTGGGGGAGTTGTCTGCCCTGCCACTGGGTGATGAACCTTGTTTGTGAAGGTGAAGGAGCTCATCAGGGGAGAGGTGAGGAAAGGCATGAGCAAGAAGAACCAAGGATGAGTCCCCAGAGCTCTGCTGGGCCCCCTCCTTGACCTCTTACCACCACCATCTATTCATTGGTGTGAAGTTAGACATCTAGTGTACACCATTTCTATCTATCTAACATGGGCAGATGCAAATCTAAAGCTATCACTTGTGAAATTGTGAACATGGACCTCAACTCTGACATCACGTCTGGTGATGACAAGCTTGATATGATTGAAGAGGCCCCCAGGCCCTCCACCTCCATCCAGCCAGCCCACACAATGGCAGATTTCAAGGCTGCCATAAAGGCTGACTTTCAGTTGCCCTCACTCCTCCCCTTGGTGCCTGCTGATGTTCCATCGCTGGCACCTACTACTTAGCCTCCAGTGACCTTTGGTCCCAAGGCCCCTCTTGTTGCTGGTGGTACTACATACTACCCAGTTCCCACTCCTGCCCTGATTGCACCATCCACCCCATTGTCCTCCACTGGGACCATGCCTGGAGACAATGCCATGGCCAAGCAGGCTTTTTATTTTATTTTATATCAGTGGACCCCAGAGGGGTCCAAATTTATAACATGGTGCACAATAGCAGTCTGCACCCAACTATCTACTACAGGGAACCAATACTGCTACCGACTATGCAAGAGTAAACAACTGGGAATATATAAGAGTCCTGTCTGAGACAATACATGAATTAATAGCAGAAGGGGGGCTAGGCACATGACAACATATGAAGAGATGAAACATATACTGATATCACTGCATCTGAAAGTGGCAGGCCTTGGGGTTCGTGAGGGCCCACCCAGTGACTGGCAATGGATGGGGGACAATGCATTGATACTAGGGAGCTCCCCCTAGGCCTGGGGCCAACCAGCAGGACCAGAATGACTTTGCAGCCAATCCCAATCAAACCAGTGGCACCAGAACACACATTTGCGGTCAGTAGCAGCATGTTGCATGCTGCAATTGATGCACTTGATGTGGGGACAGGGTTCCACAGCAGGTGTGGGCTGAAGGGGGGGTTAGCTTTTGGCGACCCCTTACAGCAGGAGGAGGTGGTGCAGTGATTCTCAGACCAATGTGGCCCACTGCATTGTGAGCACCTGAGAGTGTAGTTGCAACAGGTGGTGGTAATGTGGCCCCAACACCAGCATCATTGACACTGGGGGGTCCCAGGATGAGCACGCGCAGCCCTAATCATAGACTGCATGCCATCAAAGTTGTGTTAGAATGTAAAATGATAGAGAGTAGAGGATGATAAGAGAGTGGAGGAAAGCTCAGACACTGACACTGACACACATACAAAAGTGGGGAAGAAGATAATTGATTGGGAGGCTGAGGCCCTCCTTATATACCTAGCTACATGGTCTGTGCGCAGTATGGTCATGTGACTACAACTATCCCCATTTAGACAAAGGGGGTGAGGCTGAAGCTGGTCATAATCTAACAAGTTGAGGTATTTGCCAACCAGGCACTTAGTGTTAGCACTGGACTGAGAATCCCAAAGGTTGACCCAAACAGTGGTGGTGTCAGCTTTGGCAGAGTTGCCCATAATGTACATGGAGGAGACATTGGCAAATATCTCCTTGAAGGGAGACAAATGCATATGGTCAGAGATGTGTTGTGGGTGGTGCGAATACCACTCATGTAGTAAGGGACGTCCAGGATCTTGAGGTAAGACCTGGACCTGGGATGTTTAGTCTTCAGCTCAAACAGGGCTGTGAAGGCTGAAGAGAGGGAGGATTCAATCACTGATACCTCAGCATCAGTGGTGACAGAGTTGGTGTACAACGAGATGGTGTTGTATGCCCCCGCAATATTCTCAACACGAAGTGAGCTCTTTGTGCAAGTGAGGGAGTCATTGAGAAGGTGCATGGCCTTGTGATGGAGGTAGGTGATACTGGTTCAACCTATGGGACTCTCAGTCAGGAGCCAGCACCAAGAAGCTCCTCAACAAGTACCTCAACTTCAATGGTATGCAGGCTGTCATCAAGTCCACCCATGCCCACTCTGGTGCTCCCCAGTGCCAGCGCTGCTGGCACTTCAGTCACTCCACTCCCACCTGCCGCAACTGCGCACTCAGGTGTTCCCAGTGTGGTGGTCCTCACTGTAGTGAGAATCATTGCTTAACATCATTGTGCTGTAAAGGAAGTCCAAAGGCAAACCCCCCCATCCTGCCCACACCCACCAGGGAACCCTGTCCCCCTATCTCATGTATCAACTGCAAGGGTGACCATGCAGCTGATGATCGAAAGTGCCCATTCTGGTACCACCAGTTTGACCATGACTGGCTTAGCCATCACAAGGAGGACAATAGGAGGCCCTGGTAGTAGGTCATGTACCTGCTTCAATGCATCTTCCAACCCTGTTGGTACATCACTAGGGCCACATGTGCATGTAAGCTTACTGTCAGAGGTCTGCAAGTTGGACTTTAGTTTCATTTCTTTGTTACTATGCCATGTCTCTTTGCCATTGAGTAGTGTACTATATTCAGACAGGACTTTATGTATTCTCATCTCTGTAGTGTTTGGCTTAGGTAGCAGTACTTAGGCCCTGTATTATGTTGGCGAGCGCGGACTGCAACTGGGCACCACATAATAAATCATTGAATTAAAAAAAAAAAAAAAAAAAGGAGGTAGGTGATATCACTGGCATCACCAGTGAAGTCAAGGAAGAGTTGGTGCTGGGTGGGGCCTGACATGGTCATGTGGGGCTTCTTTGCAGAAGGCACATCAGCAAGGGCAGCCTGATGCATCATGGCAACACAGTCAGGCTTGAGGGTGGGATGGGACTGGGCAAGCTTGATAAGTGCTGCCACAGACGCTGGAGTGTGGGCAACCTCAGCAAATGACTTCTTAGCTGCTGAGGGTGGGATGGGCACTTGCCGGGCTTGGCCATCAGACCTAACCTTAGGAGCAGGGAGCGCTTGAGTGGGCACTTTGCCACTAGCATGGGCCTTTGCAGACAGTGGCTTAGGCAGTAGGGGGGGATGGGCTGGGACAGGCTGCAGTACCTTGGGCATTTGCTTGGGCATCTTGGGAGAGCCCATGTCAATGTCATGTGGATCCACTATGTTAGCAGATCCATGGGTCACCTCATGGACGATGTGCATATGATTAAGGTCAGTCTCCAGAACTCTAGTGGCACAATCCTGAATGAAATCTGCAAATGTGGCCCATCCCTGGGCTTGCATATGCTTGCTGATGAGGGCCATGTCACCTTGGCCTCGATTGAAGACTTCCACAACAAGCCCAATGAGGGTCAGGACAAGTATGGCGATGGTGGCCTTGGGTAGGGAGCCTGGGGGAACTGACCTGGCAAAGCAGGTGAAGAAGCAGAGCCCAGCAAGAGCCCAAGTCTCAACAGACTCCTCAGTTGACCCAGAGGAGACAGCAGATGGTGGTGCTTGGGGAGGTAGGTTCTTCACAGGGTAGAACAACCACCTTGACCCCTACAACAACTCTCTCAATGTGTGAGGGTTCTTTGGCTCCCCCAGGCTGACATTTCATCACCTGGCCCCTCCCAACTGACTGCTGATGTTCCATCACTGTCGGTTGCTCCCCCAGTGGCTGATGTTTCGTCACCACTCAAACCCTTCACAGCTGGTGGAACCACCTTCTACCCTGTCGACACTCCCCCTGTTGTGCCTGCATCAGTGACCTCCTCCAAGGGAAAGAAGAAGAAGGAGCTCACCCTAAAGCATACCCTCAACAACCTCATATCCTTCCTCAAGTGGTAGGATACCATCAATGACTCTGCTGACATTGCAGAACAAAATGCACAGTCCATGGTTACTTGCTTAGCCAAGGCCTCATACGCCATAGCCAGCGAGCTGAAGATAAGCAGCACACTGATCACCTCTAACTCTCTCAATGCCTCTGGCTGGGAGATGTATGGAGATTTTCTGGGGGACTTCAGGCATAGATTCTCGGCTGAGGCCTCCCCTAAAGCAACACACATTGTCCACAAGGTGACCCATGGATCCACTGACTCAGCGGGTCCATGTGACATCGACATGGGTTCCCCTAAGGCACCCACTTTACTGCCCCTAGATTGTTGGCCTGCCCCAGCCCATTCTTCCCTACCGTCCAAGCCCACACCTGCAAAGGTGCACACTAGTGGCAAAGTGCCCACTCAGGCACCCCCTGCTCCTAAGGTTAGGTCTGATAGCCAAGCCTGGCAAGTGCCCATCCCACCCTTGGTGGCTAAGAAGTCATTCGCTGAGGTTGCCCATACCCCTGTATCTGTGGCAGCACTTATCAAGCTAGCCCAGTCCCACCCCACCCTTGAGCCTGATCACATTGCAGCAATGCATCAGGCTGCCCTTGCTGATGCGCCTTCTGCAAAGAAGCCCTGCATGACCATATCAGGCCCCACCCGATGCCAACTCTTCCTCAATTTCACTGGCAATGCTGGTGACATCACCTACCTTCACCACAAGGCCATGCGCCTTCTTAATGACTCCCTCACTCATGTGAAGAGTTCACTTTGCATTGAGAATATCACCTGGGCATATGACACCATCTCATTGTACACCAACTCCATCACCACTGATGCTGATGCACTAGTGATTGAAACCTCCCTCTCTTCAGCCTTCACAGCCCTGTTCAAGCTGAAGACCAAATGCCCCAGGTCCAGGTCTTACCTCAAGATCCTGGATGTCTCTTACTACATGAGTGGTATCCTTTTTTTTTTTTAAAAAAAAATCAATGAATTTATATAGTGGTGCTCAATCGCAGTCTGCTTTCAACTAGATAATACAGACAGGTGGTATACTATGGCAAGCCAGGGTACATGAAGTGGTCGAAGACTGCTTAAGACAAAGACTATATACAATTAGTCCAGCAAAATAGAGAAGACTCGAGATGCCCCTTCTTGTCCTCTTACCACCACCACCTCTTGAGTTGGTGTCTTAGTTTGAGCACAATACTACATTGTCTACACTAGTGAAACATGGGTAGGCAAAAGTCTAAAGCTATTAGTTGCAAGATCATGAATATGGACCTCAACTCCAACATTGTGTCTGGTGATGACGAGCTCAATACGATTGAAGAGGCCCCCAGACCCTCCACCTCCACCCAGCTGACCTGTACGATAGCAGACTTCAAGGCTGCTATTGCCTTTATGAGGGCTGACATTCAGCCACCTTCTGGAGTTACAACACCACATCTTGTGCTATTGCCCTCTATATCCCATCCCCACTCAATGGGTGCAATGCGCCTTCCCTCAGTATGAGTTCCTGGTTGAGTTCTTGAAAAAGAACCCGGCTGCTTTTGCTTTCACCAATCATGACATGCATCCACTGCTGCCTCAAGCTCCTGTGCCCACCGAACCAAATGAAGGTGAACTATACTCTTTTATCTCCTCTCTTCTATTTTCTTTTGAGTCCAATCTCTGTGTATAACACCTCGTTCTATAGTCTCACTTTCGAGTCTTCTCTATTTTGCTGGACTAATTGTGTATAGTCTATGTCTTAAGCAGTCTCTGACTGCTTCGTGTACCCCAGCTTGCTGTAGTGTACCATCTGTTTGTACTATTTAGTTGAAAGTGGACTGCAATCGAGCACCACTATATAAATTCATTGATTTTTTTTTTTTTAAAAAAAAGGGCTGATGTTCAGTCACCCTCACCTCTTCCCTCGTTGCCCGCTGACATTCTGTTGCTGGCACCTACTACTCAGCCTCCAGTGACCTTAGATCCCAAGGCCCCACTCATTGCTGGTGGTACCATGTACTACCCAGTTCCCACTCCTCCCCTGATTGCACCATCCACCCTGTTGTCCTCTGCTGGGACCATGCCTGGAAACAATGCTGCAGCCAAGTGGGCTTTCAACAGCCTCAAGAAGTTCTTGTGCTTCATGTGAGAACTCCCTGACGATTCCCTCCTCAATGAGGACTATGCCAAGGCATGTGCTAGCTATCTTGCTAGTGCCATCTATGAATTCAAGATGAGTGGGCACAGGAGTGCATGCATTTCCATGGGCAAACAGTGGGCTAGCCGTGGCTGGACCACCTTTTGCTCCTTCATGTAGGGCTTCGCTCAGTTCAATGGGCTGGATGCCTTCCCTAGAAACATGCGTGTTGTCCACAAGGCAACCCATGGATCTGCTGACAAAGCAGAACCACATGACATTGATATGGGCTCTCCCAAGACACCCAAGCAAACACCCAAGGCACCACAGCCTGCTCTGGCCCAGCCCCCCATACTGCCCAGGCAAGTGCCCCTAAGGTGCGCACTAGTGGCCCCCCTCAAGCACCCATGAAGGCACCCATCCCCACATCTGCTCCAGCGCTTCGGCACCACCTGTGTTGCTCATCAAGCTGGCACAGGCAAACCCCTTCCTCGACCCTGATCATGTCACTGCAATGCATCAGACCACCACTGCCACCACTGGCTCTGCCAAGAAGCCGCACATGACCACTGCTGGGCCCACCTGCCATCAATTGTTCCTTGATTTCACTGGCAATGCCAGTGAGATCACTTATCTCCATCACAAGGCCATGCACCTTCTCAATGATGCCCTCTCACATGCCAAATCTTCTTTGTGCATTGAGAATATCACCAAGGCATACAGGACTATTGCACTATACACCTCTGCTGTACCCTCAGACTCTGACATCACTGTTGTCTTCCCTCTGTCTTTACCACCCCATTTGAGCTGAAGATGTGCTGCCCCAGGTTGAGGTCTTATCTTAAGATCCTCGATGTCCCCTTCCATGTGAACGGCATCTGTATTACACCAGTTCAGATCACTGACCACATATGATTGTCCCCATTCAAGGACATTTTCACTGATGTCTTATCCATGCGCATGATGTGCAACTCCCCCAAGGCCGATACCACTACCATCTGGTTCGACCTATGGGACTCTCAGTCAGGAGCTGGTGCCAAGAAGCTCCTCAACAAGTACCTTGACTTCAATGGTATGCAGGCTGTCATCAAGCCCACCCGTGCCCACCCTGGTGTTCCCCAGTGCCAGTGCTGCTGGCGCTTTGGTTACTCTACTCCCACCTGCCACTGTAGAGGTTCTTTGACATATGGATATAACATCAAGTGGAGTACTAGTTAGGTAGCTAGAATGTAACCTCTAACGAATTTGAGGGGAAGTATGAGAAATTGATGAGGATTTATGTAATTACTGCTGAATAATGCGAAATGTGCGATGGAACTAAATGCTGTTTTATTTACTTTGGGAAATTCTTGAACACTGTACTAGGATCCTGACTAAGTGCACAGTTTGCGATGCTTAGTTGACTTCTATAGCTAAGATCTTTTATCCTGAAGCTGTCTCTGTCTCCCTCTAAGGTCAACTGGGCCTTGTCTATAATCACCCACTCAGTCACACACTGGTGCTGGTGCGGTCTATACACTTTAACTACAAGCCCTCTTAGCTTGGTAGCTACTTTGCTGTGATGCTAGGTCGAACTCGAGACGTCTTAGGATATTTCTTAGATTAACTAGTAGGAGTCTTTCCTGTTAGAGTTCTCTTAGAAGGTTGATCACTTATTCACTCAACAAATGCTTAGTTTGTGGTCTGCACACCCTATAGCACTACGGAGGCATAGGATTCCTTGCCTATCTGCACACTGTTGGGCCCTTTTTATATTATTTGAGAGATACGAAAATAGACGAAATATTCTAGAAAGAAATAGGTATGACTTGAAATTGACCAATAGAAATTGACTGAATTGTCCTGGATTCGACTGGGTATACTTTTATGATGTGACGCCGACCAGTAGGTCCATTCAATTGCTAGGTTGTCATATGGGTAGCGGAGTAGCTACCACACAAGTTTCTTTCATTAATCCTTTTTTAATCATGGGTAAGTATTTCAGCTGTGATATTTTCTTTAACTGAGGACCCCTGACATGTCAATGCGACCATTGGTTTGCTTGGCCAGTACAGTTGGATGACTGAGCAGTGCAGAAATGATGTAGCTAAGCAGCGGGGTAGCTAGGTTCCTGTCTTGTACATGTGGAAAATGCAGATCGTTGTCTGTTAACCAGTCCATTGGTTCTTCTGATCCAGTTCTAGACCTTGGTCCTTATTTTTAAATCATTTGGATCGTCCTCGGCACAGAGGTTTCCCTCGAGTCCTAAAGCGGTAATTTGGTGATGCGGTGTCCTGAAGTCAAGGGTTCAAATCCCCGGAATGGTTCACAACAGTGGGCAGCTGTACTAGATGACCAGTCTCGCCTGCTGTATTGGTTGACCGTATTACTTCTTAGTAAGTAGCTTTGTAGCTACACCGCTAACACACTATAGGGCTCTTAGGCATAGCATTATTCTTTTATATTACTAAGTGAAATCACGAAAATATTAGTATTTCCTGTTTATTTTTGGTTTTCGCATCACACTGCAACTGCATGCTCAGGTGTTCCCAGTAGGGTGGTCCTCACTATAGTGAGAATCATCACTCCACATTGTTGTGCTATAAGGGGAGTCCAAAGGCAAACCCCCCATATCCTGCCCACACCTACCAGGGAGCCCTGTCCCCACATCTCATGTATCAACTGCAAGGGCAACCATGCAGCTGATGATCGAAAGTGCCCATTCTGGCACCACCAGTTCAACTGTGACTGGCTTAGCCATCACAAGGAGGACAATAGGAGGCCCTGGTAGTAGGTCATGTACCTGCTTCAATGCATCTTCCAACCCTGTTGGTACATCACTAGGGCCACATGTGCATGTAAGCTTACTGTCAGAGGTCTGCAAGTTGGACTTTAGTTTCATTTCTTTGTTACTATGCCATGTCTCTTTGCCATTGAGTAGTGTACTATATTTGGACAGGACTTTATGTATTCTCATCTCTGTAGTGTTTGGCTTGGGTAGCAGTACTTAGGCCCTGTATTATGTTGGTGAGTGCAGACTGCGACCAGGAACTGCATAATAAATCATTGATTTAAAAAATAAAAATAAAAAAAGGAGAAGACTTGAGAGAGACTATAAAATGAGGTATTATATACAGAGATTGGACTCAAGAGAAAAGAAAAGAGAGGAAATGAAAGAGTATAGTTCACCTTCATTTGGTTCTGTGGGCACAGGTGCTTGAGGTGGTGGTGGACATGTGTCATAATTAGAGAAGGCAAAAGCAGCTGGGTTCTTTTTCAAGAACTCAACGAGGAACTCATATTGAGGGAATGCGCATTGCACCCATTGAGTGTGGATGGGATAGAGGGGGCAATAGCACAAGATATGATGTTGTGATTCCAAGTAGTGGCCACAATGACAGGATTTGGGTTCAAGGGGGAAGAACTGTTAGAAGGTGATGCACAGGGGATGTGTAGGAGGTCCTAGAAACCAGAGAAATTGCCCAGGGAGCTCACAACTCACACAGGAATCTGTGGACAACTGTAAATGACTATATTTACAACATAGAGACTTGTACTCACCTGTGGACAACTGTAAATGACTGAGAGTCAAGAAAGCGTCCACAGGAGAGTTGAACATCCAGTCAGGTGATCTACAACTGACTAAGCAACCTCTGCATCAACTCTAACTTCACACATCAACAAATCAATCACAAATACTTGTAGACTGTCCAGAGCACATCTGACACAGAGCATATCTGACAAGAACCTCTCATGATAGGCTCCAATTGGAGCATGGTTGAGAATGGCCCAAGTCATGTGAGCACATAATGATGGCGACTTGTTGGCTAGAGGAAGCCAGGTGCCCCCCTTGATGTAAGTGGGGATGAGGAACTTGCGATTTTTCTTTGAAAGAAGGAAACTGTTGCTGCAGTACTTCTTCCAAAATGTAGACTCCCATGATTTCTGGCAGTCATTGGTGGCTTTTCATTGCAGAAAGTCTAGAGTGGCACCTGTGTTAGAGGGAGCATGGATATGAGTGGTTGTGATGTCATTATGGACTTTAAGATGGGGTTTCCAATGCCACTTAAATGGGATGTCCCAGAAGTCAATAGAATGGGACGGTTTGGCTGTAAGCCAGTTGGATAGTAGTCAGCAGACTTGGATAGAATGTGACTGGCTCGAGTGGATAGAAGGGTTGACTGCCAGCTTGGCTGCTGGGAGACAGTCAGTGATGAGGATGATGTGGTTGCATTGTAGGGAGATGGCCTTGGCAATACCAATGCAGATGGAATAGAGTTCAGTGTCTGTGGAAGACGCCTGGCTGCTTGCCTGTTTTGCATGGGACACTTGTCATCTGCTGTGATATAAGTGTGCCGCTGAAACCACCTGAAGGGAACCTACGAGGGGAACAGAAGCATCAGTAACAACTGATATACAATTATGATCAGAAGAAGAGGAGGAGAAAACCAAATCAAGAGATGATACATGTTTATACATCTCATGCTTGTCTGAGCGATTACAAGGATGAAAATGAATAGAATCGGAAAAGATATCCATGAGACAAGACCCAGGCTTGGATTCAGGAGTGAAGGGAGAGAAAGAGTCAGAAAGATGAGAAAGAGAACTATCTACATCAATAATAGGGCCTTTGACTCTAGCTTTTTTGGCCATAGAGAGAAGGCAAAGCAATTGGGGATGGGGGGAAGAATTAAGAGAGAAACAATCAGATAAGAGGGAGTGTAATGCGTGATTTGAAGGTAAAGTAGAGACTTGATATGAAGAACAAATAGCTAATTTATGGAGATGAAGATGGATAGGAATAAGTTGAGCAATACTTTCAGTGCCACCAGATGGAGAGGTGCAGAAGGCACCAGCAATCCAGAGAGCCACACACCTTTGCATGGAAGATAAGGACTTGTGAAGCACCTTATTATAAGCGCCCTCATAGTACCATAGTCGATAGCCATACCTTGCCATAGGGACAACACATGACCTATAAAGAAGTCATTTTTGGAGAGGGAGGAGTCCTTGGGTTGAGTTACCTAGCATACCCATAGATTTCACTGTGGATAATGCTTTGGTGGAGTAATACTGGACGTGCTCTTGGAATGAGAGTTGATGGTTGAAGTAGAAACTGAGGTACTGCCAGAAGCATTTTGGGTGAAGGAGAGGGCCACCGACATTAGACAAGTTGAGTGGGGGATTAGAATCATTATGGTGACAAGAGAAATGGAAGACCTCAGATTTATCATGTTTGATGACTAGTCTGAGATTGGTACATATAGAGGTGATGATGGAATATGCTAATTTGAGGGAAGAAATAGTGTCAGTGTAATTCTTTGCTTGAGATATACAAAGCCCATCATCAACAAGAGATAATAGGGAAGAGGGGATGGATTGTAGACGAGCACATTGGTCAAACATAAACATGAGAGGCACTAAGTATAGTGCTGAGAGGATGGGAGATAAAGCTAAACCTTGCCCCACACCAATATCCACATTATGGGCATCAGACATGAAAGTGTTCCACATGAATTGGGTGGATTGACCTATAAGGTAGTGAGAGAAAAATTTAATGAGTTCTGGGGCGAACCCCTGTCATTGTAGGATGTCAGTGAGAATATTGTGGTTAAGAGAGGGGAAAAATTGGGCAATGTCAAAGGCACAGACACTCACATCCTCCTTTCCCTCTTACCACCATCATCAATTTCTTTGACAGTGTCTACTACTACATTGACTACGAATTCTACTGTTATGACTGCACCATCACATTGGGTGGACCTTAAGGGTACCCTTCTGCCATCTTCAGACCCCATGAACATTGCTGACACTGAAACACATGTCTCAACCTACAAGCGCAACCACTCCGCATCACCTGCACTCTCTATCAAATCAACTAGGCACTCTGTTCATGATGATGCCAAGTCTGCCACCCTGTCCAGAGCTGGCTCTGATGAAGAGGAAAGTAGTGTGAGTGATTCAGATTCATCTGACAGCTTGACTCCCTCTTCCCCTATCATTGCCCCCACTGTACTTTCACATGCAGTGTCACACTCATCTCTTAGAACTCCCCCTCCACCATCGTTCCATGCTAAGTGAGCTCGTGCTTGTGAAGTTCGTTGCCTGGATACCATACCCAAAGCCATCTCAAGAATGGTGTCGATAAGTGCATATGATGGCTTCAAATTGCCTATTCCCTTCTGTCTGTTTGGTGAGGGATTCATAGGTGAGTTAAATCCTCCAGATCCTCTCAATTTGAACTCTCACAGGGATGTGAGGAGTGACCATGAGGATGGGATTCTCAGAAATGGGGAACCTACCACTCGGTTCTTTGGACCCCCACCCACCTTAAGGCTGCCTCATGCGATCCATGGATCCGCTGAGTCAGCAAATGCTGTACCATCTGGCACCCTGGCTACTTTCTTTGCTGGTTCCTCTGATACTAATGACGTCATACCTGACGTCACTGCACAGCCACAGGGATCTAGACCTGCACAGCCACAACTTCTGGATCTTAAGGATCCATCAAACACAGCCACCAAAGAAACTGTCATTGTTGGTGAAGCTGCCTTCAAAGCACTTGAGGTGCTTAAATACATTACAAATTTCTTTAAACACTGCATTGGGTTGGGCTTATGGCCCGGTGAGAAAGGCCCAAGGTTTCCCCAAATGGGGGAGCCAATTTACTGTCTACTCACCACTATGTTTGAGTCAGGATGGGACCACTTGCCCATCAATAGTGAGAATGGACTCATGATCATCGAAGCGTTGAGACAATATCTCAGCCCTCCTTCCAATATCCCCATGACAGACTCTTCCCCCCCTCCAAAGGGTAAGGACAAGGGTAAGAAGGCACATAAACCTTCTCCATCTCTCATTCCCACCCCCCTATTTCTGCTTAGCATTGTTGTCGGGCAAACTAATCCCATAGCTCATATTGATAATGACAACATGAATATTGACCAAGCCCCTCCCAATGAGGGCATCCCTCCTCACCCCCAGAATGACATTACGTCTTCTGGTAAAGCACATGATGTTCTGTCCATGTTAGGCTCCCATAAGGCAAAGAATGATGTTTTGTCTTCTAAACCTGCTGGTCCTCTCTGTGTATCACGGGCCCCCCCTCCACATTCCTATCACATAACTCCAAGGAACAGAAATGGAAATCTTGAGTGCTCAGTTGGGCACCCTTCTTCTGATGGCCAGGCTCAGCCATCTAAACCCAACTCTAAGGGCACTTCTGATATGCCACCTCCTATTTCCCCTCCTGACCATAAGGCATCCACCAAACCCCTTATGGAACATTTTAACAAGAAGAACATGTTGTTCGCTGATGCTGCCTGATGGGGTGTCCAACCTTCGACTTCCTCTTCATCCTCTCCTTCTATTGATGGGGTTAAGATGTAGGAAATGATTCTTGCCTTCTCTGAACTCTCTTATGACAAAGTCCTTGCCATGTATAAGGCAGGTTTCAGCAGCGCCCAATCTCAGGTGCCTGAACATATGACCCCTAGCGCTCAACACACTAAACCTAAAATGACGACTCATGGTCCAACTCGTCATCAAGTCCTCATTTCCTTTGAGGGAAACATCATCGCAGATCGCATCAAAGATTTCAACAAAGTGACTGAATTCTGCAACCAAGGCCTTACTGCCACCCAATCCAAACTTTGCGTCGAGTCCATCCATGAATCGTACAACAGCATTTCTATTGCCACCTCGGGCATCACCACTCCCACCAACCTCGACACCATCAAGTCCTGGCTGAAAAAAGCCTGGCAATTAGAAGATGCCATCCCCATTGAGCCCTATCTTTCACAATCAAAATTCTTCCTCAAAATTGTTGGCATCCCTTATTGGGTAGCCAATTCTTCAAACCCCCTCTCCCCTGCCTTTGTTGAGCAAGCCCTTGGCCAATCATCACTCTTCAAAAATGTTATCCTTGCTGTCTGCCCTTGCATCATGAAAGCTTCCCCAAAATCGGACACAGCTGTTGTATGGTTTGACATTTGGGACTCCCAGAACAGTACCAAGGCCAAGATGTTGGTTAACTGCACTATCAATTTCGGTTGACATATCGGCACTATCTGTGCCACCAGTATGCATCCTGGTGTTGCACAGTGCAGGAATTGCTGGCAGTGGGGCCATCCCACTCATGTGTGTCATGCCCTCGGTGCTGGCTGTCAAATTTGTGGTGGCCCGCACTGTGTTGAGAACCACTGTTCCATGGCTTGGTGTTGTAAGGCCAATCTTAAATCAAATCCCCCTTGAGACACCACTCCTGATGGCGTCCCATGCCCTCATCTTGAGAACTTTAAATGCCTTAATTGCAAAGGCAACCACCATGCTAATGATACTAAATGTCCATTCTGGAGAAACAGGCTTGACCAAACTTGGCACTCTAACAAAGCCGCCGAATCATGCACTGCACGTGCTGTCCGCACCAATACCAATCGCTCTGGTGGTGGAGTTGCAGCTTAAATATGTCTGGTAAGAATAATTCCATTTCTTCAGTCTGTATCTATTTGCAAAATGTGGGACACTCCTATGCCCTAGTTGACACCATCCTTGAGTCCAAGAAGTTGGACTTTAACATCTTTTTTATACAGGAACCCCTGTGGAATCACATTTGCAAAGCACTCTCTACAACTAACCCTGAAGGGGATGATGTCATAGGTGCTCCCATTCACCCTGAGTGGCTGTGTATGATTTGCCCTACTAAGCCCAACAACTCCAGACCCCGTACTCTGACTTACGTTCATAGATGATTGCTATGTATGAGACCCATTCTTTGACAAGAGTGGGTCAATCACTGTGATATACAAATCTTGGGCCTATTCAACCAGGGTAACTATATTCACTTTCTTAACATATATTCTGATTTGTCATCATCTGTGATCAACTTTCTCTCAACTAACTTTGTTGATATCCCCAATATTGTGTACATGGGAGGTGATTTCAATTGCCACTCTCCAGAGTGGGATCCCTTAGCCTCTCATATCCCTCATTCCACCATAACTCTAATGGAGCTAGTGGATTGTTTTAATCTTACAAGGTCGATACTGACCACTTTCTCTCCAACCCACTTTTCCCCTATAAGAAATCATGACAATTCTGTCATTGATCCCATATTTTGTGCCAATAATTCCATTTCCCATATCATTGATGTGAATTCGAGACTGCCTTTGGATCATGCACCATTGATTATTGATCTTCCAATTTGTCCAGATTATATTAATTATAAAAAACGGGTATTGCCAAAAGACAGCGATGAAGAGACCACCTTTATTTCTCAGGTCTCAGAGCATCTAGCAGCCCTTGACTGTTCGAACATTCATTCCACCTCTTGTTTGGATAATATTTCTGACTCCATCTCTCGTATTTTCTCCAAATCATGGAATACAAACTCTAAAACCATATGGATTACTAACCAGTCAAAGGAATGGTGGTCCCCCCATTGTTCTGAGACTTTACTCATTTACAGAAGAATGAAAGACCGAAAAGACTGGTGAGTGTTCAGAGCAGCTACTCGAGCTGCCAAACGTTCTTTCTTTGATGAATGTATCTATGAAATTGTGTCAACCAACAAATGACCCTGAGATCTCATGGAATGGGTCAAACAATGCAAACTCCCTGCCATTGAGGGCATTCATTATCAAGGACAACCTTGTAATGATCTCCCAGATTTATGGAACACTCTTCATTCATCATACAATTTGGCCTCCAGACGACTGGTAAGCCCCAGCATTCTAAATGAAATAAAATCCCTCCCTCCCCATTCTTGGGCAAACTTCTCCATGCTCGAACTCACCAAATCCCTCTTGTCCTGCACTAACTCATCAGCACCCAGCCCGGATCACATCTCTTGGAAACATCTTAAATCTATCATTGCCCACAATGAATGCCTCAAAAACATCTTACTCATTGCCAATGCGTGCATACATCTCTCTTATTGGCCAAGTCACTTTAAAGACTCGGTCTCTATCATCATCCCCAAGCCGAACAAACCAGCCTATGATACTCCAAAAGTGTTTTGCCCCATTGTTCTACTAAACACTTTAGGAAAACTAATCGAAAAGATGATCACACAACGCATGCAGTTTGAAGTGGTGTCTCGAGAAATCCTCCACCCAAACTAGATGGGTGGAGTCATCCAATGTTCTACTGAGGATGCAGGTGTCTTCCTCACTCACATCATTTGGGCAGGATGGGCCAAAGGTATGATCACTAGTGTTTGCGCCTTTGATATTGCCCAGTTCTTCCCCTCTGTCAAGAACTAGGTTACTAAGGACGGGAAATGAAGCCAATGTTCAAGACCGGGTGTCTAAGACAGGGGAACAGAGATGACTGATCCAGTCAATGAACACGGGAGCGGGTCTTGGCCTCAACTTATGTGTTGTGCCACTACTGACGCTGACCCGGATTTCAGAAACAGATAGAGGCGGGAGGGTGAAGAGAGAGCAGAGATCAGACAGAGTAGTAACACGTGATTTAGTTGATTATCAGACTGAGGAATATGGTACAAGTTCGACTACTTATATATGAGGCGGCGGATAGGGTCGGATAGCAAGAAACAAAGACATAACAGAAAAAGGATAAGAGGATAATAAGCATCTGACATTTCGGAAAGGCTAGAAGAATAATAATATCCGACATCAGAAGAAGACTAGAAATGACAAGAGGAATGAAATATGATATGACATGAGAAAGTCCGAACACAACGCACCAGAAGCCAAAGGGTAAAGAAGAAGAGTGGAGCGAATGGAGTGGAAGCGAGCCGAAGTGATAGGACAGAAGAGTGGGATGTGTAAAAGATTCTAAGTTGAGAAATTGTCAGCCGGGCCAGTGGCGAGGATTGGGTCGTGATAGTATTCCCCCCTTAGGGCTGAGCCCTCGAAGCCCCATGATCTGATCGTGGGAATCAATTTCAAACTCCATATAAATTCTGTTCTGCAAAAAATTTAAGCTTTTTCTTTCTTAACCTCCTTACTTTACCATGGTGTCTAACTCACAGACACAACGATCCAAACCGGCGTCCAACATCGATTTTGAGGAGGCTCTCGCCATGCTGGATGCAGAGGACACATGCGAGCGAGCCGAGGAAGAGGAGAGGAGGAAGCGGGAAGCCAAAGAAGTGGTGAGGAAACGGAGGGTCGAGGAAGAAAGAGAGAAGAAGAGGGAGAAGTTGTGAAAGATGAAAGAGGTGAAAGAAGCAGAGAAGAAGAGAGCTGAGGAGGAGGAGCGGAAGCGGAAGGAGGAGGAGGACGAAAGGCTGCGGAAGGAGTTGGAGGCCGCGGCGGCTTTGGAAGCAAGGGAGAGAGAGAGAGAGAGAGAGAGGGAGAAAGAGAAGGGAAAGGGAAAAGGAAAGGAGAAGACAGGAGAGTCTGTTCCCATCAAGCGGAAAGCGGACGCAGAGGCCGGGCCTGTGATGAAGAAGACGAAAAGGAATGTGCCTGCGATGGGCACGAGAGAACCCCCGCCTCCAAGGGCGGCCGCTGCAAATGTCGGAAAAGGGATTGACCGAGGGCCTACCCCTGGTCCTTCCTGAGTGTCCACCAGTGACGGCGGGTCGTATGCCCCTGATCGTGACTCGGATGTCGAGATCAAGGATACCCCTAAGAAGAAATGGGGGAACTACGACGAGAAGGGTAGGAAGGTGAAGATGGGCGGCAAGAACGAGTGCGGGCGGTGTCGGTGGTTGGGCAAGGACTGCAAGATGCAGTCAGGCGAGTAAGTTTATTCTTCTGTTTTCCAATATTGGGTCACAGCTGATCTTCCATAGCAACAAGTTCATGTGTGAGGCGTGCAATAGCTCAAAGCAGCATTGCACGTTCCCCTCTGAGGCAGACAAGGCGCCTCACAAACAGACATATGACTTGATCATCGAGACCTGCGCCACGTGAACGGTGATGATGGAGTTGGTGGCGGAGGTGAAGGAGTTGCGGGCCGAGATTGGGAGTCGGCAGGATAGAAAGCTGGCAAAATAAGAATTGTTAAGTCCAAGTAGCCAAACTGCAATACAGGGTAACTAAGATTGAAGATGAGAATAATCAATGGAGAAAAGTTCACGGTAGAAGTATTGACAGGAGGAAGTTAGTCCAGAGAGAAGAGACGAAAAGAGTAACATAAGCTGATATGGGGTCTAGGATAACGGAAGTGGACCAGGCTTGTGAGGATACAGTGGCTCAAAAAACTGTCCCAATGTTTTCGCATTTTGGACATATTTGCTAATACCAGGGCAGATATATGGCCTAGCATCCTGAAAATATTCACACAGGTACCTTGACATATTGGGAGCATATATTCCCATGATCACATGACCTTGTCCATCAATGAATTATTAATGAATTATCGAAAATATCTACTCATTGGGACAGTTTTTTGACCCTCTGTTATCTACCTACTCAATACTTTGTATGACCTCCTCTTGCCCTGACAACTGCCTCAATCCTTCTGGGCATGGTTTCTATCAGCCTTTGGCACCTTTCTGCTGGAATCTTATTCCACTCCTCTACTAGCCTCTCCCACAATTCAAATACTCCCTTAGGTGGTCTTTCATATGCCTTCAGCTGGTCCTTCAGGTAGGTCCAGAGGTGTTCAATGGGATTTAGGTCAGGGGATTGTGCAGGGCATGATAGAACTTGAATGTTGTTGTCCACAAACCATTGTTGTCCCAGTTTTGACGTGTGTTTTGGGTCATTATCCTGCTGGAATATCCTCTCCTCCTCCTCCATCTCCAACTTTTCAAAGCTTTCCACCACCCCATTGTCCAAAATCTCGCAGTATTTCACTGCATCCATATTCCCTTGAACCTCAATCAGCTTTCCTACCCCATTCCACCCCATACACCCCCACACCATCATGTTACCACCTCCTCCATGTTTGACAGTAGGGAGAGTGGTCCTATCTGACAGTGGTTCCCCCCTCTCCTTCCAGGTATACACCTTTCCATCTGACCCAATCCTGTTGATCTTTGTTTCATCTGTCCACAACACCCTCTTCCAGTCCTCCACTGTCCAATTCCTATGTTCATGTGCAGAGTCAAGGCATTCCTCACAATGTTGCTTTTTGAGTAGAGGTCATTTGATCTTGGTTACAGAGCAAAATCCATTATCCTGAAGGGTATTTCTGACAGTTTGGGGTGTGACAGGGTCAGACAGAGTAGAGTTAATGAAATTTGTAGCCTGGACAGCATTATCTAGCTTTCCAGAGGTTATTTGGTGAATTATTGCTTTTTTATCATGAGGAGAAAGCTTGGAAGGACGTCCTCCCTTGTTGTTTTTCTTGTCCCCATCAACTTCTTTATTGATCCTCCCAATAGTAGACTTGCCTAGACCAGTTTTATGTTCAATATGGCACAAGGAATAGCCATCTTTGAGAAGAGAAGTGACTTGGGAGTATTAGGTAGAGGAGATAGCTTTCATGATGTAGTGGCAGGAAGAAAGACAGTTGTAGCCATCTCAACATGTCAACCAAGGTCACATGATCTTGTTTACTACTCCCACACCTGCCCTGATGCTCCCCTGGCATGTTTCAAGATAGATACTGGGAGGCTGACAGGAGGTCAAAAAACTGTCCCAATGAGTAGATATTTTTAATAATTCATTACTAATTCATTGATGGACAAGGTCATGTGATCATGGGAATATATGCTTCCAATATGTCAAGGTACCTGTGTGAATATTTTCAGGATGCTAGGCCATATATCTGCCCTGGTATTAGCAAATATGTCCAAAATGCGAAAACATTGGGACAGTTTTTTGAGCCACTGTAAGTAGCATGGAAATCAGCGACGAGTTCAGCCACATGTGCGAGCTCAGTTGCAGGTAGCCAGGACGGTTCTTCTTCAGTATCTTCATAACCCGACCAAAAGACCTTGTACAGGAGTTTACAAGCACGATGACGGTCGATTTTAGAGTCAACGATGTGGTCGATTTCATATTCCGGTTCACCATCGATGACGACGGGTGCAGGAGCCAGTTCCATATGATCGGAAAATGGGTTGGGTGTGGACAGTTCGAGCATGGACATATGGAAGACTGGGTGAACAGTACGCATGGAATTGGGGAGTCGAAGGGTAAATGAGTGAGAACCAGGCTGAGCAATGATTTCATATGGACCGAGGTAACGTTCAGAAAGCTTCTTGGAGGGGCGAGTGGTGCGGAAGAACTGAGCTTTCACGAAGACTTTCTTGCCAACCTGGAAGTCAGGAGCTGGTAACCGTCTTACATCCATGGATCGTTGATACCGTTTCTGCGCCTCAGATATTTCAGCTTTGAGTGTGGTGTGTAGGTCATCGAGATCGACTGCAAAGTCGCAGGCACGGGCCGATGCGATATCACACTCCAGATAGACTGTGAGGTTGGGGTGGTAACCCTTGTTGGCAAAGAAGGGAGAGATTCCGGTGGTAGCACTGGGGGCGTTGTTGTAAGCGAATTCTGCGAGTGGAAGGAGGTCGGACCAGTTGTCTTGCTGGTAATTGCAGTAAACGCAAAGATATTGCTCTAATGTCTGGTTGGTACGTTCTGTCTGTCTGTCACCTTCAGGGTGATAACCTGAAGTGAAATGTAGGCGCATGTCCAGAGCCTTGCCCAGGGATCGGAAGAAGTGGGATATGAACTATGAACCATGATCAGATGTGACATGAGAGGGAACACTGTGCTTAGAGAATACATGAATGACGAAGAGCCGAGCCAGTTCTGCGGAAGTAATGGTGTCATGGGTGGGAATGAAGATAGCCTGTTTGGAGAGTTGGTCAACGACTATGAGGATAGAGTCAAAGCCAGAAGAGGTTGGCAGTTTTTCAATAAAGTCCATAGAGATCGAGTTCCAAGGGCATTCAGGAATAGGAAGTTGCTTGAGATTTCCATAGGGCTTATGATGCTGAGGTTTGGATCGCATACAAGTGATGCATGATTTGCAGAAATCCTTGACCTCGGATCAGATATTCAGCCAAGTGTACTCGTGTCGGATGAGCTCCAGAGTCTTGTTCTGTCCGGAATGGCCAGAGAGGATGTGATTGTGTTTATATTGAAGGACTTGGAGTTGAAGATTGTTGACATCGGGTACATAGATTCTGCCATCGAGCCTTAGGAAGCCAGTGGAGTCAACTGACCAGCAACCTTCGGGTAAGGAAATGTGGGTGGATGTGATCGGATCCTGCGGAAGCGAGGTGAGGATGTTGGAGTGGAGGTTTTCAAGATCTAATATGGTGGCTGCGCGAAGGGAAGGAGTGGAAAAATATGTAGCTTGAACAGAAGCTGAGAGTTGTTCATGGGTGAAGACAGGCCAGAAATTGTGTGGATTGACTGAAGCGTAGCCATTATTCCCCCCTTTAGGGTAGACATCCCATCATCTAGTGAGAGCGTTGGGTTTTGTTCCGAGTCGGCCGGGTCAGAAATGGATAATGAGGTTGAACTGGGAGAGGAACTTGGACCAGCGAGCCTGTCGATGGGTGAGGATCTTGGTGGTGCAGAAGTATTCAAGATTTTTGTGATCGGTAACCACGTCGATAGGGAGAGAGGCCCCTTTGAGGTAATGCCGCCAGATGCGGAAAGCCTCAAAGATAGCTAGGAGCTCCTTGTCATGAGTATCATAGTTGGACTTGGCCGTGTTGAAGGTACAGGAATGGAAGGCAATAGGATAAACTTCGTTGTCATCTGTCACAATGGACAGGATGGCGGCTAGGGCATAATCGGAGGCATCGGTCTCGATGATGATTTGGGAGTCGGGGATCCAATGAGTGAGGATGGGAGCTGTGGTAAACGCTTCCTTGAGAGAGTCGAAAGCTTCACGACATTTATTGTCAAAGTTCCACTTAGCCGATTTATGGGTCAGGTGCGTAAGCGGGACGACAATGTCCAAATAGTTGTAGATGAAGTGTCGATAGAAGTTTGCGAAACCTAGGAAGGACTGTATGTCCTTGACCTTCTTAGGTTCAGGCCACTCTTGGATAACCTTGATTTTGTCTTCTGACATTTTGAGGCCGGCTGGGGAGAGGATGTATCTGAGGTATTCAACAGAATCGGAATGGAATTTGCATTTATCCGCTTTAGCATATAGGCCATGCTTGTGGAGCTGCTTGAGGACATCTCGTACATGTTTACTATGCGAGTCGAGATCATTGGAGTAGATGAGGATATCATCAAGATAGACTGTCACGCAGACATCAAGGAGATCAGAGAAGATGTCATTCATAAACCGTTGGAAGGCTGCGGGTGCATTGGTAAGACCAAACAGCATGACAAGCCACTCAAAGGAGCCGTAGCGGGTCCTGAAGGCTGTCTTCCATTCATCACCTTCAGCAATGCGGACGAGGTGGTAGGCATGGCGGAGGTCAATCTTGCTGTAAATGCAGGCTTTGTGGGGAGAGTCAAGAAGGTTGGAAATGAGCGGAAGTGGATAATGATCCTTTTTGGTAAGCCGATTGAGCCCACGGAAGTCGACACAAAGTCGAAGTGAACCGTCTTTCTTCCGAATGAAGAGAACAGGTGCAATCCCTCCTTGACCTCTTACCACCACCATCTATTCGTTGGTGTGTTTTAAGACGTCTAGTTTACATTGTATCTCTGCCTATTCTACATGGGCAAGCGAAAGTCTAAGTCTAAGGGCCCCCCCCACCAATCTACCGAGTCCGCCGAGGCCTCCGCCGACGAGCTCAACATCGCTGAGATGTCCGAGGACGAACATCTCGACCCCTACGATGACCCCCGCAATGTTCGCGGGTTCTTCGGACCTCCCCAGGCTGATGTTTCGTCGCCTGGACCCTCTTCCCTGCCTGCCACTGACATTCCGTCGCGGTCGGTGGTCGCTCCCGCGGCTGACATTCTGTCACCGTCCCCAAAACCCTTCACCGCCGGTGGACAGACGTTCTACCCCATGAAGGCTCTCCCCCCCCCAGCACCGCCGTCCGCTGTCTCTTTTTTTTTTTTTTTTTTTTTTTATAATCAATGAATTTATATAGTGGTGCTCGATCGCAGTCCGCTTTCAACTAAATATTACAAACAGACGGTACACTACAGCAAGCTGGGGTACACGAAGCGGTCGGAGACCGCTTAAGACAGAGACTATACACGATTAGTCCAGCAACATAGGTAAGACTTGAAAGAGACTATAGAACAAGGTGTCATGCACAGAGATCGGTCTCAAAGGAAAAGAGAAGAGAAGAGATGAAAGAATATAGTTCACCTTCATTTGGATCGGCGGGCACAGGAGCTTGAGGCGGCGGTGGACGCGTGTTGTGATTGGTAAAAGCAAAAGCGGCCGGGTTCTTTTTCAAGAACTCGACGAGGAACTCGTACTGAGGGAAAGCGCATTGCATCCATTGAGTGCGGAAGGGATAGAGGGGGCAATAGCACAGGATATGGTGCCGTGTTTCCAGACGATGGCCACAACGACATGACTTGGGCTCGAGGGGGAAGAACCTCTCGTGATAGGCTCCAATAGGAGCATGATTGAGGATGGCGCGGGACATACGCGCACATAGTGATGGTGATTCATTGGCTAAGGGAAGCCAGGTGCCTCCTTTGGCATAGGTGGGGGTGAGGAACTTGCGATTCTTTTTTGAAAGAAGGAAACCGCTGCCGCGGTACTTCTTCTTCCAGAAAGTGGACTCCCAGGAATTCTGGCAGTCATTGGTGATTTTGCGTCGCAGGAAATCGAGAGTGGCACCTACTCGAGGGGGGGCATGTATGCGTGTAGAAGTGACGTCTTTGTGGACTTTAAGATGGGGCTTCCAACGCCATTTGGATGGAACGTCCCAGAAGTCGATAGATCAGGAGGGTTTGGCCGCGAGCCAGTCGGATAAGAGTCAGCAGACTTGGATGGAATGTGATTGACTCGAGTGTATAGAGGGATCGTGTTATAGTGACGCCGGCCCGGTCCTAAGCTGGCGCGATAAGTATCGAGTTGATCTTATCAAAGGGGACTCCTTCTCGGTAAGCGACAAAGTCGTTTACTAAGTCAGAGTTATAATACGGCGATTATAGAGTTTAAGACTTTAGTAATTGAGATCTTAGAGCTTAAGTTCAATTCGACTTTGTATAGATAAAGGCTCGTATTGAGTCTCCACCTAACCAAGTAGAAACGATGTTTCTCCTTGGTAGATGTCGACGACTTATATACGATACAAGTCGGTATCTATTATTAACTAGGGCTAAGGGCTTCTAATGAAAGAAGAGAAGCGTACAGCTTCCTTAACACTAATTAAACTATATAAGACGCGATCTGTCAAAGAAGCTTTAGAAGTTCTTCTAAAGAAGTTCTTCTTTGATCATCTGATCGATCACAAGGTAAGTCCAAATATAGCACAGCTATATTTAACAATCACATGTCATCAAAATACAAACAAAACCAAACAAGTCATAACGAGTCATAATAAGACAAAGTAAACGAGTCAAATCAAACGAGAAAATACAAGAACAAATAAGAAAGAAACATAATTGCGATATTACTTAAGTAAAGCTAATATCGACTTCGTGTTATAGATGGAACAAATGCTAGATATAATCAATATACATAACATTATCCCTTTCCTAGCTAAGATGTCCACATCTTAGTAACTATCTAAGTCACTAAGGTAAATTACCTTCACCATCTATGTTGAAGTTGGCTTCATCATCGTAATGAGATTCGTAATTGCCATCTTCGTATGGGGGTGTAAGGGGGCGTTCTCCTTCATAGATGCGAGGAGTTCGACCGTGATGGGGACGTCCATTCGGACTGCGTCCTCGATGGTTTGGATGGGAGGAACAGACTGAGGTCTGGAGACGACCATATTGTCTTCCTCGTGGTGCGGGTTTACGACCTCGTCACGGCGTAAAAGTAGGGTTGTAGGTTGGGCCGAGGGAGGTGGTGTTAACGGCTGTGGATGTTGGATTATGTCGTTCGGATCGAAGTCCGACGGCATCGGTGACGGGGGCGCCGTGATTGCCGGTTGGTACACCGGACTGTCGGGGCTGTATTCTGGCAGATCCGGAGATGGACTGCAGAGCAAGAGCCTTGGCGGCATCGACTCCTTCGGTAATCGAAAGTGCTGCCAGGGCGACTGGGGGTAGATCCCGTCGAGCAATTCCTTTATAAGGATTTCGGGAACAATACTTGGTGAAATGGCCAGGGGCGAAAGTGTCACACCAGGTGCAATGATATCCCGGGCAAAGCGTCTTGATATGACCCATTCCGTGACATATGTCGCAGGTTCGACTAGTACGTCCAGGGCGAGTCGCGTCTCGATTGGTATTTCGAGGAGGCTCGTTAGTAGGCGTTGGAGGGGGTGTATTCGGTAATATGGCATTGTGTGTAGCCACATCATGACGTTGTTGAGGTTTGACGCTAGGTGGGGAAGTTTTTCCTTCGTCATCAGCTGAGGCGCGCTCAGAATTCTGTGCACGTCGCTCTGGAGCTTGTTGACGCTTGAGCGTAGCGAAGTAATCTCCGTCCGGGTCGGTGCGTTGGATGCGTCGGACGATGTTCTGAGTATAGGGACCCCTAGGGATATGGCGTGCCAGGTTACTAAGATGGAAGTCCATTTCTTCCTGGAGACGCTTGTATTCACTTCTTGCAGAAGCGAGAGCATCAATCCGATTCCCGATGTTGTAGACATATGAAGTGAGTCTAGGATTGCTGCCGTAGGCGGACAGAAAGTCAATGGCTGTCTGTTCTCGAAGAAATGCTCGTCGTAGGGTGGCATTCTCTTTATAGGGTGAAGAGTTTTCACCGCTAGTGTCTCCGCCTGCACTATCTCCGGCAGGGGATTTGGTGCCTTGTTCTTGCGATGAGGCAAGACCAGGACTTTCTTCGACCTTGTTCGCATCGTCGATGGTGTTGGTCGGTGTAGTAGGAGGGGTAATAGGTGAGGGCGATTCGCAAATAATAGTTCCAAAGACTGGTACTGTTGGTTGTTCACTGACTTCTGAAGTAGTCATTGAAGCTGGGGAATGTTAAGAGAGATTGTGTTGGCTTTTATACTCTTGAATTATTTCTTTTGAATTTTCAAGATTTTTCTCTGGTTCCCATGAGTCTTCAGTTGGTCCGTATCCTTTCCAACGAATTAGGTATTCTATTTTTGTTCCAGAACGTAATCTGCGAGTTCTATGGTTTAGGACTGCTTCGACTTCATATTGTTCTTCTCCTGAGACTAGAACAGGTGGTGGTTTAGGGTTGTGTTTACCATAAACGTCATTCTCAGTTACTGGCATGAGAAGTGATGCGTGGAACTTGTTGTGAATCTTCCATTTTTGTGGTAGTTTGAGTTCATAGTTGACTGGAGAGGTCTTTCTAATAATAGTAAATGGACCTTCTCTTCTTTGATTAAGCTTCTTAGAAGCATAGGGTAAAGGGAGATTTCGGTTATCTAACCAAACTCGGTCTCCTACTTTGAATGGTGTCCATGGTTGGTTCTTTCTTTGAGCCATCATGAGACGTGTTCGTTCATGTGCCTCTAAAGCTGCTTCTCAGACTTGTTCCAAGAATAGAGACTTTTCATTGATAGAAGGTGTGTCTGTCTCTATGTCTGAGATAAACGCTTGTGGGTTATATCCTAAGATTAATTCGTATGGTGAGTGTTTTCTTCCAGAATGGGGTTTCGTATTGTGTACGAATTCAATCATTGGAAGTGCTCGTTTCCATATGGTTGGGTTTTGTGATGTGTAAACTGCTAAGTAAAACTCGATTTCTTGGTTGTATCTTTCGGTAGTTCCGTCTGTCTGTGGATGATATGCTGTAGACAGGGCTGGGGTAATATTGAGTTTTTCGTATAGTTTTTGCATTGATTTAGCAGCAAATCGTGGATCTCGATCTGAGATTATTTTGTTGGGTGTTCCGTATTTCGAAAATACTTTATCAATAAGAATTTCAGCAATGCCATCAGCATTTACTGTCTTCTTTGTTGGAGTTAGGATTATCCCTTTCGTAAGTCCATGGTCCACTATGGACAATATACAATCATATCCATCGTCAGGTGGTAGATCTGTGATAAGATCCATGGATATTTGGGAAAAGGGCCTTGTGGAAGAAGGGCCTTTAATCGGTTGCATTGGTGGTTTAACTGGATGACGATTGATTTTGTACTGTTGACAAATAGGGCATCCTTTCACGTAGTTCTGAACATATGTGTTCATTCCAGGCCAGTAAACTAATTTAGATAGTTTACGGAACGTTTCAGCTGTTCCTGGGTGTCCTGATGTCTCGTGATCATGTACACGTTGTAGAAGTCTTCTTTTTAGTTCGGCATCTTCAGGTATCACATGTCTTCCCTGATATTTATAAATGCCATCATCTTCTGTGAATCTTTCAGATGGATTGATCTTTTCTTGTTTATTTTTAATTTCTTCTTTAATTTCCTCAGAAAGGAAGTTAATGAATTTTTCTGATGGTATCGCAACTAGATCTTCGTTATCCTTTCCATCTGGGACTAGGTCTGGTCTTCTACTTAATGCATCGGCAAGAGTATTTTTGTTGCCAGCCAAGTGCTTTATGGAGTAATGGAAGCGTGTCATATATAGCATCCATCTAGCTTGTCTTCGATTTAATTGTTGTGGTTCTCGCCATCTGGTGAGATTCTCGTGATCAGACCATATGATGATAGGGTGTGCTGATCCTTCAAGGTAGTGTCGCCATTCCTTTAGTGCTCTAATAATAGCAAGGAATTCTTGGTCAGACACATGATAGTTTCGTTCCGCAGGGTTGAGGGTTTGTGAATAATAAGCCACAGGGTGCTTATCTCCATTTGAATCCCTTTGGAGTAGTACTGCACCAGTAGCAAATGCGGAAGCATCACATTCTATTTCGAATGGTTTTGATTCGTCAACTATTTGAAGTATAGGTTGCTTAAGGAATTGTTCCTTGAGCTTCTCAAAGCTTTTCTGTGCTTCTGAATTCCATTCAAATTTCGTTGTTTTACGAAGTAATGCGTTAAGTGGTTGTGCGATAGCTGAGAAGTTGTGAATGAATTTGCGATAGAAGTTGCAGAATCCAATGAATTGTCGGATATTTCGGACAGACTTGGGTACAGGCCAATCCTGTATTCCTTTAAGTTTAATTGGGTCCATCTCGATAGAGTCAGGAGTTATGATAACTCCGAGGTACTCTAGACGTTGCTTCTCGAATTCGCATTTCTCAGTCTTTAAATACAACTCGTTTTGTTGTAGAATCTTCAAGACTTGTTTAGTAAGTTTTTCGAGTTGTTCCTTTGTTTTCGCATGGATAAGGATGTCATCCATGTAAATAATAACTCCGCCTTTCTCAGTAAGGTCTTTAAAGATGTGATCCATCATGGATTGGAAGGTAGCAGGGGAATTTGTCATTCCAAAGAACATGACTGTGGGTTCATATAACCCATTTGGAGTGCGGAATGCCGCTTTCCATTCATGTCCTTCATGGATTCGGACATTATTATATCCTAGTCGGACATCTAACTTGGTGAACCAATTAGATCCTTTGAGTTTATCCATGATTCGTGATATGCTTGGTATTGGGTGAGCATTCTTTATTGTATTCTTGTTAAGGAATCGATAATCTTGGCATGGACGTAAGTCTCCTCCTTTCTTTCCTACAAAGAAGAAAGAAGAGGCCATTGGTGATTTGGATTTCCGAATATATCCCTTTCGTAGATTTTCAGAAATAAACTTGTCAAGTTCAGTTCTTTCCTGAGGTGTCAGGTGATAAACTGGCATTCGTTTGGGTTCAAATTCAGGTATAGTCTCGATTTTATGATCCCAAGGACGTCTGGGTGGTAATTTCTCAGATTCATCTTTGTTGAAGACTTTGAGAAACTGATGAAATTTCTTTGGTACGGCTTTCACAGGGTCTGATTCCTTTTTAGGTTTAGTAGCCGAGTTGTGAAGTTGTTGTGATGTGTTAGACTTCACATTGATTTCATAATATAACTGATTGATGGAATCAGTTTTCGCTTTGGTTAATTTGATTGTATGAGAATTTTCATCTCGCCAACGTAATGACAGTTTCTGCCAATCAACGTCGGGATTGAATCTCTTTAACCATGTGATTCCTAAGAATAGTTGGTTTGATCCAAGTTTGACTATTCTTGGTGAGATTGTCATAATTTTGTTGTTCACTTCTATTTTTAATTTTGTATAGTGAGTACAACTTCCTGATAGGTTTTGTGTTCCATCGGCGTTACGGATTTTGATTGCCTTTTTCATCTTGAATTTTGGCAAGTTGTAGGTATCAACTAGTTGTGGGTCGATAAATTCTCCACTAGCTCCTGAGTCTAGTAGTGCTTGTAGATTGTGTTTTGCTCTAGTTGTATGGAGCAATATTGGTACATGTACTGTTAATCCTTTGTTTGATTGAAGATCGATGATGTCTATCTGATCTTCGTAAGTACTCAAAAATTTTCATTTGAGTATTCTTGAAATGGGTCGTCTTCATCACTAGCTTGTTCTATTTCGTAAACCATGGCGTCTGGATCTTTCCTTTTAGGCTTGAAAGGTCTACGATTCCCTTGTTTCGGTTTGGACTGGGACTTCTGCGTCTGCTTCGATCCCATGTTTGTCTTTCCTCTTGACTTAAACCAAACCTTCCTTGCCGGACAAGATTTAGCGAAATGTCCTTTCTTGTGGCAGAAGAAGCATTCTCCTCTTTTGAGTGCAACTCTTTGTTCGTCGGTGAGAACGTTATTGATGATGTGGGAGTATAGTGACCCATAGACATCTCTGTCTGTGTTGCTTGGTCCTTCATTGTACGTTTGGTTGATGTCTTCTCCTTCACTCTCCTCTTCTTCAGGATTATCATCATCCTCTGCGCCAAGTTCGTATATACCTCCGTCGTCTGCTTCCCGATCATCTTCGATTGATAATCGGTATATTCCTCTTGATATTCTGTCGATATCCATGTCCCACTCGGATCGTCTGGGTCTAGATAGGGGTTGACTATAGACGTCATTATATCGTGGTTGGGATCCGTGTTGTCTACTATTCTTTTTGGTCTTTCTTGATCTGTTCGAAGATCCTGGATTAGAATTTCCAATGCGGTATCTCTTTTGCTCTTGGACAACTTTGTATGCTTGTCTTGCAGCTGTTTTCCATTCTGCGAGGGTTTGGGGGTCAGCTCGAATTGCTTCGAATCTGACGTCGTTGTCAAGTCCTTCGGCGAAGTAGGATCGGAGAGAAGTGCTGTCAGTAAGTCCTGCACGTGAGGCGAGGACGGAAAAATTGGCGATGTATTCTTCGATGTATTTGTTTCGTTGTCTATAATAGCGGAGCTCTCTTTCAGCCTCAAAGCTCTGTTGTGTTGGAGTGAATGACTGTTCGAGCGCATTCTTGAACTGATCGAAGGTGTGTGGGGTGTATCCTGCTTGGGTAGCTGCAGTTGCTTGACTAAGTCTGTAATCCTGTTGCCATAACTTGGCAGCTCCATCGAGTAATCCAAGGGTGTAGTTGACTCTTGATTGGTCATCTGTGACACCATATGAGTCGAAGTAGAGTTCGACTTCGGCCATCCATGGTCTGTAATAGCTTGGGTTGCCATCAAACCTGTTGGGCTTTGGGTACTTAAGCTGGAATCCTGCTTGAGGTTGTGCCATTGGGTTTGGCGGGGGGTTTGGATTAGGATTTGGTGGTCCTCCTCCTGGTCCTCCTGGTCCTCCTGGTCCTCCAGGCGGATTACCTCCGGGACTTGGTGGTCCTCCTTGAGGATTTGGTGGTGGTGGTGTGGGACTTCTTCGGTTTGAAGAACCTCCTGTGTTGGTGATAACTGCCTTTGCTTTCCCTTTTGTTTGGGTGTTAGTGGGTACGGTGATGGTGGTACTGGCTGTAGTAATGTTGGGATTGGTTGTTGGTAAGGTACTGGTACTGGCAATACCGGTGGGGGAATTGGTAAAGCTAAAGGGGATAGGGTTCGTAATGGGACTGAGGAACCTTGGGCTATGTCCAAAGGCTGGGCTCGAGGAGTAAGAAGGGGGTCTATCGAGTCTGGGTTTCTCTGGGGATTTAAGTTTGAGATTGTCGATTGCCCTTGCGAGTGCTTCTGCTTCCTCTTCTGTTCGATTTCCTTCAGATTCTTGTTGGCTTCTCTCTCCACTATCTGTTCCTTCTTCGTCTTCTTCTTCGTCTTCTTCGTCAAATTCAGATTCTTCTGAACTTGGAGTGTCAATTCTGGGCTCTGAATGATTGTCTTGTGAGGTGTCTTCGGTTCTTGGGGTAATGTCAAGGATTGGTTCTGGTTCGATGGTCCTGCTAGATTCTGCAGGGGTTTCTGGAAATGGAGTTTGTCTTCTTTCTGCTTCTTCAATGTACTGTTCTTCGGTAACGTCTCGAAGTTCTTCAAGACCAGCTCCTCTTTCAATTTGTTGTTTGACAGTTCTGTGAAGTTGCTTGTGACCAACTGCTGCGTATTCAGCTTCAAGGATTCCTTCTTGTTCCTTTTTGATTGGGACGTAGGCAACTTTCCCTTCGTGTTCTTTGATGTAATAGAATCTTCCTGATCCTTTGCTTCTGTAGAACCTTGTTCTTCGGGTTTCACTGTAGTAGGTACTGTAGGATTCTTCTGGGAATTCTCTTCTTGCGAAGATTTCAACTTGTCTTGCAAACTCTGCTGGGTCCGTTGTGGACTATGTTTATGGGTGCCTATAGAGACACCTGGTATGGTCTTAAATGGTAAATTGTCCTTAAGACAATTATCACACTTGCAGTTTGATTCTGCCGTGGTTGGAAAATTAGTTTATAGTCGCTATGGACTCACCTTATAGTCGCTAAGACTGTGTATTTATAGTCTCTTAAGACTTTCAACAGATAAACTGTCTTCCGAGTATTTACCCTCGGGTCTGGTATTCTTCAGAGATATGCCAAACTTTCTGGCAAATTTCTCCCTTCCGAGTATCTACCCTCGGGTCTGGTATCTTATTTGAGATTCAGGTACAATGACCTTAGCTCTCACAAGCCTCCAAATGTTTTAAGAGCGTGGGTAATCGCTCAGATCAATAAGAGTGATCCTCAACTATTCCACTAGTTGGCAATGTGTGTCGACCCTCTCTTCGTTGTTATGCACAATAGTTTTGGGACAGCTTGTGCGATAACCGCGATAACCCAAATCGACAGTGTTTGCAACGTTGTTGGGTTACTGGGCAAAGTAACGGCTCTGTGCTAACAGAGAAGGATCGTTTCTACTTAATGTTATAGTGACGCCGGCCCGGTCCTAAGCTGGCGCGATAAGTATCGAGTTGATCTTATCAAAGGGGACTCCTTCTCGGTAAGCGACAAAGTCGTTTACTAAGTCAGAGTTATAATACGGCGATTATAGAGTTTAAGACTTTAGTAATTGAGATCTTAGAGCTTAAGTTCAATTCGACTTTGTATAGATAAAGGCTCGTATTGAGTCTCCACCTAACCAAGTAGAAACGATGTTTCTCCTTGGTAGATGTCGACGACTTATATACGATACAAGTCGGTATCTATTATTAACTAGGGCTAAGGGCTTCTAATGAAAGAAGAGAAGCGTACAGCTTCCTTAACACTAATTAAACTATATAAGACGCGATCTGTCAAAGAAGCTTTAGAAGTTCTTCTAAAGAAGTTCTTCTTTGATCATCTGATCGATCACAAGGTAAGTCCAAATATAGCACAGCTATATTTAACAATCACATGTCATCAAAATACAAACAAAACCAAACAAGTCATAACGAGTCATAATAAGACAAAGTAAACGAGTCAAATCAAACGAGAAAATACAAGAACAAATAAGAAAGAAACATAATTGCGATATTACTTAAGTAAAGCTAATATCGACTTCGTGTTATAGATGGAACAAATGCTAGATATAATCAATATACATAACAGATCGACTGCCAGTTTGGCTGCTGGGAGGCAATCAGTGATGAGGATGATGTGGTCGCACTGAAGAGAGATGGCCTTGGCGATGCCAATACGAATGGAATAGAGTTCGGCGTCAGTAGACGACAAACGGCCGCTAGCCTGTTTTGCATGGGACACTTGTCGTCTGCCGCGATATAAATGTGCCGCCAAAACCGCCTGAAGGGAACCTACGAGTGGAACAGAAGCATCAGTAACAACTGAGATACAATTACGATCAGAGGAAGAAGAAGAAAAAACGGAATCAAGAGATGATACATGTTTATACATTTCATGTTTGTCCAAGCGATTGCATGGGTGAAAGTGAATGGAATCAGGAAAAATGTCCATAAGACGAGACCCGGGTTTGGATTCAGGGGCGAATGGAGAAAATGAATCTGAAAGATGAGAGAGAGAACTATCTACATCGATAAGAGGGCCTTTGACTTTAGCTTTTTTGGCCGGAGTGAGAAGACGAAGCGATTGAGGATGAGGGGAGGAATTAAGAGAAAAGTCCTTAGATAAAAGAGAACGTAACGCATGATTAGAGGGTAAAGTAGAAACTCGATACGCTGAACGAATAGCTAATTTACGAAGATGGAGGTGGATTGGAATGAGTCCAGCAATGCTTTCAACGCCACCTGATGGGGAAGTGTGGAAGGCACCTGTGATCCAGAGTGCCACACGTCTTTGCATGGATGATAAAGACTTGAGAAGCGCCTTATTACGAGCGCCTTCAAAATACCAGAGTCGAAATCCATATGTAGCCACAGGGACAACGCATGACCTATAGAGTAGACGCCTTTGTAGAGGGAGGAGGCCTCGGGTGGAGTTGCCTAGCATATTCATAGCTTTCACTGTGGATAATGCTTTGGTGGAGTAATACCGGACGTGTTCTTGAAATGAAAGTCGACGGTCAAAGTAAAAACCCAAGTATCGCCAGAAACGTTTGGGATGGAGTATAGGGCCGCCAACATTGGATAGATCAAGGGGGGGATTCGAATCGTTATGACGTCGGGAGAAGTGAAAGACCTCAGACTTATCGTGTTCAATGACCAGTCCAAGGTCGGTGCAAATGGAATTAATGATGGAATAAGCTGATTTGAGGGAAGAAATAGTGTCAGTATAATTCTTTGCTTGAGATATACAAAGCCCGTCATCGACAAATGATAAAAGGGAAGAAGGGATAGACTGTAGACGAGCGCGTTGATCGAACATGGACATGAGGGGCGCTAGGTAGAGCGCGGATAGAATGGGTGATAGAGCGGAGCCTTGCCCAACGCCAACATCCGCATCATGGGCATCAGATAGGAAAGTGTTCCACATGAATTGAGTGGATCGACCTATGAGATAGTGTGAAAAGAATTTTACGAGTTCAGGGGCGAACCCCTGTCGTTGTAGAATGTTAGTGAGGATTTCGTGGTTTAGGGAGGGGAAGAATTGGGCGATATCAAAAGCACAGACACTAGTCACCATACCTTTAGCCCATCCGGTCCAAATGATGTGAGTGAGGAATACTCCTGCATCCTCCGTGGAATGTTGGATAACTCCACCCATTTGATTGGGGTGGAGAACATCTAGGGATACCGCTTCGAACTGCATGCGGCGGGCAATCATTTTCTCGATTAATTTACCTAAAGTGTTTAGTAGAACAATGGGATGAAACGCTTTGGGTGTATCATATGCCGGTTTATTCGGCTTGGGAATGATGATAGAGACCGAGTCCTTAAAGTGACTCGGCCAGTGAGAGAGACGTACGCACGCATTAGCTATGAGTAGTATGTTTTTGAGGCATTCATTGTGGGCAACGATGGACTTTAGGTGTTTCCAGGAGACGTGGTCAGGTCCGGGTGCTGAAGAGTTAGCGCATGAAGAGAGGGATTCGGTGAGTTCAAGGACAGAAAAATTCGTCCAGGAACGAGAAGGAAGGGATTTCATTTCGTTGAGAACATTAGAGCTTACCGGGCGACCGGATGCTGAATTGTATGATGAATGGAGTGCATTCCATAGGTCCGGAAGGTCATTGCAAGGTTGCCCTTGGTAATGGATTCCCTCGACGGCAGGGAGTTTTCGTTGTTTTACCCACTCCATGAGGTCCCAGGGTCGTTTGTTGGTAGATGCGATTTTGTGTATGCGCACATCGAAAAAGGAGTGTTTGGCAGCTCTGGTAGCCGCTCTGAAAGCTCGCCAATCCTTTCGATCCTTTGTTCTTCTGTAGGTAAGAAGAGTCTTAGAACAGTGGGGGTTCCACCATTCCTTTGACCGGTTAGTAATCCATACAGTTTTAGAGTTCGTATTCCAAGATTCATGAAAGACTCGAGAAATGGAGTTGGAGATATCGTTCAAGCAAGAAGTGGATCGAATGTCTGAACAATCAAGGGCCGCTAGATGCTCAGAGACTTGGGAAATGAACACCGTCTCTTCATCGCTATCTTTCGGTAGTACTCGTTTTTTATAGTTAATATAATCTGGGCGGATTGGAAGATCCATAATCAAGGGTGCATGATCCGATGGGAGTCTCGAATTGATATCGATGATGTGGGAGGTGGAATTGTTAGCACAAAACATTAGATCAATAACTGAATCGTCATGACTTTCAATGGGAGAGAAATGAGTAGGGGATAGTGAGATCGGTGAGGACCTTGTGAGATTGAAGCTGTCCGCTAACTCCGTTAGAGTTATAGCTGACATAGGGACGTAAGTAGCTGAAGGGTCCCATTCTGGAGATCGACAATTAAAGTCCCCTCCCATATATATAACATTAGGGATGTTGATGAAGTTTGTCGAAAGGAAATTGATCGCCGACGAGGATGAGTCTGAGTATATGTTAAGTAGATGGATATAGTTATCCTGGTTGAATAGGCCCAAGATTTGTATATCGCGGTGGTTAACCCACTCCTGATGAAGAATGGGTCTCATGCGAAGTAGTCGTCTGTGAACATAAGTCAGAGTACGGGGTCGGGGATCATTGGGCTTAGTAGGGCGAACCATACATAGCCATTCCGGGTGAATAGGGGCACCAATGACATCATCCCCTTCAGGGTTAGTTGTAGAAGGTGCTTTCCGAATGTGATTCCATGGAGGTTCTTGTAGAAAAATGATTTCGAAATCCAGTTTTTTGGATTCGAGTATAGTATCGACCAGGGCATAGGAGTGTCCCACATTTTGCGAATAGATACAAACAGAAGAAATGGGTTTGTTCTTACCAGACATATTTAAACAGCAACTCCGCCACCGGAGCGATTGGAATTAGTGCGAACAGCATGAGCGGTGCGTGATTCGGCAGCTTTATTAGAGTGCCAGGTTCGATCGAACCTGTTCCTCCAAAATGGACATTTGGTGTCATTTGCGTGATGGTCACCTTTGCAATTCAGGCATTTGAAGTTACCCAAGTGAGGACATGGGATGCCTTCAGGAGTGGCGTCATGGGGGGGGGGTTTGATTTAGGGTTGGCCTTACAACACCAGGCCATGGATCGGTGATTTTTGATGCAATGAGGGCCACCGCAGATTTGACAACGTGCACCAAGGGCGCGACACGCATGAGTGGGATGACCCCAACGCCAGCAGTTCCTGCATTGCGCAATGCCGGGGTGCATACTAGTGGCTCGGATGGTCCCGACATGTCGGCCAAAGTTAATAGTACGGTTGACCAATGTCTTGGCCTTAGTACCGTTTTGTGAGTCCCAGATATCGAACCACATGACAGCCGTATCCGATTTTGGGGATGCTTTCATAACGCGAGGGCGGGCGGCGAGAATGACATTCTCAAACAAAGTAGATTGTCCGAGAGCTTGTTCAACGAATGCGGGGGAAAGGGGGTTGGAAGAATTGGCTACCCAATAGGGAACGCCGACGATTTTAAGGAATGATTTAGATTGTGGGAGGCGCAGCTCAACGGGGATGGCGTCTCCTAGTTGCCAGGCTTTTTTAAGCCAAGATTTGATGGTTTCAAGGTCAGCAGGGGATGCGACACCTGAGGTGGCGATGGAGATGCCATTATATGATTCACAGACTGATTCGACGCGAAGTTTGGATTGGGCGGCAGTAAGACCGTGGTTACAGAATTCAGCTGCCTTATTGAAGTCTTTGATATGGTCAGCAATGATGTTCCCTTCAAAAGGGATGAGGACTTGGCGACGGGTAGGTCCGTGCGTGGTCATTTTAGGTTTAGCGCGTAGAGCGCTTGCAGATGAGGGTTCGGGCGCCTGAGATTGGGCGCCTCCAAAGCCTGCCTTGTACATAGCGAGTACTTTGTCGTATGATAGTTCAGGGAAGGCGAGTATCATTTCTCGCATCTTAACCCTGTCGATGTTGGAAGAGGAGTTGGAAGAGGAAGTCGCCAGCTGGACACCCCGTCGGGCAGCAGCAGCAAATGACACATTCTTCTTGTTGAAGTGTTCCGTAAGGGGTTTGGTGGATGCCTTACGGTCGGGAGGGGGAATGGGAGGCGGCATGTCAGAGGCGCCCTTGGGGTTAGGTTTTAATGGCTGAGCCTGGCCATCATGGGAGGGGCGCCCAACTGAGCGCTCGATGTTTCCATTCCCGTTCCTTGGAGTCACGTGATTGGAGGGTGGAGGGGGGGCCCGGGATACGTGAATAGGACCGGAGGGCTTGGAAGACGTAACATCATTCCTTGCCTTCAGGGAGCCTGACACGGACGAAACGGCACGTGCCTTACCAGAAGACGTAAAGTCATTCTGGGGGAGAGGAATGGTGCCCTCAGCAGGAGGGGCTTGGTTGATGTTCATACGATCATCGTCGATACATGCTGTAGAATTAGTTTGCCCAACAACAATGCCAGGCGGGAATAGGGGGGTAGGGATGGTAGACAGATGAGGATTACGTGCCTTTTTTCCCTTCCCTTTACCTTTGGGAGGGGGGGACGAGTCCGTCATGGGAATATCGGGAGGCGGGCCGTAGTAATGCCTTAAAGCATCTACGATGGTGAGACCGCTTTCGCCATTAATGGGAAGCTGGTCCCAGCCTGTTTCGAACATAGTAGTGAGTAAACAGTATATTGGTTCCCCCATCTGGGGAACTCTTGGATCTTTTCTGCCAGGTTGTAAACCTAGCGCAGCGCGGTGCTTGAAAAAATTTGTAGCGTATTTAAGCGCCTCAAGCACTTTGAAAGTAGCTTCACCGACAACAACGGTCTCTTCGGTAGCAGTGTTTGACGGATCCTTAAGATCCGGTAGTCGTGGCTGTGCAGGCCTAGGCTCCTGCGGCTGTGCAGTGATGTCACCAGTGACATCATGTGTGACATCATGTGTGACGTCATTAGTATTGGATGAACCGGCAAAGAAGGTAGCTGGAGTGCCGGTTGGCGCAGCATTTGCTGACTCAGCGGATCCGTGGATCGCATGAGGCAGCCTTGAGGTGGGTGGGGGTCCAAAGAACCGAGTGGTAGGTTCCCCGTTCGTGATAATCCCATCCTCTTGGTCGCTCCATGCGTCCCCGCGAGAGTCCAAGTTCAGAGGGTCAGGTTTGTTGAGCTCACCAAGGAATCCCTCGCCGAATGGACGGAAGGGGATGGGTGACTTGAAGCCGTCATATGTGCTCATTGACGCGGTTCTTGAGACGGCTTTGGGTGTAGACTCCAATCCTCTACGGACATCTCGAGCACGGGCCTGTTTAGAACGCGACAATGGAGGAGGGGGAGTTCTGAGGGAAGAGTGTGAGGCTGCACGGGAAAGTGCAGCATGTACGTTTATGGGGGAGGAAGGGGTTGAAGATCCAGACGAGTCAGAATCACTCTCACTGCTTTCTTCGACGTCAGATCCTGCTCTAGATGAGGCAGCTGACTTGGCATCATCGCGAGCGGAGTGTTTGGTTGATTTGATAGAAAGCACGGGCGAGATAGAGCGGTCGCGCTTGTAAGTTGAGACACATGTTTCAGTGTCAACGATGTTGATGGGGTCCGAAGACGGCGGGGGTGTACCCTTAAGGTCCACCCAATGTGATGGTGCAGTCATATCGATAGAATTCGTAGTCAATGTAGTATAAGACACCATCAAAGAAATCGATGATGGTGGTTAGAGGGAAAGGAGGACTGGACTTGTATTGTATTATGCTTTCATTTCGAACTATGTACCACTGCGTGAAGATGTCATCTGTACTAGGCGGACTTCGGACTCGTATTTATACCTAGCTATGTAGATGTGTAGTTGGTAGTGGTACTTTCTGCATGTTGTAGTAGTTGGGCGCAGACTGCTATCGCGCACCGCGTTATAAATTTGTGACCCCTCCGGGGTCGCGTTGATTAAAAAAAAAAAAAAAAAAAAAAAAAGAAGAGAACAGGTGCGCCATGAGGCGAAGAAGTGGGACGGATAAATCCAATGTTGACATGCTCGTCGATGAACTCGTGGAGAGCCTCAAGCTCAGATGGAGAAAGGGAGTAAATGGTGCCAACAGGAGGTTGAGCACCTTCTTCAAGGTTGATCTTGAGGTCATAGGGGCGATGCGGGGTGAGAGTATCAGCACGAGCCTTGCTGAAGACGTCGGCAAATTCGTGATATTCACTGGGCACATTAGAGAGATCTGCTGACTCGTCTGAGACACGAGCCGAGCCAGCGGAAGCGGATGTCAAGTTCAAATTGAGATGGAAGTTTACTGAGCCAGGAAGACGTGAAGCGCGAATAAAAGCAGGAGTGTTGATGAGTGAAATGTGAGGACACGCAGGAACAGAATCAGAAGTGGATGAAGGGGTCCCAGATGGTGATGAATCCAGAGGAAGGGTGTTAGCCATTGGGCTAGGATCGGGTGACAATGCAGAAACCACCGTAGAAGCGGATGCGATGTGAACAGAAGGGGCAGGAGTATCCAGCAAATGTGATCAGAATGTAATACTGCTCGAAGCCCAGTCAATCAACGGATTGTAGCAGGTGAGCCAGTTGTGTCCAAGAACCACAGAGCAAGAAGAATTGAGCCGGGTGACATACAAGTCAAGGGTCATAGATTCACCACTAGGAAAAGTAACAGGCAAGTTCACTAACTCAGTAATATAACTATTCGACAATCTGTCAAATAGGCAAAGCTCGATCGGAGGGATAGGAGAGGTCAGAAGGGAATGAGTGCGGGTGAATTCAGAATCAATAAAGCAATGAGTAGAGCCGGAGTCGATGAGAGCACTGAAGAGGAGCTGTTGGATATTATCAGATGAGCAAATTGAAGAAGAAGAAAGTGAAACAGAAAGGGAATTGGGATCGGAAAGAGCAGATGCATTGAGGCAGAGGAGACTCTCTGGTGCACAGATGAGCTCAACGCGACCCACAGTCTGTGCAGAGTCCTGAGGGCTGCTCCCTATTTTTCCGAACTCTTTTCAGAGTCCTTGGTGGGAGCCACTTCGGCCTTGCGGATCTTGGCCCTGTTCTGCTTCCTGTGGCATTGGTCAACCTTGTGACCTTTACCACTGCAGAACAAGCAGAGGTCTTCATCGATACGGCATTTGCGCTCTTTGGGAGTCAATTTGCCATCCTTGCCTAGCTTGTTGGAAATATCCGGTTTCGTGGGACGGGTCGAAGGGCATTGCTGGTTAGAGGTGGATAGAGCGGGGGTGGTGGATTTGGAGGGGGCCTGAGAGGTATTGCGATTGTTGTTGCTGCTGCTGTTGTTGTTGTTGCTGTTGTTGTTGCCCTGATTAAAGTTAGATGGTTGTGACGAAGAGCCGCATTGGGAATTAGGCTGAGGGTTATTCGAGGAGTTGGAGGGTTTGGATTGCTTGCACTCAGCAAGATCCTTTTCTGTGGCATGGGCACGTGCTCTTTCGCGATTGCGTTCCCAATAGCAACCATCAATGAGCATAGCTGTATGGAGCATCTCCTGGAAGGTGTTGGGTTTACCCTGTTCACGGACACTGATAGGGTCCTGAATGCGATTAGGGAGACCCTTATAGTAGCGATGGCAGAGGACCTTGTCACCCCAGCTGAGCTGTGCAGCGTACTTCATGAAGTCAATGTTGTAAGTGGCGATCTTATCGCCCGATTTCATCCGCAGGTTATCAAGAAGTTCAGCTGCTTCTGACTTCGGGTTGGCAACCCCAAAGTGCGTGCAGAGCTCGCGGGTAAAAGCATCCCAATCCATGATCCAATCATGGAAGACACCTTGCTCCTCCTGAGTGAGAGCAACCTTGAACCAGTCTAGAGCTACGCCGGTGAGGTAAGTCATTGTGAAGTTGACCTTTTGGCTATCTTCCTGGAACTGAGTTGGGTTGGCGCGGAAGTAGAGATGGCATTGGATGAGGAAGGTGTTAAGCTTGTCTGGGTCTGTTCTGCTGAACGTATCCGGAAGGTGAGCTTTATTAATGGGAGCCACGTTAGGTTGGGGATGGTGGTCGAGGTTATCAGTGAGGCGGGATAAAGCATTGGCTAAGCGACCTTGAAAGTGATCACAACGACAAGGACGAGGTGGGGGAGTAGGAAGGTCGTTGGATGAGGAAGAGGATGAGTCGTCATCATCTGGGTCATTATCATCGGGGTCGTCGGGATTCTCGGGGCTACCGAGGTGATCTTCGATGTCTTCCCAATCATTGTTCTCGTCATCCTGGTGGGGAGGATCAACATAGTTGAGACCATCCTCATCACCTGGTTCTGAAGGACCGGATGGATCCTGATCGGGTGGCATACCACCAGGAGGTGCAGGAGTGCTAGGAGGACGAGTGTCATGACAGTGAGGCAATGGACGAGTAGGACAAGGGATTTGAGAGGGTTGGGGAGTTGAAGGCAAGTTGGGGTTTAGACGGCGTGAACAGCGGATACGACTAGGAATACGATTATTTCCCGAACTGTGAGTAGAGCTTTCAGCCGGGGTAGCAGGGACAGAGTTGGAGCGTTTCGGCTCCTGAGTGGTGGAAGTGGTGGCAGCAGGCTGATGCCATACTGTGGTGCGGGTGTTTGCCATGACGAAGACAAGAGAAGGGAGCAGAGGGATGATGTGACAGTAGCGAGGCATAGTCTGATAATACTGTCAAGAACTAGGTTACTAAGGATGGGAAATAAAGCCGATGTTCAAGACTGGGTGTCTAAGACAGGGGAACAGAGATGACTGATCCGGTTGATGAACATGGGAACGGGTCTTGGCCTCAACTTATGTGTTGTGCCACTACTGACGCTGACCCGGATTTCAGAAATGGATAGAGGCGGGAGGGCAAAGAGAGAGCAGAGATCAGACAGAGTAGTAACATGTGACTTAGTCGATTATCAGACTGAGGAATATGGTACAAGTTCGACTACTTATATACGAGGTGGCGGATAGGGTCAGATAGCAAGAAACAAAGACATAACAGAAAAAGGATAAGAGGATAATAAGTGTCTGACATTTCAGAAAGGCTAGAAGAATAATAATATCCGACATCGGAAGAAGACTAGAAATGACAAGAGGAATGAAATATGACATGACATGAGAAAGTCCGAACACAACGCACCAGAAGCCAAAGGGTAAAGAAGAAGAGTGGAGTGAATGGAGTGGAAGCGAGCTGAAGCGATAGGATGGAAGAGCAGGATGCGTAAAAGATTCTAAGTTGAGAAATTGTCAGCCGGGCCAGTGGCGAGGATTGGATCGTGACACCCTCTCTAAACCATGTCATACTCACCAATATCCTGTGATGCCAAGGGTTCTCCCCTGAACCCATAAACTTCTTCTCTCATTACCTCATAGGTTAATCGACTCAATTCATGTGGAATACTTTCTTATCTGATGCTCATGATGTGGATGTTGGCATAGGGCAAGGGTCTGCTCTGTCTCCTATACTTTCAGTGCTATACTTAGCACCTCTCATGTTCATGTTTGATCAATGTGCTCGACTACAATCCATTCCCTCTTCCCTTCTATCCTTTGTTGACAATGGGCTTTGTATATCTCAAGCAAAGAACTATACTGATACTACTTCTTCCTTCAAATTAGCCTACTCCATCATTAACTCCATTTGTACTGACCTTGGGTTAGTCGTTGAACATGATAAATCTGAGGTCTTCCACTTCTCTCAATGTCACAATGACTCAAACCCCCCTCTCAACTTATCCCACATTGGCAGTCCCCTCCTTCATCCAAAACACTTCTAGCAATACTTAGGCTTTTACTTTGATCATTGTCTTTCATTTCAAGAACATGTTCGATACTATTCCACCAAAGCATTATCCACAGTGAAAGCTATGGGTATGCTAGGTAACTCTACCTGAGGTCTCCTCCCTCTCCAGAAATGACTCCTCTATAGGTCATGTGTCGTCCCAGTGGCAACGTATGGCTTCCGATTATGGTACTTCGAAGGCACTCATAACAAGATGCTTCTCAAGTCCCTATCATCTATGCAGAGACATGTGGCTCTTTGGATCACAGGCACTTTCCATACTTCCCCTTCTGGTGGCCCTGAAAGTATTGCTGGACTTATCCCAATTCACCTCCATCTTCGTAAATTAGCTATTTGTTCATTGTACTGAGTTTCTATTTTACCCTCCAATCATGTGTTACATTCCCTTCTATCTGATTGTTTCTCTCTTAATTCCTCCCCCCATCCCCAATTGCTTTGCCTTCTGTCTCTGGCCAACAAAGCTAAAATCAAAAGCCCTCTTATTAATGTAGATAATTCTCTCTCTCATTTTTCTGATTCCTTTTCTCCATTCACTCCTGAATCCAAACCCAGTTCTCATCTCATGGACACTTTTCCTGACTCCATCCACTTCCACCCTTGCAATCACTCGGATAAACATGAAATGTATAAACATGTATCATCTCTAGACTCGATCTTTTCCTCCTCTTCTTCTAATTGTAATTGTATTTCAGTTGTTACTGATGCCTCTGTCCCTCTTGTAGGTTCCCTTCAGGCAGTTTTGGCAGCACATTTATATTGCGGTGGATGACAAGTGTCCCACGCAAATCAGGCAAGTGGCTGGGCATCTTCCACAGACACTGAACTCTACTCCATTCACATTGGCATTGCCAAGGCCATCTCCCTCCAGTGCGATCACATCATTCTCATCACCAACTGTCTCCCAGCAGCTAAGCTGGCAGTTGATCCATCCATCCACTCAAGCCAGTCACATTCTATCCATGTTTGTCAGTTACTATCAGACTGGCTCACTGCCAAACCATTCTGTTCCATCAACTTCTGGGACGTCCCATCCAAGTGGCATTGGAAGCCTCACTTAAAAGTCCATAATGACGTCACTTCCACACGCATCCATGCCCCTCCTCATATGGGTGCCACCCTTGACTTCTTGCAACACAAAACCACCAATGACTGCCAGAAATCCTGGGAGTCTACATTCTGGAAGAAGAAGTACCATGGCAATGGTTTCCTTCTTTCAAAAAAGAACTGCAAATTCCTCATCCCCACTTATGTCAAAGGGGGCACATGGCTCTCTCTAGCTAACGAGTCACCATCACTATGTGCACGCATGACCCATGCCATTCTCAATCATGCTCCAATTGGAACTTATTGTGAGAGATTTTTCCCCCTCGAGCCCAAATCCTGTTGTTGTGGCCACCTTCTGGAGTCATGACATCACATCTTGTGCTATTGCCCTCTATATCCCATCTGCACTCAATAGGTGCAATGCGCCTTCCCTCAGTATGAGTTCCTAGTTGAGTTCTTGAAAAGAACCCAGCTACTTTTGCTTTCACCAATCATGACACACATCCACTGCCACCTCAAGCTCCTGTGCCTGCCAAACCAAATGAAGGTGAACTATACTCTTTCATCTCCTCTCTTCTATTTTCTTTTGAGTCCAATCTCTGTGTATAACACCTTGTTCTATAGTCTCGCTTTCAAGTCTTCTCTATTTTGCTGGACTAATTGTGTATAGTCTATCTCTCAAGTGGTCTCCAACCACTTTGTGTACCCCAGCTTGCTGTAGTGTACCATCTGTTTGTACTATTTAGTTGAAAGCAGACTGTGATTGAGCACCGCTATATAAATTCATTGATTTAAAAAAAATAAAAAAATAAAAAGGCACAGACACTAGTGATTAAACCTTTGGCCCACCCGGCCTGGATAATGTGGGTGAGGAAAACACCTGCATCTTTGGTAGATCATTGGATAACTCCTCCCATCTGATTCAGGTGAAGAGCTCCTGAGGAAACCACCTCAAATTGCATATGGCAAGCGATCATCTTTTCAATAAGTTTGTCTAAAGTGTTTAGTAGAACAATAGGGCGAAATGCTTTGGGGGTATCATAGGCTGGTTTGTTCAGCTTGGGGATGATGATAGAGACCGAGTCTTTGAAGTGACTTGGCCAATGAGAAAGAAGTACACATGCATTAGCAATGAGTATAATGTTCTTGAGGCAGTTGTCATGGGTGACAATAGACTTTAGATGTCTCCAGGAAATGTGATTGGGTCTGGGTGCTGAGGAGTTAGCACAAGAAGAGAGGGATTTGGTGAGTTCAAGAGTGGAGAAATCTGCCCAAGAACCGGGAGGGAGGGATTTCATTTCATTCAAAATATGCAGGCTTACCAGTCGTCCGGAAGCAGAGTTGTATGACAAGTGAAGTGCATTCCATAGGTCTGGGAGATCATTACAAGGTTGTCCTTGATATTGAATGCCTTCAATGGTGGGGAGTTTTTGTTGTTTGACCCATTCCATGAGATCCCAGGGTTGTTTGTTGGTTGACATGATTTCATGAATGCGTTCATCAAAGAAAAAGCATTTGGCAGCTCGAGTAGCCACTCTGAATGATCACCAGTCTTTTCGGTCCTTTGTTCTCCTGTAAATGAGTAAGGTCTCAGAGCAGTGGGGGGACCACCATTCCTTTGATCGATTAGTGATCCATACAGTTTTAGAGTTCGTGTTCCATGAATCAGAAAAAATATGAGAGATGGAGTCAGAAATATTGTCCATACGAGAAGTGGAGTGAATGTTTGAACAATCAAGAGCTGCTAGATGCTCCGAGACCTGAGAAATGAAAGTGGTCTTTTCATTGCTGTCTTTTGGCAGTACATATTTTTTATAATTAACATAGTCCAGACAAATTGGGAGATCAATGATCAAAGGTGCATGATCTGAAGGCAGTCTCAAATTTACATCAATGATGTGGGAGGTGGAATCGTTAGCACAGAAGATGAGATCAATGACAGAATTATCATGATTCTCTATGGGAGAAAAATGCGTTGGAGAAAAAGCAGTCAGTAATGACCTGGTGAGATTGAAACAATCCACTAGCTCCATTAGAGTTATGGCGGAATAAGTGATATGGGTAGCTGAGGGATCCCATTCTGGAGAGTGACAGTTGAGGTCACCTCCCATATACACGATATTGGGAATGTTGATGAAGTTAGTCATGAGGAAATTTATTGCCAATGATGACAAGTCAGAGTATATGTTGAGGAAATGGATATAGTTACTCTTGTTGAATAATCCCAATATTTGGATATCGCAGTGATTAACCCACTCTTACTGAAGAATAGGTCTCATACGAAGTAAGTGTCTGTGAACATAAGTCAAAGTGTGGGGATGGGGGTCATTGGGTTTAGTAGGGCGAACCATACACAGCCACTCAGGATGGATAGGGGCACCTATGACATTGTCTCCTTCAGGGTTAGTTGTAAAAGGTGCTTTGCAGATGTGATTCCATGGGGGTTCCTGTGGAAAGATGATTTTGAAGTCCAGCTTCTTGTACTCAAGAATGGTGTCAACCAGGGCATAAGAGCAACCCACATTTTGCAAATAGATACAAACAGAAGAAATAATATTGTTCTTACCAGACATATTTAAATTGCAACTCTGCCACCAGAGCAATTGGTATTGGTGCAGACAGCATGTGCAGTGCATGACTCGGTGGCTTTATTAGAGTGCCAGGTCTGGTTGAACCTGTTTCTCCAAAATGGACACTTAGTGTTGTTAGCATGATGGTCACCTTTGCAATTAAGGCATTTGAAGTTCTCAAGATGAGGACATGGGATGCCATCAGGAGTGGTATCATGAGGAGGATTTGATTTTGGATTGGCCTTACAACACCAGGCTATAGATCGATGATTCTCAACACAATGAGGACCACCACAAATTTGACAGTGAGCACCAAGGGCTCAATATGCATGAGTGGGGTGACCCCACTGCCAGCAGTTCCTACATTGTGCAATGCCAGGGTGCATACTGGTAGCCCAGATGGTGCCAACATGTTGGCCAAAGTTTAGAGTGTGGTTGACCAATGTCTTGGCCTTAGTACCATTTTGGGAGTCCTAAATGTCGAACCATATGACAGCTGTATTGGACTTGGGGGAGGCCTTCATGATGTGAGGGTGAGCGGCAAGGATGACATTTTCAAAGAGAGAAGATTGGCTGAGGGCCTGCTCAACAAAAGCAGGGAAAAGAGGGGTGGAGGAATTGGCTACCCAGTAAGGGACACTGACAATTTTGAGAAATGATTTGGATTGCAGAAGATGGGGCTCAATGGGTATAGCATCTCCGAGTTGCCAGGCTTTTTTTAACCAGGATTTAATGGTGTTGAGGTCATTAGGAGTGGCAATGCCTGAAGTGGCAATGGATATACTATTGTATGATTCGTGGACAGATTCAACATGAAGTTTGGATTGGGCAGCAGTAAGGCTGTGATTGCAGAATTCAGCCACTTTGTTGAAATCTTTGATTTGGTCTGCAATGATGTTTTGTTCAAAAGGAATGAGAACTTGGCGACAGGTAGGACTGTGTGTTGTCATTTTCGGTTTAGTGTGTTGAGCACTTGAAGATGAAGGTTCAGGCACTTGAGGCTGAGTACTACCAAGCCTGCCTTGTACATAGCAAGGACTTTGTCATAAGAAAGTTCAGGGAAGGTGAGTATCATTTCTCGCATCTTGACCCCATCAATAGAGGGAGAGGAGGAAGAGGAAGTCAAAGGCTGGACACCCTGTCAGGTGGCATCAGTGAAGGACATATTCTTCTTGTTGAAATGTTCTATAAGGGGTTTGGTGGATGCCTTACGATCAGGAGGGGGAATAGGGGGCAGCATTTCAGAGGCGCCCTTAGGGTTAGGTTTTGATAGCTGAGCCTGGCCATCAGAAGAAGGGTGCCCAACTAAGTGCTTGAAGTTTCTATTCCCATTCCTTGGGGTCATGTGATTGGAAGGTGGGGGGGAGCCTGGGAGACACGGATAGGGCCGGCAGGCTTAGAGGATGTAACGTCATTCTTTGCCTTTCGGGAGCCTGGCACAGATGAGATGTCATGTGCCTTACCAGAAGATGAGACGTCATTCTGGGGGGAAAAAGGTGTGCCCTCTGCAGGAGGGGCTTTGTTGACATTCATGGAATCATCGTCAATACATGCTGTGGGATTAGTTTGCCTGACAATGATGCTAGGCAGAAATAGGGGGGTGGGGATGAAAGATGGAGAAGGTTTACATGCCTTCTTTCCCTTACCCTTACCCTTCAGAGGGGGGGAAGAGTCCGTCATAGGGATATTGGCAGGAGGGCTGAGATATTGTCTCAGCGCTTTGACGATCGTGAGTTCACTTTTGCTGTTAATAGGCAAGCGGTCCCAGCCTGACTCAAACATAGTTGTTAGCAAACAATAAATGGGTTCCCCCATTTGGAGAACCCTTTGGTCTTTCTCTCCAGGCTGTAATCCCAGAGCAGCTTGGTGTTTGAAAAAATTTGTGACATATTTAAGTGCCTCAAGCACTTTGAAAGCAGCTTCACCTACAGAAACAGTTTCTTCGGTGGCTCTGTTGGATGGATCCTTAAGATCTGGGAGATGTGGCTGTGTAGGCCTAGATTCCTGTGGCTGTGCAGTGACATCACCAGTGACATCATGTGTGATATCAGATATGATGTCATTAGTATCAAATGATCCAGCAAAGAAGGTAGCCAGTGTGCCGGATGGCACAGCATTTGCTGACTCAGTGGATCCATGAATTGCATGAGGCAGCCTTGAGGTGGGTGGGGGTCCAAAGAACCAAGTAGTGGGTGCCCCATTTCTGAGTATCCCATCCTCTTGGTTGCTCCACCTGTCCCTGCAAGAGTTCAAATTCAGAGGATCAGGAGGATTGAGCTCACCTACAAATCCCTCACCATAAGGATGGAAAGGGATGGGCAATTTGAAGCCATCATATGCACTCATAGATGCCATTCTTGAGATGGCTTTGGGTGTAGTGTCCAGGCCTCAACAGACATCATGAGCATGAACTTGCTTGGTATGTGATGAGGGGGGAGGGAGAGTTCTGAGGGATGAGTGTGATGCTGCACGTGAAAGTATAATGGGAGCAATTATAGGGGAGGAGGGGGATGAGGCGCCAGACGAATCAGAGTCACCCTCACCAGTTTCCTCCTCATCGGAGCCAGCTCTGGATGAGGCAGCAGACTTGACATCGTCATGGACAGAGTGTCTAGTTGATTTGATAGAAAGTGCTGGCAATTTGGAGTGGTCACACTTGCTGGTTGAGATACATGTTTCAGTGTCGGTGATGTTCATAGGGTCCAAAGATGGCAGCAGGGTACCCTTAAGGTCCACCCAGTGCGACAGTGCAGTCATATTGGTATAATTCATAGTCAATGTAGTAGTAGACACCATCAAAGAAATCGATGATGGTGGTAAGAGGGAAAGGAGAATGATTACCTCATAGGTCAATTGACTCAATTTATGTGGAATACCTTCCTATCTGATGCCCATGATGTGGATGTTGGCATGGGGCAAGGGTCAGCTCTCTCACCCATACTCTTAGTGCTCTACTTGGTGCCTCTCATGTTCATGTTCAATCAACATGCTCGCCTACAATCCATTCCCTCTTCCCTTTTATCTTTTGTTGATGATGGGCTTTGTATATCCCAAGTGAAGAACTATACTGACACTATTTCTTCCCTCAAATCAGCATACTCCATCATTAACTCCATATGCACTGACCTTGGATTAGTTGTTGAACATGACAAATCTGAGGTCTTCCACTTTTCCTGCTGTCACAACAATTCTAATCCTCCACTCAACCTATCTGATGTTGGTGGCTCTCTCCTTCATCCAAAACACTTCTGGCAATACCTAGGCTTTTACTTCAACCGCCGACTTTCGTTCTAAGAGCATGTTCAATATTATTCCACCAAAGCACTATCCACAGTGAAAGCTATGGGTATACTAGGTAACTCTACCTGAGGTCTACTCCCTCTACAAAAACGACTTTTATATAGGTCATGTGTTGTCCCTGTGGCAACATATGGCTTTTGACTCTGGTACTTTGAAGGCACTCAAAACAAGGCACTTCCTAAGTCCCTCTCAACTATGCAGAGGTGTGTGGCTCTTTGGATCACTGGCCCCTTCTGGACTTCTCCATCTGGTGGTGCTGAAAGTATTGCTGGACTTATTCCCATTCACCTCCATCTCTGTAAACTAGCTATTCATTATTCATACCGAGTTTCTACTTTACTCTCTAATCATGCATTACATTCCCTTTTATCTGATCATTTCTCTCTTAATTCTCCCCCCCCATCCTCAATTGCTTCGCCTTCTCTCTCTAGCCAAAAAAGCTAAAGTCAAGGGCCCTCTTTTTTTTTTTTTTTGGTCAGTGGACCCCAGAGGGGTCCAAATTTATAATGCAGTGTGCGATAGCAGTCTATGCCCAACTATCTACTACAGGGAACCAATACTGCTACCAAATACACAAGAGTAAACAACCAGGAATAGATAAGAGTCCTGTCTGAGACAATACACGAATCAACAACAGAAGGGGGCTAGACATGTGACAAAATATAAAGAAATGAAACATATACTGATATCACTGCATCTGAAAGTGGCAGTCCTTGGGGTTTGTGAGGGCCCACCCAGTGACTGGTAATAGATGGGGGACAATGCATTGACACAGAGCATTTGGCCATGTCAGTCATGATGGCAGCAGGATTAAGATGGGCCATCCAATGGCCAAAACAATAAAGACCTTCATAGGCAGCCACAGCCTCCTCCTCCAAGTCAGGTCCAATGGAAGAGGGAGCAGAGGGGCCAGCCCAGGGTGCAATTGAGCCACTGGGAGTGGTGGTAGAGAGACCTGTGGGGCTCAAGGCCACCAGAAGTTGAGTAGTAGGTGCAAGGGATGGAATGTCACCAGGCACCAGGTGAGGAGGTGACTCAAGGTCAGCCTCAGGGGCAATGGAGGACTGAGGTCCAGAGAAGCCATGGATATTGCATGGGTCATCATATGGGTCAAGATGTTTGTCCTCAGACATCTCGGCAATGTTGAGCTTGTCATTGGAGGCATTGGCAGACTCAGTTGTTTGGCCTATAGCCTGCTTAGCTTTAGATTTGTGTTTACCCATAGTGCTAGAAGTAATCACAGTAGTAATATACTCTAAATGTGACACACCAACAAATAGATAGTGGTGGTAAGAGGACAAGAAGGGATGCCAGAATGTGTATTTGCGGTCAGTAGCAGCATGTTCCTTGCCACAATTGATGCACTTGATGTGGGGACAGGGTTCCCCAGCAGGTGTGGGCTGAATGGGGGGGTTAGCTTTTGGTGACTCCTTACAGCAGGAGGAGGTGGTGCAGTGACTCTTAGACCGATGTGGCCCACCACCACATTGTGAGCACCTGAGAGCACAGTTGTGACAGGTGGTGGTAGTGTAGCCCCAATGCCAGCATCGTTGACACTGGGGGGTCCTGGGGTGAGTGCGCACAGCCCTAATCATAGACTGCATGCTGTTGAAGTTGAGGTATTTGCCAACCAGGCACTTAGCATTAGTGCCAGACTGAGAATCCCAAAGGTTGACCCAAATGGTGGCAGTGTTGGCTTTGGTAGAGTTGCACATGATGCACATGGAGGAGATATCAGTGAATATCTCCGTGAAGGGAGACAAGCGCATATGGTTGGAGATGTGTTGCAGGGTGGTGTGGATACTACTTGTGTAGTAAGGGACATCCAGGATCTTGAGGTAAGACCTGGACCTGGGGTGTTTGGTCTTCAGCTTGAATGGGGCTGTGAAGGCTGAAGAGAGGGAGGATTCAATCACCAATGCATCCACATCAGTGGCAGCAGTGTTGGTATACAACAAGATGGTGTTGTATGCTCTGGCAATGTTCTTGACATGAAGCGAGCTCTTCACATGAGTAAGGGAGTCATTAAGGAGGTGCATGGCCTTGTGGTGGAGGTAGGTGATATCACTGGCATCGCTAGTGAAGTCAAGGAAGAGTTGGCATCAGGTGAGGCCTGATATAGTCATATGGGGTTTCTTTGCAGAAGGCACATCAGCAAGAGCAGCCTGATGCATTGCAGCAACACAGTCAGGCTCAAGGGTGGGGTGGGACTAGGTAAGCTTGATAAGTGCTGCTGCAGATGCCGGAGTGCGGGCAACCTCAGCAAATGACTTCTTAGCTGCAGTCTGCTTTCAACTAAATAATACAACCAGATGGTATGCTACAGCAAGCCAGGGTACACGAAGCAGTCGAGACCACTTAAGACAAAGACTATATACGATTAGTCCAGTAAGATAGAAAAGACTCAAAAGAGACTATAGAGCAAGGTGTTATACACAGATATTGGAATCAAGAGAAAAGAAAAGAGAAGAGATGAAAGAGTATAGTTCACCTTCATTTGGTTTGGCAGGCATAGGGGCTTGAAGTAGCAGTGGACACATGTCATGGTTGGTAAAGGCAAAGGTAGCTGGGTTCTTTTTCAAAAACTCAACAAGGAACTCATATTGAGGGAAAGCACATTGTACCCACTGGGTACAGATGGGATAAAGTGGGCAATAACACAAAATGTGATGTCTTGTTTCCAGGTGATGGCCACAACAACAGGATTTAGGCTCAAGGGGGAAGAACTTCTTGCAATAAGCTCCAATAGGAGTGTGGCTGAGGATAGCACAAGTCATGCATGTGCATAAAGATGGTGACTTGTTGGCTAGAGGAAGCCAAGTGCCTCCCTTAACATACGTGGGGATAAGGAACTTGCGATTTTTCTTTGAAAGAAGGAAACCATTGCCATGGTACTTCTTCCAAAATGTAGACTCCCATGATTTCTGGCAGTCATTGGTGGCTTTACATCACAAGAAGTCGAGGGTGGCGCCTGTGCTGGGAGGGGCATGGATGTGTGTGGAGGTGACATCATTATGGACTTTAAGATGGGGCTTCCAACACCACTTAGATGGAATGTCCCAAAAGTTGATGGAGTGGGATAGTTTGGCTGCAAGCCAGTTGGATAGGAGCCAGCAAACTTGGATAGAGTGCGACTGACTCAAGTGAATGGAAGGGTTGACTGCCAGCTTAGCTGCTGGGAGACAATCGGTGATGAGAATGATCTTGTCGCATTGGAGATGGCGATGCCAATGTGAATGGAATAGAGGTTGGCATCTGTAGAAGATGCCCAGCTGCTTGCCTGTTTTGCATGGGACACTTGTTGTCTGCCACAATATAAATGTGCCGCCAAAACCACCTGAAGGGAACCTACAAGTGGAACAGATATGTCAGTAACAACTGATATACAAGTACAGTCAGAGGAAGAAGAGGAAAAAACAGAGTCAAGAGACAATACATGTTTGTGCATTTTGTGTTTGTCCAAGCAGTTACAAGGACAAAAGTGAATGGAATCAGGGAAGATGTCCATGAGACAAGACCCAGGCTTGGATTCAGGGGTGAATGGAGAGAAGGAGTCAGAGAGATGAGAAAGAGAACTATCTACATCAATGATAGGGCCTTTGACTTTGACTTTTTTGGCTAGAGTGAGAAAGCGAAGCAATTGGGGATGGGGGGAAGAGTTAAGAGAGAAATGATCAGATAGAAGCAAGTGTAATGCATGGTTCGAAGGTAAAGTGGAAACTCAATATGAAGAGCGAATAGCTAATTTACAAAGATGAAGGTGGATGGGAATAAGTCCAGCAATACTTTCAGTGCCACCAGATGGAGAAGTGCGAAAAGCACTGGTGATCCAAAGAGCTGTGTGCCTCTGCATAGTTGAGAGGGACTTGAGAAGTGCCTTGTTATGAGTGCCCTCAAAGTACCATAGTTGAAAGCCATATGTTGCCACAGGGACGACACATGACCTATATAGAAGTCATTTTTGAAGAGGGAGGAGACCTCGGGTTGAGTTACCTAGCATACCCATAGCTTTCACCATGGATAATGCTTTGGTGGAGTAATATCAAATGTGTTCTTGAAACGAGAGTTGGTGATCAAAATAGAAACCTAGGTATCGCCAAAAGTATTTCAGATGAAGGAGGGGGCCACCAACATCAGATAGGTCAAGTGGGGGATTAGAATTGTTGTGACAATGAGAGAAGTGGAAAACCTCAGATTTGTCATGTTCAACAACTAATCCAAGGTCAGTGCATATGGATTTAATAATGGAGTATGCTGATTTGAGGGAAGAAATGGTGTCAGTATAGTTCTTCACTTGAGATATACAAAGCCCATCATCAACAAAGGATAAAAGGGAAGAGGGGATGGATTGTAGACGAGCACATTGGTCAAACATGAACATGAGAGGTGCCAAATAAAGTGCTGAGAGGATGGGTGAGAGAGCCAAACCTTGCCCCATGCCAACATCCATGTCATGGGCATCAGACATAAAGGTGTTCCACATGAATTGGGTAGATTGACCTATCAGGTAGTGAGAGAAAAATTTTACAAGTTCTGGGGCAAACCCCTGGTGTCGCAGGATGTCAGTAAGAATATTGTGATTTAGGGAAGGGAAGAATTGGGTGATTGTCATGAGCCAGTCCTCAAGAACGGCTGATGGTTTGAACTTGGTATTATTTTCATGAACTCTTATCTGTTCTCACATATCGGTTACTTTGGTTTTTATCAGTCTTTCACCTTTGGACTTATTCTGACATCTTCCATTTTATTAATTCATACTGCCTTGTCAAAATTTTCTGACAACTGTTTAATAGTAAATTTTCTATCTTCTAGCCTTGTAAAATTTGTGGACTCCACTTTGATTATTTCTCCATTTACTACTTTGCTTGTTTTCCTTATCCGATCCTATATTCCACATCGTATATAAGTAGCACAACTTTGTACTTGGATTCTTCAGTCTGATAATCAACTTAGCAATATGCTGGTTTCTACTCTGCTCTCTTCCCTTGTCTGAAATCTGGGTCAAGTGTCAGTAGTCAGCACAACACATAAGTTGAGGCCATGACCTGCTTCTGTGTTCGATGACTGGCTGCTGTCTTACCTCTGTCCTATCTCTGCCATCCAGTCCTAGATGTCAGTTCCTACCCATAGCATTTGCGCACTTAACAGTGATGTCAAAAGTGCAAACACTAGTGATCATACCTTTGGCCCATCCAGCCCAAATAATGTGAGTGAGGAAAACATCTGTGTCCTCAGTGGAGCATTGGATTACCCCACCCATTTGATTTGGATGGAGGGCTCCTGAAGAGACTGCTTCAAATTGCATGTGGCATGTGATCATCTTTTCAATTAGTTTACCTAAAGTGTTTAGTAGGACAATGGGATGAAACACTTTAGGGGTATCATAGGCCAGTTTATTTGGCTTGGGAATGATGATAGAGACTGAGTCTTTGAAGTGACTTGGCCAGTGAGAGAGACATATGCATGCATTGGCAATGAGTATAATGTTCTTGCAGCAATCGTTATGGGTGACAATAGACTTTAGATGTTTCCAGGAAATATGATCAGGTCCAGGTGCTGAGGAGTTTGCGCAAGATGAGAGGGATTCGGTAAGTTCTAGAATGGAGAAGTCTGTCCAGGAATGGGGGGGGAAAAGATTTCATTTCATTCAAAATATGGGGGCTTACCAGTCAGCCTGATGCAGAGTTGTATGACAAATGTAGTGCATTCCACAAGTCCAGAAGGTCATTACAAGGGTGTCCTTGATATCAAATACCCTCAATGGCAGGGAGTTTTTGCTGCTTGACCCATTCCATAAGATCCCAGGGTCATTTGTTGGTCAACACTATTTCATGAATGCACCTATCAAAGAAAGAGCATTTAACAGCATGAGTAGCTGCTCTGAACACTTGCCAGTCCTCTCAATCCTTGGTTCTCCTGTATGTAAGCAAAGTCGCAGAGCAGTGGGGGGTCCACCATTCTTTCAACCTGTTAGTAATCCATACAATTTTAGAGTTAGTGTTCCAAGAGTCAGTGAATATATGAGAAATGGAGTCTGAGATAGAGTCCAAACAAGAGGTGGAATAGATGTTTGAGCAGTCAATAGCTGCTAGATGCTCTGAGACCTGAGAAATAAAGGTGGTCTCTTCATCACTATCCTTTGGCAGTACTCATTTCTTACAATTAATAAAATCCGGACAAATCAGAAGGTCAATGAGTAAAGGAGCATGATCCAATGGTAGTCTCGAATTCACATCAATTACATGGGGAGTGGAATCATTAGCACAAAAGATGATATCAATAACAGAATTGTCATGCTCTTCTATAGAAGAAAAATGGGTTGGGGAAAAAACAGTCAGTGAGGACCTTGTGAGATTGAAACAATCTGCTAACTCTGTTAGAGTTATATTGGAGCAAGGGAGAAAGGAGGCCAAGGGATCCTACTCTGGAGAACAACAGTTGAAGTCACCTCCCATGTACACAATATTAGGGATGTCAATGAAGTTAGATGAAAGAAAATTTATCACCAATGATGACAAGTCAGAGTATATATTGAGAAAGTGAATATAATCACCCTGGTTAAATAAACCCAGAATTTGGATATCATGGTGATTGACCCACTCCTGTCAAAGAATGGGTCTCATATGAAGCAGATGTCTGTGAACCTAAGTCAAAGTACAGGGACGGGGGTCATTGGGCTTGGTAGGGTGAACCATACACAGCCACTCGGGATGGATAGGGGTACCTATGACATCATCCCCTTCAGGGTTAGTCATGGAAGGTACCTTGTGAATATGATTCTATGGAGGTTCCTGTAGAAATATAATGTTGAAGTCCAGCTTCTTGGACTCAAGAATAGTGTCAACAAGGGCATAAGAGTGCCCCATGTTTTGCAAATAGATATGAATAGAGGAAATGACATTGTTCTTACCAGGCATAATTAAATGGCAACTCCACCACTGGAGCAATTGGTGTTAGCATGGACAGCATGTGCAGTGCATGACTTGGTAGCTTTGTTAGAGTGCCAGGTGCAGTTGAACCTGTTTCTCCAGAATGGACATTTAGTGTTGTTAGCATGGTGATCACCTTTGCAGTTGAGACATTTGAAGTTCTCAAGGTGAGGGCATGGGATACCATCAGGAGTAGCATCACAAGGAGGGTTGGATTTGGGGTTGGCTTTGCAGCACCAAGCCATAGAACAGTGATTCTCAACATGATGAGGGCTACCACATATTTGACAGTGAGCACCAAGGGCATGGCATGTATGAGTGGGATGACCCCACTGCCAGCAGTTCGTACATTGCATAACACTGGAATGCATACTGGTGGCACAGATGGTGCTGACATGTCAACCAATGTTGATGGTGCAATTGACCAATGTCTTGGCCTTAGTACTATTTTGGGAATCCCAGATGTTGAACCATATGACAGCTGTGTCTGACTTGGGGGAGGCTTTCATGACACAAGGGTGAGCAGCAAGAATGACATTTTTGAAGAGAGGGAATTGGCCTAGGGCCTGCTTAATGAAAGTGGGAGAGAGAGGGTTGGAAGAATTGGATACCCAGTATGGAACACTGATGATCTTAAGGAATGATTTGGATTGTGGGAGACAGGGCTCAATAGAGATAGTGTCTCCAAGTTGCCAGGCTTTTTTCAGCCAGGATTTAATGGTGTCAAGGTCAGTAGGAGTGGTGATGCCCAAAGTGGTAATGGATATTCCATTGTATGACTCACACACAGACTCAACATGAAGTTTGGATTGGGTGGCAGTAAGGCTGCAGTTGCAAAATTCAGCTGCCTTATTAATGTCTTTGATGTAGTCAGCAATAATATTTCCCTTGAAGGGGATAAGGACTTGATGATAGGTAGGGCCATGTGTGGTCATTTCAATTGTTCCCACTCCTTCCCAGCAAGAGGAAATGTGATCCATTCCCTATCTCTCTGCTGTAGGCTCCCTGCAGTATCTAGCCACTATGACTTGCCCAGATATTGCTTGTGCAGTCTCCTACCTTGGGAGATTCAACCACAACCCTCATCCTGAGCACTGGGCTGCTGTGAAGCATCTCCTGCGCTATCTGAAGGGCACAAGCGATTACAAGCTTGTTTACAAGGTGTCAAGATTTGCGAAATACCAGCACTTACTAAGTGCACAAAAGTTATGGAGAAGTTGGTCATTGGCTTCAGCATATGTGCTGCACTCTTCCAATATTGTGTTGACTGATTTGGTCTACGAGAAAGATGACAGGCAGTGTGAATTAAAATTCAACACTGAAGGAATAATTGGACAGAGAGTAAGAGTGGAATCTTAGTTGATATTCAGAATGGGTAATACATGAGCTAGTAGCAACATATTTAAGATAATGTGAAATTGGACAAATAACATGTAAATATCATGAAGCTCACAATGCAACAATAAACGAATAAACAGATAAACGAAAAGTAAATAGACAAGGACAGACACAACATGATGGAGAATGACAAACATAAATGGAATGGCAGAAATGAATGTGAGTGCAAATGAAAAGAGGATAGAATAATGAGCGGAAACAGGCTACAAAATATTTATAGAAATAGTAGATAATGAAAATCACGGGAATTGGAAATTGAAAGAATAGTTGGAGATCAAATTGGAGAGGTTGCGATCACAGATCGTGACAGTATTCCCCCTTTAGGACTGAGCCCTTGAGGACTTAATAATCCTTGATCTCTTATCAAGATCATCTTGCCTCCTACCACCATGGCTCCCTGCTCCTCAAAGAAGAACCCCAACCTAAGCACAATGACAAATGATGAACTCATGGCCAAAATTCAACATTGGAATACTGAACAGGGAGTGAATGTATAGCCAGCAACGGCTGCAGTGTTGGGAATGACAATGAGTCAACCCAGCAACAGTGCAACAACGAATCCAGCTCCTACTGTGATATGAAGGACCACTAGATCGCGACAGATAGTCTGAAGTGATGATGATGATGATAATGAAGAGGAAGAGTCACAGATATCATCAAAGGGTGAGGAGAGTGCAAATGAGGGCATCAACGTCAGGATCACACGAAGTAATGGATCATGTATCCATTCCTATCATGACATCAAGTAGGGCCTCGTCAAGCTTTGCTTGGAAGAAGAATGGTACCCGTCAGCAGAACCCGACTGATGGGCTACCTTACTGAAAGAGTTATGTGATGTGTTTGCAATGTGTTGCTGGACAGTGGGAGTGTAAGTTGCAGTATGGATTAGGGAAATGTATGTATTGTGTGCAAGCAAAGAAGGGGTGTTATGATCTGCAGGATGATCCAAAAAAGGAGGCCTCTAGTCAAGGAGTGAGCTCATCACCAATCAGAGCGACAGTATCAAAAGAATGAAAAATAATGGCACCTCCCATGAGTCAACTGTCACAATTGAGCTCCAGTGATTGGGGATCAAGTTTTGCACTACCTCTGTCCACTCAACCATCATCCTCTTCGCAGTGGAATCTGCCTGAAATCCTGCCCATGGTGGATGATGATACATTTGGAGCAATAGAGATCAGGTCTCCCACAATTATTGCTGAACAGGACACTAGGATGGTGGTAAGTTTGTTTGCAGATTTGTGAGGCAACATTACTAAAATCACAATGAAGTCTCCTCAGCCCCTTCCACCCCAACTATTGTGGGCTCCTGGTCATTCCCAAAGTCTTTCATGAGAAATCACATGACTATCATCAGCAGTAGACAACCTGGAGATCATGATGAGGGAGAATATGCAGGTGCAACTTCAGAATTGGGTTATGTTGCAACAGCAGGTTAGTGCATTGGATGAGCAGGTGTTGGTATCAAGGGAGACTACAAGGGTGTTACAGGTGCATGGAAGGACACTTGAGAGGCTCATGGCAATTGAAGAGGTGAAGCTAGCAATGGTGCAGGGATTGAAGGATAGTGCGGGATGTGGGTATCAGAAATGAGAGAAGGAGGGAGTAGAAAGGAAAGAAGGACTATAGTGAAAAGGACTATGAAAATCATTGTTTGTCATTGTTGTTGCTGCTTTTAGTGAAGAATATTTGTATACTACTCGGATGTTTTTTCTTTTAGTTTTTCTTGGTTTGTAATAAATGATATCTTGATGGAATGAAGTGAGTGTGGTGTGAAAAGAAGAGGAAATCGAAAATGATATGTTAAAGACTGGAATATTAACTTGGAATGAAAAGGAATGTTGCAATGAATATGTGAGAATGTCTGTAAAAGATTGAAAATGATAGTGAGTAGTTTTAAAGTGAAGAGAGAGGTCCAGATTTATCAGGGTACATGCGGTGGAAGTCAGAAACTAGGTCTATGGCAATGTTCAAGCTCTGTCATAGGTAACCACAACTCTGCTTTGTCCATATCTTTGTAACCAAGCCATACTACTTTGTGAAGGAGTTTACAAGTGCATCAACATTGATTGATCTTTGAATCAATGATGCAATCAACTTTGTATTCTAGTTCTCCATCAACCTCCACTGCAGGTAGTAGTGATGCAATGCGATTTGGAATGGAGCTGGGGGTGAAAGGTTCAAGCATGGAAACATGGAATACAGGATGAACAGCATGCATAGAGTCAGGAAGTTGAAGAGTGAAAGAATGTGAACCTGGTTGGGAAATAATTTCATAAGGTCCAAGGTATTTTTTGGAGAGTTTCTTTGAAGGTCTCATTGTGCAGAAGTACTGTACTTTGACAAAGACCTTATCACCAATCTTAAATGCAGGTGCAACAAGATGGCAATTATCAGCATTGGCCTGATAGCAATGCTGGGCATGAGTGATTTCCGACTTGAGAGTCGAATGTAGTTTGTCTAAATCCACAGTGAAGTTGTGAGCACGAGCTGATGCAAGATCTCTCTCAAGGTGAACTGTGATATTAGGGTGATAACCTTTATTAGCAAAGAATGGAGAGATACCAGTGGTAGCGGAAGGAGAATTATTGAAAGCAAACTCAGCTATAGGTAATAGGTTGGACCAATTACTCTGTTGGTAGTTGCAATAAATGTGCAAGTACTGTTCAAGAGTTTGGTTAGTTTGTTCAGTCTGACCATCACCTTCAGGATGATAACCCAACATGAAGTGTAACTTCATGTCCAAAGCTTCTCCTAGCAATCGGAAAAAGTGTGAAACACATTCCAAACCATGATTAAAGGTAACATTAGCAGGGATACCATGTTTAGAGAAGACATGAATGACAAAGATTTTAGCGAGTTCTGTGGAAGTAATGGTATCGTGAGTTGGAATGAAAATTACTTGTTTGGTTAGCCTATCCACACTGACCAGAATTGAGTCAAACCCTGAGGACTTTGGAAGTTTTTCAATGAAATCCATAGAAATTGAATCCCAATGTCTCAATGGTATGGGAAGTTGCTTGAGAGTTCCATAGGGATGATGGTGTTAAGCTTTCAATCTTGAACAGGTAACACAACTTTTGCAGTAATCCTTGACAAAGTCATGGATATTTGGCCATGTATACTCATGGCAAACAAGTTCTAGAGTTTTGTTTTGACTGAAATGGCCAGCGAGTGCATGGTTGTGATAGTACTGCAAAATGTGCAAACAAAGATTATTAGTATCAGGAATGTAGATTCTACCATCAAGTAACAAGAAACCCTCAGAGTCTTTGGACCAGCAACCCTCTGGATGAGTGAAATGATTGGAAACAGAATCATCAGTGGAAATAGCAGAAAGAATGTCTGTGTGAAGTTGTGAAATGTCTATAATAAGACCAGTGCACAGCACAGGTGTATAAAGATATGAAGCACAAATAGAAGTAGAAAGTTGTTTATTAGTAAAGACAGGTTGGAAATTGTGAGGATTAACCATGGCATAGCCATTATTCCTCCCTTTTGGGTAGATGTCCCAATGTCTAGTTAGGGCATCTGGTTTTGTCCCAAGCTTACCAGGTCTAAATCAAATAACAAGGTTGAACTATGATAAGAACTTAGACCATCTGGCTTGTCTGCATGTTAGTATCTTTGTGGTGAGAAACACTCAAGGTTCCTATGATTGGTGACCACATCAATAGGAAGCATAGCACCTTCGAGATAATGGCACCAGTTTTGAAATGCTTCAAAAATTGCAAGCAGTTCCTTGTCATGGGTGTCATAGTTAAGCTTGGATGTGGAAAACGTACAGGAATGAAAAGCGATAGGGTGAATATCTCCATCAGGAGTGATGATAGAGAGTATAGCTGCTAGGGCATAGCCAGAGGCATCAGTTTCCACAATAATTTGTGTATTGGGAATCCAATAGGTAAGAACTGGTGCATGTGTAAAGGCCTCCTTGAGGGAGTTAAAAGCCTTACGAGCTTTTTCATCAAAGTTCCACTGTATGTGTTTTCACGTGAGGCAAGTTAGTGGTACAACAATGTTGGAATAACCATAAATGAAATGACAATAGAAGTTCACAAAACCAAGGAAGGATTGTATGTCCTTGACCTTCTTCGGTTCAGGCCAGTCCTGGATAGTTTTTACCTTTTCTTCTGACATTTTCAGACCATCTGGAGAAAGAATGTAGCTGAGGTATTTGACTGTGTCAGTATGGAACTCACATTTATCAGTGCAAGCATAAAGGCCATTTTGGCACAACCTTTTAAGGACTTTGTGAATGTGTTTGTGATGCAAATTAACGTCCTCCAAATATATGAGAATATTGTCAAGATAAACAGTTACGCACATATCAAGAAGATCCTTGAAAATGTTGTTCATGAATCACTGGAAGGCAGTAGGAGTGTTGATGAGACCAAAAGGCATCACAAGCCACTCGAATGAACCATAACAAGTCTGGAATGCAGTTTTCCACTTATTGCCTTCAGCAATACAAACCAAATGATAAGCATGTTGGAGATTAATCTTGGTATAGATACCAGCCTTTCCCGGAGAGTCCAGCAAGTCAGAAATGAGTGGTAGTGGGTAGCGATCTTTCCTAGTGATCCAGTTAAGACCACAGAAATCAACACAGAGTCGAAGAGAGCCATCTTTCTTTTTGATAAAGAGAACAGGAGCACCATGAGGAGAATTAGAAGGTTGAATAAAGCCAATGGAAAGATTTTCATCAATGAATTCTTGGAGTGCAGCAAGCTCAACCTGCAAAAGCAAATAAATCATTCCAACAGGAGGAGAAGTGCCTTCCTCAAGATTAATGCACAAGTCATAAGGTCGGTGAGGTGGAAGACTGTCAGCATGGGATTTACTGAAAACATCCATGAATTCATGATATTCTGAAGGAGCATTAGAAAGGTTGATGGGATCCTATGAAGAAGAAGAAGCAGCTCCAGCCACAGATGAATGCCGGAGTGTTAGAAGGTGATGCACAGGGGACGTGTGGGAGGTCCTAGAAACCAGAGAAATCACCCAGGGAGCTCACAACTCACACAGGAATCTGTGGACAACTGTAAATGACTTTATTAACAAGATAGAGACTTGTACTCACCTGTGGACAACTGTAAATGACTGAGAGTCAAGAAAGCATCCACAGGAGAGTTGAACATCCAGTCAGGTGATCTACAACTGACTAAGCAACCTCTGCATCAACTCTAACTTCACACATCAACAAATCAATCACAAATACTTGTAGACTGTCCAGAGCACATCTGACACACCCCCTTGATCTGACAAGTCCACAAGTCATCAGAAACACCAAAATCGATACCTATACTCTCTAGTGAGTCAATCCTAGTATGGGAACTGCAAACTCCACCATCTTGGTGTTAGAATGTAAAATGATAGAGAGTAGAGGATGATAAGAGAGTAGAGGAAAGCTCAGACACTGACACTGACACACACACAAAAGTGGGGAAGAAGATAATTGATTGGGAGGCTGAGGCCCTCCTTATATACCTAGCTACATGGTCTGTGCACAGTATGGTCATGTGACTACAACTATCCCCATTTAGACAAAGGGGGTGAGGCTGAAGCTGGTCATAATCTACCACTTGGGCTGAACAGCCTTGGTAAACAAGTCTGCCACATTCTGGCTGGTGGAGATGTACTCTGGAGCAATGAAAGCGGACTGTACAGCATCTTGGAGCCAGTAGAACCACAGATCCAGGTGTTTCATGTGACCATGATGCTCAGGATTCTTGGAAACATCAATCCCAGACTTGTTGTCAATCAGGAGAGTGGAAGCATAGGAAGGGAAATAGCCAAACTCCATCAGAATGTTCCTCATCCACATGATCTCCTTGCCAGCCTCAACTGCAGCCACATACTCAGCCTCTGTAGAAGAGAGAGTAACAAAGGGCTGATGCTTGGAGGACCATCCCACAGCTCCACCACACACCAGAGTCACATATCCACCTGTAGAGCAACTGGTTTGCTTACAACTACCATGGGAAGCATCTGTGTAGGTCAGAAAGAGCTCCTCAGCAAGTGTGGAGAGTTCTGTGCTAGGAGAGAGCGGAGTTTTCACAGAATTGCAGTCAGACATGTTGAATCTGTTGAGGAGCTCCTGGACATAGTGGGACTGGGAAAGCAAAATAGTGTGGGCTTCAAGGTCCTGCTTGACCAGGACAGAGAGGAGGAATGTAGTGGCTCCCAAATCGCACAATTTGAAGTGTTTCTGCAGCTCCAGCACTGTGGCATCCATGGCAGCATCATTCTTTGAAACAAGGGTGATATCATCAATGAAAACAGGCACTATGACCTTGACTTCACCCTTGGAGTAGATGTAGATGGAACTGTCACTCTGGAGTTGTTTAAAGCCCAGGGAATCAAGCACAGTGTGTAGCTTCTTGTTCCACTGCCTGGCTGACTGTTTGAGGCCATAGAGCGATTTGTGCAGCTTGCAAACGACGTTTGGGCCTCCCTGGTGATATCCTTCAGGCTGCCTCATGTAAATGTCCTCATCCAGCTCTCCATAGGTGAATGCAGAGGAGATATCCACAGATTGCATTTTGAAGCCTTCCTTGGCTGCCAAAGCTATAATAAGGCGCAGGGATGCAGGACGAAATGTAGGGGCAAAAACCTTGGTGTAGTCATAGCCAGAACACTTTTTTTATTTTTATTTTTTAAATCAATGAATTTATATAGCAGTGCTCGATTGCAGTCTGCTTTCAACTAAATATTACAAACAAATGGTACACTACAGCAAGCTGGGGTACACAAAGCAGTCGAAGACCACTTAAGACAAAGACTATACATGATTAGTCCAGTAAAATAGAAGAGACTCAAGAGAGACAATAGAATGGGGTGTTATACACAGAGATTGGGCTCAAAGGAAAAGAAAAGAGATGAGATGAAAGAATATAGTTCACCTTCATTTGGTTTGGCAGGCACAGGAGTTTGGGGTGGCAGTGGACGTGTGTATTGATTAGTGAAGGCAAAAGCAGCCAGATTCTTTTTCAAGAATTTGACGAGGAACTCATATTGAGGGAAGGCACATTGCACCCATTGAGTGCAGATGGGGTAGAGAGGGCAATAGCATAGAATATGATGTCGTGTTTCCAAGTGATGTCCACAACGACATGACTTGGGCTCAAGGGGGAAAATCCTTTTGTGATAAGCTCCAATAGGAGCATGGTTGAGGATGGCACAGGTCATGCGTGTGTTAGAATCCAGGCAGTGGTTGACTGAATATCAGTCCTAGCAGTTCAGGAATGGGACCAGAGTGTCTGTGGACACTGGTAAATGACTCAATTCACAATAGAAACTAGATACTCACCTGTGGACACTGGTAAATGACTGAGAGTCAACACTGTGTCCACAGGCAAGATCAACATACATCACATGACCACTAACTAATCAAGTCTGTCTACATCATCAACTCTATATCTAATCACATCATCTAAAGACTGTCTGGAGCATCTCTAACAGTGTGTGCATAGTGATGGCGACTCGTTGGTTAAGGGAAGCCAGGTGCCCCCTTTGATGTAAGTGGGGATAAGGAACTTGTGATTCTTTTTAGAAAGAAGGAAACTGCTGCCACGGTACTTCTTCTTCCAAAATGTGGACTCCCAGGATTTCTGGCAGTCGTTGGTGGCTTTGCGTCGCAAGAAGTCAAGAGTGGTACCCATGTGGGAGGGGGTGTGTATGCGTGTGGTAGTGACATCATTATGGACTTTTAAATGGGGCTTCCAATGCCACTTTGATGGGACATCCCAGAAGTTGATAGACCAATAGGGTTTAGCAGCAAGCCAGTCTGATAAGAGTCGGCATACTTGAATAGAATGTGACTGGCTCAAGTGGATGGAAGGGTTGACTGCCAGCTTGGCTGCTGGAAGACAGTTGGTGATGAGGATGATGTGATCACATTGAAGAGAAATGGCTTTTGCAATTCCAATGTGAATGGAATAGAGTTCAGCATCAGTAGAGGACACTCAGCCGCTTGCCTGTTTTGCATGGGACACTTGTTGTCTGCTGCGATATAGATGTGCCACTGAAACCACCTGAAGGGAACCTACAAGTGGAACAGGGATATCAGTAACAACCAAAATATAATTACAATCAGAAGAAAAAGGAGAGAAAACAGAATCAAGGGACGATACATGTTTATACATCTCATGTTTGTCCAAGTGATTACAAGGATGAAAGTGAATGGAATCAGAAAAGATATCCATGAGACGGGAGCCAGGCTTGGATTCAGGAGCAAAAGGGGAAAAAGAGTCAGAAAGATGAGAAAGAGAACTATCTACATCAATAAGTGGGCCTTTGATTTTGGCTTTTTAGCCGGAGTTAGAAGGCGAAGTAATTGGGGATGGGGGAATGAGTTAAGAGAGAAATGATTGGATAAAAGGGAATATAATGCATGGTTAGAGGGTAAAGTAGAGACTCGATATGATGAGCAAATAGCTAATTTATGAATATGTAAGTGAATTGGGATAAGCCCAGCAATACTTTTAGTGCTGCCAGAAGGAGAAGTTCGAAAGGCACCTGTAATCCAAAGAGCCGCATGTCTTTGCATAGATGATAGGGACTTGAGAAGCACCTTGTTACAAGCACCCTCAAAGTACCAGAGCCGGTGTGACACGAAAACCGAAAATAAACAAGAAATACTAATATTTTCGCAATTTCACACTTAGTATTATAAAAGAATAATGCTATGCCTAAGAGCCCTATAGTGCGTTAGTAGTGTAGCTACAAAGCTACTTACTAAGAAGTAATACGGTCAACTAATACGGCAGGTGAGACTGGTAATCTAGTACAGCTGCCCACTGTTGTGAACCATTCCGGGGATTCGAACCCTTGACTTCAGGACACCGCATCACCAAATTACCGCTTTAGGACTCGAGGGAAACCTCTGCGCCGAGGATGATCCGAACAATCTAAAAATAAGGACCAAGGTCTAGAACTGGATCAGAAGAACCAACAGACCGGTTAACAGACAACGATCCGTATTTTCCACATGTACAAGACATGAACCTAGCTACCCCGCTGCTTAGCTATGTCATTTCTGCACTGCTCAGTCATCCAACTGTACTGGCCAAAGCAAACCAATGGTTGCATTGACGTGTCAGGGGTCCTCAGTTAAAGAAAATATCACAGCTGAAATGCTTACCCATGATTAAAAAAGGATTAATGAAAGAAACTCACATGGTAGCTACTCTGCTGCCCATACAACAACCTAGCAATTGAATGGACCTACTGGTCAGCGTTGCATTGTAAAAGTATACCCAGTCGAATCCAGGACAATTCAGTCAATTTCTATTAGTCAATTTCGAGTCATACCTATTTCTTTCTAGAATATTTCATCTTTTTTTGTATCTCTCAAATAATATAAAAAGAGCCTGACAGCATGTGGATAGGCAAGGAATCCTATGCCTCTGTAGTGCTATAGGGTGTGCAGACCACAAACTAAGCATTTGTTGAATGAATAAGTGGTCAACCTTCTAAGAGAACTCTAACAGGAAAGACTCCTACTAGTCAATCTAAGAAATATCCCAAGACGTCTCGAGTTTGACCTAGTGTCACAGCAAAGTAGCTACCAAGCTAAGAGAGTTACCTCGTTCAATAGTCTCTTTTGAGTCTTATCTATGTTGCTGGACTAATTGTGTATAGTCTCTGTCTTAAGCGGTCTTCGACTGCTTTGTGTACCCCAGCTTGCTGTAGTGTACCATCTATTTGTAATATTTAGTTGAAAGCGGACTGTGATCAAGCACCGCTATATAAATTCATTGATTTTAAATAAAAATAAAAATAAAAATAAAAAAGCTAAGAGAGCTTGTAGTTAAAGCATATAGACTGCACCAGTGCCAGTGTGTGACTGAGTGGGTGATTATAGACAAGGTCCAGTTGACCTTAGAGGGAGACAGAGACGGCTTCAGGATAAAAGATCTTAGCTATAGCAGTCAACTAAGAATCGCAAACTGTGCACTTAGTCAGGATCCTGGTACAGTGTTCGAGAATTTCCCAAAGTAAATAAAACAGCATTTTATTTTTTATTTTTTTAAATCAAGTGCAACCCCAGAGGGGTCGCCAATTTATAACGTGGTGCGCGATAGCAGTCCGCACCCAACTATCTACTACAGGGAACCGATACTGCTACTGACTACACAAGAGCAAACAACCGGGAATACATAATAGTCCTGTCTGAGACAATACACGAAATGACAGCAGAAGGGGGCTAGGCATGTAATGAAATACAAAGAAGTGAGACATATACCAATATCACTGCATCTGATGGCAGGCCTTGTGGTTGGTGGGAGCCCATCCGGCAACCGGCAATGGATGGGGAACGATGTGTTGACACTAGGGAGCTCCCCCTAGGCCCGGGGCCAACCAGCAGAACCAGAATGACTTTGCAGCCAATCCCAATTAAACCGGTGGTGCCAGAATATGCACTTGTGGTCAGTAGCAGCATGTTCCTTGCCACAATTGATGCACTTGATATGGGGACAGGGTTCCCTAGCAGGTGTGGGCTGAATGGGGGGGTTAGCCTTTAGCAACCCCTTACAGCAGGAGGAGGTGGTGCAGTGATTCTCGGACTGATGTGGTCCACCACATTGTGAGCACCTGAGTGCACGGTTGCGACAGGTGGTGGTAGTGTGGCCCCAGCGCCAGCATTGTTGATACTGGGGGGTCCCAGTGTTAAAAGGTGACGCACAGGGGACATGTGGGAGGTCCTAGAAACCAGAGAAATCGCCCAGGGAGCTCACAACTTACACAGGAATCTGTGGACAACTGTAAATGACTCAGTTAACAAGATAGAGACTTGTGCTCACCTGTGGACAACTGTAAATGACTGAGAGTCAAGAAAGCATCCACAGGAGAGTTGAACATCCAGTCAGGTGATCTACAACTGACTAAGCAACCTCTGCATCAACTCTAACTTCACACATCAACAAATCAATCACAAATACTTGTAGACTGTCCAGAGCACATCTGACAACAAGATGGTGTCATACGCCTGGGCAATGTTCTCAATGCAGAGTGAACTCTTTGTGCAAGTGAGGGAATCGTTGAGAAGGTGCATGGCCTTGTGATGCAGATAAGTGATTTCACTGGAGTTGCTGGTGAAATCGAGGAAGAGTTAGCATCGGGTGGGGCCCGATGTGGTCATGCTGGGCTTCTTTACAGAAGGCATGTCAGCTAGGGCAGCCTGATGCATCATGGCAACGCAATCGGGCTCGAGGGTGGGGTGGGACTGGGCTAGCTTGATAAGTGCTGCTGCAGACGCCAGGGTACAGGCTACCTCAGCGAATGACTTATTAGCTGCTGAGGGTGGGATGGGCACTTGCCAGGCTTGGCCATCAGACCTAGCCTTAGGAGCAGGGGGCACTTGGATGGGTGCTTTGCCACTAGTGCACGCCTTTGCAGGCACCAGCTTGGGCAGTAGTGAGGGACGGGCCGGGGCGGGCCGTGGTGCCTTGGGCGTCTGCTTGGGCACCTTGGGGGAGCCCATGTCAATGTCACGTGGATCTGCTTTGTCAGCAGATCCATGGGTTGCCTCATGGATGACACGCATACAATTAGGGCCGGCCCCCAGAACTCTGGTGGCACAATCCTGGATGAAACTTGCGAATGTGTCCCATCCCTGGGCACACATATGCTCACTGGTGAGGGCTGTGTTGCCTTGGCCATGGTTGAAGATTTCTGCAACAAGCCCAACAAGGGTTGGGGCGAGTAGGGTGACGGTGGCCTCGGGTAGGGGGCCTTGGGGGACTGACCCAATGAAGCGGGTGAAGTAGCAGAGCCCAGCAAGAGCCTGAGTCTCAACAGACTCCTCAGTTGACCCGGAGGAGACAGTGGATGGCGGTGCTGGGGGGGGTAGGTTCTTCACGGGGTAGAATGTTTGTCCCCCGGCAGTGAAGGGCTTTGGAGATGGCGACGGAATGTCAGCCATGAGTGGCACTACTGGCTGCGATGGAACATTGGCAGCAGGCAGGGAGGAGGGACCGGGCGATGAAACGTCAGCCTGGGGGGGACCAAAGAACCTGCAAACATTGCGGGGATCATTGTAGGGGTCGAGATGTTCCGTCACTTCCACACGCATACACGCTCCCCCTTGACTAGGTGCTACTCTCGACTTCTTGCGACACAAAATCACCAACGACTGCCAGAAATCCTGGGAGTCCACTTTCTGGAAAAAGAGGTACCGCGGCAGCGGCTTCCTTCTTTCAAAAAAGAATCGCAAGTTCCTCACCCCCACTTATGTCAAGAGGGGTACCTGGCTCCCCCTAGCCAATGAATCGCCATCACTATGTGCGTGTATGTCCCGCACCATCCTCAATCATGCTCCTATTGGAGCTTATCGCGAGAGGTTCTTCCCCCTCGAGCCCAAATCCTGTTGTTGTGGCCATCGCCTGGAAACATGACATCATATTCTGTGTTACTGCCCCCTTTATCCCTTCTGCACTCAGTGGATGCAATGCGCTTTCCCTCAGTATGAGTTCTTTGTCGAGTTCTTGAAAAAGAATCCAGCCACCTTTGCTTTCACCAACCATGACATGCGTCCACTGCCACCTCAAGCTCCTGTGCCTGCTGAACCAAATGAAGGTGAACTATACTCTCTTATTTCATCTCTCTTCTTTTCCTTTGAGTCCGATCTCTGTGTATAACACCTCGTTCAATAGTCTCTTCTGAGTCTTTTCTATATTGCTGGACTAATCGTGTATAGTCTTTGTCTCAAGCGGTCTTCAACTGCTTCGTGTACCCCAGCTTGCTGTAGTGTACCGTCTGTTTGTAATATTTAGTTGAAAGCGGACTGCGATCGAGCACCGCTATATAAATTCATTGATTTAAAAAATAAAAAAAAAGGGTCGAGATGTTCATCCTCAGACATCTCGGCAATGTTGAGCTCATTGGCGGAGGCTTCGGCAGACTTGGTTGTTTGGCGGGGAGGCTTGTTAGACTTGGATCTTCGTTTACCCATGTAGAATAGGTAGAATAACAATGTAAACTAGACGTCTTATAATACACCAACTAAGAGATGGTGGTGGTAAGAGGTCAAGGAGGGGTAATAAAACAGCATTTAGTTCCATCACACATTTCGCATTATTCAGCAGTATTTACATAAATCCTCATCAATTTCTCATACTTCCCCTCAAATTCATTAGAGGTTACATTCTAGCTACCTAGCTAGTACTCCACTTGACATTATATCCATACATCAAAGAATCTCTACACTGGAATCCATACGTGGCTACTGGGATGACACATGACCTATAGAGAAGTTGTTTCTGGAGAGGGAGGAGGCCTTGGGTAGAGTTACCTAGCATGCCCATAGCTTTTTTTTTTTTTTTTTTTTTTTTAATCAAGTGCGACCCCGGAGGGGTCGCCAATTTATAACGCGGTGCGCGATAGCAGTCCGCGCCCGACTATCTACTACAGGGAACCGATACCACTACCGACTACACAAGAGTAAACAACCGGGAATATATAAAAGTCCTGTCCAAGACAATACACGAATCGACAGCAGAAGGGGCTAGGCATGTAACAAAATACAAAGAAGTGAGACATATACCGATATCACTGCATCTGACGGCAGGCCTTGTGGTTGGTGGGAGCCCATCCGGCAACTGGCGATGGATAGGGGACGATACGTTGACACTAGGGAGCTCCCCCTAGGCCCGGGGCCGACCAGCAGAACCAGAATGACTTTGCAACCAATCCCGATCAAACCGGTGGTGCCAGAACGCGCACTTGCGGTCAGTAGCAGCATGTTCCTTGCCGCAATTGATGCACTTGATATGGGGACAGGGTTCCCCGGCAGGTGTGGGCTGGATGGGAGGGTTGGCCTTCGGCGATCCCTTGCAGCAGGAGGAGGTGGTGCGGTGATTCTCGGACCAATGTGGCCCACCGCATTGTGAGCACCTGAGCGCACGGTTGCGACAGGTGGTGGTAGTGTGGCCCCAACGCCAGCATCGTTGACACTGGGGGGTCCCGGGGTGAGCGCGTGCAGCCTTGATCATGGACTGCATGCCATCAAAGTTGAGGTATTTGCCGACCAGGTGCTTAGCGTTAGCGCCGGACTGAGAATCCCAAAGGTTGACCCAGACGGTGGCGGTGTCAGCTTTGGCGGAGTTGCGCATGATGCGCATGGAGGATACGTTAGCGAATGTCTCCTTGAAGGGAGACAGACACATACGGTCGGTGATGTGTTGCGGAGTGGTGTGGATGCCACTCGTGTAGTAAGGGACGTCCAGGATCTTGAGGTAAGACCTGGACCTGGGGCGCTTGGTCTTCAGCTCGAACGGGGCAGTGAAGGCTGAAGAGAGGGAGGATTCGATCACTAATGCATCGGCATCAGTGGCGACGGAGTTGGTGTACAACGAGATGGTGTCGTACGCCCGAGCAATGTTCTCGACGCGAAGTGAGCTCTTCGCGCAAGTGAGGGAATCGTTGAGAAGGCGCATGGCCTTGTGGTGGAGGTAAGTGATATCGCCGGCACTGCCAGTGAAATCGAGGAAGAGTTGGCGCCGGGTGGGGCCCGACGTGGTCATGCGGGGCTTCTTTGCAGAAGGCGCATCAGCGAGGGCAGCCTGATGCATCGCAGCAACGCGATCGGGCTCAAGGGTGGGGTGGGACTGGGCGAGCTTGATGAGCGCTGCTGTTAAGCGCGCAAACGCTACGGATAGGGAGCCGACGTCAAGGACCGGTTGGACAGAGGTGGTGACAGAGGTAAGGCAGGAGCCGATCGTCGGACGCGGGTGCGGGTCGTGGCCTCAACTTATGTGTTGTGCCAACTACTGACGCTTGACCCGGATTTCAGACAAGGTAAGAGAATAGAGGACGAACAGAGAGCAGAGGAAAGTAGCGTATCGCTAAGTTGATTATCAGACTGCCCCATCCAAGTACAAAGTCGTGCTACTTATATACGATGCGGAATATAGGATCGGATAAGGAAAACAAGCAAAGTAGTAAACGGAGAAATAATCAAAGTGGAGTCCGCAAATTTTACAAGGCTAGAAGATAGAAAATTTACTATTAAACGGTTGTCAGAAAATTTCGACAAGGCGGTATGAATTAATAAAATGGAAGATGTCAGAATAAGTCCGAAGGTGAAAGACCGATAAAAACCGAAGTAACCGATATGCAAGAACAGATAGTATTTCATGAAAATATTACCAAGTTCAAACTGTCAGCCGTTCTTGAGGCCCGGCTCGTGACAGCTGCCGCAGACGCCAGGGTACGGGCTACCTCAGCAAATGACTTCTTAGCCGCTGAGGGTGGGATGGGCGCTCGCCGGGCTTGGCCATCAGACCTAACCTTCGGAGCAGGGGGCGCTTGAATGGGTGCTTTGCCACTAGCGCGGGCCTTTGCAGGCGCCGGCTTGGGCAGTAGGGAGGGACAGGCCGGGGCAGGCCAACGATCTGGGGGGGGTAAGGTAGGTGCCTTTGGGGAACCCATGTCGATGTCACGTGGACCTGCTGAGTCAGCAGATCCATGGGTCGCCTCATGGACAATGCGCGTTGCTTTAGGCCCGGTCTCGGGCAGCCCACACTTGCACCCGAGGTCGTACATTACATCCCCGAAATCAGTCAGCCCACGAGAGCTGAGCGAGTGCGAGGAGAGGGGGGTGCCGTCAAGTTCCAGCTTGTCGACGATGACAAAGGCCGCCTTAGCCAGGCAAGTGACGGCCGCGGAAGCATCATCCTCTGCGATGGAGGAGTGGGATTCAGCACAATCCTCAAGCCACTTGAGGAATGTCCAGAGGTTGGAGAGAGCGCGCTTTGGGGTGAGCTCCTTCTTCTTTCCCTTGGAGGAGGTCACTGATTCGGGCACGACAGGGGGAGCGTCGACAGGGTAGAAGGTAGTTCCACTGGCTGTGAAGGGTTTGAGTGGCGACAGAATGTCAGCCACTGGAGGAGCAACCGACAGCGACGGAACGTCAGCGGTCAGTTGGGAGGGGGGGCCAGGCGACGAAACGTCAGCCTGGGGGGGACCGAAGAACCCATGCACGTTGAGTGGGTTGTCGTAGGGATCGAGGTGGTCGTCTTCGGCCATCTTGGCAATGTTGAGCTCGTCGTCAGAGACGGCGGACTCGGATTCGAACACGGCAAACTGATTTGCGGTAGCTTTAGACTTGCGTCTACCCATAGTAGAGTAGATAGACGATGTAAGAATGCCTCAGAACAAACACCAACTTTCGATGGTGGTGGTAAGAGGACAAGGAGGGATGTGCGAAAATGTCCTTGAAGGTGGACAATCGCATGCGGTCGGTCATGTGATTCAGCGTGATGCGGACACCGTTCAGGAAGTAGGGGACATCAAGAACCTTCAGGTAGGATCTTGACCTGGGGCGGCGCGTCTTGATCGCAAAAGGGGTGGTGAAGACAGAGGGGATGGAGGACTCGATGACGTCACAGTCGGCGTCAGAGAGAATGGAGGAGGTGTGCAGCACGATCGTGCTGTACGCCTTGGTGATGTTCTCTACACACAAGATCGACTTGGCGCGGGAGAGGGAGTCGTTGAGAAGGCGCATGGCTGATCCTCCTTTCCCTCTAACCACCATCATCAATTTCTTTGACGGTGTCTTATACTACATTGACTACGAATTCTATCGATATGACTGCACCATCACATTGGGTGGACCTCAAGGGTACACCTCCACTGTCTTCGGACCCCATCAACATTGTTGACACTGAAACACGTGTCTCAACTTACAAGCGCAACTGCTCTAATTCGCCCGCGCTTTCTATCAAATCATCCAAACACTCTGTTCTCGATGACGCCAAGTCGGCTGCCTCTTCCAGAGCAGGTTCTGACATTGAAGAAAGCGGTGAGAGTGATTCTGATTCGTCTGGATCTTCAACCCCTTCCTCCCCCACAAACGTACATGCTGCACTTTCCCGTGCAGCCTCACACTCTTCCCTCAGAACTCCCCCCCTCCATCCTTGCGTTCCAAACGGGCCTGTACTCGTGATGTCCACAGAGGATTGGATTCTACACCTAAAGCCGTCTCAAGAATCGCGTCGATGAGCGCATACAACGACTTCAAGTTGCCCATTCCCTTCCGTTCATTCGGCGAGGGATTTCTCGGTGAGCTTAAAACACCTGATCCTTTGAACTTGGACTCTCGCGGGGACGCATGGAGCGACCAAGAGGATGGGATTATAACGAACGGGGAACCTACCAACCGGTTCTTTGGACCCCCACCCACCTCAAGGCTGCCTCATGTGATCCACAGATCCACTGAGTCAGCAAATGCTGTGCCAACCGGCACTCCGGCTACTTTCTTTGCCGGCTCATCCAATACTAATGACGTCACACCTGACGTCACACATGATGTCACTGGTGACATCACTGCACAGACGCAGGAGCCTAGGCCTGCACAGCCACAACTACCGGATCTTAAGGATTCATCGAACACTGCCACCGAAGAGACCGTTGTTGTCGGTGAAGCTACTTTCAAAGCGCTAGAAGCGCTTAAATATGCTACTAATTTCTTCAAGCACCGTGCTGCGCTAGGGTTACAACCTGGCAGAAAGGATCCAAGAGTTCCCCAGATGGGGGAACCAATATACTGTCTTCTCACTACTATGTTTGAAACAGGCTGGGACCGGCTTCCCATCAATGGCGAAAGTGGTCTCACCATCGTAGATACGCTAAGGCATTACTACGGTCCGCCTCCCGATATTCCCATGACGGACTCTTCCCCCCCTCCCAAAGGCAAAGGGAAGGGAAAAAAGGCACATAGCCTTCATCCGTCTTCCATCCCTACCTCCCTATTCCCGCCTGGCATTGTCGTTGGGCAAACTAACCATACAGTGCATATTGATGATGATCGCATGAACATCGACCAAGCCCCTCCCGCTGAGGGCACCATTCCTCTCCCCCAGAATGACGTTATGTCTTCTGGTAAGGCAGGAGACGTTTCGTCCGTGCCAGGCTCCCTGAAGGCAAGGAATGACATTACGTCTTCTAAGCCATCCGGTCCTATTCATGTCTCCCGGGCCCCCCCCCCACCTTCCAATCACGTGACTCCAAGGAACGGGAATGGAAACATCGAGCGCTCAGTTGGGCGCCTCTCTCATGATGGCCAGGCTCAGCCATCTAAACCTAACCCTAAGGGCGCCTCTGACATGCCGCCTCCCATTCCCCCTCCTGACCGTAAGGCATCCACCAAACCCCTTACGGAACATTTCAACAAGAAGAATGTGTCATTCACTGATGCTGCCCGACGGGGTGTCCAGCCGGCGACTTCCTCTTCCAACTCCTCTTCCAACATCGACGGGGTTAAGATGCGAGAAATGATACTCGCCTTCCCTGAACTATCATATGACAAAGTACTTGCTATGTACAAGGCAGGCTTTGGAGGCGCCCAACCTCAAGCGCCCGAACCCTCAACCGCAAGCGCTCTACGCGCTAAACCTAAAATGACCACGCACGGACCTACCCGTCGCCAAGTCCTCATCCCGTTTGAAGGAAACATCATCGCTGACCGTATCAAAGACTTCAATAAGGCAGCTGAATTCTGTAACCGCGGTCTTACTGCCGCCCAATCCAAACTTTGCATCAAATCAGTCCGCGAATCATATAATGGCATCTCTATCGCCACCTCAGGTGTTGCATCCCCCGCTGACCTGGAAACCATTAAATCTTGGCTTAAAAAAGCCTGGCAACTGGGAGACGCCATCCCTGTTGAGCCACGCCTCCCACAATCTAAATCTTTCCTTAAAATCGTCAGCGTCCCCTATTGGGTAGCCAATTCTTCCAACCCCCTTTCCCCCGCATTCGTTGAACAAGCTCTCGGACAATCTACTTTGTTTGAGAATGTTATTCTCGCCGCCCGCCCTCGCGTTATGAAAGCATCCCAGAAATCGGATACGGCCGTTGTGTGGTTTGATATCTGGGACTCACAAAACGGTACTAAGGCCAAGACGTTGGTCAACCGTACTATCAACTTTGGCAGACATGTCGGAACCATCCAAGCTACTAGTATGCACCCCGGCATTGCGCAATGCAGGAACTGCTGGCACTGGGGTCACCCCACTCATGCGTGTCGCGCCCTTGGTGCACGTTGTCAAATCTGTGGTGGTCCTCATCACATCGAAAACCACCGATCCATGGCCTGGTGTTGTAAGGCCAACCCTAAATCAAACCCCCCCCGTGACGCCACTCCTGAGGGCATCCCATGTCCTCACTTGGAGAACTTCAAATGCCTGAATTGCAAAGGCGATCATCATGCAAATGACACCAAATGTCCATTCTGGAGGAACAGGTTCGATTGCACCTGGCACTCTAATAAAGCCGCCGAATCACGCACCGCACGTGCAGTTCGTGCCAATTCCAATCGCTCCGGTGGCGGAGTTGCCATTTAAATATGTCTGGTAAGAACAATAACATCTCTTCTGTTCGTATCTATTCACAAAACGTGGGATGCTCTTATGCCCTGGTTGATACCATACTTGAGTCCAAAAAACTGGATTTCGAAATCATCTTTCTACAGGAACCTCCATGGAACCATATTCGGAAAGCACCTTCTACAACTAACCCTGAAGGGGATGATGTCATTGGTGCCCCTATTCACCCTGAATGGTTGTGTATGGTTCACCCTACCAAGCCTAACGATCCCCGACCCCGTACTCTGACTTATGTTCACAGACGCCTACTTCGCATGAGGCCCATTCTTCGTCAAGAGTGGGTCAACCACCGCGATATACAAATCTTGGGTCTATTCAACCAGGGTAACTATATCCATTTACTTAACATATACTTGGACTCGTCCTCGTTGGCGATCAATTTCCTTTCAACAAACTTCATCAACATCTCTAATGTTATATATATGGGAGGGGACTTCAATTGTCGATCTCCAGAATGGGACCCTTCAGCTACTTACGTCCCTATGTCAGCTATAACTCTAACGGAGTTAGCGGATGGCTTCAATCTCACAAGGTCCTCACCAACCTCATTATCCCCTACTCATTTCTCTTCCATTGAAAGTCATGACGATTCGGTTATCGACCTTATTTTTTGTGCTAACAATTCCACCTCCCACATCATCAATGTCAATTCGAGACTCCCATCAGATCATGCACCCTTGATTATGGATCTTCCAATCCGTCCAGATTATATTAATTATAAAAAGCGAGTACTACCGAAAGATAGCGATGAAGAGACGGCTTTCATTTCTCAAGTCTCTGAGCATCTAGTGGCCCTTGACTGTTCGGACATTCAGTCCACCTCCTGTCTGAACGATATTTCTAACTCCATTTCTCGAATCTTTCATGAATCTTGGAATACGAACTCTAAAACTGTATGGATTACTAACCGGTCAAAGGAATGGTGGAACCCCCATTGTTCTGAGACTCTTCTTACCTACAGAAGAACAAAGGATCGTAATGACTGGCGAGCATTCAGAGCGGCTACCAGAGCCACCAAACGCTCTTTTTTCGATACGCGCATCCATGAAATCGCATCGACCAACAAACAACCCTGGGACCTCATGGAGTGGGTAAAACAACACAAACTCTCTGCCGTCGAGGGAATCCACTACCAAGGATGTCCTTTCCGCACTCAATGGGTGCAATGTGCCTTCCCTCAATATGAGTTCCTCGTCAAATTCTTGAAAAAGAATCTGGCTGCTTTTGCCTTCACTAATCAATATACATGTCCACTGCCACCCCAAACTCCTGTGCCTGCCAAACCAAATGAAGGTGAATTATATTCTTTCATCTCTTCTCTTCTCTTTTCCTTTGAGACCGATCTCTGTGTATAACACCTTGTCTTATAGCCTCTCTCGAGTCTTATCTATGTTACTGGACTAATCGTGTATAGTCTCTGTCTTAAGTGGTCTCCGACCGCTTCGTGTACCCCAGCTTGCTGTAGCGTACCGTCTGTTTGTAATATTTAGTTGAAAGCGGACTGCGATCGAGCACCGCTATATAAATTCATTGAATTTTTAAAAAAAAAAAAAAGAAAAGAAGGCACATGGCCTTGTGATGGAGGTATGTTAAGCGTGCAAACGCTACGGATAGGGAGCCGACGTCAAGGACCAGTTGGACAGAGGTGGTGACAGAGGTAAGGCAGGAGCCGATCGTCGGACGCGGGCACGGGTCGTGGCCTCAACTTATGTGTTGTGCCGACTACTGACGCTTGACCTGGATTTCAGACAAGGTAAGAGAATAGAGGACGAACAGAGAGCAGAGGAAAGTAGCGTATCGCTAAGTTGATTATCAGACTGCCCCATCCAAGTACAAAGTCGTGCTACTTATATACGATGCGGAATATAGGATCGGATAAGGAAAACAAGCAAAGTAGTAAACGGAGAAATAATCAAAGTGGAGTCCGCAAATTTTACAAGGCTAGAAGATAGAAAATTTACTATTAAACGGTTGTCAGAAAATTTCGACAAGGTGGTATGAATTAATAAAATGGAAGATGTCAGAATAAGTCCGAAGGTGAAAGACCGATAAAAACCGAAGTAACCGATATGCAAGAACAGATAGTATTTCATGAAAATATTACCAAGTTCAAACTGTCAGCCATTCTTGAGGCCCGGCTCATGACAAGGTAGGTGACCTCATTGGCACTGCCGACGAAGTCAAGGAAGAGTTGGTGGCGGGTAGGGCCTGCGGTTGTCATGCACGGCTTCCGAGTGACAGGAGTGGTGGCTTGGGTGGCCTGATGCATAGCAGTGATGCGATCAGGATTGAGATCAGGGTGGGATTGCGCCAGCTTGATCAGTGATGCAACTCCAGCAGGGCGGGCTGCCTCGGTGAAGGACTTCTTGACCGAGGTGGAAGGAGGGGGCGCTTTGGTGGGCGCTTGCTGGGCTTGGCCATCAGACCTAACCCTAGCTTGGGGAGGGCCACTAGCGCGCGCTTTAACAGGCGCTTGCTTGGGTGGTAGTATGGGATGGGCCGGGGCGGGCTGACAATCCGGGGGCGTTTGTTTGGGCACTTTAGGGGAGCCCATGGCAATGTCACGTGGTTCTGCTTTGTCAGCAGATCCATGGGTTGCCAGACATCCCTCCTTGTCCTCTTACCACCACCATCGAAAGTTGGTGTTTGTTCTGAGGCATTCTTACATCGTCTATCTACTCTACTATGGGTAGACGCAAGTCTAAAGCTACCGCAAATCAGTTTGCCGTGTTCGAATCCGAGTCCGCCGTCTCTGACGACGAGCTCAACATTGCCAAGATGGCCGAAGACGACCACCTCGATCCCTACGACAACCCACTCAACGTGCATGGGTTCTTCGGTCCCCCCCAGGCTGACGTTTCGTCGCCTGGCCCCCCCTCCCAACTGACCGCTGACGTTCCGTCGCTGTCGGTTGCTCCTCCAGTGGCTGACATTCTGTCGCCACTCAAACCCTTCACAGCCAGTGGAACTACCTTCTACCCTGTCGACGCTCCCCCTGTCGTGCCCGAATCAGTGACCTCCTCCAAGGGAAAGAAGAAGGAGCTCACCCCAAAGCGCGCTCTCTCCAACCTCTGGACATTCCTCAAGTGGCTTGAGGATTGTGCTGAATCCCACTCCTCCATCGCAGAGGATGATGCTTCCGCGGCCGTCACTTGCCTGGCTAAGGCGGCCTTTGTCATCGTCGACGAGCTGGAACTCGACGGCACCCCCCTCTCCTCGCACTCGCTCAGCTCTCGCGGGCTGACTGATTTCGGGGATGTAATGTACGACCTCGGGCGCAAGTGTGGGCTGCCCGAGACCAGGCCTAAAGCAACACACATTGTCCATGAGGCGACCCATGGATCTGCTGACTCAGCAGGTCCACGTGACATCGACATGGGTTCCCCAAAGGCACCTACCTTACCCCCCCCAGATTGTTGGCCCGCCCCGGCCCGTCCCTCCCTACTGCCCAAGCTGGCGCCTGCAAAGGCCCGCGCTAGTGGCAAAGCACCCATTCAAGCGCCCCCTGCTCCGAAGGTTAGGTCTGATGGCCAAGCCTGGCGAGTGTCCATCCCACCCTCAGCGGCTAAGAAGTCATTTGCTGAGGTAGCCCGTACCCCGGCGTCTGCGGCAGCGCTCATCAAGCTCGCCCAGTCCCACCCCACCCTCGAGCCCGATCGCGTCACTGCGATGCATCAGGCTGCCCTCGCTGATGCGCCTTCTGTGAAGAAGCCCCGCATGACCACGTCAGGCCCCACCCGGCGCCAACTCTTCCTCGATTTCACTGGTAGTGCCGGCGATATCACTTACCTCCACCACAAGGCCATGCGCCTTCTCAACGATTCCCTCACTCGCGCGAAGAGCTCACTTCGCGTCAAGAACATTGCTCGGGCGTACAACACCATCTCGTTGTACACCAACTCTGTCGCCACTGATGCCAATGCATTAGTGATCGAATCCTCCCTCTCTTCAGCCATCGGCGATCAATTTTCTTTCAACGAACTTCATTGACATCCCTAATATTATTTATATGGGAGGAGATTTTAATTGCCGATCTCCAGAATGGGACCCTTCAGCTACCTATGTCCCTATGTCAGCTATAACTCTAACGGAGTTAGCGGACGGCTTCAATCTTACAAGGTCTTCACCAACATCATTATCCCCGACTCATTTCTCTCCCATCAAAAGTCATGACAATTCAGTTATCGATCTCATTTTTTGCGCTAACAATTCCACCCCCCATATTATCAATGTTAATTCGAGACTTCCATTGGATCACGCACCGTTGATTATGGATCTTCCAATCTGTCCAGATTATATTAATTATAAAAAACGCGTTATACCGGAAGATAGCGATGAAGAGATGGCTTTCACTTCCCAAGTCTCAGAGCATCTAGCGGCCCTTGACTGCTCGAACATTCATTCTACCTCTTACCTGAACGATATCTCGGACTCTATTTCTCGAATTTTTAATGAATCTTGGAATACGAACTCTAAAACTGTATGGATTACTAACCGGTCGAAAGAATGGTGGAACCCCCACTGTTCAGAGACTCTTCTTACCTACAGGAGAACAAAGGATCAAAAAGACTGGCGGGCGTTCCGAGTAGCTATTCGAGCTGCTAAGCGCTCTTTCTTCGACACTCGAATTCATGAAATTGCATCGACCAATAAACGACCCTGGGACCTCATGGAATGGGTAAAACAACGCAAACTCCCTGCCATTGAGGGAATCCATTATCAAGGACGACCTTGCAATGATCTTCTGGACCTATGGAACGCTCTCCATTCATCATACAACTCAGCATCCGGTCGACCGGTAAGCTCTAACATTCTGAATGAAATGAAATCCCTCCCCCCTCGTTCCTGGGCAAACTTTTCCACCCTTGAACTCACCGAATCCCTCTCTTCATGCGCTAATTCTTCAGCACCCGGACCTGATCATGTTTCCTGGAAACATTTAAAGTCCATCGTTGCCCACAACGAATGCCTTAAGAACATACTGCTCATTGCTAATGTGTGCGTACGTCTCTCTCATTGGCTGAGTCACTTCAAAGACTTGGTCTCTATCATTATCCCCAAGTCAAATAAACCAGCTTATGATACACCGAAAGCATTTCGTCCCATTGTTCTACTAAATACTTTAGGTAAGCTAATTGAGAAGATGATTGCTCGCCGCATGCAGTATGAAGCGGTGTCTCTAGATGTCCTCCATCCTAACCAAATGGGCGGAGTTATCCAACGATCCACTGAAGATGCAGGAGTATTCCTCACTCATATCATTCGGACAGGATGGGCTAAAGGTATGGTTACCAGTGTTTGCGCTTTTGATATTGCCCAATTCTTCCCCTCCCTAAATCACGAAATACTTACTAACATTTTACGATGACAGGGGTTCGCCCCAGAACTCGTTAATTTCTTTTCACACTACCTCATAGGTCGATCCACTCAATTCATGTGGAACACTTTCCTATCCGACGCCCATGACGCGGATGTTGGCATTGGGCAAGGTTCCACTCTATCTCCCATTCTATCCGCGCTCTACCTAGCGCCCCTTATGTTCATGTTTGATCAACGCGCTCGTTTACAGTCTATCCCTTCGTCTCTTTTATCATTTGTTGATGATGGGCTCTGTATCTCTCAGGCAAAGAACTATACTGACACTATTTCTTCCCTCAAATCAGCTTACTCCATCATTAACTCCATTTGCACTGATCTCGGACTTGTCATTGAACATGATAAATCTGAGGTCTTTCACTTCTCCCGACAACATAATGACTCTAATCCCCCCCTTGATCTATCTAACGTCGGCGGCCCTCTACTGTATCCCAAACATGTCTGGCGGTACTTGGGTTTCTATTTCGACCGACGACTATCTTTTCAAGAACACATCCGGTATTACTCCACCAAAGCATTATCCACAGTGAAAGCTATGAATATGCTAGGCAACTCCACCCAAGGCCTCCTTCCTCTACAAAAACGTCTACTCTACAGGTCATGCGTCATTCCCGTAGCCACGTATGGATTCCAACTCTGGTACTTTGAAGGCACCCGCAACAAGGCGCTTCTCAAGTCCTTATCATCTATGCAAAGACACGCGGCTCTCTGGATCACAGGCACCTTCCGTACTTCCCCATCAGGCGGCACTGAAAGTATTGCTGGACTTATTCCGATTCATCTCCACCTCTGTAAATTAGCCATTTGTTCTTCGTATCGAGTCTCTACTCTACCCTCTAATCATGCATTATGATCTCTTTTATCGGATAGTTTCTCTCTTAAATCCTCCCCTCATCCCCAATCGCTTCGCCTTCTCACTCCGGCCAAAAAAGCTAAAGTCAAAGGCCCTCTTATTGATGTAGATAGTTCTCTTTCTCATCTTTCTGACTCCTTTTCTCCATTCGCTCCTGAATCAAAGCGTGGATCTTGTCTTATGGACATCTTTCCTGACTCTATTCACTTTCACCCCTGCAATCGCTCAGATAAACATGAAATGTATAAACATGTATCATCTCTCAATTCAGTTTTTTCTTCTTCTTCCTCTGATCGTAACTGTATTTCGGTTGTTACTGATGCTTCTGTTCCACTCGTAGGTTCCCTTCAGGCGGTTTCGGCAGCATATTTATATCGCGGCGGACGGCAAGTGTCCCATGCAAAACAGGCTAGCAGTTGGGCGTCATCTACTGATGCCGAACTCTACTCCATCTGTATTGGCATCGCCAAGGCCATTTCCCTTCAGTGTGACCATATCATCCTTATCACCAACTGTCTCCCAGCAGCCAAGCTGGCAGTCGATCCCTCCATACACTCGAGCCAATCCCACTCCATCCAAGTCTGCCAGCTCCTATCCGACTGGCTCATGGCTAAACCCTCTTGTTCTATTGACTTCTGGGACGTCCCTTCCAAATGGCGCTGGAAACCCCACCTTAAAGTCCACAAAGACATCACTTCCACACGCATACACGCCCCCCCTCAATTAGGCGCTACTCTCGACTTCTTGCGACGCAAAGTCACCAATGACTGCCAGAATTCCTGGGAGTCCACTTTCTGGAAGAAGAAGTACCGAGGTTCTTCCCCCTCAAGCCCAAGTCCTGTCGTTGTGGCCATCGTCTGGAAACACGACATCATATCCTGTGTTACTGCCCCCTCTATCCCTTCCGCACTCAATGGATGCAATGCACTTTCCCTCAGTACGAGTTCCTTGTCGAGTTCTTGAAAAAACCTGGCCGCCTTTGCTTTTACCAACCATGACACGCGTCTACCACCGCCTCAAGCTCCTGTGCCCGCCGAACAAAATGAAGGTGAACTATACTCTCTTATTTCATCTCTCTTCTTTTCCTTTGAGTCCGATCTCTGTATATGACACCTCGTTCAATAGTCTCTATCGAGTCTTTTCTATATTGCTGGACTAATCGTATATAGTCTTTGTCTCAAGCAGTTGAAGACCGCTTCATATACCCCAGCTTGCTGTAGTGTACCGTCTGTTTGTAATATTTAGTTGAAAGCAGACTGCGATCGAGCACCGCTATATAAATTCATTGATTTTTTTTTAAAAAAAAAAAAAAAAAAAAAGTCCCACTATGTCCAGGAGCTCCTCAACAGATTCAACATATCTGACTGCAATTCTGTGAAGACTCCACTTTCTCCTGGCATAGAACTCTCCACACTTGTTCCCACTCCTTCCCAGCAAGAGGAAATGCGATCCATTCCCTACCTCTCTGCTGTAGGCTCCCTGCAGTATCTAGCCACCATGACTCACCCAGATATTGCTTATGCAGTCTTCTACCTTGGGAGATTCAACCACAACCCTCATCCTGAGCACTGGGCTGCTGTGAAGCATCTCCTGCGCTATCTGAAGGGCACAAGCGATTACAAGCTTGTTTACAAGGGCTGTGAAGCTGAGGAGCTCTTTCTGACCTACACAGATGCTTCCCATGGTGGTTATAAGCAAACTGGTCGCTCTACAGGTGGATATATGACTCTGGTGTGTGGTGGAGCTGTGGGATGGTCCTCCAAGTGTCAGCCCTTTGTTACTCTCTCTTCTACAGAGGCTGAGTATGTGGCTGCAGTTGAGGCTGGCAAGGAGATCATGTGGATGAGGAACATCCTGACAGAGTTTGGCTATTCCCCTTCCTATGCTTCCACTCTCCTGATTGACAACAAGTCTGGGATTGATGTTTTCAAGAATCCTGAACATCATGGTCACATGAAGCACCTGGATCTGCAGTTTTACTGGCTCCAGGATGCTGTACAGTCTGCTTTCATTGCTCCAGAGTACTGTCAGATGTGCTCTGGACAGTCTACAAGTATTTGTGATTGATTTGTTGATGTGTGAAGTTAGAGTTGATGCAGAGGTTGCTTAGTCAGTTGTAGATCACCTGACTGGATGTTCAACTCTCCTGTGGACACTTTCTTGACTCTCAGTCATTTACAGTTGTCCACAGGTGAGTACAAGTCTCTATCTTGTTAACTGAGTCATTTACAGTTGTCCACAGATTTCTGTGTGAGTTGTGAGCTCCCTGGGCAATTTCTCTGGTTTCTAGGACCTCCCACACGTCCCCTGTGCATCACCTTATAACATCCTTTCTGTCCATTTGGTGAGGGATTTGTAGGTGAGTTAAATCCCCCTGATCCTCTTAATTTGAACTCTTGCAGGGATGTGTAGAGTGACCAAGAGGATGGGATTCTCAGAAATGGGGAACCTACCACTCGGTTCTTTGGACCCCCACCCACCTCAAGGCTGCCTCATACGATCCATGGATCCACTGAGTCAGCGAATGCTGTACCAACCGGTACTCTGGCTACCTTCTTTGCCAGCTCTTCTGATATGAATGACGTCACACCTGATGTCACATATGATGTCACTGGTGACATCACTGCACAGCCGCAGGAGCCTAGGCCTGCACAGCCACATCTTCCGGATCTCAAGGATCCATCAAACACAGCCACCGAAGAAACTGTTATAGTCAGTGAAGCTGCCTTCAAAGCACTCGAGGTGCTTAAATATGTTACTAACTTTTTTAAACATCACGCCACTCTTGGATTGCAGCCTGGTGAGAAAGACCCGAGGTTTCCCTGTTAGAATGTAAAATGATAGAGAGTAGAGGATGATAAGAGAGTAGAGAAAAGCTCAGACACTGACACTGACACACACACAAAAGTGGGGAAGAAGATAATTGATTGGGAGGCTGAGGCCCTCCTTATATACCTAGCTACATGGTCTGTGCACAGTATGGTCATGTGACTACAACTATCCCCATTTAGACAAAGGGGGTGAGGCTGAAGCTGGTCATAATCTAACATTCCCCAAATGGGGGAACTGATTTATTGTCTGCTCACAACTATATTTGAGTCAGGATGGGACCACTTACCTATTAATGGTGAAAGCGGACTCATGATTGCCAAAGCATTGAGGCACTACTACAGCCCTCCTTCTGATATTCCCATGATGGACTCTTCCCCCCCTCCTAAGAATAAGGGGAAGGGAAAAAAGGCATATAAACTGTCCCTATCTATCATCCCTACCCCCATATTTCTGCCTGGCATTGTCATCGGGCAAACTAACCCCACAGCTCAGATTGATGACAAACGAATGAACATCGACCAAGCCCCTCCTGCTGAGGGCACCCTCCCTCTCCCCCAGAATGACTTTATGTCTTCTGGTAAGGCATGTGACGTTCCATCCATGTCAGGCTTCCTACAGGCAAGGAATGACGTTATGTCTTCCAAGCCTGCCAGTCCTATTTGAGTTTCCTAGGCCCCTCTTCCACCTTCCAGTCATGTGACCCCAAGGAACAGGAATGGAAACTTTGAGCACTCAGTTGGGTGCCCTTCTTCTGATGGCCAGGCTCAGCTACCCAAACCTAACCCTAAGGGCACCTCTGATATGCCACCCCCCATTCCCCCTCCTAACCGTAAGGCATCCACCAAACCCCTTACAGAACATTTCAACAAGAAGAATGTGTTGTTTGCTGATGCCACCCGACGGGGTGTCCAGCCAGCGACTTCCTCTTCCAACCCCTCCTCCAACATTGATGGGGTCAAGATGCAAGAAATGATACTCACCTTCCCTGATCTATCTTATGACAAAGTCCTTGCCATGTACAAGGCAGGTTTTGGAAGTGCCCAATCCCAGGCACCTGAATCATCAACCACAAGCACTCAGCACGCTAAACCCAAAATGACTATGCATGGACCTACCCACCATCAAGTCCTCATCCCCTTTGAGGGCAACATCATCGCTGACCATATTAAAGATTTCAATAAGGCAGCAGAATTCTGTAACCATGGCCTCATTGCCACCCAATCTAAACTTCGTGTTGAGTCTGTCCGCGAATCGTACAATGGCATCTCCATTGCCACCTCGGGTGTCGCCACTCCCTCCGACCTCGACACCATCAAATCATGGCTGAAAAAAGCCTGGCAATTAGGAGATGCCATCCCTATTGAGCCTTGTCTCCCACAATCTAAATCATTCCTCAAAATCGTCAGTGTCCCATATTGGGTAGCCAACTCCTCCAATCCTCTCTCCCCTGCATTTGTCGAACAAGCCCTTGGCCAGTCATTGCTTTTTGAAAATGTCATTCTTGCCGCTCGCCCTCGCGTTATGAAAGCCTCCCCATTCCCCCTCCTGACCATAAGGCATCCACCAAACCCCTTACAGAACATTTCAACAACAACAAGAATTTGTCATTCGCTGATGCCGCCTGACGGGGTGTCCAGCCAGTGACTTCCTCTTCCAACTCCTCCTCTTCCAGTATTGACGGGGTTAAGATGAGAGAAATGATACTCGCCTTCCCTGAATTATCTTATGACAAAGTCCTTGCCATGTACAAGGCAGGTTTTGGAAACACCCAATCTCAGGCACCGGAATCATCAACCACAAGCGCTCAATGCGCTAAACCCAAAATGACTATGCACAGGCCTACCCGCTGTCAAGTTCTCATTCCCTTTGAGGGAAACATCATCGCTGACCAAATCAAAGACTTCAACAAGGCAGCTGAATTCTGTAATCGTGGTCTCATTGCTGCTCAATCCAAACTTCGCATCGAATCAGTCTGCGAATCATACAATGGCATCTCTATTGCTACCTTGGGCATCACCACCCCTGTTGACCTCGATACCATCAAGTCATGGCTGAAAAAAGCCTGGCAATTGGGAGACACTATTCCTATTGAGTCCTGTCTCCCACAATCCAAATCCTTCCTTAAAATTGTTGGTGTCCCCTATTGGGTAGCCAATTCATCCAACCCTCTCTCCCCCGCTTTCGTTGAACAGGCCCTTGGCCAATCGTCGCTCTTCGAAAATGTTATCCTTGCCGCTCGTCCTTGCGTCATGAAAGCCTCCCCCAAGTCAGACACAGCCATGGTGTGGTTCAATATCTGGGACTTCCAAAATGGTACTAAGGCCAAGACGTTGGTCAACTGAACTGTTAATTTCAGCCATCATATCGGCACCATCTGTGCAACTAGTATGCACCTGGGTATTGCACAGTATAGGAATTGCTGGCGATGGGGTCACCCCACCTATGCATGCTGTGCCCTGGGTGCACGTTGTCAAATCTGTGGTGGCCCTCATCAATTTGAGAACCACCGATCCATGGCCTGGTGTTGTAAGGCCAATCCTAAATCAAACCCCCCTCGTGACGCCACTCCTGATGGTATCCCATGTCCTCACCTCGAGAACTTCAAGTGCCTTAATTGTAAAGGCGATCATCATGCTAACGATAACAAATATCCATTTTGGAGAAACAGGTTCGACTGGACCTGGCACTCTAACAAAGCTGCCGAATCATGCACTGCACATGCTGTTTGCACTAATTCCAATTGCTCCGGTGGTGGAGTTGCAGTTTAAATATGTCTGGTAAGAAAAATCAGATTTCCTCTGTTCGTATCTATTTGCATAATGTGGGACAATCTTACTCCCTGGTTGACACTCTTCTTGAATCCAAAAAGCTGGACTTCGACATAATTTTCATACAGGAACCCCCTTGGAACCACATACGTAAAGCACCCTCTACGACTAACCCTGAAGGGGATGATGTCATAGGTGCCCCTATTCATCCGGAGTGGCTGTGTATGGTTCGACCTACCAAGCCTAACGACCCCCATCCTTGTACTTTGACTTATGTCCACAGACGTCTTTTTTGATTGAGACCCATCCTTCAACAGGAATGGGTTAACCACCAGGATATACAAATCTTGGGATTATTCAACCAGGGTAACTATATCCACTTAATCAACATATATTCTGACTTGTCTTCATCGGCAATCAATTTTCTTTCAATGAACTTTATTGACATCCCCAATATTGTGTATATGGGAGGCGACTTCAACTGTCATTCTCCAGAATGGGACCTATCTGTCTCCCACACTCCTCAGTCCGCTATAACTCTAATGGAGCTGGTAGATTGCTATAATCTTAATAGGTCAATACCGACTACTCTTTCTCCAACCCATTTCTCTCCTATCGAAAGTCATGACAACTCGGTTATCGATCTCATTTTTTGTGCTAACAACTCTATCTCCCATATCATTGACACTAATTTGAGACTCCCTTTGGATCACGCACCATTAATCATTGACCTTCCAATTCGTCCAGATTTTATTAACTATAAAAGATGCGTACTACCAAAAGATAGTGATGAAGAGACAGCTTTCACTTCTCAAGTCTCTGAGCATCTAGCGGCTCTTGATTGTTCGAACATTCATTCCACTTCTTGTCTGGACAATATTTCCGACTCTATTTCTCGAATCCTTTCTGAATCTTGGAATATTAATTCTAATTTTTTTTTTTTTTTTTTTTTTTTTTGATCAAGTGCGACCCCGGAGGGGTCGCCAATTTATAACGCGGTGCGTGATAGCAGTCCGCGCCTAACTACTACAACATGCAGAAAGTACCGCTACCAACTACACATCTACATAGCTAGGTATAAATACGAGTCCGAAGTCCACCTAGTACAAACAACATCTTCACGCAGTGGTACATAGTTCGAAATGAAAGCATACTACAATACAAGTTGGGCTGTTCTGTTTTACCAGTGGCTGAGAGTGCATGGCATGGATCTCCACGGCCCACCACGCACAGCACGGGGGCGGACAATGCGACCTGTAGGGAAGAGAACCCTACAGACACGACCGAGCGGCATCGTGATGATGGTTTTCAAGCCAAAGCCGGTCAAACTGGTGTCGCCAGAATGGGCACTTGCAATCGTCAGCTGCATGCGACTTGGCGCAGTTGACGCACTTGATATGAGGACAGGGATCCTCAGCAGCAGTGGGTGGGATGGGGGGATTGGCCTTCGGACTCCCCTTGCAACAGCTCGAGTGGGAGCAGTGGTTCTCAGTACAATGAGGACCACCGCAGGCGGCACATCGCAATGCACGGGCGTGGCATGATGAGGTAGAGTGCCCCCAGCGCCAGCAATGCTGACACTGTGGACTGCCTGGGTGAGCACACGCAGCCCGGATCATGGACTGAACACCCTCGAAGTGGAGGTACTTGCCCAGGAGCTTCTTGGCGCTCGCTCCTGATTGAGAGTCCCAGAGGTCAAACCAGACGGTGGCGGTGTCAGCTCTGGTGGAGTTGTGCATAATGCGCATGGAGGAAACATCTGTGAAAATGTCCTTGAAGGCGGACAATCGCATGCAGTCGGTCACGTGGTTTGGCGTGATGCGGACGCCGTTCACGAAATAAGGGACGTCGAGGACCTTGAGGTAGGACCTCAACCTGGGGCGGTGCGTCTTGATTGCAAAGGGGGTGGTGAAGACGGATGGAATGGAGGACTCGATGACATCGCAGTTGGCGTCAGAGGGAATGGAGGAGGTGTGCAGTGCGATCGTGCTGTACGCCTTGGTAATGTTCTCCACATGCAAGATTGACTTGGCGCGGGAGAGGGAGTTGTTGAGAAGGCGCATGGCCTTGTGATGGAGATAGGTGACCTCATCGGGGCTGCCGACGAAGTCGAGGAAGAGTTGGCGGCAGGTAGGGCCCGCAGTTGTCATGCGCAGCTTCCAAGTGGTGGGAGCGGTGGCTTGGGCAGCCTGATGCATAGCGGTGATGCGATCAGGGTCGAGATCAGGGTGGGATTGCGCCAACTTGATCAGTGATGCAACCCCGGCAGGGCGGGCCGCCTCGGCAAAGGACTTCTTGACCGAGGTGGAAGGAGGGGGCGCTTTGGTGGGCGCTCGCTGAGCTTGGCCATCAGACCTAACCCTAGCTTGGGGGGGGCCACTAGCGCGCACTTTAACAGGCGCTTGCTTGGGCGGTAAAGTGGGACAGGCCGGGGCAGGCCGATGATCCGGGGGCGGTTGTTTGGGCGTTTTGGGGGAGCCCATGGCAATATCATGTGGTTCCGCTTTGTCAGCGGATCCATGGGTCGCCTCATGGGCAACGCACATACGATTAGGGTAGGCCTCCTCGACTCTGGTGGCACAGTCCCGAATGAAATTCGCAAATGTGTCCCATCCCTGGGCTCGCATTTGCTCATTGGTGAGGGCCGTGTCGCCTTGGCCCCGGTTAAAAACTTCCGCAACCAGTCCAACAAGAGTCGGAATGATCATGGTAGTGGTGGCCTCTGGAAAAGGGCCTGGGGGAATGTTCCCGATGAAGTGGGAGAAGAAACGAATCCCAGCAAGAGCCCGGGTCTCGACAGACTCCTCAGTTGACCCGGAGGAGACAGCGGACGGCGGTGCTGGGGGGGGAGGTTCTTCACGGGGTAGAACGTCTGTCCACCGGCAGTGAAGGGTTTTGGGGATGGCGACGGAACGTCAGCCACGGGAGCGACCACCGACCGCGACGGAATGTCAGTGGCAGGCAGGGAAGAGGGTCCAGGCGACGAAACGTCAGCCTGGGGAGGTCCGAAGAACCCGCGAACGTTGCGGGGGTCGTCGTAGGGGTCGAGATGTTCATCCTCGGACATCTCGGTGATGTTGAGCTCGTCAGCGGAGGCCTCGGCGGACTCGGTAGATTGGCGGGGGGGCCCTTAGACTTAGACTTTCGCTTGCCCATGTAGAATAGGCAGAGATATGATGTAAACTAGACGTCTTAAAACACACCAGCAAATAGATGGTGGTGGTAAGAGGTCAAGGAGGGATGATTAATTCTAAAATTGTGTGGATTACTAACTGGTCGAAGGAATGGTGGTCCCCCCATTGTTCTGAGACTCTTCTTATTTACAGGAGAACAAAGGATCGAAAAGACTGGCAGGCGTTTAGAGCAGCTACTCGAGCCACCAAATGCTCTTTCTTTGATGTGCACATCCACAAAATCGCATCGACCAACAAACGACCCTGGGACCTTATGGAATGGGTAAAACAACGCAAACTCCCTGCCATTGAGGGTATCCGCTATCAAGGATGACCTTGCAATGATCTTCCAGACCTATGGAACACACTCTATTCATCATACAACTCAGCATCCAGTCGACCAGTAAGCTCTAACATTCTGAACGAAATGAAATCCTTTCCCCCCCATTCCTGGGCAAACTTCTCCGCCCTTGAACTCACCGAATCCCTCTCTTCATGTGCTAACTCTTCAGCACCCGGGCCTGATCATGTCTCCTGGAAACATTTAAAGTCCATCGTCACCCACAATGAATGCCTCAAAAACATACTACTCATTGCTAATGCATGCATATATCTCTCTCACTGGCTGAGCCACTTCAAGGACTCAGTCTCTATTATCATTCCCAAGCCGAATAAACCGGCCTATGATACTCTGAAAGTGTTTCGTCCCATTGTCCTACTAAACACTTTAGGCAAACTAATTGAGAAGATGATCACTCGCTGAATGCAGTTTGAGGCGGTATCTCTAAACATCCTCCACCCCAATCAAATGGGTGGAGTTATCCAACGATCTACTGAAGATGCAGGAGTATTCCTCACTCATATTATTCGGGCTGGATGGGCTAAAGGTATGATTACTAGTGTCTGTGCTTTTGATATCACACAATTTTTCCCCTCCCTGAACCATGAAATCCTCACTAACATTCTACGACAACAGGGGTTTGCCCCAGAACTTGTTAACTTCTTCTCACACTACCTCATAGGTCGATCCACACAGTTCATGTGGAACACATTTCTATCTGATGCCCATGACATGGATGTTGGCATAGGGCAAGGTTCCACTTTATCCCCCATTCTATCTGCGCTCTATCTAGCGCCTCTCATGTTCATGCTCAATCAATGTGCTTGCTTACAATCCATCCCCTCTTCCCTTCTATCCTTTGTCAATGATGGGCTTTGTATATCTCAAGCGAAGAACTACACTGATACAATCTCTTCCCTTAAACTAGCCTATTCCATCATTAACTCCATATGCACCGATCTTGGACTTGTCATTGAACATGACAAATCTGAGGTCTTTCATTTCTCCCGACGACATAACGACTCTAACCCCCCCCTTGATCTATCTGATGTTGGCAGCCCTATACTACATCCTAAACGTGTCTGGTGGTACTTAGGTTTCTACTTCAACCGTCGACTATCATTCCAAGAACACATTCGGTATTGCTCTACCAAAGCATTATCCACGGTGAAAGCTATGGGTATGCTAGGTAACTCCACCTGAGGCCTCCTCCCTCTACAAAAACGCCTGCTCTATAGGTCATGCGTTGTCCCCATGGCTATGTATGGCTTCCGACTCTGGTATTTTGAAGATGCTTGTAACAAGGCGCTTCTCAAATCCTTATCATCAATGCAAAGGCAAGCAGCTCTTTGGATTACAGGTGCCTTCCGTACCTCCCCTTCAGGTGGTGCCGAAAGTATTGGTGGACTTATTCCAATCCACCTTCACCTCCGTAAACTAGCTATTCATTCATCATATTGAGTATCTACCTTACCCTCCAATCATGCACTTCGCTCTCTTTTATCGGATAGTTTCTCTCTTAACTCTTCCTCTCATCCCCAATCGCTTCACCTTCTCACTCTGGCCAAAAAAGCTAAAGTCAAAGGCCCTCTTATTGATATAGATAGTTCTCTCTCTCATCTCTCTGATTCTTTTTCTCCATTCGCTCCTGAATCCAAGCCTGGGTCTCGTCTCATGGACATCTTTCCTGATTCCATTCACTTTCACCCTTGCAATCGCTCAGATAAACATGAAATGTATAAACATGTATCGACTCTTGAATCTGTTTTTTCTTCTTCTTCTTCTGATTGTAATTGTATTTTGGTTGTTACTGATGCTTCTGTCCCACTTGTAGGTTCCCTTCAGGCAGTTTCAGCGGCACATATATATCGCAGCAGATGACAAGTGTCCCATGCAAAACAGGCCAGCAGTCGGGCGTCATCTACTGATGCCGAACTCTATTCCATTTGCATTGGCATCGCCAAGGCCATCTCCCTTCAGTGTGATCATATCATCCTCATTACCGATTGTCTCCCAGCAGCCAAGCTGGCAGTCAATCCTTCTATTCACTCATGTCAATCACACTCCATCCAAGTCTGCTGACTTCTATCCGACTGGCTTATGGCCAAACCTTCTCACTCTATCGACTTCTGGGACGTCCCTTCCAAATAGCAATGGAAGCCCCACCTTAAAGTCCACAACGATGTCACCACCACATGCATACATGCCCCCCCTCATTTAGGCACCACTCTTGACTTCTTGTGACGCAAAATCTCCAACGACTGCCAGAAATCCTGGGAGTCCACCTTTTGGAAGAAGAAGTATCGTGGCAGTGGTTTTCTTCTTTCCAAAAAGAACCGCAAATTCCTCATTCCCACATACGTCAAAGGGGGCACCTGGCTTCCCTTAGCTAACGAGTTGCCGTCACTATGCGCACACATGACCCGCACTATCCTTAACCATGCTCCTATCGGAGCTTATCACGAGAGGTTCTTCCCCCTCGAGCCCAAGTCCTGTCATTGTGGCCATTGCCTGGAAACACGACATCATATCTTGAGTTACTACCCCCTATATCCCTTCTGCACTCAATGGGTGCAATGAGCTTTCCCTCAGTATGAATTCCTCATTGAGTTTTTAAAGAAAAACCCGGCCACTTTTGCCTTCCCCAATCATGATACGCGTCCACTGCTGCCTCAAGCTCCTGTGCCCACTGAACCTAATGAAGGTGAACTATATTCTCTCATCTCATCTCTCTTCTTTTCCCTTGAGACTGATCTCTGTGTATGACACCTCGCTCAATAGTCTCTTTCGAGTCTTATCTATGTTGCTGGACTAATCATGTATAGTCTCTGTCTTAAGCGGTCTTTGACTGCTTTGTGTACCCCAGCTTGCTGTAGTATACCATCTGTTTGTAATATTTATTTAGCTGAAAGCAGACTGCGATCAAGCACCACTATATAAATTCATTGATTTAAAAAAAAAAAAAAGAAAAAAAAAAAACAACTGAAATACAATTACGATCAGAAGAGGAGGAGGAGAAAACAGAATCAAGAGTTGATACATGTTTATATATCTCGTGTTTATCCGAGTGATTACAAGGATGAAAATGAATAGAGTTGGAAAAGATATCCATGAGTCGAGACCCAGACTTGGATTCAAGAGCAAATGGAGAAAAGGAATCAGAAAGATGAGAAAGAGAACTATCTACATCAATAAGAGGGCCTTTGATTTTAGCTTTTTTGGCCAGAGTGAGAAGGTGAAGCGATTGGGGATGAGGGGAGGCATTAAGAGAGAAACGATCGGATAGGAGAGAACATAACGCATGATTAGAGGGTAAAGTAGAAACTCGGTACAATGAACGAAGAGCTAGTTTACAAACTGAATCATGGAATACGAACTCTAAAACTGTATGGATTACTAACAGATCGAAAGAATGGTGGTCCCCCCACTGCTCTGAGACACTTCTCATTTACAGAAAAACAAAGGACCGAAAAGACTGGCAGGTGTTCAGAGCAGCTACTTGAGCTGCCAAACATTCTTTCTTTGATGAGCACATTTATGAGATTGCATCAACCAACAAATGACCCTGGGATCTTATGGAATGGGTCAAACAATGCAAACTCCCTGCCATTGAGGGTATTCGTTATCAAGGTCGACCATGCAATGATCTCCCTAACCTGTGGAACACTCTCCATTCATCATATAACTCAGCATCTGGTCGACCGGTAAGCCCAAAAATTTTAAATGAAATGAAATCCCTCCCTCCCCGCTCTTGGGCCAACTTCTCCGCCCTCGAACTCACTGAATCTCTCTCTTCATGTACTAATTCGTCAGCACCTGGGCCTGATCATGTATCCTGGAAACATTTGAAGTCCATCGTTGCCCACAATGAGTGCCTCAAAAACATACTACTCATTGCTAATGTGTGTGTACATCTCTCTCACTGGCTGAGTCACTTCAAGGACTTGGTCTCTATCATCATCCCCAAGCCGAATAAACCGGCCTATGATACTCCGAAAGCGTTTTGTCCCATTGTCCTACTAAACACTCTAGGAAAATTAATCAAGAAGATGATCGCTTGCCGCATGCAGCATGAGGCGGTATCTCTAGACATTCTTCACCCCAACCAAATGGGTGGAGTAATCCAACGATCTACAGAAGATGCAGGAGTATTCTTGACTCACATCATTTGGGCTGGATGGGCCAAAGGTATGATTACTAGTGTTTGTGCCTTCGACATCGCACAATTCTTCCCTTTCCTGAATCATGAAATCCTCACTGACATACTATGATGCCAAGGGTTTGCTCCTGAAATCATTAACTTCTTTTCTCATTACCTCATAGGTTGATCCACACAATTCATGTGGAACACTTTCCTGTCTGATGTCCATAACGCAGATGTTGGCATGGGGCAAGGTTCTGCATTATCACCTATACTATCCGTGCTTTATTTGGCAGCTCTTATGTTCATGTTTGATCAATGAGCTTGGCTACAATCCATCCCCTCCTCCCTTCTATCCTTTGTTGATGACGGGCTTTGTATATCTCAAGTGAAGAACTACACTGACACCATTTCCTCCCTCAAAGCAGCTTATTCCATCATTACTTCCATCTGCACTGATCTCAGACTTATTGTTGAACACAATAAATCCGAAGTCTTCTACTTCTCCCATTGCCATAATGATTCCAATCCTCCACTTGACCTTTCCAATGTTGGAGGTCCTCTCCTCCATCCAAAACGATTCTGGCAATACCTTGGCTTCTACTTTGATCGTCGACTATCATTTCAAGAGCATGTCCGACACTACTCTACCAAAGCATTATCCACGGTGAAAGCTATGGGTATGCTAGGCAACTCCTCCTGAGGCCTTCTCCCTCTCCAAAAACAACTCCTCTATAGATCATGCATTGTCCCTGTGGCCACATATGGTTTCTGACTCTGGTACTTTGAAGGCGCTCGTAACAAGGCACTTCTCAAGTCCCTATCAACTATGCAAAGGCGTGCTGCTCTTTGGATCACAGGTGCCTTTCGTACTTCTCCTTCTGGGGGCACTGAAAGTATAGCTGGACTTATCCCTATTCACCTTCATCTTCGTAAATTAGCTATTCGTTCATTGTATTGAGTCTCTACTTTACCACCTAATCATGCATTATGTTCTCTCTTATCTGATCATTTTTCTCTTAACTCCTCCCCCCATCCCCAATCACTTCGCCTTCTCACCCCAGCCAAAAAAGCTAAAATTAAAGGCCCTCTCATTGATGTAGATAGTTCTCTTTCTCATCTCTCTGATTCTTTTTCTCCCTTCACTCCTGAATCCAAGCCTGGCTCTCGTCTCATGGACATCTTTCCTGATTCTATCCATTTTCATCCCTGTAACTGTTCGGACAAATATGAAATGTACAAACATGTAGCATTTCTCAACTCTATTTTCTCTTCCTCATCTCTTGATCGTAATTGTATTTCAGTTGTCACTGATGCTTCTGTTCCCCTTGTAGGTTCCCTTCAGGCAGTTTCGGTGGCACATTTATATCGCAGTGGACAACAAGTTTCCCATGCAAAACAAGCAAGTGGCCGGGTGTCCTCTACTGATGCTGAGCTCTACTCCATTCGCATTGGAATTGCGAAAGCCATCTCTCTCCAATGTGACCACATCATCCTCATCACCGATTGTCTTCCAGCAGCCAAGCTGGCGGTCAATCCCTCTATTCATTCGAGTCAATCTCATTCTATCCAAGTCTGCCGACTTTTATCAGACTGGCTCATGGCTAAACTATCTCGAACCATTGACTTCTGGGATGTCCCATCAAAGTGGCATTGGAAGCCCCATCTCAAAGTCCACAATGACATCACTTCCACCCGCATCCATGCTCCTCCCCACATGGGTGCCACCCTTGATTTTTTGTGACGAAAAGTCACCAACGACTGCCAGAAATCCTGGGAGTCCACATTTTGGAAGAAGAAGTACCGCGGCAGTGGTTTCCTTCTTTCAAAAAAGAACTGCAAGTTCCTTATCCCTACTTACGTTAAAGGGGGCACCTGGCTTCCCTTAGCCAATGAGTCACCATCACTATGCACATGCATGACCCATGCTATCCTTAACCATGCTCCTATCAGAGCTTATCCCAAGAGGTTCTTCCCCCTTGAGCCCAAGTCCTGTCGTTGTGGCTATCGCCTGGAAACATGACATCATATCTTGAGTTACTGCCCCCTATATCCCTTCTGCACTCAATGGGTGCAATGCGCTTTCCCTCAGTATGAATTCCTCGTTGAGTTTTTAAAGAAAAACCCAGCCACTTTTGCCTTCCCCAATCACGATATGCGTCCACCGCTGCCTCAAGCTCCTGTGCCCACTGAACCTAATGAAGGTGAACTATATTCTTTCATCTCATCTCTTTTCTTTTCCTTTGAGTCCAACCTCTGTGTATAACACCTTGCTCTATAGTCTCTCTTGAGTCTTTTCTATTTCACTGGACTAATCATATATAGTCTTTGTCTTAAGTGGTCTTCGACCACTTTGTGTACCCCAGCTTGCTGTAGTGCCTGTCTGTAAACATTTAGTTGAAAAGCGGACTGCGATCAAGCACTGCTATATAAATTCATTGATTTAAAAAAAAAAAAAAAAAAGAATCTGTTGAGGAGCTCCTGGACATAGTGGGACTGGGAAAGCAAAATAGTGTGGGCTTCAAGGTCCTGCTTGACCAGGACAGAGAGGAGGAATGTAGTGGCTCCCAAATTGCGCAATTTGAAGTGTTTCTGCAGCTCCAGCACTGTGGCATCCATGGCAGCATCATTCTTCGAAACAAGGGTGATATCATCAATGAAAACAGGCACTATGACCTTGACTTCACCCTTGGAGTAGATGTAGATGGAACTGTCACTCTGGAGTTGTTTAAAGCCCAGGGAATCAAGCACAGTGTGTAGCTTCTTGTTCCACTGCCTGGCTGACTGTTTGAGGCCATAGAGCGATTTGTGCAGCTTGCAAACAATGTTTGGGCCTCCCTGGTGATATCCTTCAGGCTGCCTCATGTAGATGTCCTCATCCAGCTCTCCATAGGTGAATGCAGAGGAGATATCCACAGATTGCATTTTGAAGCCTTCCTTGGCTGCCAAAGCTATAATAAGGCACAGGGATGCAGGACGAAATGTAGGGGCAAAAACCTCGGTGTAGTCATAGCCAGGACACTGGAAATAGCCCTTTGCAACAAGCCTAGAGTGATAGCACTCAATAGACTGGTCTGGATTGAGTTTCAACTTGAAAACCCAGCCAGACTCGATGATTTTGGCCCCAGGAGGTAGCTCAACAAGCTCCCAGGTCCCATTTGTGATTAGAGTCGAAATTTCAGTGTTGCAGGCTTTTTTTTTTTTTTTTTAAATCAATGAATTTATATAGCGGTGCTCAATCGCAGTCCGCTTTCAACTAAATATTACAAACAGATGGTACACTACAGCAAGCTGGGGTACACGAAGCGGTCGAAGACCGCTTGAGACAGAGACTATACATGATTAGTCCAGCAACATAGATAAGACTCAAAAGAGACTATTGAACAAGGTGTCATACACAGAGATCGGTCTCAAAGGAAAAGAAGAGAGATGAGATGAGAGAATATGGTTCACCTTCATTTGGTTCGGCGGGCACAGGAGCTTGAGGTGGCGGTGGACGCGTATCATGATTGGAGAAGGCAAAAGTGGCTGGGTTTTTCTTTAAGAACTTGACAAGGAATTCAAACTGAGGAAAAGCGCATTGCACCCATTGAGTGTGGAAGGGATATAGGGGGCAGTAACTCAGAATATGATGTCGTGTTTCCAGGTGATGGCCACAACAACAGGACTTGGGTTCGAGAGGGAAGAACCTCTTGCGATAAGCTCCGATAGGAGTGTGGTTGAGGATAGCGTGAGTCATGCGTGCGCACAGTGATGGCGACTCATTAGCTAAGGGAAGCCAGGTGCCTCCTTTAACATATGTGGGAATGAGGAATTTATGGTTCTTTTTGGAAAGAAGGAAACCACTGCCGTGATACTTCTTCTTCCAAAAGGTGGACTCCCAGGATTTTTGACAGTCGTTGGTGATTTTGCATCGCAAGAAGTCAAGAGTGGCACCTAGATGAGGGGGGGTGTGTATGCGTGTGGTGGTGATGTCTTTGTGGACTTTAAGGTGGGGCTTCCATTGCCATTTGGAAGGGACGTCCCAGAAGTTGATAGAGCAAGAGGGTTTGGCCACAAGCCAGTTGGATAAGAGTTGGCAGACTTGGATAGAATGTGATTGGCTTGAGTGTATAGAGGGATTGACTGCTAGCTTGGCTGCTGGGAGACAGTCGGTGATGAGGATGATGTGGTCGCAATGAAGGGAAATGGCCTTGGTGATGCCAATACGGATGGAATAGAGTTCAGCATCAGTAGATGACGCCTGACCGCTAGCCTGTTTTGCATGGGACACTTGCCATCTGCTGCGATATAGATGTGCCGCCAAAACCGCCTGAAGGGAACCTACAAGTGGAACAGAAGCATCAGTAATAACTGAGATACAATTATGATTGGAAGAAGAGGAGGAAAAAACTGAATTGAGAGACAATACATGTTTATACATTTCGTTTTCAGTGTTGCAGGCTTCTCTCCACTTGTCAGCATCCGGGGCCTTCATAGCAACCTTGAAGTTGCAAGGATCAGGCCCAGAAACACTCATCCCTCCTTGTCCTCTTTTTTTTTTTTTTTTTTTTTTTTTTCAATTCAACATGACCCTGGAGGGGTCGCCAATTTATAACGTGGTGCGCGATAGCAGTCCGCGCCCAACTACTACAACATGCAGAAAGTACTGCTACCAACTACACATCTACATAGCTAGGTATAAATACGAGTCCGAAGTCCACCTAGTACAAATGACATCTTCACGCAGTGGTACATAGTTCGAAATGAAAGCATACTACAATACAAGTCGGGCTGTTCTGTTTTACCAGCGGATGGAAATGCACGGCATGGATATCCAGGCCCACCACGCAAGGCGCGGGGGTGGACAATGCAACCTGCAGGGAAGAGAACCCTACAGATGTGACTGGGCGGCATTATGGCGATGGTTTTCAAGCCAAAGCCAGTCAAACCGGTGTCGCCAGAATGGACATTTGCAATCGTCAGCTGCATGTGGCTTGGCACAGTTGACGCACTTGATATGAGGACAGGGATCCTCAGCAGTGGTGGGCAGGATAGGGGGGTTAGCCTTTGGACTCCCCTTACAACAGCTTGAGTGGGAGTGGCACATCACAGCGCATGGGCGTGGCACGATGAGGTAGAGTGCCCCCAGTGCCAGCAACGCTGACACTGTGGACTGCCTGGGTGAGCACGTGCAGCCCGGATCACGGACTGGACACCCTCAAAGTGAAGGTACTTGTCCAGGAGCTGCTTGGCACTCACTCCTGATTGAGAGTCCCAGAGGTCGAACCAGACGGTGGTGGTGTCGGCTCTGGTGGAGTTGCACATGATGCACACAGAGGAAACATCTGCGAAAATGTCCTTGAAGGTGGACAAATGCATGCAGTCGGTCACGTGATTTGGCGTAATGTGGATGCCATTCACAAGGTAAGGGACATCAAGGACCTTGAGGTAGGACCTCGACCTGGGGTGGCATGTCTTGATCACAAAGGGGGCAGTAAAGACGGAGGGGATGGAGGACTCAATGACGTCGCAGTTGGCATCAGAGGGAATGGAGGATGTGTGCAGTGCAATTGTGCTGTACCCCTTGGTGATGTTCTCCACATGCAAGATCGACTTGGCACGGGAGAGGGAGTTGTTGAGAAGGCGCATGGCCTTGTGGTGGAGATAAGTGACCTCATCGGCATTACCGACGAAGTCAAGGAAGAGTTGGCGGCGGGTGGGGCCTGCAGTTGTCATGCGCAGCTTCCGAGTCGGGGGAGCAGTGGCTTGGGCGGCCTGATGCATAGCAGTGATGCGATCAGGGTCAAGATCGGGATGGGACTGTGCCAACTTGATCAATGACGCAGCCCCCGCAAGGCAGGCCGCCTCGGCAAAGGACTTCTTGACTGAGGTGGGGGGAGGGGGCAGCTTGGTGGGTGCTCACTGGGCTTGGCCATCAGACCTAACCCTAGCTTGGGGGGGGCCACTAGCGCACGCTTTGGTGGGCGTTTGCTTGGGCAGTAAAGTGGGACAGGCCAGGGCGGGCCGACGATCCGAGGGTGTTTGTTTGGGCACTTTAGGGGAGCCTATGGCAATGTCACGTGGTTCTGCTTTGTCAGCGGATCCATGGATTGCCTCATGGGCAACACGTGTACGATTAGGGTAGGCCTCTTCAACTCTGGTGGCACAGTCCCGAATGAAATCTGCAAATGTGGCCCATCCCTGGGCTCGCATTTGCTCATTGATGATGGCCGTGTCACCTTGGCCACAGTTGAAAACTTCTGCAACCAGCCCAACAAGTGTCGGGATGATCATGGCAGTGGTGGCCTCTGGAAGAGGGCCTGGGGGAACACTCCTGATGAAGCAGGAGAAGAAATGGATCCCAGCAAGAGCCCGAGTCTCAACAGACTCCTCAGTTGACCCGGAGGAGACAGCAGATGGCGGTGCTGGGGGGGAAGGTCCTTCACAGGGTAGAATGTCTGTCCACCAGCAGTGAAGGGTTTTGGGGACGGCGATGGAACATCAGCCGAGGGAGCAACAGCTGCCTGTGACGGAACGTCAGCGGCAGGCAGGGAAGAGGGTCCAGGCAACAAAACGTCAGCCTGGGGAGGTCCGAAGAATCTGCAAACATTGTGGGGATCATTGTAGGGGTCGAGATGTTCATCCTTGGATATCTCGGTGATGTTGAGCTCATCGGCGGAGGCCTCAGTGGACTCGGTAGTTTGGTGGGCGGGCCTTTAGACTTAGACTTTCGCTTGCCCATGTAGAATAGGCAGAGATACAATGTAAACTAGACGTCTTAAAACACACCAACGAATAGATGGTGGTGGTAAGAGGTCAAGGAGGGATGCCCTCCTTGTCCTCTTACCACCACCATCAAAAGTTGGTGTTTGTTCTGAGGCATTCTTACATCGTCTATCTATGTTACTATGGGTAGGTGCAAGTCTAAAGCTACTACCAATCAGTTTGCCACATTCAAATCTGAGTCTGCCATGTCCAATGATGAGCTCAACATCACTGAGATGGCCGAAGACAACCACCTCGACCCCTACAACAACCCACTCAACATGCATGGGTTCTTCAGCTCCCCCCAGGCTGACGTTCTGTCGCCTGGCCCCTCCCAACCGACTGCTGACGTTCCATCGCCATTGGTTGCTCCCCCAGTGGCTGACGTTTTGTCACCACTCAAACCCTTCACAGCTGGTGGAACCACCTTCTACCCTGTTGACGCTCCCCCTGCTGTGCCCCAATCAGTGACCTCCTCCAAGGGAAAGAAGAAGGAGCTCACCCCAAAGCATGCTCTCACCAACCTCCGGACATTCCTCAAGTGGCTTGAGGAATGCTCTGACTCCCACTCCTCCATTGCAGAGGAAGATGCATCTGCAGCTGTCACATGCCTTGCTAAGGTGGCCATCATCATCGTCGACAACCTGGAACTTGACGGCACCCCCCTCTCCTTGCACTTGCTCAGCTCTCGTGGGCTGAACGATTTCGGGCATGTAATGTACGACCTTGGGCTCAAGTGTGGAATGCCTGAGTCTGGCCCTAAAGCAATGCACGTCATCCATGAGGTGACCCATGGATCTGCTGACTCAGCGGGTCCACGTGACATCAACATGGGTTCTCCCAAGGCACCCACTCTACCGCCCCCGGATTGTCGGCCCACCCCGGCCCGTCCCTCCCTACTGCCCAAGCCAGTGCCTGCAAAAGGCCTATGCTAGTGGCAAAGCACCCATTCAAGCACCCCCCGCTCCTAAGGTTAGGCCTGATGGCCAAGCCTGGTGAGCGCCTATCCCACCCTCAGTGGCTAAGAAGTCGTTTGCTGAGGTAGCCTGTACCCCAGCCTCTGCGGCAGCACTTATCAAGCTAGCCCAGTCCCACCCCACCCTCAAGCCTGATCACATTGCCACGATGCATCAGGCTGCCCTTGCTGATGTGCCTTCTGTAAAGAAACCACGCATGACCACTTCAGGCCCCACCCAATGCCAACTCTTCCTCAATTTCACTGGCAGTGCCAGTGACATCACTTATCTCCATCACAAGGCCATGTGCCTCCTCAATGACTTCCTCACTCATGTGAAGAGCTCACTTCGCATCGAGAACATTGCTCAGGTGTACGACGCCATCTCGTTGTACACCAATTCTGTTGCCACTAATGCTGATGCATCAGTGATCAAATCCTCCCTCTCTTCAGCCTTCACCGCCCCATTTGAGCTGAAGACCAAGTGCCCCAGGTCCAGGTCTTACCTTAAGATCCTGGATGTCCCTTACTACATGAGTGGCATCCACACCACTCCGCAACACGTCACCAACCATATGTGCTTGTCTCCCTTCAAGGAGACATTCACTAACATATCCTCTGTGTGCATCATGTGCAACTCTGCCAAAGCCGACACTGCTACCATATGGGTCAACCTTTGGGATTCTCAGTCTGGTGCTAATGCCAAGCACCTGGTTGGCAAATACCTCAACTTCGACAGTGTCCAGTCTATGATCAAGGCTGCACATACTCACCCCAGGACCCCCCAGTGTCAACAATGCTGGCACTGGGGCCACACTACCACCACCTGTCGCAACTGTGCACTCAGGTGCTCACAATGCAGTGGGCCACATCAGTCTGAGAATCACTGTACCACCTCCTCCTGCTGTAAGGGATCGCCAAAGGCAAACCCCCCCATCCAGCCCACACCCACTGGGGAACCCTGTCCCCATATCTTTTTTTTTTTTTTTTTTTTTTTTTTCAAGTGCGACCCCAGAGGGGTCGCCAATTTATAACGTGGTGCGCGATGGCAGTCCGCACCCGACTATCTACTACAGGGAACCGATACCGCTACCGACTACACAAGAGTAAACAATTGGGAATACATAATAGTCCTGTCCGAGACAATACACGAAACGACAGCAGAAGGGGGGCTAGGCATGTGACAAAATACAAAGAATGAAACATATACCGATATCACTGCATCTGATGGCAGGCCTTGTGGTTGGTGGGAGCCCATCCAGCAACCGGTGATGGATGGGGAATGATGCGTTGGCACTAGGGAGCTCCCCCTAGGCCCAGGGCCGACCAGCAGAACCAGAATGACTTTGCAGCCAATCCCAATCAAACTGGTGGTGCCAGAACACACACTTGCGGTCAGTAGCAGCATGTTTCTTGCTGCAATTGATGCACTTGATATGGGGACAAGGTTCCCCAGTGGGTGTGGGCTGGATGGGAGGGTTGGCCTTTGGCGATCCCTTACAGCAGGAGGAGGTGGTGCGGTGATTCTCAGACCAATGTGGTCCACCGCATTGTGAGCACCTGAGCGCGCAGTTGTGACAGGTGGTGGTAGTGTGGCCCCAATGCCAGCATTGTTGACACTGGGGGGTCCTGGGATGAGTACGCGCAGCCTTGATCATGGACTGCACACCATCGAAGTTGAGGTATTTGCTGACAAGGTGCTTGGTGTTAGTGCCGGACTGAGAATCCCAAAGGTCGACCCAAACGGTGGCAGTGTCGCCTTTGGTGGAGTTGCACATGATGCGCACAGAGGATACATTATTTTTTATTTTTTACTTTTTTAAATCAATGAATTTATATAGCGGTGCTCGATTGCAGTCCGCTTTCACTAAATATTACAAACATACAGTACACTACAGCAAGCTGGGGTACATGAAGCGGTCGAAGACCGCTTGAGACAAAGACTATACACGATTAGTCCAGCAATATAGAAAAGACTCGGTAAAGGCTATTGAACGCGGTGTTATACACAGAGATCAGACTCAAAGGAAAAAAAGAGAGATGAAATAAGAGAGTATAGTTCACCTTCATTTGGTTCGGCGGGCACAGGAGCTTGAGGCGGCGGTGGACGCATGTCATGGTTGGTAAAAGCAAAGGCGGCCAGATTCTTTTTCAAGAACTCGACAAAGAACTCATACTGAGGGAAAGCACATTGCATCCATTGAGTGCGGAAGGGATAAAGGGGGCAGTAACACAGGATATGATGTCGTGTTTCCAGGTGATAGCCACAACGACAGGACTTGGGCTCGAGGGGGAAGAACCTCTTGCGATAAGCTCCAATAGGAGCATGATTGAGGATGGCACAGAGGATACATTAGCGAATGTCTCCTTGAAGGGAGACAGACGCATACAGTCAGTGACGTGTTGCGGAGTGGTGCGGATGCCACTCATGTAGTAAGGGACATCCAGGATCTTAAGGTAAGACCTGGACCTGGGGCGTTTGGTCTTCAGCTCAAACGGGGCAGTGAAGGCTGAAGAGAGGGAGGATTCAATCACTGATGTATCAGCATCAGTGGCGACGGAGTTGGTGTACAATGCAATGGTGTCGTACGCCTGAGTGATGTTCTCGACGCAAAGTGAGCTCTTTGCGCGAGTGAGGGAGTCATTGAGAAGGCGCATGGCCTTGTGGTGGAGGTAGGTGATATCACCCACACTGCCAGTGAAATCGAGGAAGAGTTGGCGTCGGGTGGGACCCGACGTGGTCATGCGGGGCTTCTTTGCAGAAGGTGCATCAGCGAGAGCAGCCTGATGCATTGCAGCGACACGTTCAGGCTCGAGGGTGGGGTAGGACTGGGCTAGCTTGATAAGCGCTGCCACAGATGCCGGGGTACAGGCTACCTCAGCAAATGACTTCTTAGCCGCTGAGGGTGGGATGGGCGCTTGCTGGGCTTGGCCATCAGACCTTACCTTAGGAGTGGGGGGCGCTTGAATGGGTGCTTTGCCACTAGTGCGGGCCTTTGCAGGCGCCGGCTTGGGCGGTAGGGAGGGACGGGCCGGGGCGGGCCAGTGATCCGAGGGCATTTGTTTGGGCACTTTGGGGGAGCCCATGGCAATGTCACGTGGTTCCACTTTGTCAGCAGATCCATGGATCGCCTCATGGGCGACACATGTACGATTAGGGTAGGCCTCTTCAACTTTGGTGGCACAATCCCGAATGAAATCTGCAAATGTGGCCCATCCCTGGGCTCGCATTTGCTCGTTGATGAGGGCCGTGTCGCCGTGGCCCCGGTTGAAAACTTCTGCAACCAATCCAACAAGAGTTGGGATGATCACAGCAGAGGTGGCCTCTGAAAGAGGGCCTGAGGGAACACTCCCAATGAAGTGGGAGAAGAAACGGATCCCAGCAAGAGCCCGGGTCTCAACAGACTCCTCAGTTGACCCAGAGGAGACGGCGGATGGCGGTGCTGGGGGAGGAAGGTCCTTTACAGGGTAGAATGTCTGTCCACTGGCAGTGAAGGGTTTTGGGGACGGCGACCGAACGTCAGCCGAGGGAGCGACTGCCACCTGCAACAGAACGTCAGCGGTAGGCAGGGATGAAGGTCCAGGCAACGAAACGTCAGCCTGGGGAGGTCCAAAGAACCCACGAACATTGCGGGGGTCATCGTAGGGGTCAAGATGTTCATCCTCGGACATCTCGGCAATGTTGAGCTCGTTGGCGGAGGCTTCAGCGGACTCAGTTGTTTGGTGGGGAGGCTTGTTAGACTTAGATTTACGTCTGCCCATGTAGCTACAAGTAGATGCAGTAGTATTGAACTCTAATCGCGACACACCAACTAAGAGATGGTGGTGGTAAGAGGTCAAGAAGGGTGCCTGTCCCCATATCAAGTGTGTCAATTGCAGCAAGGAACATGCTGCTACTGACCGCAAGTGCGCATTCTGGCACCACCGGTTTGATCAGGATTGGCTGCAAAGTCATTCTGGTTCTGCTGGTCGGCCCTGGGCCTAGGGGGAGCTCCCTAGTGCCAACGCATCATTCCCCATCCATCACCGGTTGCTGGATGGGCTCCCACCAACCACAAGGCCTGCCATCAGATGCAGTGATATCGGTATATGTTTCATTCTTTGTATTTTGTCACATGCCTAGCCCCCCTTCTGCTGTCGTTTCGTGTATTGTCTCGGACATGACTCTTATATATATTCCCAGTTGTTTACTCTTGCATAGTTGGTAGCAGTATCAGTTCCCTGTAGTATATAGTCAGGTGCGGACTGCTATCACATACTACGTCATAAATTTGGACCCCTTCGGGGTCCATTGAATTAAAAAAAAAAAAAAGTTTGTCCTTGAGGAGGAGAGAGGAAATGAAAGAGAAGTACTCCTCAGTGGGCAGGGCTCAGATTAGAGCCATAGAAGTGAGCTCCTCATCCAGGCCTTTGAGGTCAAAGTCATCAGGGCGAAGATTTTGGATTTGCTTCATGCTCTCCTCCACCCTGTTGATAAGGGACTGCAGGGACTCGTCCTCAGCCTTCCTAATGTTGAAGAGGTCATCATAGGCATTAAAACAAGTGCCAGGATGCCTCTGGAGGTGCACAGCTCGCAAATCTGTCCACATCTTGACAGGATCATCCCTATCAGTGAAGTGAACCCTCTGGTCCGGTTCCACCATGAGATATAGCCAGCCAGCAGCCTTGTCAGCCCTCACATTCCAGGCCTCCCTAGAGTCGAAGGTGGCTTGGGTAGTGGGGGACGGGATCTCAGGCTTTAGGAGTTCACCCTTGACCAGTCTCCACAGGCCAGAGGCCTGGAGCCATGCCTGCATCTCGCCTGCCCAGGTAGAGTAGTTGGTGGCATTGAGCTTGTCAAAGTTGGGGCCAGAGGAAGACATCTGGGCAGACTGGGAAGCTGAAATGTGGTGTAGGGCGACGAGGAAAGGGTTGGTGGTTGTGTAACGAGGGGTATACGTGGCAAACAGTGGGATCGACGGACTGGCAAAGTTCAGAGCAGAACAGGGAAACAGTTGGTATGGGAGGAGCAGAGAAATATTAGGATTAGGATAGAGTGATTAGGAATGGAAGTGGGATAGTTGAATGAGTAATGGCCAGAATGCAGCGAAACTTGTTGAAGTCATGGAGACACACGAGATCGACGGGTGTGCGGGGAGGCAACTAGAGCAACGCGAAAACAAAGGAGAAAACGCGAAAACAGCGGATAGGAGAAGCAGAAGACAGTTGAGGAAGAAATGGGGCAAAAGTTGTTGTCTGAGGCTTCTAGAGGCTGGGGCCCATAACCTGTTAGAAGGTGACGCACAGGGGATGTGTGGGAGGTCCTAGAAACCAGAGAGATTGCCTAGGGAGCTCACAACTCACACAGGAATCTGTGGACAACTGTAAATGACTGAGAGTCAAGAAAGCGTCCACAGGAGAGTTGAACATCCAGTCAGGTGATCTACAACTGACTAAGCAACCTCTGCATCAACTCTAACTTCACACATCAACAAATCAATCACAAATACTTGTAGACTGTCCAGAGCACATCTGACACAGATGCCCTCGATGGCAGGGAGTTTGCATTGTTTGACCCATTCCATGAGATCCCAGGGTCATTTGTTGGTTGACGCTATCTCATGAATGCATTTGTGGAAGAAAGAACGTTTGGCAGCTTGAGTAGCTGCTCTGAATGCCTGCCAGTCTTTCCAATCCTTTGTCCTTCTGTAAATGAGAAGAGTCTCAGAGCAGTGGGGGGACCACCATTCCTTCAACCTGTTAGTAATCCATACAGTTTTAGAGTTTGTATTCCATGATTCAGAGAGTATTCGAGAAATAGAGTCAGAAATATTGTTCAGACAGGCAGTAGAATGAATGTTCAAACAATCAAGAGCTGTTAGATGCTCTGAGACCTGGGAAATGAAAGTGGTCTCTTCATCGCTATCTTTTGGTAGTACACGTTTTTTATAATTAATATAATCTGGACGAATTGGAAGATCGATAATCAGAGGTGCATGATCCAAGGGTAGTCTCGAATTGATGTCAATGGATATGGGGAGTAGAGTTATTGGCACAGAACATTAGATTGATAACCGAGTTGTCATGATCTCTTATGGGAGAAAAATGGGTTGGAGAGAAATTGGTCGGTGGAGACCTTGTGAGATTGAAGCAGTCCACTAGCTCCGTTAGAGTTATGGCAAAATGAGGGGTATGGAAGACTAAGGGGTCCCACTCTGGAGATCGACAATTGAAGTCACCTCCCATATATACAATATTAGAGATGTCAATAAAGTTCATTGAAAGAAAGTTGATCACTGATGAGGATGAGTCAGAATATATGTTAAGCAGATGGATATAGTTATCCTGGTTGAATAATCCCAAGATTTGTATGTCATAATGGTTAACCCACTCTTGTTGAAGGATGGGTCTCATGCGAAGTAATCGTCTATGAACATAGGTCAGAGTACAGGGTTGCAGGTCATTTGGCTTAGTAAGGCAAACCATACACAGCCACTCAGGGTGAATAGGAGCACCTATGACATTATCCCCTTCAGAGTTAGTCGTAGAGAGTGCTTTTTTTTTTTTTTTTTTTTTTAATTAGTGGACCCCGGAGGGGTCCAAATTTATAACGTGGTGCATGATAGCAGTCTGCGCCCAACTATCTACACAGGGAACCGATACCGCTACCAACTATGCAAGAGTAAACAACCGGCAGCAGAAGGGGGCTAGGCATATAACGAAATGCAAAAAAATGAGACATATACCGATATCACTGCATCTGATGGCAGGCCTTGTGGTTGGTGGGAACCCATCCGGTGACTGGCAATGGATGGGGGATGATGAGTTGATGCTAGGGAGCTCCCCCTAGGCCTGGGGCCAGCCAGCTGAACCAGAATGACTTTGCAGCCAATCCCGATCAAACCGGTGGTACCAGAATGCACACTTTGAGAAGGTGGTGCAGTGATTCTTGGACCGATGTGGTCCACTGCATTGCGAACACCTGAGCACATGGTTGCAACAGGTAGTGGTAGTGTGGCCCCAACGCCAGCATTGTTGACACTGGGGGGTCCCAGGGTGAGTGCGTGCAGCCCTGATCATAGACTGTATGCTGTTGAAGTTGAGGTATTTGCCAACCAGGCACTTGGCATTGGCACTGGACTGAGAATCCAAAAGGTCAACCCATACAGTAGCGGTGTTGGCTTTGGCGGAGTTGCACATGATACACACAGAAGATACGTTAGTGAATGTCTCCTTGAAGGGAGACAAGTGCATACAGTTGGTGACGTGTTGCGGAGTGGTGCAGATGCCACTCGTATAGTAAGGGATGTCCAGGATCTTGAGGTAAGACCTGGACCTGGGGCGTTTAGTCTTCAGCTCAAACGGGGTGAAGGCTGAAGAGAGGGAGGATTTGATCACTGATGCATCAGCATCAGTGGCAATGGAATTAGTGTACAACAAGATGGTGTCGTATGCCCAAGTAATGTTCTTGACACGAAGTGAACTCTTTGCATGAGTGAGGGAGTCGTTGAGGAGGCGCATGGCCTTGTGGTGGAGATAAGTGATGTCACCGGCACTGCCAGTGAAATCGAGGAAGAGTTGGCATTGGGTGGGGCCCGAAGTAGTCATATGTGGCTTCTTTGCAGAAGGTGCATCAGCCATCCCTCCTTGACCTCTTACCACCACCATCTCTTAGTTGGTGTGTTATAAGACGTCTAGTTCATATCGTTATTCTACCTATTCTACATGGGTAAATGAAGATCCAAGTCTAACAAGCCTCTCCGCCAAACAACCAAGTCCGCCAAAGCCTCCGCTGATGAGCTCAACATTGCTGAGATGTCTGAGGATGAACATCTCAACCCCTACGATGATCCCCACAATGTTCGCGGGTTCTTTGGTCCCCCCCAGGCTGACGTTTCATCGCCTGGTCCCTCCTCCCTGCCTGCTGCCGATGTTCCATTGCAGCCGGTAGTGCCACTCATGGCTGACGTTCCATTGCCATCTCTGAAGCCCTTCACAGCTGGTGGACAGATGTTCTACCCCATGAAGAACCTACCCCCCCCAGCACCGCCATCCACTGTCTCTTCCGGGTCAACTGAGGAGTCTGTTGAGACTCGGGCTCTTGCTGGGCTCCGCTACTTCACCTGCTTCATCAGGTCAGTCCCCCAAGGCCCCCTACCCGAGGCCACCATCACCCTACTTGCCCCAACCCTTGTTGGGCTTGTTGTGGAAATCTTCAACCATGGCCAAGGCGACACAGCCCTCACCAGTGAGCATATGCATGCCCAGGGATGGGACACATTCGTGAGTTTCATCCAGGATTGTGCCACCAGAGTTCTGGGGGCTGGCCCTAATTGTATGTGCATCGTCCATGAGGTGACCCATGGATCTGCTGACAAAGCAGATCCATGTGACATTGACATAGGCTCCCCCAAGGCGCCTAAGCAAACACCCAAGGCACCGCGGCCTGCCCTGGCCCGTCCCTCACTACCGCCCAAGCTGGTGTCTGCAAAGGCATGCACTAGTGGCAAAGCACCTATCCAAGTGCCCCCTGCTCCTAAGGCTAGGTCTGATGGCCAAGCCTGGCGAGTGCCCATCCCACCCTCGGCGGCTAATAAGTCATTCACTGAGGTAGCCCGTATCCTGGCGTCTGCAGCAGTGCTTATCAAGCTAGCCCAGTCCCACCCCACCCTCGAGCCCAATTGTGTTGCCGCAATGCATCAGGCTGCCCTAGCTGACACGCCTTCTGTAAAGAAGCCCCACATGACCACATCGGGCCCCACCTGATGCCAACTCTTCCTCGATTTCACCGGCAACTCCAGTGAAATCACTTATCTGCATCACAAGGCCATGTACCTTCTCAACGATTCCCTCACTTGCACAAAGAGTTCACTCTGCGTTGAGAACATCGCCCGGGTGTACAACACCATCTCATTGTACACCAACTCTGTCGCCACTGATGCTGATGCATTAGTGATTGAGTCCTCCCTCTCTTCAGCCTTCACCACCCCATTTGATCTGAAGACTAAATGCCCCAGGTCCAGGTCTTACCTCAAGATCCTGGACGTCCCTTACTACACGAGTGGCATCCGCACCACTCCGCAACACGTTACCGACCGTATGCGTCTATCTCCCTTCAAGGAGGTATTTGCTAATGTCTCCTCCATGCGCATCATGCACAACTCTGCCAAAGCCGACACCACTACCATATAGGTCGACCTTTGGGATTCTCAGTCCAGTGCTAATGCTAAGCGCCTGGTCGGCAAATACCTCAACTTCAACGGTGTCCAGTCTATGATCAAGGCTGCACATGCTCACCCCAGGACCCCTCAGTGTCAATAATGCTGGTGCTGGGGCCACACTACCACCACCTGTCGCAACTGTGCACTCAGGTGCTCACAATGCGGTGGACCACATCAGTCCGAGAATCACTGCACCACCTCCTCCTGCTGTAAGGGGTTGCCAAAGGCTAACCCCCCCATTCAGCCCACACCCGCTGGGGAACCCTGTCCCCATATCAAGTGCATCAATTGCAGCAAGGAACATGCTGCTACTGACTGCAAGTGCGTGTTCTGGCACCACCAGTTTGATTGGGATTGGCTGCAAAGTCATTCTGGTTCAGCTGGTCGGCCCCAGGCCTAGGGGGAGCTCCCTAGTGTCAATGCATCATTCCCCATCCATTGCCGGTCGCCAGATGGGCTCTTCTTCACATCAGCATAATTATGGTGTGCAAAGTGACGGTGCCAGAGTGAGAGGTCAGCAGGAAGTGTGGAGATGCTAAAAGCAGTCTCAAAAGCAATGGTAGTGCCATTGAGGACAGCAGAGTTGGTGGAATCAATGGAGGCAGTGAAGAGAGTCTTTTTTTTTTTTTAATTTAAAAAAATCAATGAATTTATATAGCGGTACTCGATCGCAGTCTGCTTTCAACTAAATATTACAAACAGATGGTACACTACAGCAAGCTGGGGTACACAAAGCAGTCGAAGACAGCTTAAGACAAAGACTATATACAATTAGTCCAGTGAAATAGAAGAGACTCAAGAGAGACTATAGAACAAGATGTTATACACAGAGATCGGACTCAAAGGAAAAGAAAAGAGATGAGATGAGAGAATATAGTTCACCTTCATTTGGTTTGGTGGGCATAGGAGCTTGAGGCGGCGGTGGACATGTGTCATGATTGGTGAAGGCAAAAGCAGCTGGGTTCTTTTTCAAAAACTCGATGAGGAATTCATACTGAGGGAAAGCACATTGCACCCATTGAGTGCAGAAGGGATAGAGGGGGCAGTAACACAGGATATGATATTGTGTTTCCAGATGATGGCCACAACGACAGGACTTGGGCTTGAGGGGGAAGAACCTCTTGCGATAAGCTCCAATAGGAGCATGATTGAGGATGGCACGAGTCATGTATGTGTATAGTGATGGTGACTCATTGGCTAAGGGAAGCCAGGTGCCCCCTTTGATGTAAGTGGGGATAAGGAACTTGCGATTCTTTTTGGAAAGAAGGAAACCGCTGCCGTGGTACTTCTTCTTCCAGAAAGTGGACTCCCAGGATTTCTGGCAGTTGTTGGTGGTTTTGCATCACAAGAAGTCAAGAGTAGTGCCTGAATGAGGAGGGGCATGTATGCATGTGGTGGTAACATCATTGTGGACTTTGAGGTGGGGCTTCCAGCACCATTTAGAAAGGACGTCCCAGAAGTTGATAGAGCAAGAAGGTTCGGCCACGAACCAATCGTATAAAAGACGGCAGACTTGGATGGAGTGTGATTGGCTTGAGTGTAAAGAGGGATTGACTGCTAACTTGGCTGCTGGAAGACAGTTGGTGATGAGGATGATGTGATCACACTGGAGGGAAATGGCCTTGGCAATGCCAATGCAAATGGAATAGAGCTCAGCGTCAGTAGACGACACCCAACCGCTTGCCTGTTTTGCATGGGACACTTGTTGTCTGCCATGATATATATGTGCCGCTGAGACCGCCTGAAGGGAACCTACAAGTGGAACAGAAGCATCAGTGACAACCAAAATACACATCCTCCTTTCCCTCTAACCACCATTATCGATTTCTTTGACGGTGTCTACATACATACTGACTACGAATTATACCACTATGACTGCACCATCACACTGGATGGACCTTAAGGGTACCCCTCTGCCATCTTCGGACCCAATCAACATCATTGACACTGAAACATGTGTCTCAACCTACAAGCGCGATCGCTCTAAATCGCCCGCACTCTCTATCAAATTGACTAGGCATTCAGTACACAATGACGCCAAGTCTGCCGCCTCGTCTAGGGCTGGTTCTGATGAGGAAGAAAGTGGTGAGAGCGAATCTGACTCATCTGAATCCTCAGCCCCTCCTTCTCCTACTCGCACCCCTACTGTACTTTCCCGTGCAGCATCACATTCCTCCCTTAGAACTCCCCCTCCTCCCTTGTCATGTACTAAGCGAGCTCATGCTCATGATGTTCGTCGAGGATTAGACACCACTCCCAAGGCTATCTCAAGAACTGCATCGATGAACACATATGATGGTTTCAAATTGCCTATTCCTTTCCGCCCTTTTGGGGAGGGATTTGTAGGTGAGCTTCAACCTCCGGATCCTCTTAACTTGAACTCTCGCGGGGACACGTGGGGCAACCAAGAGGATGGGGTATTCGACAATGGGGTACCTACCAATCAGTTCTTTGGACCCCCACCCACCTTAAGGCTGCCTCATGCGATCCATGGATCCGCTGAGTCATCTAAAGCTGTGCCATCCGGCACTCCGGCTACCTTCTTTGCCAGTTCTTCTGACTCTAATGACGTCACACCTGACATCACACATGATGTCACTGGTGATGTCAATGCACAGCTGCAGGAGTCTAGACCTGCACAGCCACATCTCCCGGATCTCAAGGATCCATCCAACACAGCCACTGAAGAAACTATTATTGTCAGTGAAGCTGCCTTCAAAGTGCTAGAGGTGCTTAAATTTGTCACAAATTTTTTCAGACATCGCGCTGCTCTTGGATTGCGGCCTGGTGAGAAAGACCCAAGGTTTCCTCAAATGGGGGAACCAATCTATTGTCTGCTCACTACTATGTTTGAGTCAGGATGGGACCGCTTACCTATTAACGGTGAAAGCGGACTCATGATCACAGAGGCGTTGAGACACTACTACAGTCCTCCCTCAGATATCCCCATGACAGACTCCTCCCCCCCCCTAAGAGCAAAGGGAAGGGAAAAAAGGTATGTAAACCATCCCCACCTATCATCCCCACCCCCATATTTCCGCCCAGCATTGTCGTTGGGCAAACTAATCCTACAGCTCGCATTGATGACGACTGAATGAACATCGATCGAGCCCCTCCCAGTAAGGGCACCCCTCTCCTCCCCCAGAATGACGTTACGTCTTCTGGTAAGGCACGTGACGTTTTGTCCATGTCAGGCTCCCTGAAGGCAAAGAATGACGTTATCTCTTCCAAGCCCTCCAGTCCTATTCGTGTCTCCCAGGCCCCTCCTCCACCTTCCAATCATGTGACCCCAAGGAACGGGAATGGAAACTTTGAGCGCTCAGTTGGGCACCCTTCCTCTGATGGCCAGGCTCAGCCATCGAAACCTAACCCCAAGGGTGCCTCTGACATGCCGCCCCCCATTCCCCCTCCTGACCGTAAGGCATCCACCAAACCCCTTATGGAACATTTCAACAAGAAGAATGTGTCATTTGCTGATGCCGCCCAACGGGGTGTCCAGCCAGCTACTTCCTCTTCCAACTCCTCCTCTAGTATTGATGGGGTTAAGATGCAAGAAATGATACTCGCCTTCCCTGAATTATCTTATGACAAAGTCCTTGCTATGTATAAGGCAGGTTTTGGGAGCGCCCAATCTCAGGCCCCCGAATCAACATCCTCAGGCGCTCAACGCGCTAAACCCAAAATGACAACACACAGGCCCACCTGTCGTCAAGTCCTTATCCCTTTTGAGGGAAACATCATCGCTGACCGAATCAAAGACTTTAACAAGGCAGCCAAATTCTGTAATCACAGTCTTACTGCCACTCAGTCCAAACTTTGCATCAAATCAGTCCGCAAATCATACAATGGCATATCGATTGCTACATCAGGTGTCGCTTCTCCTGCTGACCTTGAAACCATCAAGTCCTGGCTTAAGAAAGCCTGGCAATTAGGAGACGCCATCCCTATCGAGCCTCGTCTCCCACAATCCAAATTGTTCCTTAAAATCATTGGCGTCCCTTACTGGGTAGCCAACTCTTCCAACCCTCTCTCTCTGGCATTTGTCAAACAAGCCCTCGGACAATCATCATTGTTTGAAAACATTATCCTTGCCGCCCATCCTCGCATCATGAAAGCCTCCCCAAAGTCGGACACTGCTGTTGTGTGGTTCGACATCTGGGATTCCCAAAATGGTACTAAGGCCAAGATGTTGGTTAACCGTACTATTAATTTTGGACGACACATCGGAACTATCCGTACCACCAGTATACACCCAGGCATTGCACAATGCAGGAACTGTTGGCGTTGGGGCCATCCCACTCATGCATGTCGTGCTCTCGGCGCATGCTGTCAAATTTGTGGTGGCCCTCACCGCGTCGAAAACCACCGATCCATGGCCTGGTGTTGCAAGGCCAACCCCAAATCCAATCCCCCCCGTGATGCCACTCCTGAGGGCACCCCATGTCCTCACCTTGAGAACTTCAAATGCCTAAACTGCAAAGGCAATCACCACACAAATGACATCAAATGTCCATTCTGGAGGAACAGGTTCGATCGAACCTGGCATTCTAACAAAGCTGCCGAATCACGCACTGCACGTGCCGTTTGCGCAAATTCCAATCGCTCCGGTGGCAGAGTTGCTGTTTAAATATGTCTGGTAAGAACAAACCTATCTCTTCTGTTCATATCTATTCGCAAAATGTGGGATGCTCCTATGCCCTGGTTGATACTATACTCGAGTCCAGAAAACTGGACTTCGAAATCATTTTTCTACAGGAACCTCCATGGAATCATATTCGAAAAGCACCTTCTACGACTAACCCTGAAGGGGATGATGTCATAGGTGCTCCTATTCACCCTGAGTGGCTGTGTATGGTTCACCCTACCAAGCCTAACGAACCTTGACCCCGTACTCTGACTTATGTTCACAGACGCCTACTTCGCATGAGACCTATTCTTCGACAAGAGTGGGTCAATCATCGTGATATACAAATCTTGGGTTTATTTAATCAGGGTAAATATGTCCACTTGCTTAACATTTACTCCGATTCGTCTTCATCAGCAATTAATTTCCTTTCTACAAACTTCATCGACATCCCTAACATTATTTATATGGGAGGTGATTTTAATTGTCGATCTCCAGAATAGGACCATTCAGCTACTTATGTCCCTTTGTCCACTATAACTCTAACGGAGTTGGTGGACAGCTTCAATCTCACAAGGTCCTCTCTGACCATAGTATCTCCTACTCATTTCTCTTCCATTGAAAGTCATGACAATTCAGTTATCGATCTCATTTTTTGCGCTAACAATTCCACCCCCCATATCATTGATGTTAATTCGAGACTTCCATCGGATCACGCACCACTGATTATGGATCTTCCAATACGCCCAGATTATATTAATTATAAAAAATGCATTCTACCGAAAGATAGTGATGAAGAGACAGCTTTCACTTCCCAAGTCTCTGAGCATCTTGTGGCCATTGACTGTTCGGACATTCATTCCATCTCTCATCTGAACAATATCTCTGACTCCATTTCTCGAATTTTCAACGAATCTTGGAATACAAACTCTAAATCTGTATGGATTACTAACTGGTCAAAGGAATGGTGGAACCCCCATTGTTCTGAGACTCTTCTTACCTACAGAAGAACAAAAGATCGAAAAGACTGGCAGGCATTCAGAGCAGCTATGCGAGCTGCTAAATGCTCTTTCTTTGATGCACGAATTCATGAAATCGCATCGACGAACAAACGACCCTGGGACCTTATGGAATGGGTAAAACAACACAAACTCCCTGCAATTGAGGGTATCTGCTATCAAGGACAACCTTGCAATGATCTTCCAGACCTATGGAATGCACTACATTCGTCATACAACTCAGCATCCAGTTGACTGGTAAGCCCTAACATTCTGAATGAAATGAAATCCCTACCCCCCCGTTCTTGGGCAAAATTCTTTGCCCTCGAACTCACTGAATCCCTCTCTTCATGTGCTAACTCTTCAGCACCTGGGCCTGATCATGTCTCCTGGAAACACTTGAAGTCTATCATCGCCCACAACAGATGCCTCGAAAACATAATACTCATTGCTAATGCATGTGTAAGTCTTTCTCACTGGCCGAGTCACTTCAAGGACTTGGTCTCTATCATCATTCCCAAGCCGAATAAACCGGCCTATGACACACCGAAAGCGTTTTGCCCTATCGTCCTACTAAACACCTTAGGTAAACTAATTGAGAAGATGATTGCCCGACGCATGCAGTATGAAGCGGTATCTTTGGAAGTTCTTCACCCTAATCAAATGGGCGGAGTCATCCAACACTCCACCAAAGATGCAGGAGTATTCCTTACCCACATTATTTGGGCCGGATGGGCCAAAGGTATGATCACTAGTGTCTGCGCCTTCGATATCGCCCAATTCTTCCCCTCTCTAAATCACGAAATCCTCACTGATATCCTGTGACGCCAGGGGTTCACCCCAGAACTCGTAAATTTCTTCTCACATTATCTTATAGGTTGCTCCACTCAATTCATGTGGAACACATTCCTATCTGATGCCCATGACGCAGATGTTGGCATAGGGCAAGGTTCCGCCTTATCCCCCATTTTATCCGTGCTCTATTTGGCGCCTCTCATGTTCATGTTTGACCAACGCACTAGACTACAGTCTATCCCTTCTTCCCTTTTATCATTTGTCAATGATGGGCTTTGTATATCTCAAGCGAAGAATTATACTGACACTATTTCTTCCCTCAAATCAGCTTATTCCATCATTAACTCCATTTGCTCTGATCTCGGGCTTGTTGTGGAACATGATAAATCTGAAGTCTTTCATTTCTCCTGACAACATAATGATTCTAATCCCCCCCTTGATCTATCCAACATTGGCGGCCCTCTACTACATCCCAAATGCGTCTGGCGGTACTTGGGCTTTTACTTCGACCATCGACTATCATTTCAAGAACACGTTCGATATTACTGTACCAAAGCATTATCCACTGTGAAAGCTATGGGTATGCTAGGTAACTCCACTCGAGGCCTCCTCCCTCTACAAAAACGTCTGCTCTATAGATCATGTGTTGTTCCCGTAGCCACATATGGATTCTGACTCTGGTACTTTGAAGGCGCTCATAACAAGGTGCTTCTCAAGTCCCTATCATCCATGCAAAGACGCGCAGCTCTCTGGATCACAGGGGCCTTCCGTACTTCCCCATCAGGCGGTGTTGAGAGTATTGCTGGACTTATCCCAATTCACCTCCATCTTTGTAAATTAGCTATTCGTTCGTCATATTGAGTCTCTACTTTACCATCTAATCATGCATTACATTCTCTCTTATCTGACGATTTCTCTTTTAACTCCTCCCCTCATCCCCAATCTATTTGCCTTCTCACTCCGGCCAAAAAAGCTAAAATCAAAGACCCTCTTATTGATGTAGATAACTCTCTTTCTCATCTCTCTGATTCCTTTTCCCCATTCGCTCCTGAATTGAAGCCTGGATCTCGTCTTATGGACCTTTTTCCTGATTCTATTCACTTTCACCCCTGCAATCACTCGGATAAAAACGAAATGTATAAACATGTATCGTCTCTCAATTCAGTTTTTTCCTCCTCTTCTTCCAATCGTAATTGTATCTCAGTTATTACTGATGCTTCTGTTCCACTTGTAGGTTCCCTTCAGGCGGTTTCAGCGGCACATCTATATCATGGCGGATGGCAAGTGTCCCATGCAAAACAGGCTAGCGGTCGGGCATCATCTACTGATGCTGAACTCTATTCCATCCGTATTGGCATCGCCAAGGCCATTTCCCTTCATTGCGACCACATCATCCTCATCACCGACTGTCTCCCAGCAGCCAAGCTAGCAGTCAATCCCTCTATACACTCAAGCCAATCACATTCTATCCAAGTCTGCCAACTCTTATCCAACTGGCTTGTGGCCAAACCCTCTCACTCTATCAACTTCTGGGACGTCCCTTCCAAATGGCAATGGAAGCCCCACCTTAAAGTCCACAAAGATGTCACCACCACACGCATACACGCCCCCCCTCATCTAGGCGCCACTCTTAACTTCTTGCAATGCAAAATCACCAATGACTGTCAAAAATCCTGGGAGTCCACCTTTTGGAAGAAGAAGTATCGCGGCAGCGGTTTCCTTCTTTCCAAAAAGAACCATAAATTCCTCATTCCCACATATGTTAAAGGAGGCACCTGGCTTCCCTTAGCTAATGAGTCGCTGTCACTGTGCACACGCATGACTCATGCTATCCTCAACCATGCTCCTATTGGAGCTTATTGCGAGAGGTTCTTCCCTCTCGAACCCAAGTCCTGTCATTGTGGCCATCACCTGGAAACACGACATCATATTCTGAGTTACTGCCCCCTATATCCCTTCCGCACTCAATGGGTGCAATGCGCTTTTCCTCAGTTTGAATTCCTTGTCAAGTTCTTAAAGAAAAACCCAGCCACTTTTGCCTTCTCCAATCATGATATGTGTCCACCGCCGCCTCAAGCTCCTGTGCCCGCCAAACCAAATGAAGGTGAACCATATTCTCTCATCTCATCTCTCTTCTTTTTCCTTTGAGTCCAATCTCTGTGTATGACACCTTGTTCAATAGTCTCTTTCGAGTCTTATCTATGTTGCTGGACTAATCATGTATAGTCTCTGTCTCAAGCGGTCTTCGACCGCTTCATGTACCCCAGCTTGCTGTAGTGTACTGTCTGTTTGTAATATTTAGTTGAAAGCGGACTGCGATCAAGCACCACTATATAAATTCATTGATTTAAAAATAAATAAAAATAAAAAATAAAAAAACAACCAAAATACAATTACAATCAGAAGAGGAAGAGGAGAAAACAGAATCAAGAGTCAATACATGTTTATACATCTCGTGTTTGTCCAAGCAATTACAAGGATAAAAGTGAATGGAATCGGAAAAGATGTCCATGAGACAAGACCCAGGCTTAGTTTCAGGAGCGAATGGAGAAAAGGAATCAGAAAGATGAGAAAGAGAACTATCTACATCAATAAGAGGGCCTTTGACTTTAGCTTTTTTGGCCGGAGTAAGAAGGTGAAGTGATTGGGGATGAGGGGGAGTATTAAGAAAGAAACGATCAGATAGGAGGGAACATAATGCATGGTTAGAAGGTAAAGTAGAAACTTGGTATGATGAACGAATAGCTAATTTACAAAGATGGAGGTGAATTGGAATAAGTCCAGCAATACTTTTGGCGCCGCCTGAAGGGGAAGTGTGGAAGGCACCTGTAATCCAAAGAGCAGCGTGCCTCTGCATAGATGATAAGGACTTGAGGAGGGCCTTATTACGAGCACCTTCAAAGTACCACAAATGGAAGCCATATGTTGCCACAGGGACGAAGCATGACCTATAGAGAAGGCGTTTCTGGAGAGGGAGAAGACCTCAGGTGGAATTACCTAACATGCCCATAGCTTTCACTGTGGACAATGCTTTGGTAGAATAATATCAGACATGTTCTTGAAATGAGAGTTGGTGATTGAAGTAGAAGCTGAGGTACCACCATATGCATTTAGGATGCAGGAGAGAGCCACCGATGTCAGATAGGTCAAGGGAAGGATTAGAATTGTTATGATGTTGGGAGAAGTGAAAGACCTCAGATTTGTCATGTTTAACAACAAGTCTGAGATCAGTACAGATGGAGTTGATGATGGAATAGGCTAGTTTGAGGGAAGAGATAGTGTCAGTGTAGTTCTTTGCTTGAGATATACAAAGCCCATCATTGACAAAGGATAGAAGGGAAGAGGGAATAGACTGTAATTGGGCATGTTGATCAAACATGAACATGAGAGGCACTAAATAGAGCACAGATAGTATGGGGGATAAAGTGGAACCTTGCCCTATGCCAACATCCACGTCATAGGCATCGGATAGGAACATGTTCCACATGAACTGGGTGGATTGACCTATAAGGTAATGTGAAAAGAAGTTCACGAGTTCTGGGGTGAACCCTTGGCATTGTAGGATGTTAGTAAGAATTCTGTGGTTTAGAGAGGGGAAGAATTGGGCGATATCGAAAGCACAAACACTAGTGATCATACCTTTAGCCCATCTGGCCCAAATAATGTGGGTAGGAATACTCCTGCATCCTCAGTAGAACATTGGATCACTCCACCCATTTGATTGGGGTGAAGAACTTCTAGAGATACCACTTCATACTGCATGCGTTGTGTGATCATCTTCTTGATTAATTTTCCTAGAGTATTTAGTAGGATAATAGGATGAAATGCTTTCAGGGTATCATAGGCAGTGAAGAGAGTCAGAGGCCTGGAGCCATGCCTGCACCTCGCCTGCCCAGGTAGAGTAGTTGGTGGCATTGAGCTTGTCAAAGTTGGGGCCAGAGGAAGACATCTGGGCAGACTGGGAAGCTGAATGCAGTGTAGGGCGACGAGGAAAGGGTTGGTGGTCATGTAACGAGGGGTATACATGGCAAATGGTGGGATCGACAGACTGGCAAAGTTCAGAGCGGAATGGGGAAACAGTTGGTATGGGAGGAGCAGAGGAATATTAGGATTAGGATAGAGTGATTAGGAATGGAAGTGGGATAGTGGAATGAGAAATAGCTGGAACACAGCAAAACTTGTTGAAGTCATGGAGCCATGTGAGATCAACGGGTGGAGAAGAGGAAGATAGTTGAGGAAGAAATGGGGCAAAAGTCATTGTCTGAGGCTTCTAGAGGCTGGGGCCCATAACCTGTTAAAAGGTGATGCACAGGGGACATCTAGGAGGTCCTAGAAACCAGAGAAATCACCCAGGGAGCTTACAACTCACACAGGAATCTGTGGACAACTGTAAATGACTGAGAGTCAAGAAAGCGTCCACAGGAGAGTTGAACATCCAGTCAGGTGATCTACAACTAACTAAGCAACCTCTGCATCAACTCTAAGTTCACACATCAACAAATCAATCACAAATACTTGTAGACTGTCCAGAGCACATCTGACAATACCATGAGTACAAGCAGTATTGTAAGTAAGAGTTGTAGACATATTAAGAGAACAATACCGAAAGTTGGGATTCTGAATATACTGTCAAGATTTGCGAAATACTGGTGCTTACTAAGCATGCAAAAGTTACAGAGAAGTCAGCCATTGGCTTCAGTGTATGTGCTGTGCCTTTCTGATATCACATTGACCAATTTGGTCTACAAGAAAGATGACAGGCAGTGCGAATTAAAATTTAACACTGAAGGAATAATTGGACAGAGAGTAAGAGTGGAATCTTAGTTGATATTCAGAATAGGTAATACATGAGCTAGTAGCAACATATTTAAGATAATGTGAAATTGGACAAATAACACATAAATATCACAAAGCTCACAATGCAATAATAAACAAATAAACAGATAAACAAAAAGTAAATAGACAACGACAGACATGACATGATGGAGAACAACAAACATAAATGGAATGGCGGAAATGAATATGAGTGCAAATGAAAAGAGGATAGAATAATGAGTGGAAACAGGCTACGAAATATTTATAGAAATAGTAGATAATGAAAATTGTGGGAATTGGAAGTTGAAAGAATAGTTGGAGATCAAATTGGAGAGGTCACAATTGCAGATTGTGACACAAGGGCTGTGAAGCTGAGGAGCTCTTTCTGACCTACACAAATGCTTCCCATGGTAGTTGTAAGCAAACTGGTCACTCTACAGGTGGATATGTGACTCTGGTGTGTGGTGGAGCTGTGGGATGGTCCTCCAAGCATTAGCCCTTTGTTACTCTCTCTTCTACAGAGGCTGAGTATGTGGCTGCAGTTGAGGCTGGCAAGGAGATCATGTGGATGAGGAACATTCTGATTGAGTTTGGCTATTCCCCTTCCTATGCTTCCACTCTCCTGATTGACAACAAGTCTGGGATTGATGTTTCCAAGAATCCTGAGCATCATGGTCACACGAAACACCTGGATCTGTGGTTCTACTGGCTCCAGGATGCTGTACAGTCCACTTTCATTGCTCCAGAGTACATCTCCACCAGCCAGAATGTGGCAGACTTGTTTACTAAGGCTGTTCAGCCCAAGATGGTGGTGTTATGTATATTGATTATATCTAGCATTTGTTCCATCTATAATACGAAGTCGATATTAGCTTTACTTAAGTAATATCGCAATTATATTTCTTCTTATTTGTTCTTATATTCTCTCATTTGTTTTGACTCATTTACTTTGTCTGGTTACGACTCATTATGACTTGTTTGGTTTTGTTTATATTTTGATGACATGTGATTGTTAAATATAGCTGCGCTATATTTGGACTTACCTTGTGATCGATCAGATGATCAAAGAAGAACTTCTTTAGAAGAACTTCTAAAGCTTCTTTGACAGATCACGTCTTATATAGTTTAATTAGCGTTAAGGAAGCTGTACGCTTCTCTTCTTTCGTTAGAAGCCCTTAGCCCTAGTTAATAATAGATACCGACTTGTATTGTATATAAGTCGTCGACACCTACCAAGGAGAAACATCATTTCTACTTGGTTAGGTGGAGACTCAATATGAGCCTTTATCTATACAAAGTCGAATTGAACTTAAGCCCTAAGATCTCAATTACTAAAGTCTTAACTCTATAATCACCGTATTATAACTCTGACTTAGTAAACGACTTTGTCGCTTACCGAGAAGGAGTCCCCTTTGATAAGATCAACTCGATACTTATCGCACCAGCTTAGGACCGGGCCGGCGTCACTATAACAGGTGGAGTTTGCAGTTCTCATGCTAGGATTGACTTGCTAGAGAGTATAGGTGTTGATTTTGGTGTTTCCGACAACTTGTGGACTTGTCAGATCAAGGGGGTGTGTCAGATGTGCTCTAGACAGTCTACAAGTATTTGTGATTGATTTGTTGATGTGTGAACATAGAGTTGATGCAGAGGTTGCTTAGTCAGTTGTAGATCACCTGACTGCATGTTCAACTCTCCTGTGGATGCTTTCTTGACTCTCAGTCATTTACAGTTGTCCACAGATTCCTGGGTGAGTTGTGAGCTCCCTGGGTGATTTCTCTGGTTTCTAGGACCTCCTACACATCCCCTGTGTGTCACCTTCTAACAGGTGAAGATGGAGGGAATAGCAGACTTGATGACAGTGATGTCAGAGTCTGAGGGCATGGCGGAGGTGTACAGCATGATGGTGCTGTACACCTTGGTGATATTCTCAATGTGCAAAGAAGACTTGGCACTTGAGAGGGCATTGTTGAGAAGGCATATGGCCTTGTGGTGGAGATAAGTGATCTCACTGGTATCTCCAGTGAAATCAAGGAACAATTGGTGGCAGGTGGGCCCAGCAGTGGTCATGTGCAGCTTCTTGGCAGAGCTGGCAGTGGCGGTGGGGGCCTGATGCATCGCAGCGATGTGATCAGGGTTGAGGGAGGGGTTTGCTTGTGCCAGCTTGATGAGCAACACAGGCAGTACTAAAGTGCCAGAATGAGCAGCTTCTGCAAATGAGCACTGACAAGGCACTGGAGCAGAAGCAGGGATGGGTGCCTTTGTGGGTGCTCGAGGGGGGCCACTAGCACATGCCTTAGGGGGCACTCGCTTGGGCAGTATGCGCAGATGGGCTAGGGTGGACTGCAGTGCCTTAGGCATTTGTTTGGGCATCTTGGGGGAGCCCATGTCAATGTCATGTGGTTCTGCTTTGTCAGCGGATCCATGGGTCACCTCATGGATGATGCACATGTCTTTTTTTAAAAATAAAAAAAATCAATGAATTTATATAGCAGTGCTCGATTGCAGTCCGCTTTCAACTAAATATTACAAACAAATGGTACACTATAGCAAGCTGGGGTACACGAAGCAGTCAAAGACCACTTAAGACAAAGACTATACATGATTAGTCCAGTAAAATAGGAAAGGCTTGAGAGAGACTATAGAACAGGGTGTTATACACAGAGATCAGACTCAAAGGAAAAGAAATGAGATGAGATGAAAGAATATAGTTCACCTTCATTTGGTTTGGCAGGCACAGGAGTTTGAGGCGGCAGTGAACATGTGTCTTGATTTATGAAGGTAAAAGCAGCCAGGTTCTTTTTTAAGAACTTGATGAGAAACTCATACCGAGGGAAGGCACATTGCACCCATTGAGTGCAGAAGGGATAGAGGGAACAATAGCACAGAATATGATTTCATGTTTCAAGGCAATATCCACAGCAACAGGATTTGGGCTCGAGGGGGAAGAACCTCTCATGATAAGCTCCAATTGGAGCGTGATTGAGAATGGCATGGGTCATGCACGCACATAGTGATGGCGACTCGTTAGCTAGTGGAAGCCAGATACCCCCTTTGATGTAGGTGGGGATAAGGAACTTGCAATTCTTTTTAGAAAGAAGGAAACCACTGCCGTGGTACTTCTTCTTCCAGAATGTGGACTCCTAGCATCCTCCTTTCCCTCTAACCACCATCATCAATTTCTTTGATGGTGTTTTATACTACATTGACTACAAATTCTATTAACATGACTATACCATTGCATTGGGTAGACCTTAAGAGTACCCCACCACTGTCTTTGGACCCTATGAACATTGCTGACACTGAAACACATGTCTCAACCAGCAAGCACAACCACTCAAAATCGCCTGCGCTTTCTATCAAATCAACTAGGCACTCTGTATACAATGATGCCAAGTCTGCTGCCTCATCCAGAGCTGGCTGAGATGAGGAGGAGAATGGTGAGAGTGATTCTGACTCATCTGATGTCTCGACTCCCTCCTCCCCCATAACCATTCCTGTTGCACTATCGTGTGCAGCATTGCACTCATCCCTTAGAACTCCCCCTCCCCCTTTGTCACATGTCAAGCAAGCCCGTGCTCATGATACTCACCAAGGTCTGGACACTACTCCCAAAGCCATCTCAAGAACAGCATCTATGAGCACATACAACAGTTTTAAATCACCTATTCCCTTCCACCCTTTTGGTGAGGGGTTCCTAGGTGAGTTAAATAAACCTGATCCTTTGAACTTGAACTCTTGTGGGGATGCATGGAGTGACCAAGAGGATGAGATACTCAGTAATGGGGTACCTAACATCCATCTTTTTAGACCCCCACCCACCTCAAGGCTGCCTCATGCGATCCATGGATCTGCTGAGTCAGCAAAAGCTGTGCCATCTGGCACTCTAGCTACTTTTTTTGCCAGTTCATCTAATACTAATGACGTCACACCTGACATCACACATGATGTTACTGGTGATGTCACTGCACAGCCACAGGAATCCAGGCCTGCACAGCCACATCTTCCAGATCTCAAGGATCCATCAAACACAGCCACTAAAGAAACTGTTTTTGTCAGTGAAGCTGCCTTCAAAGCACTTGAGGTGCTTAGATATGTTACCAACTTCTTCAAACACTGTGCCACTCTGGGATTACAGCCCAGAAAGAAAGACCTGAGGTTTCCCCAAATGGGAGAGCCAATTTATTGTTTACTTACAACTATGTTTGAATCAGGCTGGGATCACTTGCCTATTAACAGCGAAAATGGTCTCATGATTATTGAAGCACTGAGACAATACCTCAGCCCCCCCTCTGATATCCCCATGATGGACTCTTCTCCCCATCCAAAGGGTAAGGGTAAGAGAAAGAAGGCATGTAAACCCTCTCTGTCTTTCATTCCCATCCCCCTATTCCTGCCCAGCATTGTTGTTGGGCAAACTGACTCCACAGCATGCATCGACAATGATTCCATGAATGTCAACAAAGCCCCTCCCGCTGAGGAATGATGTTTCATCTTCTGGTAAGACACATGACTTTATGTCTGTGTCAGGCCCCCAAAAGGCAAAGAATGATGTTACATCTTCCAAGCCTGCTGGTCCTATTCACATCTCCCAGGCTCCCCCTCTATCCTCCAATCATGTGACTCCAAGGAATAGGAATGGAAATTTCGAGCATTCAGTTGGACAACACCCTTCTTCTGATGGCCAGGCTTAGCCATCTAAACCTAACTCTAAGGGCACCTCTAAAATGCCACCCCCTATTCCCCTGTCTGACTGTAAGGCATCCACCAAACCTCTTACAGAACACTTCAACAAGAAGAACATGTTGTTTGCTGATACCACCTGATGGAGTGTCCAGCCAACAGCTTCCTCTTTCACCTCTCCCAATATCAACAGGGTCAAGATGTGAGAAATGATACTTGCCTTCCCCAAACTCTCCTATGACAAAGTCCTTGCCATGTACAAGGTAGGTTTTGGTAGTGCTCAACCTCAAGCATCCGAACCTTTGACATCAAGTGCTCAACACGCTAAACCAAAAATGATGATGCACAGCCCTACCCATTGTCAAGTCCTTATCCCCTTCAAGGGAAATATTATTGCTGACTGCATCAAAGACTTTAATAAGGCAGCTGAATTTTGCAACTGCAGCCTTACTGCCACCCAATCCAAACTTCATGTTGAGTCTGTGTGTGAGTCATACAATGGAATATCCATCACCACTTTGGGCATCACCACTCCTACTGACCTTGACACCATTAAATCCTGGCTGAAAAAAGCCTGGCAACTTGGAGACACCATCCCTATTGAGCCCCATCTCCCACAATCCAAATCATTCCTTAAGATCATCAGTGTTCCATACTGGGTATCCAATTCTTCCAACCCTCTCTCTCCCACTTTCATTGAGCAGGCCCTTGGCCAATTCCCTCTCTTCAAAAATGTCATTCTTGCTGCTCACCCTTGTGTCATGAAAGCCTCCCCCAAGTCAGACACAGCTGTCATATGGTTCAACATCTGGGATTCCCAAAATAGTACTAAGGCCAAGACATTGGTCAATTGCACCATCAACATTGGTTGACATGTCAGCACCATCTGTGCCACCAGTATGCATTCCAGTGTTATGCAATGTACGAACTGCTGGCAGTGGGGTCATCCCACTCATACATGCCATGCCCTTGGTGCTCACTGTCAAATATGTGGTAGCCCTCATCATGTTGAGAATCACTGTTCTATGGCTTGGTGCTGCAAAGCCAACCCCAAATCCAACCCTCCTTGTGATGCTACCCCTGATGGTATCCCATGCCCTCACCTTGAGAACTTCAAATGTCTCAACTGCAAAGGTGATCACCATGCTAACAACACTAAATGTCCATTCTGGAGAAACAGGTTCAACTGCACCTGGCACTCTAACAAAGCTACCAAGTCATGCACTGCACATGCTGTCCATGCTAACACCAATTGCTCCAGTGGTGGAGTTGCCATTTAATTATGCCTGGTAAGAACAATGTCATTTCCTCTATTCATATCTATTTGCAAAACATGGGGCACTCTTATGCCCTTGTTGACACTATTCTTGAGTCCAAGAAGCTGGACTTCAACATTATATTTCTACAGGAACCTCCATAGAATCATATTCACAAGGTACCTTCCATGACTAACCCTGAAGGGGATGATGTCATAGGTGCCCCTATCCATCCCGAGTGGCTGTGTATGGTTCACCCTACCAAGCCCAATGACCCCCGTCCCTGTACTTTGACTTAGGTTCACAGACATCTGCTTCATATGAGACCCATCCTTTGACAGGAGTGGGTCAATCACCATGATATCCAAATTCTGGGTTTATTTAACCAGGGTGATTATATTCACTTTCTCAATATATACTCTGACTTGTCATCATTGGTGATAAATTTTCTTTCATCTAACTTCATTGACATCCCTAATATTGTGTACATGGGAGGTGACTTCAACTGTTGTTCTCCAGAGTAGGATCCCTTGGCCTCCTTTCTCCCTTGCTCCAATATAACTCTAACAGAGTTAGCGGATTGTTTCAATCTCACAAGGTCCTCACTGACTGTTTTTTCCCCAACCCATTTTTCTTCTATAGAAGAGCATGACAATTCTGTTATTGATATCATCTTTTGTGCTAATGATTCCACTCCCCATGTAATTGATGTGAATTCGAGACTACCATTGGATCATGCTCCTTTACTCATTGACCTTCTGATTTGTCCGGATTTTATTAATTGTAAGAAATGAGTACTGCCAAAGGATAGTGATGAAGAGACCACCTTTATTTCTCAGGTCTCAGAGCATCTAGCAGCTATTGACTGCTCAAACATCTATTCCACCTCTTGTTTGGACTCTATCTCAGACTCCATTTCTCATATATTCACTGACTCTTGGAACACTAACTCTAAAATTGTATGGATTACTAACAGGTTGAAAGAATGGTGGACCCCCCACTGCTCTGCGACTTTGCTTACATACAGGAGAACCAAGGATTGAGAGGACTGGCAAGTGTTCAGAGCAGCTACTCATGCTGTTAAATGCTCTTTCTTTGATAGGTGCATTCATGAAATAGTGTTGACCAACAAACGACCCTGGGATCTTATGGAATGGGTCAAGCAGCAAAAACTCCCTGCCATTGAGGGTATTTGATATCAAGGACACCCTTGTAATGACCTTCCGGACTTGTGGAATGCACTACATTTGTCATACAACTCTGCATCAGGCTGACTGGTAAGCCCTCATATTTTGAATGAAATGAAATCTTTTCCCCCCCCATTCCTGGACAGACTTCTCCATTCTAGAACTTACCGAATCCCTCTCATCTTGTGCTAACTCCTCAGCACCTGGACCTGATCATATTTCCTGGAAACATCTAAAGTCTATTGTCACCCATAACGATTGCTGCAAGAACATTATACTCATTGCCAATGCATGCATATGTCTCTCTCACTGGCCAAGTCACTTCAAAGACTCGGTCTCTATCATCATTCCCAAGCCAAATAAACCGGCCTATGATACCCCTAAAGTGTTTCATCCCATTGTCCTACTAAACACTTTAGGTAAACTAATTGAAAAGATGATCACATGCCACATGCAATTTGAAGCAGTCTCTTCAGGAGCCCTCCATCCAAATCAAATGGGTGGGGTAATCCAATGCTCCACTGAGGACACAGATGTTTTCCTCACTCACATTATTTGGGCTGGATGGGCCAAAGGTATGATCACTAGTGTTTGCACTTTTGACATCACTGTTAAGTGCGCAAATGCTATGGGTAGGAACTGACATCTAGGACTGGATGGCAGAGATAGGACAGAGGTAAGACAGCAGCCAGTCATCGAACACAGAAGCAGGTCATGGCCTCAACTTATGTGTTGTGCTGACTACTGACACTTGACCCAGATTTCAGACAAGGGAAGAGAGCAGAGTAGAAACCAGCATATTGCTAAGTTGATTATCAGACTGAAGAATCCAAGTACAAAGTTGTGCTACTTATATACGATGTGGAATATAGGATCGGATAAGGAAAACAAGCAAAGTAGTAAATGGAGAAATAATCAAAGTGGAGTCCACAAATTTTACAAGGCTAGAAGATAGAAAATTTACTATTAAACGGTTGTCAGAAAATTTTGACAAGGCAGTATGAATTAATAAAATGGAAGATGTCAGAATAAGTCCAAAGGTGAAAGACTGATAAAAACCAAAGTAACCGATATGTGAGAACAGATAAGAGTTCATGAAAATAATACCAAGTTCAAACCATCAGCCATTCTTGAGGACTGGCTCATGACAATCACCCAATTCTTCCCTTCCCTAAATCACAATATTCTTACTGACATCCTGCGACACCAGGGGTTTGCCCCAGAACTTGTAAAATTTTTCTCTCACTACCTGATAGGTCAATCTACCCAATTCATGTGGAACACCTTTATGTCTGATGCCCATGACACAGATGTTGGCATGGGGCAAGGTTTGGCTCTCTCACCCATCCTCTCAGCACTTTATTTGGCACCTCTCATGTTCATGTTTGACCAATGTGCTCGTCTACAATCCATCCCCTCTTCCCTTTTATCCTTTGTTGATGATGGGCTTTGTATATCTCAAGTGAAGAACTATACTGACACCATTTCTTCCCTCAAATCAGCATACTCCATTATTAAGTCCATATGCACTGACCTTGGATTAGTTGTTGAACATGACAAATCTGAGGTTTTCCACTTCTCTCATTGTCACAACAATTCTAATCCCCCACTTGACCTATCTGATGTTGGTGGCCCCCTCCTTCATCTGAAATACTTTTGGCGATACCTAGGTTTCTATTTTGATCACCAACTCTCATTTCAAGAACACATTTGATATTACTCCACCAAAGCATTATCCATGGTGAAAGCTATGGGTATGCTAGGTAACTCAACCCGAGGTCTCCTCCCTCTTCAAAAATGACTTCTATATAGGTCATGTGTCGTCCCTGTGGCAACATATGGCTTTCAACTATGGTACTTTGAGGGCACTCATAACAAGGCACTTCTCAAGTCCCTCTCAACTATGCAGAGGCACACAGCTCTTTGGATCACCAGTGCTTTTCGCACTTCTCCATCTGGTGGCACTGAAAGTATTGCTGGACTTATTCCCATCCACCTTCATCTTTGTAAATTAGCTATTCGCTCTTCATATTGAGTTTCCACTTTACCTTCGAACCATGCATTATGCTTGCTTCTATCTGATCATTTCTCTCTTAACTCTTCCCCCCATCCCCAATTGCTTTGCTTTCTCACTCTGGCCAAAAAAGTCAAAGTCAAAGGCCCTATCATTGATGTAGATAGTTCTCTTTCTCATCTCTCTGACTCCTTCTCTCCATTCACCCCTGAATCCAAGCCTGGGTCTTGTCTCATGGACATCTTCCCTGATTCCATTCACTTTCATCCTTGTAACTGCTTGGACAAACACAAAATGCACAAACATGTATTGTCTCTTGACTCTGTTTTTTCCTCTTCTTCCTCTGACTGTACTTGTATATCAGTTGTTACTGACACTTCTGTTCCACTTGTAGGTTCCCTTCAGGTGGTTTTGGCAGCACATTTATATTGTGGCAGACAACAAGTGTCCCATGCAAAACAGGCAAGCAGCTGGGCATCTTCTACAGATGCCAAACTCTATTCCATTCACATTGGCATCGCCATCTCCAATGCGACAAGATCATTCTCATCACCGATTGTCTCCCAGCAGCTAAGCTGGCAGTCAACCCTTCCATTCACTTGAGTCAGTCGCACTCTATCCAAGTTTGCTGGCTCCTATCCAACTGGCTTGCAGCCAAACTATCCCACTCCATCAACTTTTGGGACATTCCATCTAAGTGGTGTTGGAAGCCCCATCTTAAAGTCCATAATGATGTCACCTCCACACACATCCATGCCCCTCCCAGCACAGGCACCACCCTCGACTTCTTGTGATGCAAAGCCACCAATGACTGCCAGAAATCATGGGAGTCTACATTTTGGAAGAAATACCGTGGCAATGGTTTCCTTCTTTCAAAGAAAAATCACAAGTTCCTTATCCCCACATATGTTAAGGGAGGCACTTGGCTTCCTCTAGCCAACAAGTCACCATCTTTATGCACATGCATGACTTGTGCTATCCTCAGCCACACTCCTATTGGAGCTTATTGCAAGAAGTTCTTCCCCCTTGAGCCTAAATCCTGTTGTTGTGGCCATCACCTGGAAACAAGACATCACATTTTGTGTAATTGCCCACTTTATCCCATCTGTACCCAGTGGGTGCAATGTGCTTTCCCTCGATATGAGTTCCTTGTTGAGTTTTTGAAAAAGAACCCAGCTACCTTTGCCTTTACCAACCATGACATGTGTCCACTGCTACTTCAAGCCCCTATGCCTGCCAAACCAAATGAAGGTGAACTATACTCTTTCATCTCATCTCTTTTCTTTTCTCTTGATTCCAATATCTGTGTATAACACCTTGCTCTATAGTCTCTTTTGAGTCTTTTCTATCTTACTGGACTAATCGTATATAGTCTTTGTCTTAAGTGGTCTCGACTGCTTCATGTACCCTGGCTTGCTGTAGCATACCATCTGGTTGTATTATTTAGTTGAAAGCAGACTGCAATTGAGCACTGCTATATAAATTCATTGATTTAAATAAAATAAAATAAAAAAAGAGTGGGAACAAGTGTGGAGAGTTCTGTGCCAGGAGAGAGCAGAGTCTTCACAGAATTGCAGTCAGACATGCTGAATCTCAACTTCAGAAAATAAAAATAAAAAAAGGTGGTCCAGCCGCAGCTGGCCCACTGCTCACCCATGGAAATGCATGCACTCCCATACCCACTTATCTCGAATTTGTAGATGGCACTGGCAAGATAGCTAGCACACACCTTGGTGTAGTCCTCATCGAGGAGAGAATTGTCAGGGAGTTCATGTATGAAGCACGAGAACTTCTTGAGGCTATTAAAAGCCCACTTGGCCATGGCATCATCTCCAGGCATGGTCCTGGTGGAGGACAATGGGGTGGATGGTGCAATCAGGGGAGGAGTGGGAACTGGGTAGTATATGGTACCACCAGCGATGAGAGGGGCCTTGGGACCAAAGGTCACCAGAGGCTGAGTAGTAGGCACCAGTGATGGAACATCAGCAGGCACCAAGGGGAGGGGTGAGAGCAACTGAAAGTCAGCCTTTATAGCAGCCTTGAAATCTGCCATTGTGCAGACCAGCTGGGTGGAGGTGGAGGGCCTGGGGGCCTCTTTGATTGTATCAAGCTCATCATTGCTAGATGCAATGTCAGAGTTGAGGTCCATGTTCGTGATTTCGTGAGCAACAGCTTTAGATTTGTGCCTACCCATGTTAGCTAGAGTAGAATCGGTGTATACTAGATGTCTAATTGCACACCAACAAATAGATAGTGGTGGTAAGAGGTCAAGGAGGGATGGCTGCTGGGACCAGGTGTCATGTCCCTCATATCGGTGTCTATGTTGCCCTGGGGGTTGGCAAAGAGAGCACAGAGTGCCTTGGTGACTGTTCTCTGGTCATCAGGATCCTCAGGGTCAGCTGGGAGGTTGCCCCACTTAGGCTGAGAGAAGACTTTGGCCAGGGTAATAAACCTGGCAGCCATGTCTTGAAGGGAAGGAGTAGTCAATGGGGAGGAGAGGTTCCAGCCCAGCCAGTTGGTAGTATCAGCAAAAGAGGTGGTGATTGCTCCAGCATTGTCATTGACTGACAAACTGTCATCCAAATGAAGGGACGACATGTTAAGCATGCAAACACTACAGGTAGGAACTGACATCTAGGACTGGATGACAGAGTTGGGACAGAGGTAAGACAGAAGCTGATCATTGAATGTGGAAGCGGGTCATGGCCTCAACTTATGTGTTGTGCCAACTACTGACACTTGACCCAGATTTCAGACAAGATAAGAGAGCAAAGGATGAACAGAGAGCAGAGGAAAGTAGTGTATCGCTAAGTTGATTATCAGACTGAGGAACCCAAGTACAAAGTCATACTACTTATATATGATGCAGAATATAGGATCAGATAAGGAAAACAAGCAAAGTAGTAAATGGAGAAATAATCAAAGTGGAGTCTGCAAATTTTACAAGGCTAGAAGATATAAAATTTACTATTAAACAGTTGTCAGAAAATTTTGACAAGGTGGTATGAATTAATAAAATGGAAGATGTCAGAATAAGTCCAAAGGTGAAAGACCAATAAAAACCAAAATAACCAATATGCAAAAGCGGATAGGAGTTCAAGAAAATAATACCAAATTCAAACTGTCAGCCATTCTTGGGGATCGGCTTGTGACAGTATTCCCCCCTTAGGGCTGAGCCCTCGAAGCCACATAACTTGATTGTGGGAACCAATTCAAACTTCATATAAATTCTGCCCTGAGGAAAAAATTAAGCTTTCACACAACTTACTCCTCTAATACTACCATGGTACCTACTTCCACCACCCAAGGTTCCAACCCAATATCTGACACTGACCTTGAGGAGGAACTTCACAAGATGGAGGAAGAGGACACTCATCAAGCAGCCAAGGAGGAGGATCGCAAACAGAGGGAGGCTGAGGAAGCCACAAAAAAGAAATGAGCAGAGGAAGAGCGGCAGCTGAGGAAGGAAGAGTTGAGGAAGAAAATGGTTGAGAAGAAGCATCAAGAGGCAGAAGAGACAGAGAAAAAGAGGAAAGAGGCCAAAGACGCTGCATGGCTGCAAAGGGAGAAGGAGGAGGCTGAACTCGCAGAGCGGATTTGGTTAGAGGCCGAAAAGAAGGAAAAGGAAAGATAGGAGAAAGAGAAGGGGAAAGGGAAGAGAACAGTGATGGAGGTGGAAGTGGAGATAGTGGAGAGTCTGGCAAAGAAGAAGAAAATGACAGAGAATGTGAAGGCAGGAAACAGGGTTCGAAAACCTCATGTGAAACCAACGAGCAGGCCAGCTGAGACGGCCAGGCTAATTCAATGGAGTGCAGCCACTGGCCCCTCCAAGTACCAACTCACAGAGTTGGATGATCAAGATGACGACCCACTGTGGATGCCTGGCTCTGGTTTGGCCAGGGATGGAAGAGACAAAACTGCTGCCCTATGAAAATGCGGAAACTACGACACCAAGAGAGGAAAGATAAAGATGGGCAGAGATAACAAGTATGGGCAGTGCTTGTGTTTGGGCAAGAACTGTACTGAGCAAAGCGACACATGAGTGACTCCCAATGTCTGGACTCGGCTGAGCAACTGACAACATCCACAGGGGCAAGTACATATGCGAGCCATGCCATACTTCAAAGCAGAAGTATGCAGTTCCAACAGAGGCTGACAAACAGCCTCATGAGCAAATGTATGAGCTCATCGTTGAGCAGAGGAGGACCTGTGCTGTTCAATTGGCCATTCTCAAGGAGCTGAAGGGGATCCAGGCCGAGTTGGGAACTCAGCACTTGGCAATGGTGTTGAGTATCCAGTCCCAGACAAAGGTTGTGGATGGGTTGGCCAAGGACTTTGAAGAGTTCTATGACCAGCTTGTGCTTGATGACAAGGTGATGGATGATGAGGTGCATGAGAAGGCATAGGCAGAGTTGGATGCCAGGTTGGCCACTAAGAAGAAGACTGTGCTGGAGATGTTGGATGCTGGGTCTGGGAATGAGGGAGAGGATGGAGAGGAGGAGAATGAGGGAGAGAAGGAGGATGAGAGTGGTAGTAAGTACTGTTGATGACCCTGAACCCGGCCGGATAAGGGTTTGGCAGTATGTACATGTCATGTAGAGTATGCATTGGCCTTGAAACCAATGCAGCCTGATAGCGAAGCTTCCCAAATATAATTGTGTAGAAGAAGAAGAAAATCTGAGGCTATACACAAGCTGTACAAATATTTAAAGGTAGGGTACTTGAAATCATGGCTTATCTGGGTACCTGGCCAGGGCGTGGGAGCCGGCCATCAAGTCGCACCAAATACACAATAATAGGCTCCTATTGGTTCATCTTTCGTCAAATAATCCACATCCACCACCCAATCGAGTGAGTATTACATATTTCTACATTCTTGGTATGCTCTACTTGGTTTAAACAGCTCTCCTTGGGTTCCTACGATGGCTAGTACTGATTTCTTTGGCAGATTCTTCATTTACAACACCTAAAATTATATGTCTATCAACTGTCCAGGAATCAAGGCTCGTAGCACTCACCTGGTGTCTCTGGGTCCAAAAATGACAACGAGAATGAGAGCTCACTACTAGGAGTTGAAGGATGGGAGTCAGGCAGCAGTATGTTCAAACCTTCCATAAAGGCGTCATGATCTTGAGCTGACTTCTTTTTTGTAGCTTTCCTCCCCTTCTTTCCCTGCTTCTTCATTGCCTTCAATGCCCACTCCACCTCTCGTGCTGCAGCCTTAGCAGCCTTCTCTACCCTTTTAGCCTCTGCCTTGCGCTACTGCTCCTCCTGATGCTCTCGCCTCTTCCTATCCTGCTCAGCTTTCTTCTTCTCCTTTACCACCTCCTGCTTATGTTGGATGATCATCTGCCTCCGAATCTTGAAGTGTTGCCCAGCCTCCTTCATTACATCCTTCCATTTGGTCATGAACTCCATCTTGGCAAGCTCATCCATGGTTTCTTCACTTGTCATGTGGCGGGCCTCTGAACTGCTGTAAGTTTTCTTTTTCTTACTCTTATCTTTGTGAAATGCAACCATGCGAAGCCGCTCATTTTCGTGTTCCATTAGCTTCTGGATTGCATATGCCTTTTCAAGCTCGATGTATGACCGTTCCAATAAAAGGCGAAGATGATCATTTTGGCTATGAAGATCATTACGAGAGGCTTTTGGGCCTAGGGGAGGAGGCATTCCGGAAATGGCAAACTGGGGGATTGGTTCAGGGGGTATGGCAGAACATGCCTGTGCACCTGATGCACTCGAGAGAGGATCCTTGCTAGCCACTGGAGTAGTAGTAGTAGTAGTAGTAGTAGTAGTAGTAGCTGTAATTATCTTACTGGTAGTGGCGTCAAAGTCAGCAGAGATAATTTCTGTATTATCCATTGGCTCGAGAACTGAGGGTAAGGTCGGTGGAATTGGCATGGCTGCCTGAGTTGAGGTAAGTTTGGATGGCTCAAATGCTGAGAGAGGAATTGCGGATGGATTAAGTGGATAAATTCCTACCTTCGAAAATGCAGAAATAATTGTAGAAGGCTTAAAAGCCTTTCCGCGGGCAGTTGAGTAATGCTCGAGAAAGTTGGTTTTTGTGATGGGGATGCCATTTTGAGTACACTGGTTGACTTCAGTCTTCCACATTTGTGCAAGGGGACTAAAGACACCAACATCACATGGCTGGAGTGCATGAGTTGTATGTGAGGGGAGGCAGATCACAATAATTGATGCCTGCATCGCAACCTTACAGAATTTGTAGGTACAATGAAAATTATGGCCATCAAAAATCAACAAACAATAACAATTAGAGGTATTCTGCTTTCAAGACATGGGCTCAAAGTCATGCTCAAGCCAGAGTGTACCAAGCTCCTTGTCAGTCCAGCCATTTGGCGAAACAGAGATGCTACAAAGTGGGATTAGTGATCCATTTGGCTGATCGGAGATAAGCCTGAATGGTACCTTGCCCTACATGGGTTATTACATCCCCACTCAAGGTTTCGACGCGAGCCCTGAAAGATGACAGAAGGGGGAAGAGCACTCCCATCTGCACAGATTGCCTCAATGATCATGACCATCTCTCTGTTCCCATTTTCTACCTGTTGTACAGTCTTTTGATTTCAATCAACAATTGCAGCCACACTGCAACCAACACCAAGCTGAACACCTTTCTCATCAGCATTATAGATGTTCTCGTGAGGGATATCATATTCCAAGATGATCGTCTTGAGAACATCAAAGAAGTCAGCAACAATAGTGGGATTGAGTGAGCGAGCATGGCACTCTTCTAGAGTAGTTGTCCACTTGACTTTGAGGTCCGGATGCCTCTCCACAAACTTCCGAGCCCAGTTCTTGCCAACTTCCTTCCCACAAATATCATGAGCATAATCTGCCAACATTTCTCCAGTAACTGGCAAGCCCCTCCACCCCATAGCCATCACCCATTCCACAACCACATTCTCTTGTGCAAGAGTCAACCGACACTCATGCTCATGTGCTTCTTTTCGAGTTTGGACTCCATTAAGATGAGCAGTCAGGGTGGATCATGGGACATTGAAATCACGGGCAGCAGCACGAATTTTGTATTCCCGAGTCCCATCAGGAAGCAAAGGTGAGTTATTGATTGCTTGAATTGCCAGTTGAATACATTCCTCAGGACTGAGGATGTTATCCACATCTGGATTAGCAGGGCAAGTTGAGTTCTCTGTAGTGTTCATAGTGGGCATGGTGACTGTGGGGTCAAAAACTGTCCGTGTCGAATCCTCTAACTATTATCTGATCATTTGCAGGGAGTATGACATGCCAGGAAGGGTTTTTCTAGCAGACTTTTGATAGAACAATGCCATAAATGGTATCTAATGGTGGGTCAATCTAGTCACCGAAAAAAAAAGATAAAAATACAAGCATGACAGAATCAGAAGCTCGAAGATCCAATCTATTGACATATATAAAAATCAGGAGGAGGCACCCACTGGAGACTCATGTATTGAGGTTTGAACCATGCATCAACTGACTGATTTTCGACACTTACTGCATAACATGAAGACACTTCTTTGTATTGATCTCATGTGGAAGTGGGTCAATAGACTTTTCATAATAACATCATCATACCTGGGAGAAAAACTAGTGCTTCTTTGAGGGGTATTGATTTAGAGGAAAATGAGCAAATTGCACATTATTTTGCTCAAATGCTTACCAAATTCGGAATACAAGCTTTTTTTGGCATTTGATGGACAGTTTTCTGATAGAAGATAACTTTCATTTCACTGGAAATCTTGACAAAACAATGCCAACTTGAGTCTATAATAGTACAAAGTCACTAATTGCACTACAACAGCCTCCTCCTTGAGATATTGAGGAAGTGGCTAGGTTCCCAGGGTGGCCCGGTTCAGGGTCATCAACAGTAGGTCATTTCCTCTGGTCCTTCCACTTGGCTCATGTGCTCGTCATGATTTCTGTCTATTTATTGCATCATGTATATCTCATACTTTTTTGGGACTTCTTTGAAATTTGCATGGTATTTTTCTTGGGACAAGGTGTAAGGAGAAATCCAAAGTAAGAAAAAGGATGAGAGGGAGATGAGGCTATTGGGTGTAAGTGAAAACAAAACAGTAAGTAAGAAAGTATGAAAAATTGTCTAAGTCCAAAAGAATGAGTGAGCCGATATCATGAAATAGGTAAAGAAAATACATAGCTGAGATAAAGTCTAGGATAAAGGAAGTGGGCCAGGCTTGTCAGGATAAGCAGAATGGAAATCAAAAAGAAGTTCAGCTGCATGTGTAAGTTCGGTAGCAGGTAACCACAAAGATTCTTCATCAGTATCTTCATATCCCAACCAGATGACCTTGTAAAGAAGTTTGCATGTGTGACATTGATCAATCTTTGAGTCTACAATGTGGGCGATCTCATACTCTGGCTCACTGTCAATGACAATGGGAGCAGGAGCTGGTTCTGCGCAGTTAGAAAATGGATTGGGTGTGGTCGGCTCAAGCATTGGAATATGGAAGACAGGATGAACAGCACACATGGAATCTGCAAGGCGAAGGGGGAATGAGTGAGAGCCAGGTTGAGCGATAATTTTGTATGGACTGAGATATTTTTCGGAAAGCTTTTTGGATAGATGGGTAGTGCAGAAGAATTTAGCTTTCACAAAAACTTTCTGGCTGACTTTGAACTCCGGGGCTGGTAACTGATGTGCATCAGCGGATCATTGGTAGTGTTCTTGAGCAGTGGCTATCTCAGCCTTGAGAGTCGTATGTAATTTGTTGAGGTCAACTGCAAAGTCATGTGCATGAGCCGATGTGATATTGCATTCAGGATGGACTGTAATGTTTGGGTGATAACCCTTGTTGGCGAAGAAGGGTGAAATTCTGGTGGTAGCACTGGGCACGTTGTTGTATGCGAATTCTGCAAGTGGGAGGAGGTCGGACCAGTTGTTCTGCTGATAGTTGCAGTAAATGCAAAGGTACTGCTCTAGCATTTGGTTAGTTCGTTCCATCTGTCCATCACCTTTAGGATGATAACCAGATGTGAAGTGAAGGCACATGTCCAGAGCCGTACTGAGGGAATGGAAGAAGTGTGAGACAAACTCTGAACCATGATCAGAAGTGACATGAGAAGGAACACCATGCTTAGAGAATATGTGAATGACAAATAACTGTGCCAGTTCTGCTGAAGTGATAGTGTTGTGGGTTGGAATGAATACAGCCTGTTTGGAGAGTCGGTCAATGATAACGAGGATGGTGTCAAAGCCAGAGGAGGAAGGGAGTTTCTCCATGAAGTCCATTGAAATTGAATTCCAAGGGTGTTCAGGAATGGGGAGTTGCTTGAGGTTACTATATGGCTTATGGTGCTGACATCCTCCTTTCCCTCTTACCACCATCATCGATTTCTTTGACAGTGCCTACATACATATTGGTTATGAATACTATCAAAATGACTACACCATCGCATTGGGCAGACCTTAAGGGTACCCCACCACTGTCTTTGGACCCCATGAATATCACTGACACTGAAACACATGTCTCAATCAACAAGCACGACTGATCTGCATCACCTGCACTCTCTATCAAATCCACCAGGCATTCTGTCCCTGATGATGCCAAGTCTGCTGCCTTGTCCAGAGCTGGTTCTGATAAAGAGGAAAGTGGTGTGAGTGACTTGGATTCATCTGATGACTCGACCCCCTCCTCCCCTATCACTGTCCCTACTGCACTTCCATGTGCAGTGTCACACTCATCTCTTAGAACTCCCCCTCCACCATTGTCACATGCTAAGTGAGCTTGTGCTTGTGAAGCTTGTTGACTGGATACCACACCCAAAGCCATCTCAAGAATGGCATCAATGAGCACATATGATGGCTTCAAATCACCTATTCCCTTCTGGTGAGGGATTCATAGGTGAGTTAAATCCTCCAGATCCTCTCAATCTGAACTCTTGCAGGGACACGTGGAGCGACCAAGAGGATGGGATTCTCAGAAATGGGGAACCTACCACTCAGTTCTTTGGACCCCCACCCACCTCAAGGCTGCCTCATGCGATCCATAGATCAGCTGAGTCAGCAAATGCTGTGCCAACTGGCACTCTGGCTATCTTTTTTGCTGGATCTTCTGATACTAATGATGTCACACCTGATGTCACACCTGATGTCACTGGTGACATCACTGCACAGCCACAGAAGTCTAGGCCTGCACAGCCATGTCTCCCGGATCTCAAGGATCCATCAAACACATCCACCGAAGAAACTGTTATCATTGGTGAAGCTGCCTTCAAAGTGCTTGAGGCGCTTAAATATGTCACAAACTTCTTCAAACACTGTGCTGCACTGGGCTTATGGCCCGGTGAAAAAGACCCAAGGGTTCTCCAAATGGGGGAGCCAATTTATTGTTTACTCACCACTATGTTTGAGTCAGGCTGGGACCACTTACCCATTAACAGCAAAAGTAGACTCATGATTGTCAAGGCGTTGAGGCACTATTTCAGCCCTCCGTCTGACATCCCCATGACAGATTCCTCTCCCCCCCCAAAGGGTAAGGAAAAGGGGAAGAAGGTATGCAAACCTTCCCCATCTCTCATCCCAACCCCCCTATTCCTGTCTGGCATTGTCGTTGGGCAAACTAATCCCACAGCTCGTATTGATGATGACCACATGAACATCAACCAAGCCCCTCCCATTGAGGGCACCCTCCCTCTCCCCCAGAATGACATTTTGTCTTCTGGTAAGGCATGTAATGTTTCGTCTGTGTCAGGCTCTAAGGCAAAGAATGACATTATGTCTTCTAAGCTTTCCAGTCCTATTTGTGTCTCCCAGGCCCCTCCTCCACCTTCCAATCATGTGACTCCAAGGAATGGGAATGGAAACTTTGAGTGTTCAGTTGGGCACCCTTCTTTTGATGGCCAGGCTCAGCTATCAAAACCTAACCCTAAGGGTGCCTCTGACATGCCACCCCCCATTCCCCCTCCTGACTGTAAGGCATCCACCAAACCCCTTACAGAACACTTCAGCAAGAAGAATGTGTCATTCGCTGATGCCACCCAACAGGGTGTCCAGTCAGCGGCTTCTTCCTCTAACTCCTCCAACATTGACGGGGTTAAGATGCAAGAAATGATACTCGCCTTCCCTGAACTTTCATATGACAAAGTCCTTGCTATGTACAAGGCAGGTTTTGGAAGCGCCCAACCCCAGGTGCCCGAACCATCAACCACAAGCACTCCATGCGCCAAACCCAAAATGACAACACATGGGCCCACTTGTCGCTAAGTCCTTATCCCTTTCGAGGGAAACATCTTCCCTGACTGAATTAAAGACTTCAATAAGGCAGCCAAATTTTGTAACTGTGGCCTTACTGCTTCTCAATCCAAACTCTGGGTCGAATCGGTCCATGGATTATACAACGGTATTTCCATTGCCACCTCGGGTGTCACCACTCCCACTGAACTCGATACAATCAAGTCCTGGCTGAAAAAAGCCTGGCAACTTGGAGACACCATCCCCATTGAGCCCCATCTTCCACAATCAAAATATTTCCTCAAAATTGTCGGTGTCCCTTATTGGGTAGCCAATTCCTCCAACCCCCTCTCCCCCACCTTCATTGAGCAAGCCCTCAGCCAATCATCACTATTCGAGAATGTTATCCTTGCTGCCCACCCTCGCGTCAGGAAAGCCTCCCCTAAATCAGACACAGCTGTTGTATGGTTCAACATTTGGGACTCCCAGAATGGTACTAAGGCCAAGATGTTGGTTAATTGCACTATCAACTTTGGCCGACACATCAGAACTATCTGTGCCACCAGTATGCATCCTGGTGTTGCACAGTGCAGGAATTGCTGGTGGTGGGGCCACCCCACTCATGCATGTTGTGCTCTTGGTGCTCGCTGTCAAATCTGTGGTGGCCCTCATCGCATTGAGAACCACCAATCCATGGCCTGGTGCTGCAAGGCTAATCCTAAATCCAATCCCCCTTGTGATGCCACTCCTGATGGCATCCCATGTCCTCATCTGGAGAACTTCAAGTGCCTTAATTGTAAAGGCGATTATCATGCTAATGACACAAAGTGTCCATTTTGGAGAAATAGGTTCAACTGGACCTGGCACTCTAACAAAGCCACTGAGTCATGCACTGCACATGCTGTCTGCACCAATTCCAATCGCTCTGGTAGCAGAGTTGCAGTCTAAATATATCTGGTAAGAACAATACTACTTCTTCTGTTCATATCTATTCGCAAAACATGGGACGTTCTTATGCCCTGGTTGACACTATCCTTGAATCCAAGAAGCTGGACTTCGACATAATTTTTCTACAGGAACCCCTGTGGAATCATATCTACAAGGCACCCTCTACAACTAACCCTGAAGGGAATGATATCATAGGTGCCCCTATTCACCCCAAGTGGCTGTGTATGGTCCGCCCTGCCAAGCCTAATGACCCCCAATCCCATACTCTGACCTATGTTCACAGATGTCTACTTTGTATAAGACCCATCCTTCAACAAGAGTGGATTAACCATTGTGATATACAAATCTTGGGACTATTTAACTGGGGTAATTATATCCATTTTCTCAACATATATTCTGACTTGTCTTCCTCGGCGATTAACTTTCTTTCAACAAATTTCATTGACATCCCTAATATTGTATATATGGGAGGCAACTTTAATTGTCGTTCTCTAGAGTGGGATCCCTCAGTCTCCCATATCCCTCATTCCGCCACAACTCTAACAGAGTTAGTGGACTGTTTCAATCTCACAAGGTCACTACCGACCACTTTCTCCCCAACCCATTTTTCTCCTATCAAAAATCATGACAATTCGGTTATTGACCTCATATTTTGTGCTAACTATTCCACTCCCCATATCATTGATGCAAATTCGAGACTGCCTTCGGATCACACACTGTTGATCATTGACCTCCCGATCCACCCAGATTATATTAATTACAAAAAATGTGTATTGCCAAAAGATAGCGATGAAGAGGCTGCTTTCACTTCTCAGGTCTCAGAGCATCTAGTGGCCCTTGACTGTTTGAACATTTGCTCCACTTCATGTTTGGACAATATTTCTGCTTCATTGTCTCACATATTATCTGATTCATGGATCACAAACTCTAAAGTTGTATGGATTACTAACCAGTTGAAAGAATGGTGGAACCCCCACTGCTCTGAGACTTTACTCATTTACAGAAGAACAAAAGATCAGAAAGACTGGCAAACATTCAGGGTGGCTACTTGAGCTGCCAAACACTCTTTCTTTGATGAGCGCATTCACGAAATAGCATCAAACAACAAATGACCCTGGGACCTCATGGAATGGGTCAAACAATGGAAACTCCCTGCTATCGAGGGCATTCGATTTCAAGGATGACCTTGCAATGATCTCCCAGACTTATGGAATGCACTTCATTTGTCATATAATTCTGCTTCTGGAAGACCAGTAAGCCCACAGATCTTGGATGAAATGAAATCCCTCCCTCCCCGTTCTTGGGAGAACTTCTCTGTGCTCGAACTCACTGAATCCCTTTCATCTTGTGCTAACTCATCAGCACCTGGCCCTGATCACATCTCTTGGAAACATCTTAAATCTATCTAGGGACTGTCATGGATGGTTACCGGATTTAGGACTTGTTTTCTCACGAATGCTGCTAGGACTTGGATTTACCATTAACAAGATACTTTTCACATGGGAAGGATAGATGAGACCCTAAGCTAGATGATAAAGCAAAATCCAATGCAAGGAAGCCAAAAATATAATGAGAAACAGAGACAAAGTTGAACGGATGAGATTTGGATGTATCCATCCAGATGGAAAGCCATCCGTTTTTTTGTTTTGAGTCCTGGCTCAAAACTTTCCACTCAATCAACACGAACACTACATTTTCTGTAAGCCTAGGATCCTGTCTACTATTTCCAGGTTGAAAATTCCCGGCTGTGGCTAAATCTAACCCTCAGCAGCGCTTGTGAGAAACTGAGTTCCCAAATCCGGTAGTCATCCATGATAGTCCCTAAATCTATCGTTGCCCACAACGATTGCCTCAAAAACATCTTACTCATTGCCAATGCATGTGTACGTCTTTCTCACTGGCTAAGTCACTTCAAAGACTCGGTCTCTATCATCATCCCCAAGCCAAATAAACCAGCCTATGATACTCCAAAAGTGTTTCGCCCTATTGTTCTACTAAACACTTTAGGCAAACTTATTGAGAAGATAATCGCTCGCCGTATGCAATTTGAGGCAGTCTCCTCTGGCACTCTTCACCCTAACCAGATGGGAGGGGTTATCCAATGTTCTACTGAGGATGCAGGTGTCTTCCTTACCCATATTATTCGTACCAGATGGGCCAAAGGTATGATCACTAGTGTTTGTGCCTTTGATATCACCCAATTTTTCCCCTCCCTCAACCACAAAATCCTTACTGATATCTTACAATGCCAGGGGTTTGCCCCAGAACTTGTGAATTTCTTTTCTCACTACCTTATAGGTCGATCCACCCAATTCATGTGGAACACTTTCTTATCTGATGCCCATGACGTGGATGTTGGCATGGGGCAAGGTTCAGCTTTATCCCCCATACTATCTGTGCTCTATTTGGTGCCCCTCATGTTCATGTTTGACCAATGCACTCATTTACAATCCATTCCCTCTTCCCTTCTATCCTTTGTCAATGATGGGCTTTGTATATCTCAAGCAAAGAATTACACTAACACTACTTCTTCCCTTAAAGCAGCCTATTCCATCATTAACTCCATTTGTACTGATCTTGGACTTGTCATTGAACATGCCAAATCTGAGGTTTTCCACTTTTCCCAATGTCACAACAATTTTAATCCTCCACTTGACCTTTCTGATGTTGGTGGCCCTATCCTTCACCCTAAACACTTCTGGCAGTACCTCAGCTTTTATTTCAATCATTGACTCTCATTCCAAGAGCATGTCCGATATTACTCTACCAAAGCATTATCCACAGTGAAAGCTATGGGTATGCTAGGTAATTCCACCCAAGGCCTTCTCCCCCTCCAGAAACGACTTCTCTATAGATCATGCATTGTCCCAGTGGCAACATATGGCTTCCAATTGTGGTACTTTGAAGGCACTCACAACAAGGCACTTCTTAAGTCCTTATCTTCTATGCAGAGACATGCAGCTCTTTGGATCACAGGCACTTTCCGTACTTCTCCTTCTGGTGGCACCAAAAGTATTGCTGGACTCATCCCAATCCACCTTCATCTTAGTAAATTAGCTATTTGTTCATCATACCAAGTTTCTACTTTACCTTCTAATCATGCATTATGTTCCCTTTTATCTGATCATTTCTCTCTTAATTCCTCTCCCCATCCCCAATCACTTCGCTTTCTCACTCCAGCCAATAAAGCTAAAATCAAAGGCCCTCTTTTTGATGTAGATAGTTCTCTCTCTCTTCTTTCCGATTCTTTCTCTCCCTTTGCTCTCGAATCCAAGCCTGGTTCTCGTCTCATGGACATCTTTTCTGATTCCATCCACTTCCATCCTTGTAATCGCTTGGACAAACACAAGATGTATAAACATGTATTGTCTCTTGATTCAGTCTTCTCCTCTTTGTCCTCCGATCATAATTGTATTTCAGTTGTTACTGATGCCTCTGTCCCACTTGTAGGTTCCCTTCAGGCAGTTTCGGCAGCACACTTATATCGCAGTGGATGACAAGTGTCCCATGCAAAACAGGCAAGTGGCTGGGCATCTTCTACTGATGCTGAACTTTATTCTATTCGCATTGGTATTGCAAAAGCCATCTCCCTCCAATGTGATCACATCATCCTTATCACTGACTGTCTTCCAGCAGCCAAGCTGGTGGTCAACCCCTCTATCCACTCAAGCCAGTCACACTCTATCCAAGTTTGTTGACTCTTATCAGACTGGCTTGCTGCCAAACCATCTCAGTCCATCGATTTTTGGGACATCCCATCCAAGTGGCATTGGAAACCCCATCTCAAAGTTCACAATGATGTCACTTCCACATGTATTCATGCCCCCCCCATATGGGTACCACCCTCAACTTCTTGTGACACAAAGTCACCAATGACTGCCAGAAATCCTGGGAGTCTATATTCTGGAAGAAGAAGTACCATGCCAATGGTTTCCTCCTTTCAAAAAAGAATCGCAAGTTCCTCGTCCCCACTTACATCAAAGGGGGCACCTGGCTTCCTCTAGCTAATGGGTCGACATCACTATGTGCATGCATGACTCATGCCATTCTCAACCATGCTCCAATTGGAGCTTATTGTGAGAGGTTTTTCCCCCTTGAACCCAAATCCTGTCATTGTAGCCATCATATGGAAATACAACATCATATCCTATGCTACTGCCCTTTACATCCCATCTGCACTCAATGGGTGCAATGCGCCTTCCCTCAGTACGAGTTCCTGAAAAGGAACCCGGCTGCTTTTGCCTTCACCAATCACGACACATGTCCACTGCCGCCTCAAGCTTCTGTGCCTGCCAAACTAAATGAAGGTGAACTATACTCTCTCATTTCCTCTCTTTTCTTTTTTTTTTGAGTCCAATCTCTGTGTATAACACCTCGTTCTATAGTCTCTCTCTTGAGCCTTCTCTATTTTGCTGGACTAATTGTGTATAGTCTATGTCTTAAGCAGTTGGAGACTGCTTCGTGTACCCCAGCTTGCTGTAGTGTACCATCTGTTTGTACTATTTAGTTGAAAGCAGACTGTGATCGAGCACTGCTATATAAATTCATTGATTAAAAAAAAAAAAAAAAAAAGCTTATGGTGCTGAGACTTGGATCGCATACAGGTAACGCAGGATTTACAGAAAGCCTTGACCTGAGATCAGATGTCAGGCCAGGTGTACTCACACTGGATGAGTTCAAGGGTCTTATTCTGACCAAAATGGCCAGAAAGGACGTGATCATGTTTGTATTGTAGAACTCTGAGTCAAAGGTTGTTGACATCGGGTATGTAGATCCTGTTGTTGAGCCGAAGGAAGCCAGTGGAATTGACCAACCAGCAGCCTTTGGGATGAGTGGTATGAGCAGATGCGATCGGGTCTAAAGGAAGTGAGGCAAGGATATCAGAGTGAAGTTTCTTGAGATCTAGTATGGTGGCAGTGCAAAGGGAAGGAGTGGAAAAATAAGTAGCTCGAACTGAAGCAGATAACTGTTCATGTGAAAATACTGGACAGAAATTGTGAAGATTGACCAAAGTGTAGCCATTATTCCCCCCTTTAGGGTAGACATCCCATCGTCTAGTGAGAGCATCAGGCTTGGTTCTGAGTCAGCTGGGTTGGAAATGGATAATGAGGTTGAACTGTGATATGAACTCAGACCAACAAGCCTGTCAATGAGTTAGGATCTTTGTAGTGCAGAAGTATTCCAGGTTCTTGTGATTGGTAACAACATCAATAGGAAGTGAGGCTCCTTCAAGGTAATGCTGCCAGGTGCAGAAAGCCTCGAAGATAGCAAGGAGCTCTTTGTCATGAGTGTCATAGTTTAACTCGGCCATGTTGAAGGTGCAGGAGTGGAACACAATCAGATGAACTTTGTTGTCATCCATGACAATGGACAGGATGGCAGCAAGTGCATAATTGGAAGCATGAGTCTCAATGATGATCTGGGCATCGGGTATCCAGTGAGTGAGTATAGGAGCAGTGGTGAACACTTCTTTGAAAGAGTTAAAGGCTTCACGACACCATTCATCGAAGTTCCACTTAGATACTTTTCAGGTGAGGCATGTAAGCGGGACAACAATATTGGAATAGTTGTAAATGAAGCATCGATAGAAATGTTAGAAGGTGATGCACAGGGGACATGCAGGAGGTCCTAGAAACCAGAGAAATCACCCAGGGAGCTCACAACTCACGCAGGAATCTGTGGACAACTGTAAATGACTAAATTAACAAGATAGAGACTTGTACTCACCTGTGTTGAATTTCAGCATAGGATGTTGGGTACTGGATGTGGATGGAGCAGGGGTGTTGGATTTGGTAGTTGGGGCCTGTGACTGAGTTGTTGTTGCTGTTACTATTGTTGCCTTGATTGTTGTTGTTGTTGTTGCCAGGTTGAGATCAGCTGCTTGACAGATTCGGGTTGGAGGGATTGGAGGTAGAGGGCTTGTTGGGCTGCTTCCAACTCAGAGAATCAGCAGCATCCTTTTCTGCAGTGCAGGCATGAACACATTCACAGTCATGCTCCCATTGCCTTTGGCGATCCCTTACAGCAGGAGGAGGTAGTGCAGTGATTCTCAGACTGATGTGGCCCACTGCATTGTGAGCACCTGAGTGCATGGTTGTGACAGGTGGTGGTAGTGTGGCCCCAATGCCAGCATTGTTGACACTGGGGGGTCCTAGGGTGAGTGCACGCAGCCTTGATCATAGTCTGCACACCATCGAAGTTGAGGTATTTGCCGACCAGGCACTTAGCATTGGTGCCAGACTGAGAATCCCAAAGGTCAACCTAAACAGTGGTGGTGTTGGCTTTAGTGGAGTTGTGCATGATGTGCATGGAGGAGACGTCGGTGAAAATCTCCTTGAAGGGAGACAAATGCATATGGTCAGAGACATGTTGTGGGGTGGTGTGAATACCACTCATATAGTAAGGGATGTCCAGGATCTTGAGGTAAGATCTGGACCTGAGGCGTTTAGTCTTCAGCTCGAACAGGGCTGTGAAGGCTGAAGAGAGGGAGGATTCAATCACCAGTGCATCAGCATCAGTGGCAATGGAGTTGGTGTACAATGAGATGGTGTTGTATGCCCGGGCAATATTCTCAACATGAAGTGAGCTCTTTGTGTGAGTGAGGGAGTCATTGAGAAGGCGCATGGCCTTGTGATGAAGGTAGGTGATATCACCAGCATCACCAGTGAAGTCAAGCATGCACTGCATGTGCTGTCCACACCAATTCCAATTGCTCTGGTGGTGGAGTTGCAGTTTAAATATGTCTGGTAAGAACAATCAGATTTCCTCTGTTCATATCTATTCGCAAAACATGGGACGATCTTACTCCCTGGTTGACACTCTCCTTGAATCCAAACAGCTGGATTTCGACATGATTTTTATACAGGAACCCCCTTGGAACTACATACATAAAGCACCCTCTACGACTAACCCTGAAGGGGATGATGTCATAGGGGCACCTACTCACCCAGAGTGGCTGTGTATGGTTCACCCTACTAAGCCTAATGACCCCCGACCCCATACTCTGACCTATGTCCACAGGTGTCTACTTCACATGAGACCCATCCTTCGACAGGAATGGGTTAACCATCGGGACATACAAATCTTGGGATTATTTAACCAGGGTAACTATATCCACTTACTTTACATATACTCTGACTTGTCATCATCAGCAATTAACTTTCTGTTGATGAACTCCATCAACATTCCTAATATTGTATATATGGGAGGTGATTTCAATTGTCGCTCTCCAGAATGGGATCCCTCAACTACTCATGTGCCTCTATCTGTGTTAACTCTAATGGAGTTAGTAGACTGTTACAATCTCAATAGGTCAACACTGACTGTATTTTCTCCAACCCATTTCTCTCCTATTGAAAGTCATGATAATTCAGTTATTGATCTCATTTTCTGTGCCAATAATTCTATCTCCCATGTCATTGACGCCAATTCGAGACTTCCTTCGGATCATGCACCATTGATTATGGATCTTCCAATTCATCCAGATTATATTAATTATAAAAAATGCGTACTGCCAAAAGATAGCAATGAAGAGACAGCTTTTATTTCTCAAGTCTCTGAGCATCTAGCGGCTCTTGATTGTTCAAACATTCATTCCACTTCTTGTCTGAACAATATCTCCAACTCTATTTCTCGAATCTTTTCTGAATCTTGGAATATTAATTCTAAAACTGTATGGATTACTAACCGGTCGAAGGAATGGTGGTCCCCCCACTGTTCTGAGACTCTTCTTACTTACAAAAGAACAAAGGATTGAAAAGACTGGTGGGCATTCAGAGCAGCCACTCAAGCTGCCAAACACTCTTTCTTTGATGCACTCATTCACGAAATCACATCGACCAACAAGTGACCCTGGGATCTTATGGAATGGGTCAAACAATGCAAACTCCCTGCCATTGAGGGTATTTGCTATCAAGGACGAACCTGTAATGATCTGCCGGATCTATGGAATGCACTCCATTCATTGTACAATTCAGCATCTGGTCAACTGGTAAGCCCCAACATTCTGAATGAGATGAAATCCCTCCCCCCCACTCTTGGGCTAACTTCTCCGCCCTTGAACTCACAGAATCCCTCTCTTCATGTGCTAATTCTTCAGCACCCAGACCTGATCATGTCTCCTGGAAACATTTGAAGTCAATCATTGCCCACAATGAATGCCTCAAAAACATACTACTCATTGCTAATGTGTGCGTACATCTCTCTCATTGGCCGAGTCACTTCAAGGACTCGGTCTCTATCATCATTCCCAAGCTGAATAAACCGGCCTATGATGCACCGAAAGTGTTTTGTCCCATTGTCCTACTAAACACTCTAGGGAAATTAATCGAGAAGATGATCGCGCGACGCATGCAGTATGAAGTGGTATCTCTAGAAGTTCTTCACCCCAATCAAATGGGTGGAGTAATCCAATGTTCCACTGAAGATGCAGGAGTATTCCTTACCCACATTATTCAGGCTGGATGGGCCAAAGGTATGATCACTAGTGTCTGTGCTTTCAACATCACCTAATTCTTCCCCTCCCTGAACCATGAGATTCTTACTAACATCCTACGATGCCAGGGGTTTGCCCCAGAACTCGTAAACTTCTTTTCACATTACCTTATAGGTCAATCCACTCAATTCATGTGGAACACGTTCCTATCTGATGCCCATGACACAGATGTTGGTGTAGGGCAAGGCTCTGCTTTATCCCCCATACTACCCACGCTCTATTTAGCGCCCCTCATGTTCATGTTTGATCAATGTGCTCGCTTACAGTCTATTCCCTCTTCCTTGTTATCCTTTGTTGATGATGGGCTTTGTATATCTCAAGTGAAGAACTACACTGACACTATTTCTTCCCTCAAATTAGCCTATTCCATCATTAATTCCATCTGCATTGATCTTGGACTTGTCGTCGAACATGACAAATCTGAGGTCTTTCACTTCTCCCAACATCATAACAATTCTAATCCTCCCCTTGACCTATCCGACGTCAGTGGCCCTCTCCTGCATCCTAAATGTGTCTGGCAGTACCTCAGTTTTTACTTTGACTGCCGACTCTCATTTCAAGAACATGTCCGATATTATTCTACCAAAGCATTGTCCAGGGTGAAAGCTATGGGTATGCTAGGAATTCTACCCAAGGCCTCCTTCCTCTCCAGAAACACCTTCTCTATAGGTCATGCATAGTCCCTGTGGCAACGTATGGCTTCTGTTTGTGGTACTTTGAAGGCACTTGTAATAAGGTGCTCCTCAAATCCTTATCATCTATGCAGAGGCATGTGGCTCTTTGGATCACAGGCACCTTCCGCACTTCCCCTTCAGGTGGCGCCGAAAGTATTGCTGGACTTATCCCAATTCACCTCCATCTTCATGAATTAGCTATTTGTTCATCATACTGAGTTTCTACTCTACCCTCTAATCATGCGTTACATTCCCTCTTATCTGATTGTTTCTCTCTTAATGCTCCCCCTCATCCCCAATCGCTTCGCCTTCTTACTCTGGCCAAAAAAGCTAAAGTCAAAGGCCCTCTTGTTGATGTAGATAGTTCTCTTTCTCATCTTTCTGACTCCTTTTCTCCATTCGCTCCTGAATCAAAGCCTGGGTCTTGTCTCATGGACATCTTTTCTGATTCTATTCACTTTCATCCTTGTAATCACTTGGATAAACACGAGATGTATAAACATGTATCGACTCTTGACTCTGTTTTCTCCTCTTCCTCTTCCGATCATAATTGTATTTCAGTTGTCACTGATGCTTCTGTTCCACTTGTAGGTTCCCTTCAGGTGGTTTCGGCAGCACATATATATCGTGGCAGAAAACAAGTGTCCCATGCAAAACAGGCAAGCAGTCAGGTATCATCTACTGACACTGAGCTCTATTCCATTCGCATTGGCATCGCCAAGGCTATTTCCCTCCAGTGCGATCACATCATCCTCATCACTGACTGTCTTCCAGCAGCCAAGCTGGTGGTCAATCCCTCTATCCACTCGAGTCAATCACACTCCATCCAGGTCTGCCAACTTCTATCCAATTGGCTTGCGGCCAAACCTTCTCGCTCTATCAACTTCTGGGATATCCCTTCCAAATGGCGCTGGAAGCCCCACCTCAAAGTCCACAAGGACGTTACCACCACATGCATACACACCCCTCCTCATTCAGGCACTACTCTTGACTTCTTGCAACGCAAAGCCACCAATGACTGCCAGAAATCCTGGGAGTCCACATTCTGGAAGAAGAAGTACCGTGGCAGTGGTTTTCTTCTGTCCAAAAATAATCGCAAGTTCCTTATCCCCACTTACATCAAAGGGGGCACCTGGCTTCCCTTAGCCAATGAGTCGCCATCACTATGCACACACATGACTCATGCCATCCTCAATCATGCTCCTATTGGAGCTTATCACGAGAGGTTCTTCCCCCTCGAGCCTAAGTCCTGTCACTGTGGCCATTGTCTGGAAACATGACATCATATCCTGTGTTACTGCCCCCTCTATCCCTTCCGCACTCAATGGGTGCAATGTGCTTTCCCTCAGTATGAGTTCCTCGTCGAGTTCTTGAAAAAGAACCTGGCCGCTTTTGCCTTCACCAACCATGACACACGTCCACCACCACCTCAAGCTCCTGTGCCCACTGAACCAAATGAAGGTGAACTATATTCTTTCATTTCATCTCTTTTCTTTTCCTTTGAGTCCGATCTCTATGTATGACACCTTTTTATTTTTATTTTTATTTTTTATTCAAGTGTGACCCTGGAGGGGTTGCCAATTTATAATGCGGTGCGCGATAGCAGTCCACGCCCAACTATCTACTACAGGGAACCAATCCCGCTACCGACTACACAAGAGCAAACAACTGGGAATACATAATAGTCCTGTCCGAGACAATACACAAATCGACAACAGAAGGGGGCTAGGCATGTAACAAAATACAAAGAAGTGAGACATTTACCGATATCACTGCATCTGACGGCAGGCCTTGTGGTTGGTGAGAGCCCATCCGGCGACTGGCAATGGATGGGGGATGATGCATTGACACTAGGGAGCTCCCCCTAGGCCCGGGGCCAACCAGCAGAACCAGAATGACTTTGCAGCCAATTCTGATCAAACTGGTGGTGCCAGAACGCACACTTGTGGTCAGTAGCAGCATGTTCCTTGCCGCAATTGACACACTTGATATGGGGACAGGTTCCCCGGCAGGTGTGGGCTGGATGGGAGGGTTGGCCTTCGGCGATCCCTTACAGCAGGAGGAAGTGGTGCGGTGATTCTCGGACTGATGTGGCCCACCGCATTGTGAGCACCTGAGCACATGGTTGCGACAGGTGGTGGTAGTGTGGCCCCAACGCCAGCATTGTTGACACTGGGGGGTCCTGGGGTGAGCACACGCAGCCCTGATCATGGACTATACGCTGTCGAAGTTGAGGTATTTGCCGACCAGGCGCTTGGCATTAGCGCTATGTATGACACCTTGTTTAATAGTCTCTATCGAGTCTTTTCTATGTTGCTGGACTAATTGTGTATAGTCTCTGTCTTAAGTGGTCTTTGACTGCTTCGTGTACCCCAGCTTGCTGTAGTGTACCATCTGTTTGTAATATTTAGTTGAAAGTAGACTGCGATCGAGCACTGCTATATAAATTCATTGATTAAAAAAAAAAAAAAAAAAAACCAGTGAAGTCAAGGAAGAGTTGGTGCCAGGTGGGGCCTGACATGGTCATGCAGGGCTTCTTTGCAGAAGGTGTGTCAGCGAGAGCAGCCTGATGCATCACAGCAAAGCAGTCAGGCTTGAGGGTGGGGTGGGACTAGGCAAGCTTGATAAGCACTGCCACAGATGCTGGGGTGTGGGCAACCTCAGCAAACAACTTCTTAGCTGCCGAGGGTGGGATGGGCGCTCACCAGGCTTGGCCATCAGACCTACTCTTAAGAGTGGGGGGCACTTGAATGGGCACTTTGCCACTAGTGTGGGCCATTATAAACAGGTTTATTGTCTTCATTGTCACCATCATGGCCCATAGATTGATTATCGGCATAGTCTGGACTATCAGAGTCACCTGGTTCTGAGGGGTCAGATGGTTCTCTGTCAGATGGCAGACTGCCAGGTGGGGCAGGAGTTCTGGGAGGACAGATATTTCGAAAACAATAAGGAGGCAGTGGAGGAGAACTAGCAGATTGAGGAGTTTCTGGGAGATTGGGATTAAGACAATGTGAATGGCAAGCATGGATACTGTGTTAGAAGGTGATGCACAGGGGACGTGTGGGAGGTCCTAGAAACCAGAGAAATCACCCAGGGAGCTCACAACTCACACAGGAATCTGTGGACAACTGTAAATGACTAAATTAACAAGATAGAGACTTGTACTCACCTGTGGACAACTGTAAATGACTGAGAGTCAAGAAAGCGTCCACAGGAGAGTTGAATATGCAGTCAGGTGATCTACAACTGACTAAGCAACCTCTGCATCAACTCTAACTTCACACATCAACAAATCAATCACAAATACTTGTAGACTGTCCAGAGCACATCTGACATACTGATACAAGGACTATCATCAGTAAGACAAGAAAAGCTTGGGACAGGTGGAGGAGTGTGAGAGCATTTCCGCTCTAGTTGCACAACAGTGGAGGTCTTGCCCTTGATAGTGTGGGTGTTGACCATGATGACAGAAGTGAGAGTGCAACAGTAGAATCTGAGTCTGATAATACTGTTAAGCATGCAAACACTATGGGTAGGAACTGATGTCTAGGACTGGATGACAGAGTTGGGACAGAGGTAAGATAGAAGCCAATTATCGAACATGGAAGTGGGTTGTGGCCTCAACTTATGTGTTGTGCTGACTACTGACACTTGACCCGGATTTCAGACAAGATAAGAGAGCAGAGGATAAACAGAGAGCAGAGGAAAGTAGCATATCACTAAGTTGATTATCAGACTGAGGAACCCAAGTACAAAGTCGTACTACTTATATATGATGCAGAATATAGGATCAGATAAGGAAAACAAGCAAAGTAGTAAATGGAGACATATCCTTCTTTCCCTCTTACCACCATCATCGATTTCTTTGACAGTGTCTACATACATATTGACTACAAATACTACTGTTATGACTGCACCATCGCATTGGGCGGACCTCAAAGGTACCCCACTGCTGTCTTTGGACCCTATGAACATCGCCGACACCGAAACACATGTCTCAACCTATAAGCACAACTGCTCTGCTTCACCCATGCTCTCTATCAAATCGACTAGGCATTCTGTCCATGATGACGCCAAGTCTGCTGCCCTGTCCAGAGCTGGCTCTGATGAAGAGGAAAGTAGTGTGAGTGATTCAGATATGTCTGACAGCTCGACCCCCTCCTCCCCTATCATTGCCCCTACTGTACTTTCATGTGCAGTGTCACACTCATCTCTTAGAACTCCTCCTCCACTGTCGTTGCATGCTAAACAAGCTCATGCTTGTGAAGCTCATCGACTGGATATCACACCCAAAGCCATCTCAAGAATGGCGTCAATGAGTGTGTATGATGGCTTCAAATTGCCAATTCCCTTCCGTCCTTTTGGGGAGGGATTCATAGGTGAGTTAAATCCTCCTGATTCTCTCAACTTGAACTCTTGTGGGGACGTGTGGAGTGACCAAGAGGATGGGATTCTCAGAAATGGGGAACCTACCACTCAGTTCTTTGGACCCCCACTCACCTCAAGGCTGCCTCATGCGATCCATGGATCCGCTGAGTCAGCAAATACTGTGCCATCTGGCACTCCAGCTACTTTCTTTGCCAGATCCTCTGATACTAATGATGTCACACCTGACATCACACATAATGTCACTAGTGATGTCACTGCACAGCTGCAGGGGTCTAGACCTGCACAGCCACACCTCCCGGATCTCAAGGATCCATCAAACACAGCCACCAAAGAAACTGTTATTGTTGGTGGAGCTGCTTTCAAAGCGCTTGAGGTGCTTAAATATGTTACTAACTTCTTTAAACATCACGCCACTCTGGGATTACACCCCGGAGAGAAAGACCCAAGGGTTCCCCAAATGGGGGAGCCCATATACTGTTTACTCACAACTATGTTCGAATCAGGCTGGGACCGTTTGCCCATTAATGGTGAAAATGGCCTCATGATCATCAAAGCATTGAAGCAATATTTCAGCCCTTCCTCTGACACTCCCATGACAGACTCTTCCCCCCCTCCAAAGGGCAAGGGCAAGGGTAAGAAGGCACATAAACCTTCTCCATCTCTCATCCCCACCCCCCTATTCCCACCTGGCATAGTTGTTGGGCAAACTAACCCTACAGCTTGTATTAATGATGACAACATGAACATCAATCAAGCCCCTCTGAATGAGGGCATCCTCTTTCCCCCCCAGAAGGATGTTTTGTCTTCTGGTAAAGCATGTGACATTCCGTCCATGCCAGGCTCCCATAAGGCGAAGAATAATGTTTCGTCTTCTAAACCTGCTGGTCCTATCTGCATATCACAGGCTTCCCCTCCACCTTCCAATCACATGACTCCTAGGAATGGGAATGGAAACTTTGAGCACTCAGTTGGACGCCCTTCCTCTGATGGCCAGGCTCAGTCATTGAAACCTAACCTGAAGGGCACCTCTGAGATGCTGCCCCCCATTCCCCCTCCTGACTGTAAGGCATCCACCAAACCCCTTACAGAACATTTTAACAACAAGAATGTGTCTTTTGCCGATGCTGCCCGACAGGGTGCCCAGCCTTTGACTTCCTCTTCACCCTCTTCCTCTGTCAATGGGGTCAAGATGTGGGAAATGATCCTCGCCTTCCCTGAACTCTCCTACAACAAGGTCCTTGCCATGTACAAGGTGGGTTTTGGTGGCACCCAGTCTCAGGTGCCTGAACATGCGACCCCTAGCGCTCAGCATGCTAAACCTAAAATGATGACCCATGGTCCAACTCATTGTCAAGTCCTTATTCCCTTTGAGGGAAACATCATCGCTGATCACATTAAGGATTTCAATAAAGCAACGGAATTCTGTAACCGTGGTCTCACTGCCGCCCAATCCAAACTTCGTGTTGAGTCCATCTGCAAATTGTACAATGGAATTTCCATCGCCACCTTGGGTGTTGCTACTCCCAATGACCTCGATATCATCAAGTCCTGGCTGAAAAAAGCCTGGCAATTAGGAGACGCCATCCCCATTGAGCCCTGTCTTCCACAATCAAAATCCTTTCTCAAAATTGTCAGTGTCCCTTATTGGGCAGCCAATTCTTCAAATCCCCTATCCCCTGCCTTCGTTGAGCAAGCCCTTGGCCAATCATCACTCTTTGAAAATATCATACTTGCTACCTGCCCTTGCGTCATGAAAGCTTCCCCAAAATCAGACACAGCTGTTGTATGGTTTGACATCTGGGATTCTCAGAATGGTACCAAAGCCAAAACATTGGTCAACTGCACTATCAATTTTGGCCGACATATCAGCACTATCCGTGCCACCAGTATGCACCCTGGTGTTGCACAGTGCAGGAACAGCTGGCAGTGGGGTCATCCTACTCATGCGTGTCATGCCCTTGGTGCTCGCTGTCAAATCTATGGTGGCCCACACCATGTTGAGAACCACTGCTCCATGGCTTGGTGCTGTAAGGCCAATCCTAAATCAAACCCTCCTTGTGATGCCACTCCTGATGGCATACCATGCCCCCATCTTGAGAACTTCAAATGCCTTAACTGTAAAGGCGATCACCATGCTAATGACACTAAATGTCCATTTTGGAGAAACAGGTTCGACTGAACTTGGCACTCTAACAAAGCTGCCGAGTCACGCACTGCACGTGCCATCTGCGCCAATACCAATCACTCCAGTGGTGGAGTTGCAGCTTAAATATGTCTGGTAAGAATAATTCCATTTCTTCAGTCCATATTTATTCACAAAATGTGGGACACTCTTATGCCCTGGTTGACACCATCCTCGAGTCTAAGAAGCTGGACTTCAACATCCTTTTTCTACAGGAACCCCTGTGGAATCACATCCACAAAGCACCCTCTATGACTAACCCTGAAGGGGATGATGTCCTAGGTACTCCTATTCACCCCGAGTGGCTGTGTATGGTTTGCCCTACCAAGTCTAACGACCCCAGACCCCATACTCTGACTTACATTCACAGACGACTACTTTGCATGAGACCTATTCTTAGACAAGAGTGGGTTAATTACTGAGATATTCAAGTCTTAGGACTATTTAATTGGGGTAATTATATTCATCTCCTCAACATCTACTCTGACTCATCATCTTTGGCAATAAATTTTCTCTTGACAAACTTCATTGACATCCCTAATATCGTGTTTATGGGAGGTGATTTCAACTATTGTTCTCCAGAATGGGACCCCTCAGCTACCCATACCCCTTAATCTGCGATAACTCTAACGGAGTTAGTGGATTGCTTCAATCTTACTAGGTCAATACCAACCATTTCCTCTCCAACCCATTTTTCTCCTATCGAAAATCATGACAATTCAGATATTGACCTCATTTTTTGTGTGAACATTTCCACCCTTCATGTCATTGATGTAAATTCGAGATTGCCTTTGGATCACACACCTTTGCTCATTGACCTCCCGATCTGCCCAGACTATATTAATTATAAAAAAAGTGTATTGCCTAAAGATAGCAATGAAGAGACCGCTTTCATTTCTCAGGTCTCAGAGCATCTAGTGGCCCTCGATTGTTTGAACATTCATTCTACCTCCTGTTTGGACAATATTTCTGACTCCATCTCTTGTATTTTCTCTGAATCATGGAATACGAACTCTAAAACCATATGGATTACTAATCAGTCAAAGGAATGGTGGTCCCCCCATTGTTCTGAGACTTTACTCATTTACAGAAGAACAAAAGACCAAAAGGACTGGCAAGCATTCAGGGCAGCTACTTGAGCTGCCAAATGCTCTTTCTTTGATTCATGAAATTGCATCAACCAACAAACGACTCTGGGATCTCATGGAATGGGTCAAACAACGCAAACTCCCCGCCATTGAGGGCATTCATTATCAAGGATGTCCTTGTAATGACCTCCCATATCTATGGAACACTCTTCATTCATCATATAATTCAGCCTCCGGAAGACCAGTAAGCCCTAGCATTTTAAATGAAATGAAATCCCTCCCCCCCCATTCTTGGGTGAACTTCTCTGTGCTTGAACTCACTGAATCCCTCTCATCCTGTACTAACTCATCAGTGCCTGGTCCAGATCACATGTCTTGGAAACACCTCAAATCTATCATCACCTATAACAATTGCCTCAAAAATATGTTACTCATTGCTAATGCGTGTGTACATCTCTCTCATTGGCCGAGTCACTTCAAAGACTCGGTCTCCATAATCATTCCCAAGCTGAATAAACTGGCCTATGATTCCCCAAAAGTGTTTTGCCCCATTGTTCTACTAAACACTTTAGGAAAACTAATCGAGAAGATGATTGCACAATGCATGCAGTTCAAAGCAGTGTCTCTAGAAATCCTCCACCCAAACCAGATGGGTGGAGTCATCCAATGCTCTACCAAAGACACAGGTATCTTCCTCACTCACATCATTTGGGCTGGATGGGCCAAAGGTATGATCACCAGTATTTGCACCTTTGATATTGCCCAGTTCTTTCCCTCTCTAAATCACATCATACTCACCAATATCCTGCGATACCAAGGATTTTCCCCTGAACTTGTAAACTTTTTCTCCCACTACCTCATAGGTCGATCAACTCAATTCATGTGGAATACTTTCTTATCTGATGCTTATGACGCAGATGTTGGCATAGGGCAAGGATCTGCTCTGTCTCCTATACTCTGGGCATTATACTTAGTGCCTCTCATGTTCATGTTCGATCAATGTGCTTGACTACAATCCATTCCCTCTTCCCTTCTATCCTTTGTTGATGATGGGCTTTGTATATCTCAAGTGAAGAACTATGCTGACACTATTTCTTCCCTCAAACTAGCCTATCCCATCATTAACTCCATCTGTACTGATCTCGGGTTAGTTGTTGAACATGACAAATCTGAGGTCTTCCACTTCTCTCAACGTCACAATGACTCAAACCCCCCTCTTGACTTATCCAACATTGGCGGTCCCCTCCTTCATCCAAAATGCTTCTGGCATTACTTAGGCTTCTACTTTGATTATTGTCTTTCATTCCAAGAACATGTTCAATACTATTCCACCAAAGCATTATCCACAGTGAAAGCTATGGATATGCTAGGTAACTTCACTGGAGGCCTCCTACCTCTCCAGAAACGTCTCCTTTACAGGTCATGTGTTGTCCCAGTGGCAACATATGGCTTCCGTCTATGGTACTTTGAAGGTGCTCATAACAAATCACTTCTCAAATCCTTATCATCTATGCAGAGACATGCAGCTCTTTGGATCACAGGTGCTTTCTGCACTTCTCCTTCTGGTGGCACTGAAAGTATTGCTGGACTTGTCCCAATCCACCTCCATCTTCGTAAATTAGCTATTCATTCATCATACCAAGTTTCTACTTTACCTTCTAATCATGCATTATGTTCCCTTTTATCTGATCATTTCTCTCTTAATTCCTCCCCCCATCCCCAATCGCTTCGTCTTCTCACTCTGGCAAACAAAGCTAAAATCAAAGGCCCTCTTATTGATGTAGACAATTCTCTTTCTCATCTTTCCAATTCCTTTTCTCCATTTGCTCCTGAATCCAAACCTGGTTCTCATCTCATGGACATTTTTCCTGACTCCATCCACTTCCACCCTTGCAATTGCTTGGATAAACACAAAATGTATAAACATGTATCATCTTTTGACTCGATCTTTTCCTCCTCTTCTTCTGATTGTAATTGTATTTCAGTTGTTACTGATGCCTCTATCCCTCTTGTAGGTTCCCTTCAGGCAGTTTTGGCAGTACACTTATATTGCAGCAGACAACAAGTGTCCCATACAAAACAGGCAAGCAGCCAGGCATCCTCCACAGATGCTGAACTCTACTCCATTCGTATTGGCATTGCCAAGGCCATTTCCCTCCAATGCGACCACATCATTCTCATCACCAACTGTCTCCCAGCAGCTAAGTTGGCAGTTGATCCATCCATCCACTTGAGTCAGTCACACTCTATCCACATCTGTCAGCTACTATCACAATGGCTCACAGCCAAACCATCCTGCTCCATCGACTTCTGGGACGTCCCATCCAAGTGGCATTGGAAGCCTCATCTCAAAGTCCATAATGATGTCACTACCACATGCATCCATGCCCCTCCTCATATGGGTGCCACCCTTGACTTCTTGCAACATAAAACCACCAATGACTGCCAGAAATCTTGGGAGTCTACATTCTGGAAGAAGAAGTACTGTGGTAATGGTTTCCTTCTTTCAAAAAAGAACTGCAAATTCCTCATCCCCACTTATGTCAAAGGGGGCACATGGCTTCCCCTAGCCAATGAGTTGCCATCACTATGTGCACACATAACTCGTGCCATCCTCAACCATGCTCCAATTGGAGCTTATTGTGAGAGATTCTTCCCCCTCAAACCCAAATCCTGTCATTGCGGACATCATTTGGAATCACGGCATCATATTCTGTGCTATTGGCCTTTATATCCCATCCACACTCAATGGGTGCAATATGCCTTCCCTCAGTACAAGTTCCTCGTCAAGTTCTTGAAAAAGAATCTGGCCACATTTTCCTTCACCAATCATGACACACGTCCACTGCTGCCTCAAGCTCCTGTGCCCACCAAACCAAATGAAGGTGAACTATATTCTTTCATCTCTTCTCTTCCTTTTTCTTTTGAGTCCGATCTCTGTGTATGACACCTCATTCCATAGTCTTTCTTTCGAGTCTTCTCTATTTTACTGGACTAATCATGTATAGTCTATGTCTTAAGCAGTCTTTGACCACTTCATGTACCCCAGCTTGCTGTAGTGTACTGTCTGTTTGTACTATTTAGTTGAAAGCAGACTGCAATCAAGTACTGCTATTTACTATTAAACAGTTGTCAGAAAATTTTGACAAGGCAGTATGAATTAATGAAATGGAAGATGTCAGAATAAGTCCAAAGGCAAAAGACCAATAAAAACTGAAATAACCGATATGCAAAAGCAGATAGGAGTTCAAGAAAATAATACCAAATTCAAACTGTCAGCCATTCTTGGGGATTGGCTCATGACACAACAGCCCGAAGGCTGCAAAAGAGTTCTCTCAACTGCCTTGCAACAGCATGGAGACATCAGAGACAGGTGGAGGTGGTCAAGAGCCTGTGGGGGTTGGAGAAAGCGTCCATTGATGCGATACCAAGCAAGAGCCTCTGAGGCTGGGTGGGGAGGCCAAGTGCAATGAGGGATGACTGCCGGGGGCAGCAGAGGCAGCCCTTGACCTGCATTGGCCAGTGGGGGTGGGTAGGAGGTCCAGGGGAGCCTGGGGAGTGCCCAATAGAGGATCAGGGGAGAAGAGGGACAAGTAGCCCCCCCTTCTGTCAGTGTTGGTGGGGGATCCATTGTTAGAGATGCTCCAAACAGTCCTTAGATGATGTGATTAGATATAGAGTTGATGATGTAGACAGACTTGATTAGTTAGTGGTCATGTGATGTATGTTGATCTTGCCTGTGGACACAGTGTTGACTCTCAGTCATTTACCAGTGTCCACAGGTGAGTATCTAGTTTCTATGTTGACTCTCAGTCATTTACCAGTGTCCACAGACACTCTGGTCCCATTCCTGAACTGCTAGGACTGATATTCAGTCAACCACTGCCTGGATTCTAACATCTGTAGGTGATCCCACTGATTTGGCCCCATCATGGCCTTGGGCGCAACATGGGGACATTGTATACTGGATTACAAACTAATCGGACTAGTAAATGCTGTTCAAGGACATTGAGGACAGTGATCAGAAGCATGGGAAGAAAACTTCCAGTTGGTGGTATGAGATCAAGAAGCAATGACCTAACCCTAGCTTGAGGAGGGCCACTAGCGTGCACTTTAGGAGGTGCTTGCTTGGGCAGTAAGGTGGAGCAGGCTGGGGCAGGCTGATGATCCAGGGGCAGTTGTTTGGGTGCTTCAGGGTCACCCATGCTGATGTCACATGGACCTGCTTTGTCAGCAGATCCATGGGACAACTCATGGTTGCCATGTGGTTGATTAGGGCCAGTCAAAAAGCCCCCAGAGCAAAGGAAGGAGTCAACCATAGGCCACCCCAGCTTCTGCAGTACCAAAGTGAGCTAGGTGTTCTCCCAGCCCCTCCTCCTGAATTCCCATAGGCTCCCGATGAGGTAGAGAGTGAATGAGCATTTGGCCATGTTGGTCATGACAGTGGCAGGATCAAGGTTCAACATCCATTTGCCAAATCGATGAAGACCTTCATAGGTGGCCACAGCCTCCTCCTCCAAGTCAGGTCCAACAGAAGAGGGAGCAGAGGGGCCAGCCCAGGGGCCTGGAGCCATGCCTGCATCTCACCTGCCCAGGTAGAGTAGTTGGTAGCATTGAGCTTGGCAAAGTTGGGGCTAGAGGAAGACATCTGGGCAGACTAGGAAGCTGAAATGCAGTGTAGGGCGATGAGAAAAGGGTTGGTGGTTGTGTAACAAGGGGTATATGTGGCAAGCGGTGGGATCGACAGACTGGCGAAGTTCGGAGTGGAATGGAGTGATGGTTGGCATAGGAGGAGCAGAGGAATATTAGGATTAGGATAGAGTGATTAGGAATGAAAGTGGGATAGTGGAACGAGAAATGGTCGGAACACGGCGAAACTTGGTGAAGTTGCGGAGACACATGAGATCGACGGGTGTACGCGGAGGCGACCGGAGCGACGCGAAAACGAAGGAGAAAACACGAAAACGGCGGATAGGAGAAGGGGAAGACAGTTGGGGAAGAAATGGAGCAAAAGTCGTTGTCTGAGGCTTCTAGAGGCTGAGGCCCATAACCTGTTAGAAGATGATGCACAGGGGACATGCAGGAGGTCCTAGAAACCAGAGAAATCGCCCAGGGAACTCACAACTCATACAGGAATCTGTGGATAACTGTAAATGACTGAGAGTCAAGAAAGCATCCACAGGAGAGTTGAACATGCAGTCAGGTGATCTACAACTGACTAAGCAACCTCTGCATCAACTCTAAGTTCACACATCAACAAATCAATCACAAATACTTGTAGACTGTCCAGAGCACATCTGACATATATATGAGTCCTGACTAATCATGTATAGTCTTTGTCTTAAGTGGTCTTCGACTGCTTCGTATACCCCAGCTTGCTGTAGCATACCATCTGTTTGTAATATTTAGTTGAAAGCAGACTGTGATTGAGCACTGCTATATAAATTCATTGATTTTAAATATATATATATATATATAAGTCCTGTCCAAGACAATACACGAATCAACAGCAGAAGGGGGCTAGGCATGTGACAAAATACAAAGAGATGAGACATATACTGATATCACTGCATCTGAAAGCAGCAGGCCTTGGGGTTCATAGGGGCCCACCCAGTGACCAGTGATGGATGGGGGACAATGTGTTGACACTAGGGAGCTTCCCCTAGGCCTGGGGCCAACCAGCAGGACCAGAATGACTTTGCAGCCAATCCCAATCAAACCGGTGGTGCCAGAATGCACATTTGCAGTCAGTGGCAGTGTGTTCCTTGCTGCAATTGATGCACTTGATATGGGGACAGGGTTCCCTGGCAGATGTGGGCTGAATGGGGGGGTTGGCCTTTGGCAACCCCTTACAGCAGGAGGTGGTGGTGCAGTGATTCTCAGACTGATGTGGCCCACCACATTGTGAGCACCTGAGCATGCAGTTACAACTTTTTTTATTTTTTATTTTTTATTTTTTATTTTTTATTTTTTATTTTTAAAATCAATGGTTTATTACGTGGTGCCTGGTCACAGTCCGCACTCACCAGCATAATACAGGGCCTAAGTACCACTATCTAAACCACATACTACAAAGACAAGAATAGATAAGGTCCTGTCCAAATATAGTACACTACTCGATGGCAAAGAGACATGGCATAATAACAAAGAAATGAATGAAACTACAGTCCAACTTGCAGACCTCTAACAGTAAGCTTACATGTGCATGTGGCCCTAGCAATGTGCTGATGGGGTTGGAAGATGCATTGAAGCAGGTACACAACCTACTACCGGGGCCTCCTATTGTCCTTCTTGTGACAGCCAAGCCAATCACGGTCAAACCAGTGGCGCCAGAATAGGCACTTTTGATCATCAGCTGTATGGTCACCCTTGCAGTTGATACATGAGATGTGGGGACAAGGCTCCCCAGCAGGTGTGGGCAGGATGGAGGGGTTTGCCTTTGGACTCCCCTTACAGCATGATGATGTAGAGTGATGATCTCATTATGGTGAGGACCACCACACTGGGAACACCTGAGTGTGCAGTTGCAGCAGGTGGGGGTAGAGTGACCAAAGCGCCAGCAGTGCTGGCACTGAGGGACACTGGGGTGAGCATGGGCGGGCTTGATGACAGCCTGCATACTGTTGAAGTCAAGGTACTTGTTGAGGAGCTTCTTGGTGCTGGCTCCTGACTGAGAGTCCCAAACCAAATGGTTGCGGTGTCAGCCTTGGGGGAGTTGTGCATGATGTGCATGGATGAGATGTCAGCAAAAGTGTCCTTGAACAGAGACAATCACATATGATTGGTAATCTGAACTGGTGTAATATGAATGCCATTCACATAGAAGGGGACATCAAGGATCTTAAGATAGGACCTTGACCTGGGGTGGCACGTCTTCAGCTCAAATGGGGCGGTGAAGATGGAGGGGATAGCAGACTCAACGACAGTGATGTCAGAGTCCGAGGGTACAGCAGAGGTGTACAGTGCAATAGTGCTGCACACCTTGGTGATATTCTCAATGCACAAGGAAGACTTGGCATATGGGAGGGCATCATTGAGAAGGCACATGGCCTTGTGGTGAAGATAGGTGATCTCACTGGTGTCCCCAGTGAAATCAAGGAACAATTGGCAGTGGGTGGGCCTGGCAGTGGTCATGTGTGGCTTCTTGGCAGAGCCAGCAGTGGCAGTGGTGGCCTGATGCATTGCGGCGACACAATCAGGGTCAAGGGAGGGGTTTGCCTGTGCCAGCTTGATGAGTGACACAGGCAGCACCAAAGCGCTGGAACAGGTGGCTTCTGCAAACAAGTGCTGACAAGGTACTGGAGCAGAAGTGGGGATGGGCGCCTTTGTGGGCACTCGAGGGGGGCCACTAGCATGCGCCTTAGGGGATGCTTGCTTGGGCAGTACAGAGGGGCAGGCCAGGGCAGGCTGCAGTACCTTGGGCATTTGCTTGGGTGCCTTGGGGGAGCCCATGTCAATGTCACATGGTTCTGCTTTGTCAGTGGATCCATGGGTTGCCATCCCTCCTTGTCCTCTTACCACCACCATCAAAAGTTGGTGTTTGTTCTGAGGCATCCTTACATCATCTATCTACAGTAATATGGGTAGGCACAAGTCTAAAGCTACTGCCAACCAGTTTGCCATGTTTGAATCCAAGTCCGCCATCTCTGACGATGAGCTCAACATCGCTGAGATGGCTGAAGATGACTACTTCAACCCCTACGACAACCCACTCAACATGTGTGGGTTCTTTGGCCCCCCCCAGGCTGATGTTTCATCGCCTGGTCCCTCCCAGCTGACAGCTGACATTCTGTCGCCATTGGTTGCTCCCCCAGTGGCTGACATTTTGTTGCCACTCAAGCCCTTCACAGCTGGTGGAACCACCTTCTACCCTGTTGATGCTCCCCCTGCTGTGCCCAAGTCAGTGACCTCCTCCAAGGGAAAGAAGAAGGAGCTCACCCCAAAGCGCACCCTCAACAACCTCATATCCTTCCTTAAGTGGTTGGATACCATTGAAGACCCCACCAATATCATGGTTCAAGACACGCAGTCCATGGTTACCTGTTTAGCCAAGGCCTTGCACACCATAGCCAGTGAGCTGAAGATGAGCAGCATGCTGATCACCTCTAACTCTCTCAATGCCACTGGCTGGGAGATGTTTGGAGATTTTCTGGGGGACTTCGGTCATAGATTCTCGACCGAGGCCTCCCCTAAAGTGATGCGTGTCATCCACAAGGCAACCCACAGATCTGCTGACTCAGCGGGTCCATGTGACATCAACATGGGTTCCCCCAAGGTGCCCACTTTACCACCCCCAGATCGTCGGCCCGCCCTGGCCCGTCCCTCCTTACTGCCCAAGCCGGCGCCTGTAAAGGTCCACACTAGTGGCAAAGCGCCCATTCAAGCACCCCCCGCTCCTAAGGTTAGGTCTGATGGCCAAGCCTGGCGAGCGCCCATCCCACCCTCAGCAGCTAAGAAGTTGTTTGCTGAGATTGCCCATACCCTGGCATCTGTGGCAGCACTTATCAAGCTAGCCCAGTCCCACCCCACCCTTGAGCCTGACTGTGTTGCTGCAATGCATCAGGCCACCCTTGCTGATGCACCTTCTGCAAAGAAGCCCCACATGACCACATCGGGCCCCACCCAATGCCAACTCTTCCTCGATTTCACTGGCAATGCTGGTGATATCACCTACCTCTACCACAAGGCCATGCGCCTTCTGAATGACTCCCTTACTTACGTGAAGAGTTCGCTTTGCGTTGAGAACATTGCCTGGGCATATGACACTATCTTGTTGTATACCAACTCTGTCACCACTGATGCAGATGCACTGGTGATCGAATCCTCCCTCTCTTCAGCCTTTACAGCCCCGTTCAAGCTGAAGACCAAACGCCCCAGGTCCAGGTCTTACCTCAAGATCCTGGAGGTCCCTTACTACATGAGTGGTATTCACACTACCCCACAACATGTCTCCAACTGTATGTGCTTGTCTCCCTTCAAGGAGATATTCCCTGATGTCTCCTCTGTGCACATCATGCACAACTCCACCAAAGCCAACACCACCACCATTTGGGTCGACCTTTGGGATTCTCAGTCTGGCGCTAATGCTAAGTGCCTGGTCAGCAAATATCTCAACTTTGACAGTGTGCAGTCTATGATCAAGGCTGCATCATAAGTAAGTCATATAGCAGGGTAGCTAGTAAGGCAAAGCCAGGTACATGATATCTACACCTGACTGCCGTTCCTAAAAACCCTCGTACATTGGTGAAGTCCTCACATGGTCCCCATCTAGTGATGATGCCTATTGCATCCATAGTCAGTAACTGTCCTTCATATGATCAATCAAACCCTACTATGGTGATTTTATCAGTGCAGATGGTAGTCTTAGGTCCTGGAAAGGTACTACCAGCATATTTCATCCTTTGAAGTATGTGATTTACCATATTTATATGTTCCCATACAAAATGACGAATACTGGGATTCAGCTTACACATTTCGTAGCTACCATCAGGTCATTCATACCTGGTGGCAGGTCCTCTAATTGGTACATCATCTATATAAGGCATAGTATACTCAGGTGTTTCTTCTTTTAAAATCTCTGTCACATCATCATGAAAAATTGGTACAGAGTTGGTCCAACCAATAGGTAGTGTTACTAACCTCAATGCCCCAAAAGGAGTCTGGAAGGTGGTCAAATCCCAGGATTTTTCCACTAGTACTTGTTCGTCATAACCCACATACAAGTCTAGTATGCCATTACAGGCTCTTCCTGCAAAGTGCATGGCAAGCTCTTCAGTTGCTGGAGGTAACCCAGAATGTGCAATAGTGACTTTATTGAGAGGTTTGAGACTGTGTACTAGTCTTAAGCTCTTTCCATCTTTCTTTATGATGGTAAACTAGTGAGATCTATAAGAGGAATTTGAAGGCTCATAGACTCCAGCTGCGATCTTTTTTTAATAATCTTACACACCTTATCATAAATAGCTGGTGGAATGGGTCGATTTTTCTCTACCCAAAGTGTATGGGCTACCGTTGGAATTTCTACTGCCGGAAAGAATTCTTCCTTGAATCTCCCTCTTTCTGTGTCATCCCAAGCAAATGCCTCATTTTGTAAACTAATTAGATGATGCATAAGTTTTCGTTCTTCAGGCCATAGGAAATCCCCTGAGTGACCAGCATCCAACACTTCCATTCTTTCTTGGGTATATCTTCCCTTGGGAACGAATGTAGGTGGGTAGCTAGGTAGCTCAGGCATTCCGGCCAAAGGATCACCAGTAATATTCCTAATGATTCTGTATTCTTGTGGGAGTTCTCCTAGGACTGGTCTCACCTTTAATGCTACAGGTTTATATTTCTTTCCTGCAAACACTTGTAATGGGTCAGCTGTTTTGACCTCCTCGACTGTGGTTACTTGGTGTTGATGGGCTAGTGGGGTAGCTACCTGAGATAGGTAATTCTGGAATAATCCCTTTTCTTCAGTAGACATCCCCGGTCACTCCTCTAATCCTTTCTGAAGATAGAGTAGTCTTATCTCATCCTCTGTAAATTCTCCTGCAGTCGCCAAGGTTTCGGTAACCACTGGTGCCTGTCCTGGTATCTTATCTATAATTAAAACCACCTCTCCTTGTTCTTCTTTCAATTCCTTGAGGTTGTTTAAAAATTTTTGCTTGCTACTTGTGCCTTCTTTAGCATCCTAGGGCAAGCTCCTCGTACTCGGGTAGGTACTACTGCTCTATTCCTGCTAGTTGGGTCTGTCAATATTAAGGTTTGTCCTCCGTCCTTAGTATTCTGGACTTGACTTTGGGTAAGGGTGTCAAAAGGTCTTCCCAATCACACTCCATAAGGTGGGTCAGGTAGCACATGTACTTGTAGAAAGATTATAATTCCCCCTAAATGGAAAGGCATGTCTTTAGCTAGTCTGCAAGTTCACTTCATATGGCCACTAGCACTTTGCATTAAGATGGTAATGTCCGGGTCCCAGGTTAACTGAGCCTCCATAGCTACCTCGCAACTCATAGAAATTATCTGGGAGCTGCTGTCCAGCAATGCTTCTTCATTACAAACGTCGTTTATAGTCGCTGTAATACAGCAAAGTACTTCCAATTCCCTAGACATGAACACTTGGTTATTTCTATCCTCTTTAGGTAATGTCTCTAAGTACTGTGTGATCGGGTCCTGTACTACCCAAGCTTCAGTCAGGCCTCCCAGAACTCCTTGCAATTCTCATTTTACAAGTCGCCCTTCCTCTAAAGTATGTAAGTGTACCTGTACAACATCTTTTTGTCATGAGATTTCCTCTTCATCTTCAGATGCTGGGATGTCTTGTAGCTGGGTAGCTACCCTTTTCTTTGAAATTAATTCCTTGTATGCATTCCATAACTTAGGTGATAGCGCCATTATTTCTTCAATGGATACTCCTGTCAAAGCTTTAAGAAGTTTGTTAAGGACATCATTGACATCCACTTCTCTCTCAATGGGTGCTTCATGTTTATAGTTAGGAGGTGCTTTTTCTTTTAACTTTTCCTTCTCCTTTTGTAAATGTCTTAAAGGAATGGGTGGCACTTCTACTACCGGTTTCATAGGGGGTACCTTCTTATATGGTAATTCCACTTTCTTATTATTTTTATTTTTAGGTGGCAGTTCCTCTTCACTTTCATCCGAGGTGTCAGTATCTGAACGGTTCTCCAGTTCCCTCTTCTTTGAAGGGGTGACTTTCCCTTTTGAGCAGGACGCCTTCATAGAACTATTCAGAAACCCTGTTGGGAAGTGGAGTTGTTATTAATGGCCATGTTATTAAGTTGAGCCTGTAACAACGCAATTTGATCTTTTAAATTGTTCAGCAGATCCGCTGCCTTTTCAGGTGCTGGGGGTGCCAGTTGCGACGTAGTGACCTTGCTATTAGTCTGACACATGTTCACAAGTTGTTTGTACACCTCCAGCAGATTCTTAGTTTCTTCTAATTCTTTTTCCTTATCACTCATCATGCCCATCTGTGTCTCTATGACTTTGTCTCGGTTATCCCAGACCCCACACATGAAGTTGGAATAAGGAGTCTTCTTCCGGATTTCATCCAAAAGCAGAATATCCTCTTCTGCTTCAATGTGTAAATTGGCAATCCGGCTCCAGTGGAAAGTATCCACTTTAGCCTTGATCAATCTGGGTCCGCTGGGAATGCTAACCCCGTCAGGGAAGCATAGGTACTGGTTATCCCTATCCCATTTGATCCATCCATTGGCTAAGTCTTTTTCCTTATCTGGACAGGCTCTTAGATAGTGGTCATTGCCTCCACAGTATTTGCACTGATTACCATTAGGCTGAGACTGAGATTGGGCAGTCCTAGAATAGCTCGATTGGTTACTTGTCTTAGAAACTTGTTGAGTGAATTCTTTTATTAAGGACTTTATATTATCATGTTGTATCTGGATACTATCTTTTATGTTAGCTACCTCGCCGTTTAGTGCTTTGAGTTTATCTTCGACCTTTCGATTCAAAGATACTTCTTTGTGCTTCAGGAATAGCAACATAGCTACATCCAATTGTAGGATAACCCTTTCCGAAATTTGAGATCTTAACAGAGTTTTCCCTGATACTAGTGTGACTGCTTCTTTAATTACTTCTTGGTAATCATATGGATCTTCGTCATGAAGCTCTTTCTGCTCGGTGACCGTTCTTGTTCTCCCTTGGAGACTTAGTTTATTGTTCAGTGCTCGTTGGAAATCTGGGTCCAATGCACTAGTGAACATTTCTACTAACTCTCAATTGGATACTAGAGGTGGTGCCTTGAGACACTTGGTGGCTTCAGTGATAAAGTGTCGCTTGAAAGCTAACAGGCGACCTTCATCATCCATTGTAGTCCCTTTATATTCTTGGCAAATTGCTCTGAGCCTTTTGACGGATCCTTGCTCATAGGAAACCATTTTCAGATATTCCTCATGGATTTTAGCCTTAAAGGCTTCATAGTCGTCCCCAGCTATAGAGGCAAATCCTAACCACTCTTCTCGGTGCTCAGGACTTGGCAAATATGTTATCAGCCAGTCAATCTTCTCTTTAGGGTCCATAATTTTGCAGAACAATAAGAGTCATTCAACATGCCAAATATATTGCCTAAGTGAATTTCCTTTTCCGTCCCATGCAGGAGCCTTGTTAGAGAGCATCTGGGGCATATTCAGAGTATTCACCATATTTGAAGGTATCATAGAGTTCGAAATAGAGGATTGTTCTTTCTGAGTAGTAAACTCAGGTGGCGGCAAATGCAATAATATTTCCTGTTTGGAAGTATCAGCAGGTAAAGCAAGTAATTCTTTCTCAATCAACAAAGCTTCGTCCTCGTCATTGGTCCACTGGCCAGGTAGCTTTTTAGCTAAACGGGCAGTCGATGCAGAAGATCCTGGCTTTTCTGTTCGCTTGACTCTAGAAACATGCTTTGGGGGCGTATAAGGTTTCACAAGCCCTGCCTTGGCAGAAGTCTTGGTTGTTCTTTTATGGGTAGAAGTCATTCCTTTGTTAAGGGAGCTACTTCATAAGGTGGCTTTTTGTCTTAAGCCTTTTGGTGTTGAAGACTTCGGAGGAGGTCCCCAAGACATTTTGTAAAATAATAAAAGAAAACAACAATAAAAAGAAAATCCTCAACAAATCTGAAACTTCCCTCATGGTGGGCTCCAGATGTAGAGGCTCTTTGACATATGGATATAATGTCAAGTGGAGTACTAGCAAGGTAGCTAGAATGTAACCTCTAATGAATTCAAGGGGAAGTATGAGAAATTGATGAGGATTTATGTAATTACTGCTGAATAATGCAAAATGTGTGATGAAACTAAATGCTGTTTTATTTACTTTGGGAAATTCTCAAACACTGTACTAGGATCCTGACTAAGTGCACAGTTTGCAATACTTAGTTGACTTCTATAGCTAAGATCTTTTGTCCTAAAGCTGTCTCTGTCTCCCTCTAAGGTCAACTGGACCTTGTCTATAATCACCCACTCAGTCACACACTGGTACTGGTGCAGTCTATATGCTTTAACTACAAGCCCTCTTAGCTTGGTAGCTACTTCATTGTGACACTAGGTTGAACTCGAGACGTCTTAGGATATTTCTTAGATTAACTAGTAGAAGTCTTTCCTGTTAGAGTTCTCTTAGAAGGTTGATCACTTATTCACTTGACAAATGCTTAGTTTGTGGTCTGCACACCCTATAGCACAACAGAGGCGTAGGATTCCTTGCCTATCTACATGCTGTCGGGCCCTTTTTATATTATTTGAGAGATACAAAAATAGACGAAATATTCTAGAAAGAAATAGGTATGACTCGAAATTGACTAATAGAAATTGACTGAATTGTCCTGGATTTGACTGGGTATACTTTTATGATGCGATGCCAACCGGTAGGTTCGTTCGATTGCTAGGTTGTTGTATGGGTAGCGGAGTAGCTACCACATGAGTTTCTTTCATTAATCCTTTTTTAATCATGGGTAAGCATTTCGGCTGTGATATTTTCTTTAACCAAGGACCCCTGACACATCAATGTGACCATTGGTTTGCTTGGCCAGTACAGTTGGATGACTGAGCAGTGTGGAAATGGCATAGCTAAGCAGCGGGGTAGCTAGGTTCCTGTCTTGTACATGTGGAAAACACGGATCGTTGTCTGTTAACCAGTCTGTTGGTTCTTCTGATCCAGTTCTAGACCTTGGTCCTTATTTTTAGATTGTTCGGATCATTCTTGGCGCAGAGGTTTCCCTCAAGTCCTAAAGCGGTAATTCAGTGATGCAGTGTCCTGAAGTTGAGGGTTCAAATCCCCAGAATGGTTCACAACAGTGGACAGCTGTACTAGATTACCAGTCTCACCTGTCATATTGGTTGACCATATTACTTCTTAGTAAGTAGCTTTGTAGCTACACCACTAACACACTATAGGGTCTTAGGCATAGCATTATTCTTTTATAATACTAAGTGTGAAATCGCGAAAATATTAGTATTTCCTATTTATTTTCGGTTTTCACGTCACAACAGGGGGACAGGCTGTGGTGCCTTGGGCATTTGCTTGGGTACCTTGGGGGAGCCCATGTCAATGTCACATGGTTCTGCTTTGTCAGCAGATCCATGGGTCACCTCGTGGACAATGTGCATGTCTTTAGGGGAGGCTTCCAGCTCATTGAACCAAGTGAAGCCCTACATGAAGGAGCAAAAGGTGGTCCAGCCACAGCTGGCCCACTGCTCACCCATGGAAATGCATGCACTCCCATGCCCACTCATCTCAAATTCATAGAGAGCACTAGCAAGATAGCTAGCATACACCTTGGCGTAGTCCTTGTCAAGGAGGGAATTATTAGGGAGTTCTTGCATGAAGTGCAAGAACTTTTTGAGGCCATTGAAAGCCCACTTGGCTGCAGCATCATCTCCAGGCATGGTCCCAGCAGAGGACAACAGAGTAGATGGCACAATTGGGGGAGGAGTGGAAACTGGGTAGTACATGGTACCACTAGCAACAAGTGGGGCCTTGGGACCTAAGGTCACCAGAGGCTGAGTAGTAGGCACCAGTGATGGAACGTCAGTGGCCACCAAGGGAAGGGGTGAGGGCGACTGAACATCAGCCCTCATGGAGGTGGCCAGAGCCTTGAAATCCACCATTGTGTGGACCAGCTGGGTGGAGGTGGAGGGCCTGGGGGCCTCTTTGATTGTATCAAGCTTGTCATCACTGGATGCGATGTCAGAGTCAAGGTCCATGTTTGCAATCTTGTGACTAATAGCTTTAGACTTTTGCCTACCCATGTTTTACTAGTGTAGACAATGTAGTATTGTACTCAAACTAAGACACCAACTCAAGAGATGGTGGTGGTAAGAGGACAAGAAGGAATGGATATCACCAGCATCGCCAGTGAAGTCAAGGAAGAGTTGGCATCAGGTGGGGCCTGATGTAGTCATGCAAGGCTTCTTTGCAGAAGGCACATCAGTGAGGGTGGCCTGATGCATCACAGCAATGTGATCAGGCTCGAGGGTGGGATGGGACTGGGCAAGCTTAATAAGTGCTGCTGCAGACACTGGGGTGTGGGCAACCTCGGCAAATGACTTCTTAGCCACTGAGGGTGGGATGGGCACTCGCCAGGCTTGGCCATCAGACCTAACCCTAGGAGCAGGGGGTGCTTGAGTGGGCACCTTGCCACTAGTGCAGACCTTTGCAGGCACTGGCTTGGGTGGTAGGGAGGGATGGGCTGGGGCAGGCCAACAATCTGGGGGCGGTAAAGTGGGTGCCTTGGGGGAACCCATTTTGATGTCACATAGACCTGCTGAGTCAGCAGATACATGGGTTGCCTCATGGACGATGTGTGTTGCTTTAGGGGAGGCTCCGGCCAAGAATCTCTGACCAAGGCCCACCAAACAATCAGCAAATGTCTCCCAGCCCTTGGCATTGAGAGAGTTCGAGGTGATCAGTGTGCTGCTCATCTTCAGCTCACTGGTGACAGCATGTGAGGCCTTGGCTAAACAAGTAACCATGGCCTGTGTGTCTTGGTTCATGATTTTAGTGGTGTAATTGATGGTGTCCAACCAAGTGAGGAAAGACTGGAGGTTGGTGAGGGCATGCTTCAGGGTGAGCTCCTTCTTCTTTCCCTTGGAGGAGGTCACTGATCCAGGCATGGCAGGGGGAGTGTCAACAGGGTAGAAGGTGGTTCCACCAGCTGTGAAGGGTTTAAGTGGCAACAAGATGTCAGCCACTGGGGGAGCAACCGATAGCAATGGAACATCAGCAGTCAGTTGGGAGGGGCCAGGTGATGAGATGTCAGCCTGGGGGGAGCTGAAGAACCTGTGCACATTGAGTGGGTTGTTGTAGGGGTCAAGGTGGTCCTCTTTGGCCATCTTGGTGATGTTGAGCTCGTCATCAGAGATAGCAGACTTAGATTCAACTACTACAAACTGGTTTGCAGTGTTTCTAGACTTGTGCCTACCCATAGTAATGTAGATAGACGATGTAGAATTGCCTCAGAACAAACACCAACTTTCAATGGTGGTGGTAAGAGGACAAGAAGGGATGTTGAGCAACAACTGTTCTTTGGTTGTTGGGATGCTCAGGGTCAGCCAACAGGTTACCCCACTTAGGCTGAGAGAAACCTGTGCCAGGTCCAGAAACTTGGATGCCAGGGTCTTGAAGGGAGGGAGTAGTTGATGGGGAGGAGAGGTTCCAGCCCAGCCAGTTGGTGGTGTTGGTGAAAGAGGTGCTGATCACTCCAGCATTGTTGTTGACTGACAAACTGACATCCAGATGAAGGGAGGACAGCCCAAAGGGCACAAAAGAGCTCTCCTGGCTGCCTTGGGACAGCACAGAGATGTCAGAGACAGGTGGGGGTGGTTGAGAGCCTATAGGGGTTAGTGAGAGCATCTGTTGATATGAAACTGAGTGGGAGCCTCTGAGGCTGGGCAAGGAGGCTGAGTGTGATGAGGGGCAACTGCCAGGGACAGCAGAGGCAGCTCTTGACCTGCATTGGCCAGTAGGGATGTGTAGGGGGGCCTAGGGAGTGCCTGAGAGGGGATCAGGGGAGAAGAGGGATGAGTAGCCCCCTCCTCCTGCCAGTGTTGGTGAGGCATCTGCAGGTGATCCCAGCAATCGGGCCCCATTGTGGCCTTGGGCGTGATATGGGGGCATGCTATACCAGATTATGGACTAATTGTTATAGTGACGCCGGCCCGGTCCTAAGCTGGCACGATAAGTATTGAGTTGATCTTATCAAAGGGGACTCCTTCTCGGTAAGCGACAAAGTCGTTTACTAAGTCAGAGTTATAATATGGCAATTATAGAGTTAAGACTTTAGTAATTGAAATCTTTAGAGCTTAAGTTCAATCTGACTTTGTATAGATAAAGGCTCGTATTGAGTCTCCACCTAACCAAGTAGAAACGATGTTTCTCCTTGGTAGATGTCAACAACTTATATACGATACAAGTCTGTATCTATTATTAACTAGGGCTAAGGGCTTCTAATGAAAGAAGAGAAGCATACAGCTTCCTTAACGCTAATTAAACTATATAAGACGCGATCTGTCAAAGAAGCTTTAGAAGTTCTTCTAAAGAAGTTCTTCTTTGATCATCTGATCGATCACAAGGTAAGTCCAAATATAGTGCAGCTATATTTAACAATCACATGTCATCAAAATACAAACAAAACCAAACAAGTCATAATGAGTTGTAACTAGACAAAGTAAATGAGTCAAAACAAACAAGAAAATACAAGAACAAATAAGAGGAAAACATAATTGCGATATTACTTAAGTAAAGCTAATATCGACTTCATATTGTAGATGGAACAAATGCTAGATATAATCAATATACATAACACTAATCAGACCAGTGGATGCTATTCAACAACATTGAGGACAGTGATCAAGAGCATGGAAAGAAAGCTTCCACAGTGGCTCAAAAAACTGTCCCAATGTTTTCGCATTTTGGACATATTTGCTAATACCAGGGCAGATATATGGCCTAGCATCCTGAAAATATTCACACAGGTACCTTGACATATTGGGCGCATATATTCCCATGATCACATGACCTTGTCCATCAATGAATTAATAATGAATTATCGAAAATATCTACTCATTGGGACAGTTTTTTGACCCCCTGTCAGCCTCCCAGTATCTACCTTGTAACATGCCAGGGGAGCATCAGGGCAGGCGTGGGAGTAATAAACAAGATCATGTGACCTTGGTTGACATGTTGAGATGGCTACAACTGTCTTTCTTCCTGCCACTACATCATGAAAGCTATCTCCTCTACCCAATACTCCCAAGTCACTTCTCTTCTCAAAGATGGCTATTCCTTGCACCAGATTGAACATAAAACTGGTCTAGGAAAGTCTACTGTTGGGAGGATCAAGAAAGAAGTTGATGGGGACAAGGAAAACAACAAGGGAGGACGTCCTTCCAAGCTTTCTCCTCGTGATAAAAAAGCAATAATTCACCAAATAACCTCTGGAAAGCTAGACAATGCTGTCCAGGCTACAACTTTCATTAACTCTACTCTGTCTGACCCTGTCACACCCCAAACTGTCAGAAATACCCTTCAGGATAATGGATTTCGCTCTGTAACCAAGATCAAACGACCTCTACTCAAAAAGCGACATCGTGAGGAACGCCTTGACTTTGCACATGAACATAGGAATTGGACAGTGGAGGACTGGAAGAGGGTGTTGTGGACAGATGAAACAAAGATCAACAGGATTGGGTCAGATGGAAAGGTGTATACCTGGAAGGAGAGGGGGGAACCACTGTCAGATAGGACCACTCTCCCTACTGTCAAACATGGAGGAGGTGGTAACATGATGGTGTGGGGGTGTATGGGGTGGAATGGGGTAGGAAAGCTGATAGAGGTTCAAGGGAATATGGATGCAGTGCAATACTGCGAGATTTTGGACAATGGGGTGGTGGAAAGCTTTGAAAAGTTGGAGATGGAGGAGGAGGAGAGGATATTCCAGCAGGATAATGACCCAAAACACACCTCAAAACTGGGACAACAATGGTTTGTGGACAACAACATTCAAGTTCTACCATGGCCTGCACAATCCCCTGACCTAAATCCCATTGAACACCTCTGGACCTACCTGAAGGACCAGCTGAAGGCATATGAAAGACCACCCAAGGGAGTATTTGAATTGTGGGAGAGGCTAGTAGAGGAGTGGAATAAGATTCCAGCAGAAAGGTGCCAAAGGCTGATAGAAAGCATGCCCAGAAGGATTGAGGCAGTTATCAGGGCAAGAGGAGGTCATACAAAGTATTGAGTAGGTAGATAACAGAGGGTCAAAAAACTGTCCCAATGAGTAGATATTTTCGATAATTCATTATTAATTCATTGATGGACAAGGTCATGTGATCATGGGAATATATGCGCCCAATATGTCAAGGTACCTGTGTGAATATTTTCAGGATGCTAGGCCATATATCTGCCCTGGTATTAGCAAATATGTCCAAAATGCGAAAACATTGGGACAGTTTTTTGAGCCACTGTAGGTATAAATACAAGTCCAAAGTCTGCTCAGTACTAACAACATCTTCACACAGTGGTACATAGTCTGAGATGAAAGACATACTATACAAATTGAATTGTTCTGACTTGCCTGCAGATAGAAAATACACAGAGTGGATCTCAGGGCCCACTACACACAGCACAGGGGTGGACAATGCAACCTGCAGGAAAGAGAATCCTACAGACATGACCAAGTGGCATTGCAACAATGGAAATAAAGCTAAAGCTGGTCCAACTGGTGTCACCAGAATAGGCATTTGTGGTTGTCAGCTGCATGTGACTTGGTGCAGTTGATGTACTTGATATGGGGACAGGGATCCCTGGGAGTGGTGGGTGGAATAGGGGGATTTGCCTTTGGACTCCCCTTACAACAGCTCAGGTGGGGATCCCTTCCTTTTTTAAAAAAAAGAAAAATCAATAAATTTATATAGCAGTGCTTGATCACAGTCCACTTTCAACTAAATAATACAAGTAGATGGTGTTATGGCCCAAACAGCATTAGCCATGAAATTGTTAATTTCAATGATATAGTCAATATATTGGGCGACTGTATAGATATTAAGGAACCCTACTGTAAGACCCTAGTGTAATACACACATTCCCAAAAGAACAGTACATTAACAACCATTAATGATCAAGAGTAACAAGAGGCTATGGGATGATGTTGAGACTTAGCAAACACAGTTGGGATGTGTACCCTATGACCCTTTGTGATCTTAGCCTGTAACCTAGGTATTGATCTGGTTGAAGTCTTTCTCAAAAGAACAATGACAGACTAACTAATTAGAAATCAAAGGCTTAGCCTTCTGATCTGGATAGCCACTTGTGCACATTCACAGAAGTCCTATCATTCCAACATCACTACAACAGAAGTATACCCTTTCACAAAAGATGGAGAAATTCTGCATGGGTACTGAATAACCCACTTGATTATAAAACCAGATTAGTTGGAAACTAACAGGATGTGTCAGCACTTGACTACTGACTAGTAGACATTGTTACAGTCAGGAACAAGCTTTTGTGGAATAAGACAACAATCAGCAGTGATAGAGATCTCATGATATCAGAGGAGCCAGAGTAAGCACACCTTTGCAAAAGGATGCATCAGCACTTAGACCCCAAAGGAAACCCAGAGATACTCCTATTGGACAACCTTTCAATAAATCTCCTTTTATTATCAACAATGTGTATGTGTCATCCATGTAATTACTCCTTTAGTACTTTCATGAAACCAATGTAAACCTTTCTTGAGCATATAGTCCAGCAAGGAATCTCACCTACTAAGGCTACACTTAGAGACTGTCCCACATGACATATCTGAGTGAGTAGTAAAAAGTGTATTGAGCATCCTTCAGTCATAAACCATTAAAGAATTGGAAAACACCTTTCGAGAAAGAACATCACTGCAAGATTCATATAAGTTGTCATGATCTGCAATCACAACCTCTCCGATTTGATCTCCGACTATTCTTTCAACTTCCAATTCCTGCGATTTTCATTATATACTATTTCTATAAATATTTCACAGCCTGTTTCCGCTCATTATTCTATCCTCTTTTCATTTGTGCTCATATTTGTTTCTGCCATTCCATTTATGTTTGTCATTCTCCATCGTGTTGCGTCTGTCATTGTCTATTTACTTTTCATTTATCTGTTTATTTGTTTATTATTGCATTGTGAGCTTTGCGATATTTATATGTTATTTGTCCAATTTTGCGTTATCTTAAATATGTTGCTACTAGCTCATGTATTACCCATTCTGAATATCAATCAAGATTCCACTCTAAATTCTCTGTCTGTTATTCCTTCAGTGTTGAATTCTAATTCACACTGTCTGTCATCTTCCTTATAGACCAAATCGGTTGACGTGATATTGGAAGGGTGCAGCACATATGCTGAAGCCAATGACTGACCTCTCCATAATTTTCACATGCTTAGTAAGCGCTGGTATTTCGCAATTCTTGACATAAGTTCAGAGTGTGAAGAAGTCTAGAAAAGACTTATAAGCTGTATATTGCATCTAGTATCCAGGAGTGGTGCTAGTCAGTGTCAGTTGTATTGTGATAGTGCCAAGTGTTAGCAAAAGTGACAATTCGTGAATACTGGTCTATTACACTTCTGCATTCTAAGGGACTTGTACTCATGATTGGAAAAAGTATTGATTATTACATAATATTTCGCATTTTTTCGATCTGCACAAAAAATTAGATTCCACTGTATACACTCAACCATCCACATGTACAAGAAAAAAAAAAGGGAGACTATCAACAACATCTAATTGTATTTTATGCATCAATCAGTACTGTGTATGCCCCCCTCTTGCTTTCAGAACAGCCTGAACACAGTTTTCCATTGTGTGAATATATTTATTAATTGTCTTGACTGATAGCTTATCCCAGGCTTGGTGTACTGCTGCCTTGAGGGTGTTAAGTGATGTTGGGGGATGTGGTGAATGTTGGATAATTTCCTTGTGCTTGTGCCAAACACCCTCAATAGGATTGAGGTCAGGGGAAGATGCAGGGTGGGGAAAGCATGGGATCTGATTCTTCAAAAACCAAGATAGGGTTGCCCTGCTCATGTGTGATGATGCATTATCTTGTTGAAACAGGGCTTGACCATGCTCCTGGGCTACTTCATTATAGAAGTCCTTCAGGATTGGCTCCAGAACCTGCTCACAATAGCAGGCTGAAGCCATTCCACCCTCTTTTCCCCCAGGATAATCCAACACAACCAAAGGTCCCTTCTTTCCATCAACAACACAACCCCAAACCATTACACATATAGAAGACTGCTTGAACTGGGGTACTACACAGTCATCATGAAGGACTTCATCTGGCTGCCATGTGACAAAGACATGGCCAGCTTTGTCCCCCATATATATATAGCACTCATCTGAAAAAATGATGCTTGAGAAGTGATGCTGTTTCCACTTCCTAAACAGCTGAGCCCACATGAGACAAAGTTGGCAGTACTTCTGGGTCAGGAATGGGACCTTCTTAGCAACCCAGCAATGGTATCCTCTCCATGCAAGAGCCTTCCACACCAAATCCCCACTGATAGGTAGATTAAGACTGTTTTCAATCTCAGAGAATGGTTTCTGGCAGTTTTTTGTGGCCTCCCTCACAATTTGTCATTCCATATGCTCCATTAAGATCTTGGGTTGGCCTGAGCAGGGTTTATTTGATGTCAATCCAGTCTCCAGGTATTTATGGATAATCCTTCTGGCAGTTGGATAGTTGATGTGCTCTATGCATGCTGCTTCGGCAATATTTTCTGTTGTTTTGTAGGCTCCAACAAGCCTATTTCTTTGGGAGTATCATACTCCCTATGAGAGGTCTGATGAGGTGGCATTTGAAGAAGTAATAATGTATTGTTCATGAGGAATGGCCATTTTTGTGATGTGTTCCTTGACATCATGGGAGTGTGTTGCTTACATAATGTTCAATACTTTTTCCAATCATGAGTAGTTGTGCAGCATTGCATAACAGGGATTGTCGAGTACCTTTCACAAACTGGTCATTCTATTACAAACTGGTCCACAGACAACTCCCATTATCTATCATTATCAATCTTTGTGCTTTGGCGAAACATCCTTCTTTATTGATTAACCTCCCACAAACTTGCATTGAGTTTAGGAGTGTTGGTTGTTATTGTTATTAATATTATCTATCATTCACTATCTGACTACATTCCCTTTATTATTTTTTCATTTACATTTCTGCCTCTTCATCTGGAGCCTACTGTGAGGGGAGTTTCAGTATTGAAGGTATTTCAAAATTTTTGCACCTTTTAATTTCACTTCAAACTGTTTTATAAAACCTTTACATCAGTGAAAAGGACTCTTGATGATATCATTGCCAAGAATGCAGAATCATCAGAAATTGATAACCAGAGTTGTCAGACACACACTTTGCAAAGAGCAGGTGTCACAGAACCAGTAGATAACCCAGAAAGGCTGCTTTTGAGAAGAGGAAAGAATAGACAAGTGACTATGTCACCTGTAACCCCACTTCCAAATGCAGTTGAATATTCTATCTACCAAATGCACTTAAATATGCAACTAACTTTTTTAAGCATTGCAATGGTCTGGGCATTCAGCCTGGACAAAAGGACCCTAGGTTTTCCCAAATGGGGGAGCTGATCTTTTGCTTACTAACAGCTATGTTTGAATCAGGCTGGGACTGCATGCCTATCAATAGTGAAAGTGGTCTCATGATTACTGAAATGGTGAGGGAATACTTTAGCCCTCAGGCTGATATCCCCATAACAGATTCTTCCCCCCCTCCAAAGGGTAAGGGCAAGGGAAAGAAGGTACATAAACTCTCTCTGTCTAATATCCCTATCCCTCTATTCCCACCCAGCATTGTTGTTGGGCAAACTTATTCTACAGCTTGCATTGACAATGATATCATGAACGTCAACCAAGCCCCTCCCACTGAGGGCATCCTTCCTCCCCCCCAGAATGATGTCTCATCTTCTGATAAGGCATATGATGTCTCATCTATGCCAGGCTCCTGAAAGGCAAAGAATGACATCATCTTTTCTAAGTCTACCAATCCTATCTGTGTCTCCAAGGCCTCCCCTCCACCTTCCAATCATGTGACTCCAAGGAATGGGAATGGTAACTTTGAGTGTTCAGTTGGGTGTCCTTCCTCTGATGGCCAGGCTCAGCCATCAAAACCTAACCCCAAGGGTGCCTCTGATATGCCACCCCCCATTCCCCCTCCTGACCATAAGGCATCCACCAAATCTCTTATGGAACATTTCACCAAGAAGAACATGTTGTTTGCTGATGCTACCCAATGGGGTGTCTAGCCATCAACTTCCTCCTCCCCCTCTCCTACCATTGACAGGGTTAAGATGTGGGAAATGATCCTCACCTTTCCTGAACTCTCTTATGACAAAGTCCTTGCCATATACAAGGCAGGTTTTAGTAGTACCCAATCTCAAGCACCCAAACCTTCAACATCAAGTGCTCAATGTGCTAAACCCAAAATGACCACCCATGGCCCTACCTGTTGTCAAGTCCTTATCCCTTTCAAGGGAAACATCATCACAGACTGTATTAAAGACTTCAACAAAGTGGCCAAATTCTGCAATCACAGCCTTACTGCTGCCCATTCCAAACTCCATGTTGAGTCCATCCGTGAATCATACAATGGCATATCTATCACCACATCAGGCATTGCTACCCCTAACAACCTTAACACCATTAGATCCTGGCTGAAGAAAGCTTGGCAATTGGGAGATGCTATCCCTATTGAGCCTCATCTTCCCCAATCCAAATCCTTCCTCAAAATTGTCAGCATCCCATACTGGGTAGCCAATTCATCCAACCCTCTCTCCCCTACATTCGTTGAGCAGGCCCTGGGCCAGTCCCCTCTCTTTGAAAATGTCATACTCACTGCTCACCCTCGTGTCATGAAAGCCTCCCCTAAGTCAGATACTGCCATTGTGTGGTTTGACATTTAGGATTCTCAAAATAGTACTAAGGCCAAGATGTTGGTCAACTGTACTGTAAATTTTGGTCAGCACATTGGTGCTATTCACACCACCAGTATGCATCCTGGTGTGGTGCAATGCAGGAATTGCTGGCAGTGGGGTCACTCCACTCATGCATGTCATACCTTTGGCACTCGCTGTCAAATCTGTGGTGGCCCTCATTGTGTTGAGAACCATCACTCCATGGCCTGGTGTTGCAAGGCCAACCCCAAATCCAATCCCCCTTGTGATGCTACCCCTGACAGTATCCCATGTCCCCACCTCAAGAACTTCAAATGTCTTAACTGTAAAGGTGACCACCACACAAATGATACTAAATGCCTATTCTGGAGAAACAGGTTCGACTGCACCTGGCACTCTAACAAAGCTGCTGAGTCACACACTACATGTGCTGTCCATGATAATACCAATTGCTCTGGTGGTGGAGTTGCTGTTTAATTATGTCTGGTAAGAACAAAGTTATATCATCCATTCATATCTATTTGCAAAATGTGGGATGCTCTTATGCCCTTGTTGATACTATTCTTGAGTCCAAGAAACTGGACTTCAACATTATTTTTCTACAGGAACCCTCATGGAATCACATCCATAAGATGCCTTCTATGACTAACCCTGAAGGGGATGATGTCATAGGTGCTCCTATTCACCCTGAGTGGCTGTGTATGGTTTGCCCTACCAAGTCTAATAATCCCCGACCCCACACTTTGACTTATGTTTACAGGTATCTGCTTTGCATGAGGCCTATCCTTTGACAAGATTGGATTAACCATTGTGACATCCAAATTCTTGGACTTTTTAATCAGGGTAATTATGTTCATTTCCTCAACATATATTCTGACTCTTCATCTTTGGCTATCACTTTTCTCTCAACAAACTTCATTGATATTCCTAACATTGTATATATGGGTGGCGACTTCAACTGTCACTCTCCAGAGTGGGACCCTCTTGCTTCCCATCTTCCTTGCTCTGCCATAACTCTAATGGAATTAGTGGAAAGCTTTAATCTCACAAGGTCCACACTGACCATAGCCTCTCCCACTCATTTCTCCTCTATTGAAGGACATGACAATTCAGTTATTGACCTCATGTTTTGTGCTAACAATTCCACCCCACACATTATTGATGTGTATTCGAGGCTTCTCTCAGACCACACACCTTTGCTCATTGATCTCCCAATCTGCCCAGATTATAATAACTACAGAAAATGTGTTCTGCCCAAGGATAGCAATGAAGAGACTGCTTTCATTTCTCAGGTCTCAGAGCATCTGGCGGCTCTTGATTGTTTGAACATTCATTCCACTGCCTGTTTGGACATCATTTCTGACTTCATTTCTTGTATATTTAACAATTCATGGAATATGAACTCTAAATCCATATGGATCACTAATTGGTCAAAATAATGGTGGACTCTCCATTGTTCTGAGACTTTACTTACCTACAGAAGAACCAAAGACTGGAAAGACTGGTGAACATTCAGGGCGGCTACTCAAGCTGCCAAACATTCTTTCTTTGATGAGCATATACATGAAATTGCTTCAACCAACAAACAACCATGGGACCTAATGGAGTGGGTCAAACAGAGAAAGTTACCAGCTATAGAGGGAATCCAATATCAAGGACACCCTTGTAATGACCTACCAGACTTATGGAATGCCCTCCATTCATTGTACAACTCTGCATCAGAGAGACCAGTGAGTCCCCATATCCTAAATGAAATGAAATCCCTTCCTACTCATTCCTGGGCAGACTTCTCTGCTCTTGAATTAACTGAATCCCTATTGTCCTGTACTAACTCCTCAGTACCTGGACCTGATCACATATCATGGAGACACTTGAAGTCCATAGTCGCTCATGATGACTGCCTCAAGAACATCATCCTCATTGCTAATGCATGTGTACACCTATCTCACTGGCCAAGTCATTTCAAAGACTCGGTCTCTATCATCATTCCCAAGCTGAATAAACTGGCCTATGATACCCCTAAAGTGTTTCAACCCATTGTTCTACTAAACACTCTAGGAAAACTTATCAAGAAGATGATCATGCACCACATACAATTTGAGGTAGTCTCAACTGGAGCTTTCCATCTGAATCAAATGGGAGGTGTCATCCAACACTCTACTGAGGATGCAGGCATTTTCCTCACTCATGTTATTCAGGCCAGTTAGGCCTAAGGTATGATTACTAGTGTCTGCATGTTCGATATCACCGAATTTTTCCCCTCTCTAAACCACAACATCCTCACTGATATCTTATGACATCAGGGGTTTGCCCCTGAACTTGTGAAATTTTTCTCTCACTACCTCATAAGACAGTCCACACAGTTCATGTGGAATACATTCCTGTCTGATGCCCATGATGCAGATGTTGGTGTAGGGCAAGGTTTGGTTCTATCCCCCATTCTTTCAGCACTATATTTAGCACCTCTCATGTTTATGTTTGACCAATGTGCTCATTCACAGTCTATTCCCTCATCCCTCCTGTCTTTTGTTGATGATGGGCTTTGTATTTCACAAACAAAGAATTACACTGATACTCTCTCTTCCCTTAAAGCAGCATATTCCATCATTAACTCCATATGTACTGATCTTGGATTAGTCATTGAACATGACAAATCTGAGGTCTTCCATTTTTCTCGACAACATAATGACTTGAACCCCCCACTTGACCTATCTGATGTTAGCAGTCCTATACTCTCTCCAAAACCCTTTTGGAGATACCTCGGCTTCTACTTCGATTGTTGACTATCTTTCCAAGAACATGTCCAATACTATTCAACCAAAGCATTGTCGATGGTGAAAGCCATGAGCATGCTAGGTAACTCTACCCGAGGTCTTCTTCCACTTCAAAAACAACTTCTCTATAGGTCATGTGTCATCCCTGTGGCCACATATGGCTTTTGACTATGGTACTTTGAGGGCGCTCATAACAAGGCACTTCTCAAGTCCCTCTCTTCCATGCAAAGGCACATGGCTCTTTGGATCACTGGCACCTTTCACACTTCTCCTTCTGGTGGTGCTGAGAGCATTGTAGGACTCATTCCTATTCACCTCCATCTTCATAAATTAGCTATTCATTCTTTGTACTGAGTTTCCACTTTTTTATTTTTATTTAAAAAATCAATGAATTTATATAGTGGTGCTTGATCACAGTCCACTTTCAACTAAATAGTACAGACAAACAGTACACTACAGCAAGCCAGGGTACACAAAGTAGTTGAAGACCACTTAAGACAAAGACTATATATGATTAGTCCAGCAAAATAGAGAAGACTCAAAGGGAGACTATAGAGTGAGGTGTTATACACAGAGATCAGACTCAAAAGAAAAGAGAAGAGAGGAAATAAAGGAGTATAGTTCACCTTCATTTGGTTTGGCAGGCACAGGAGCTTGAAGTGGCAGTGGATGTGGGTCGTGATTGGTGAAGGTAAAGGCAGCCGGGTTCTTTTTCAAAAACTTGATGAGGAACTTATACTGGGGAAATGCACATTGCACCCATTGAGTACAAATGGGGTAGAGTGGACAATAGCACAGGATATGATGTCGTGTTTCTAGGCAATGGCCACAATGACAGGACTTGGGTTTGAGGGGGAAGAACCTCTCATAAAAAGCTCCAGTGGGAGCGTGATTAAGAATAGCCTGAGTCATGCATGTGCATAGATTAGGTGACTCATTGACTAAAGAAAGCCAGGTGCCTCCCTTGACGTAGGTGGGGGTAAGGAACTTGTGATTCTTTTTTGAAAGAAGGAAACTGTTGCCACAGTACTTCTTCCAGAATGTAGACTCCTAGGATTTCTGACAGTCATTAGTAGCTTTGCATCACAAGAAGTCAAGAGTGGCACCCATGTGGGGAGAGGAGTGGATGCATGTGGATGTGACATTGTTGTGGACTTTGAGATGCAGTTTCCAATGCCACTTGGATGGGACATCCCAGAAATCGATGGATCAGGATGGTTTGGCTGAGAGCCAGTCAGATAGAAGTTGGCAAACATGGATAGAGTGTGACTGATTAGAGTGGATGGATGGATTGACCACCAGCTTGGCAGCTGGAAGACAGTCAGTGATGGGGAATTTTTTCACACTGGAGGGAGATGGCTTTCACAATGCCAATGCAAATGGAGTAGAGTTCAGCATCTGTGGAGGATGCCCAGCCACTTGCCTGTTTTGCATAGGACACTTGTCATCCACCACAATATAAATGTGCTGCCAAAACTGCCTAAAGGGAACCTACAAGTGGGACAGAAGCATCAGTAACAACTGAAATACATGTGCAATCAGAAGAAGAAGAGGAAAAAACAGAATCAAGAGACAATACATATTTCTACATTTTGTGTTTATCTGATTGATTGCAGGGATGAAAATGAATCAAATCAGAGAAAATATCCATAAGATGAGACCCAGGCTTGGATTTGGGGGTGAATGGGGAAAAGGAGTCAGAAAGATGAGAAAGAGAACTATCTACATCAATGAGAGGGCCTTTGACTTTAGCTTTTTTGGCTAGAGTTAGAAGGCAAAGCGATTGAGGATGAGGGGAGGAGTTAAGAGAGGAATGATCAGAAAGGAGGGAACATAGTGCATGATTGGATGGTAAAGTAGATACTCAAAACAAAGGATGAATAGCTAATTTATGAAGATGAAGGTGAATGGGAATAAGTCTAGCAATACTCTCAGCACCACCAGAAGGAGAAGTACAAAATGCACCAGTGATATAGAGATCTGTGCACCTTTGCATAGAAGAAAGGGATTTGAGAAGTGCCTTGTTATGAGTGCCCTTGAAGTACCATAGACAAAAGCCATACATGGCCACAGGGATGACACATGACCTATAGAGAAGTCATTTTTGGAGGGGAAGGAGGCCTCGGATGGAGTTTCCTAGCATACCCATATCTTTCACTGTAGATAATGCTTTAGTAGAGTAATATTGGACATGCTCATGGAATGAGAGTCAACAATCAAAGTAGAAACTGAGGTATCTCCAGAAAGGGTTGGGATATAGGAGGGGACCACCAACATCAGATAAGTCGAGTGGGGGATTGGAATCATTGTGATGGCATGAGAAGTGAAAGACCGCAGATTTGTCATGTTCAATGACTAAACCAAGATCAGTGCATATGGAGTTAATGATGGAATATGCCAACTCAAGGGAAGAAATAGTGTCAGTATAGTTCTTCGCTTGAGATATACAAAGCCTGTCATTAACAAAAGATAAAAGGGAAGAGGGAATAGATTGTAAGCAAGTGCACTTGTCAAACATGAACATGAGAGGTGCCAAGTAGAACACTGATAAGATGGGGGAAAGGGCCAAACCTTGCCCTATGCCAATATATGCATTATGGGCATCAGACAAGAATGTGTTCTACATAAATTGTGTAGATCAACCTATAAGGTAATGGGAGAAAAACTTTACAAGTTCAGGGGTGAACCCCTGGTATTGCAAGATGTCAGTGAGGATATGATGATTTAGAGAGGGTGTCAAGATTTGCAAATTACCAGTGCTTACTAAGCATGTGAAAGTTACGGAGAGGTCGGTCATTGGCTTCAGCATATGTGCTGCACCCTTCCAATATCGCATCAACCAATTTGGTCTATGAGAAAGATGACAGGCAGTGCAAATTGGAATTCAACACTGAAGGAACAATCAGATAGAGAATAAGAGTGGAATCTTAGTCAATATTCAGAATGGGTAATACATGAGCTAGTAGCAACATATTTAAGATAATGCAAAATTGGACAAAATTGCCCAAATAACACATAAATATTGCGAAGCTCACAATGCAATGATAAATAAATAAACAGATAAATGAAAGGTAAATAGACAATGACAGACATGACATGACAGAGAACAACAAACATAAATGGAATGGCAGAAACAAATATGAGTGCAAATGAAAAGGGAATAGAATGATGAGTGGAAACAGGCTGCAAAATATTTATAGAAATGGAGATAATGAAAAATTGTGGAAATTGGAAATTGAAAGAATAGTTGGAGACTGAATCAGAGAGGTCACAATTGCAGATTGTGACAGTATTCCCCCTTTAGGACTGAGCCCTCAAGGACTTACTAATCCTTGATCTCTTATCAAGATCATCTTGCCTCCTACCACCATAGCTCCCCACTCCTCGAAGAAAACCCCTGACCTAAGCACAATGACAAATGACAAACTCATGGCTGAGATTCAACGTCAGAACACCAAACAGGGAGTGAATGTATGGCCAGCAATGGCTGTGGTGTCAGGAATGACAATGAGTCAACCCAGCAATAGTGCAACAACAAATCCAGCTTCTGCTGTGACACAAAGGACCACTAGATTGCAACAGATAGTACGAAGCAATGATGACAATGATGATGAAGAGGAAGAGTCACAGATATCATTGAAGGGTAAGGGGAGAGTGCCAATGAAGGTATCAATGTCAGGATTGCGGAAAGTAATGGATCATGTATCTGTTCCTGTTGCAATGTTGAGTAGGGCCTTGTCAAGCTTCACTTGGAAGAAGAATGGTGCCTGTCAGCAGAACCCAACTGATGGGCTACCTTACCAAAAGAGTTATGTGACGTGTTTGCAATGTGTTGCTGGGCAGCAGGAGTGTAAGTTGCAATGTGGATTAGGGAAATGTATGTATTGTGTACAAGCAAAGAAGGGGTGTTACGATCCACAGGATGATCCAAAAAAGGAGGCCTCTAGTAAAGGAGTGAGCTCATCACTGATCAGAGTAACAGCATTGAAAAAGCAAAAAATAACAGTGCCTCCCATGAGTCAACTGTTGCTATCAAGCTCTGGTGATTGGGGATCAAGTTTCACACCACCTCCATCCACTCAACTATCATCCTCTTCGCAGTGGAATCTGCCTGAAATCCTGCCCACAGTGGATGATGATACATTTGGAGCGATAGAGATCAGGTCACCCACAATTATCACTGAACAGGACACTAGGATGGTGGTAAGCTCATTTGCAGATTTGTGAGGCAACATTACTAAAATTGCAATGAAGTCTCCTCAGCCCCTTCTGCCCCAACTATTGTGGGCTTCTGGTCATCCCCCAAGTCTTTCACAAGAAATTGCATGACTATCATCAGCAGTGGACAACCTGGAGATCACAACAAGGGAGAATATGCAGGTGCAACTTCAGAATTGGGTTATGTTGCAACAGCAGGTTAGCACATTGGATGAGCAGGTATCAGTATCAAGGGAGACTATGAAGGTGTTACAGGCATATGGAAGGACACTTGAGAGGCTCGTGGCAATCGAGGAGGTGAAGCTAGTGATGGCACAGGGATTGAAGGATAGTGCAGGATGTGAGTATTGGAAATGAGGGAAGGAGGGAGTAGAAAGGAAAGAAGGACTATGAAGATTGTCATTGTTATTGTTGTTGCTTTTAGTGAAGAAATTAGTATACTACTTGGATGTTTGTTTGTTTGGCATAAATGATTTTTTTGATGGAATGAAATGAGTGTGGGTGTGAAAAGAAGAGGAAATCGAAAATGAGATGTTAAGGGCTGGAATATTGACTTGGAATGAAAAGGAATGTTGTGAAGAATATGTGAAAAAATGTCTGTAAAAGATTGAAAATGATAGTGAGTAGTTTTAAAGGGAAGTGAGTGGTCCAGGCTTATCAGGGTACATGCAGTGGAAGTCAGAAACTAGGTCTATGGCATGTTTGAGCTCTGTCGCAGGTAACCACAACTCTACTTTGTCCATATCTTCATAACCAAGCCATACTACTTTGTAAAGGAGTTTACAAGTATGTTGACATTGATCAATCTTTGAATCAACAATGTGATCAACTTTGTATTCTGGTTCTCCATCAATCTCCACTGCAGGTGGTGGCGATGCGACATGATTTGGAATGGAGCTGGGAGTGAAAGGTTCAAGCATAGAAACATGGAATACAGGATGAACAGTGTGCATAGAGTCAGGAAGTCAAAGAGTGAAAGAATGTGAACCTGGTTGGGAAATAATTTCATAGGGTCCAAGGTATTTTTTGGAGAGTTTCTTCAAAGGTCTTGTTGTGTGGAAGTACTGCACTTTGACAAAGACCTTATCACCAATCTTAAATGTAGGTGCAACAAGATGGCAATCATCAGCATTGGCCTGATAGTGATGCTGGGCATGAGCAATTTCTGACTTGAGAGTCAAATGTAGTTTGTCTAAATCCATAGCAAAGTCACAAGCATGAGCTGATGTGAGATCTCTCTCAGGGTGAACTGTGATATTGGGGTGGTAACCTTTATTAGTGAAGAATGGAGAGATACCAGTGGTAGTGGAAGGAGAATTATTGAAAGCGAACTCAGCTATAGATAATAGGTTGGACCAATTACTCTGTTGGTAGTTGCAATAAATGTGTAAGTACTGTTCAAGAGTTTGGTTAGTTTGTTCAGTCTGACTGTCACCTTCAGGATGATAACCCGACATGAAGTGTAACTTCATGTCCAAAGCTTCTCCTAGTGATTGGAAAAAGTGCGAAACAAATTCCAAACTGTGATCAGAGGTAACATTAGCAGGGATGCCATGTTTGGAGAAGACATGAATGATGAAGAGTTTAGTGAGTTCTGTGGAAGTAATGGTATTGTGAGTTGGAATGAAAATTGCTTGTTTGGTGAGCCTATCCACAATGACCAGAATTGAGTCAAACCCTGAGGACTTTGGGAGTTTTTTGATGAAATCCATAGAAATTGAATCCCAAGGTCGCAATGGTATGGGAAGTTGCTTGAGAGTTCCATAGGGACAATGGCATTGAGCTTTCAATCTTGAACAGGTAACACAACTTTTGCAGTAATCCTTGACAAAGTCATGGATATTTGGCCACATATACTCATGGCAAACAAGTTCTAGTGTTTTGTTTTGACCGAAATGGCCAGTGAGTGCATGGTCATGATAGTACTGCAAAATGTGCAAATGAAGATTGTTAGTATCAGGAACATAGATTCTACCATTAAGTAACAAGAAACCCTTGGAGTCTTTGGACCAGCAACCCTCTGGATGAGCAAAATGATCAGAAACAGAATCGTCAGTGGAAATAGCAGAAAGAATGTCTGTGCAAAGTTGCAAAATGTCCATAATAAGACCAGTGTGCAGTGCAGGCTTATAAAGATATGTAGCATGAATAGAAGTAGAAAATTGTTCATTAGTAAAGACAGGTCAGAAATTGTGAGGATTAACTATGGTGTAGCCATTATTCCTCCCTTTTGGGTAGACATCCCAACATCTAGTTAGGGCATCTGGTTTTGTTCCAAGCTTACCAGGTCTAAATTGAATAACAAGGTTGAACTGTGATAAGAACTCGGACCATCTGGCCTGTCTGCACATTAGTATCTTTGTGGTAGAGAAATACTCAAGGTTCCTATGATCAGTGACCACATCGATAGGAAGTGCAGCACCTTTGAGATAATGGCACCAGATTTGGAATGCTTCAAAAATTGCAAGCAGTTCCTTGTCATGGGTGTTATAGTTAAGCTCAGATGTGGAAAATGTGTGGAAATGGAAAGCAATAGGGTGAATATCTCCATCAGGAGTGATGATAGAGAGTATAGCTGCCAGGGCATAGTCAGAGGCATCAGTTTCCACAATAATTTGTGTATTGGAAATCCAATGGGTAAGAACTGGTGCATGCATAAAGGCCTCCTTGAGGGAGTTAAAAGCCTTATGGGCTTTTTTGTCAAAGTTCCACTGTATGTGTTTTTGCGTGAGGTGAGTTAGTGGTACAATAATATCGGAATAACCATAAATGAAATAACAATAGAAGTTCACAAAACCAAGGAAGGATTGTATGTCCTTGACCTTCTTCAGTTCAGGCCAGTCCTGCATAGTTTTTACCTTTTCTTCTGACATTTTCAGACCATCTGGAGAAAGAATGTAGCCAAGGTATTCGACTGTGTCAGTATGGAACTCACATTTATCAGCACGAGCATAAAGGCCATTTTGGCGCAACCTTTTAAGGACTTCACGAATATGTTTGTGATGCAAATTAATGTCCTCCAAATATATGAGAATATCATTAAGATAAACAGTTACGCATGTATCAAGAAGATCCTTGAAAATGTTGTTCATGAATCGCTGTTAACCAGCAGGAGCATTGGTGAGACCAAAAGGCATCACAAGCCACTCAAATGAACCATAGCAAGTGTGGAATGCAGTTTTCCACTCATTGCCTTCAGCAATACAAACCAAATGATAAGCATGTTGGAGATCAATCTTGGTATAGATACCAGCCTTTTGCAGAGAGTCCAGCAAGTCAGAAATGAGTGGTAGTGGGTAGCAATCTTTCCTAGTGATCTGGTTAAGACCACAGAAATCAACACAGAGTCGAAGAGAGCCATCTTTCTTTTTGATGAAGAGAACAGGAGCACCATGAGGAGAATTAGAAGGTTGAATAAAGCCAATGGAAAGATTTTCGTCAATGAATTCTTGGAGTGTAGCAAGCTCAACCTGTGAAAGTGAATAAATCGTTCCAACAGGAGGAGAAGCACCTTCCTTGAGATTAATGTGCAAGTTGTAAGGTCGGTGAGGTGGAAGAGTGTCAGCATGGGATTTACTGAAAACATCTGTAAATTTGTGATATTCTAAAGGAACATTAGAAAGGTTGATGGGATCCTGCGAAGAAGAAGCAGCTCCAGCCACAGATGAGTGCTGGAGATCCAGACCAAAACACATAGATCCAGGTTGACGACAGACACACACAAATGTAGCCATGCCAATCAGTTGAATGTCAGGTCAAGAAGGAGAAGAATCAGGAACTGGTGAGATTGTATCAGGAGCCAGCAATTTGGCAGAGATAGGCACACAGACAGAAGGAGTAGCAAGATCTGATTGCAGAGTAGATTGGAAAGTGATATGACCTGAAACCCAATCAATCAACAGATTGTAGCAGGCAAGCCAATTATGTTAAGATTTACAGTCAGAGCGCCTAGTAACGTCACGTGTCACAACATGTGATTGGGTTATGTAAGACAGCGGCTAACTGGTCTTTAACCTACTTCAATTAATAAGCTTGAGTATTCTCGAAAGCCTAGTAAGAGAAGGCCAAGAAGACTTGAGGTAAGTCTAAGGTAGTGTGAGGTTCGAGACAACAACAATGATACAAGTGAATTCAAGACAGGGCAAGTAAACACAAGTAGTCCGGGAAACAAAGGAAAGATTAAACTTGCATTTAATCTTCCAAATACAAGTCTTAAATACTGACTAGACGAAACGATATCAAACTATGAAACTACAACTACAAGTCCGAAAATCACTATCACGATTCTGATAAATACGTATCTGTCCGCCGATGTAACAGCTATCATAGTTAGATATCTAATAGTTCAAATCCAAACACAATGTCCATGAAACCATCATTGTCTGTTAATCAGTCCTGTTAGTCCATAGTAATCAAACAGCAAAACTGTTCCTCCTGATCCTCTTAATAACGTCCGTCCAATTATACTCGTCCCAATCAACATTGAATTGTTCTTCTTCCACATCAAACTTTCCAACGTATTCTTCCCAATCTAGAACCGCAGTCTCGGTCCTGGTGGCTGTGTCGGCGTCTAGGATGATTAAGTCACAATGAGCATCAATCAGGTCGACATTTATAACAAATTATGTCCAAGAACTACAGAGCAAGATGGATCAAGCCGAGTGATATAGAAGTCCAGATTTATACATTCACCAGTTGGAAACGAGATAGGGATTTTTGCAGTCTCTGAAATGAACGAATTAGATGAACCATCAAACAATCACAACTCTATGGGAGGAATCAGAATAGTGGGTACACAATATTTATGAATAAGTGAATTGTCTATGAAGCAATGAGTAGAACCACTATCAATGAGCGCAGTAAGTGAAATAGGAAGTGAAGAAGATTTGTCCAAAAGCAAAGAAGAAGTAAGCGAAATATGAAGAGAGTTTGGATCGGAAAGAGTGGACATGTTGAGTCAAATACTCTCTGAAGCACAGGAGAGTTCAATGTGATCCTCATCCTGTGCAGAGTTCTGAGGATCACTTGCTATTTTTTCAAACTCTCAGATTGAGAGCCCAAAGGTTGTGAAGCATCCTTGGAGTCTGTATCAGCCTTGGCTTTTCACCCTTTAGGCTTGTTTGTGTTAGAAGAAGAAGAAGAAGTGTTATGTATATTGATTATATCTAGCATTTGCTCCATCTAGAATACGAAGTCGATATTAGCTTTACTTAAGTAATATCACAATTATGTTTTCCTCTTATTTGTTCTTGTATTTTCTTATCTTGTTTTGACTCATTATAACTTGTTATATCTTGTTTGGTTTTGTTTATGTTTTGATGACATGTGATTGTTAAATATAGCTGTGCTATATTTGGACTTACCTTGTGATCAATCAGATGATCAAAGAACTTCTTTAGAAGAACTTCTAAAGCTTCTTTGACAGATTGCATCTTATATAGTTTAATTAGCGTTAAGGAAGCTGTATGCTTCTCTTCTTTCATTAGAAGCCCTTAGCCCTGGTAATAATAGATACAGACTTGTATCATATATAAGTCATCAACATCTACCAAGGAGAAACATCGTTTCTATTTGGTTAGGTGGAGACTCAATATGAGCCTTTATCTACACAAAGTCAAATTGAAACTTAAGTCATTAAGATCTCAATTACCAAAGCCTTACTATTATAATTGCCATATTATAACTCTGACTTAGTAAATGACTTTGTCGCTTACTGAGAAGGAGTCCCCTTTGATAAGATCTACTCAATACTTATCGTGCCAGCTTAGGACTGGGCTGGCATCACTATAACATTAAGTAGAAATGATCCTTCTCTGTTAGCACAGAGCTGTTACTTTGCCTAGTAACCCAACAATGTTGCAAACACTGTCAATTTGGGTTATCACAGTTATAGCACAAGCTGTCCCAAAACTATTATGCATAACAATGAAGAGAGGGTCAACACACATTGCCAACTAGTGGAATAGTTGAGGATCACTCTTATTGATCTGAGCGAATACCCATGCTCTTAAAACATTTGGAGGCTAGTGAGAGCTAAGGTCATTGTACCTAAATCTCAAATGAGATACCAGACCCGAGGGTAGATACTCAGAAGGGAGAAATTTTGCCAGAAGATTTGGCATATCTCTGAAGAATACCAGACCTGAGGGTAAATACTCAGAAGACAGTTTATCTGTTGAAAGTCTTAAGAGACTATAAATACACAGTCCTAGTGACTATAAAGGTGAGTCCATAGTGACTATAAACTAATTTTCCAATCATGGCAGAATCAAACTGCAAGTGTGATAATTGTCTTAAGGACAATTTACCATTTAAGACCATACCAGGTGTCTCTATAGGCACCCATAAACATAGTCCACAACAGACCCAGCAGAGTTTGCAAGACAGGTTGAAATCTTCACAAGAAAGGAATTCCCAGAAGAATCCTATAGTACCTACTACAGTGAAACTTGAAGGACAGGATTCTACAGAAGTAAAGGATCAGGAAGATTCTATTACATCAAAGAACACAAAGGGAAAGTTGCCTATGTCCCAATCAAGAAAGAACAAGAAGGGATCCTTGAAGCTGAATTCGCTGCATTTGGTCACAAGCAACTTCACAGAACTGTCAAACAGCAAATTGAAAGAGGAGCTGGTATTGAAGAACTTCAAGACATTACCCCAGAACAGTACACTGAAGAAGCAAGAAGACAGCAAACTCCATTTCCAGAAACCCCTGCAGAATCTAGCAGGACCATCAAACCAGAACCAGTCCTTGACATTACCCCAAGAATCGGAGAAACCTCTCAAGAAAATAATTCAGAGCCCAGAGTTGACACTCCAAGCTCAGAAGAATCTGAAGCTGATGAAGATGATGAAGAAGAAGAAGATGAAGAAGGAACAGATAGTGGAAATAGAAGCCAACAGGAATCTGAAGGAAATCGAACAGAAGAGGAAGCAGAAGTACTCACAAGGGCAATTGATAATCTCAAACTCAAATCCCCAGAGAAACCCAGAGTTGATAGACCCCCTTCTTACTCCTCGAGCCCAGCCTTTGGACATAGCCCAAGGTTCCTCAGTCCCATTACAAACCCTATCCCCTTTAGCTTTACCAATTCCCCCACTGGTATTGCCAGTACCAGTACCTTACCAACAACCAATCCCAACATTACTACAGCCAGTACCACCATCACTGTACCTGCTAACACCCAAACAAAAGGGAAAGCAAAGGCAGCTGTCACCAACACAGGAGGTTCTTCAAATCGAAGAAGCCCCACACTGCCACTACCAAGACCACAAGGAGGACCACCAAGTCCCGGAGGTAATCCGCCAGGAGGACCAGGAGGACCAGGAGGACCAGGAGGAGGACCACCAAATCCTAATCCAAACCCCCTGCCAAACCCAATGGCACAACCTCAAGCAGGATTCCAGCTTAAGTACCCAAAGCCCAACAGGTTTGATGGTAACCCAAGCTACTACAGACCATGGATGGCTGAAGTCGAACTCTACTTCGACTCATATGGTGTCACAGATGACCAATCAAGAATCAACTACACCCTTGGATTACTCGATGGAGCTGCCAAGTTATGGCAACAGGATTACAGAACTAGTCAAGCAGATGCAGCCAGACAAGCAGGGCATGTCCCACACACCTTTGATGAGTTCAAGAATGCACTCAAACAGTCATTCACTCCAACACAACAGAGCTTTGAGGCTGAAAGAGAGCTCCATTATTACAGACAACAAAATAAATACATCAAAGAATACATCGCCAATTTTTCCATCCTTGCCTCACATGCAGGACTTACTGACAGCACTTCTCTCCAATCCTACTTCACTGAAGGACTCAACAACAATGTCAGATTTGAAGCAATTTGAGCTGACCCCCAAACCCTTGCACAGTGGAAAACTGCTGCAAGACAAGCATACAAAGTTGTCTAAGAGCAAAGGAGATACCACATTGGAAATTCTAATCCAGGATCTTCAAATAGATCAAGAAAGACCAAAAAGAATAGTAGATCACACAGACCTCAACCATGATATAATGACATCTATAGTCAACCCCTACCTAGACCCAGACGATCTGAGTGGGACATGGATATCAACAGAATATCAAGAAGCATATACTGATTATCAGTCGAAGATGATTGGGAAGCAGACAACAGAGGTATATATGAACTTGGTGCAGAGGATGATGATAATCCTGAAGAAGAGGAGAGTGAAGGAGAAGACATCAACCAAACATACAATGAAGGACCAAGCAACACAGACAGAGATGTCTATGGTTCACTATACTCCCACATCATCAATAACATTCTCACCAATGAGCAGAGAATTGCACTCAAGAGAGGAGGATGCTTCTTCTGCCACAAGAAAGGACATTTCGCTAAATCTTGTCCAGCAAGGAAGGTTTGGTTTAAGTCAACAGGAAAGACAAACATGGGATCAAAGCAGATGCAGAAGTCCCAGTCCAAACCGAAACAAGGGAATTGTAGACCTTTCAAGCCTAAAAGGAAAGATCCAGATGCCATGGTTTACAAAATAGAACAAGCTAGTGATGAAGATGATCTGTTTCAAGAATACTCAAATGAAAATTTTTGAGTACTCATGAAGATCAGATAGACATCATCGATCTTCAATCAAACAAAGGATTAACAGTACACATACCAATATTGCTCCATACAACAAGAGCAAAACATAACCTACAAGCACTACTTGATTCAGGAGCTAGTGGAGAATTTATCGACCCACAACTAATTGATACCTACAATTTACCAAAATTCAAAATGAAGAAGGCAATCAAAATCTGTAATGCTGATGGAACACAAAATCTATTAGGAAGTTGTACTCACTACACAAAATTAAAAATAGAAGTAAACAACAAGATTATGATGATCTTTCCAAGAATAGTCAAACTTGGATCAAACCAACTATTCTTAGGAATCACATGGTTAAAGAGATTCAACCCCGACATTGATTGGCAGAAACTGTCATTACATTGGCAAAATGAAAACTCTCACACAATCAAATTAATCAAAGCGAAAACTGATTCCATCAATCAGTTGTATTACAAAATCAATGTGAAATCCAACACATCACAACAACTTCACAACTCAGCTACTAAACCTAAACGGGAATCAAACCCTGTGAAAGCCATACCAAAGAAATTTTATCAGTTTCTCAAAGTCTTCAACAAAGACAAATCTGAGAAATTACCACCCAGACATCCTTGGGATCATAAAATCGAGACTATACCCGAATTTGAACCCAAACGCATGCCAGTTTATCACCTGACACCCCAGGAGAGAACTGAACTTGACAAGTTTATTTCCGAAAACCTACGAAAGGGATATATTCAGAAATCCAAATCACCTATGGCCTCTTCATTCTTCTTTGTAGGAAAGAAAGGAGGAGACTTACGCCCATGTCAAGACTATCAATTCCTTAACAAGAATATGATAAAGAATACTCACCCAATACCGAGCATATCATGAATCATGGATAAACTCAAAGGATCTAATTGGTTTACCAAGTTAGATGTCCAACTCAGATACAATAATGTCCGAATCCATGAAGGACATGAATGGAAAGTGGCATTCCACACCCCTAATGGGTTATATGAACCTACAGTTATGTTCTTTGGAATGACAAATTCACCCACTACTTTCCAATCCATGATGGATCACATATTCAAAGACCTTACTGAGAAAGGCGGAGTTATTATCTACATGGATGACATCCTTATCCATGTGAAAACGAAAGAACAACTCAAAAGACTTACTAAACAAGTCTTGAAGATTCTACAACAGAATGAGCTGTATTTAAAGAATGAGAAATGCGAATTCGAGAAGCAACGTCTAGAGTATCTCGGAGTTATCATAACTCCTGACTCTATTGAGATGGACCCAATCAAACTAAAGGGAATACAGGATTGGCCTGTACCCAGTCTGTCTGAAATATCAGACAGTTTATTGGTTTCTGCAACTTCTATCACAAATTCATCCACAACTTCTCAGCTATCACACAACCACTTAATGCATTACTTCGCAAAACAACAAAATTCAAATGGAACCCAGAAGCACAGAAAAGCTTTGAGAAGCTAAAGAAACAATTCCTTAAGCAACCTATACTACAAATAGTTGACGAATCAAAACCATTCAAAATTGAATGTGATGCTTCCACATTTGCTACCAGTGCAGTATTACTCCAAAGAGATTCAAATGGAGATAAGCACCCTGTGGCTTATTATTCACAAACCCTTAACTCTGCGGAACGAAACTATCATGTGTCCAACCAAGAATTCCTTGCTATTATTAGAGCACTAAAGGAATAGTGACACTACCTTGAAGGATCAGCACACCCCATCATCATATGGTCTGATCACAAGAATCTCACCAGATGGTGAGAACCACAACAATTAAATTGAAGACAAGCCAGATGGATGCTATACATGACACGCTTCCATTACTCCATAAAACACTTGGCTGGAAATAAAAATACTCTTGCTGACGCATTGAGTAGAAGACCAGACCTAGTCCCAGAAGGAAAAGATAACAAAGATCTCGTTGTGATACCATCAGAAAAGTTCATTAACTTCCTTTCTGAAGAAATTGAAGAAGAAATTAAAAATAAACAAGAGAAGATTGCCCCATCTGAAAGATTTACAGAAGATGATGGCATTTATAAATATCAGGGAAGACATGTGATACCTGAAGATGCTGAACTAAAAGGAAGACTTCTACAATGTGTACATGATCATGAGACATCAGGACACCCAGGAACAGCCGAAACATTCTGTAAACTATCTAAATTAGTTTACTGGCCTGGAATGAACACATATGTTCAGAACTACGTGAAAGGATGCCCTATTTGTCAACAGTACAAAATCAACTGTCATCCAGTTAAACCACCAATGCAACCAATTAAAGGCCCTTCTTCCACAAGGCCCTTTTCCCAAATATCCATGGATCTTATCACAGATCTACCACCTGACAACGGATATGATTGTATATTGTCCATAGTGGACCATGGACTTACAAAAGGGATAATCCTAACTCTGACAAAGAAGACAGTAAATGCCAATGGTATTACTGAAATTCTTTTTGACAAAGTATTTTCAAAATATGGAACACCCAACAAAATAATCTCAGATTGAGATCCACGATTTGCTGCTAAATTGATGCAAAAATTATACAAAAAACTCAACATTACACCAGCCCTGTCTACAGCATATTATCCACAGACAGATGGTACTACCAAAAGATACAACCAAGAAATTGAGTTTTACTTAGCAGCTTACACATCACAAAATCTGACCATATGGAAACAAGCACTTCCAATGATTGAATTCATACACAATATGAAACCCCATTCTGGAAGAAAACACTCACCATACAAATTAATATTGGGATATAACCCACAAGCATTCATCTCAGATAAAGAGACAGACACCCCTTCTATCAATGAGAAGTCCTTATTCTTAGAACAAGTTTGAGAAGCAGCTCTAGAGGCACATGAATGAACACGTCTCATGATGGCTCAATGAAAGAACCAACCATGGATACCATTCAAAGTAGGAGACTGAGTTTGGTTAGATAACCGAAATCTCCCCTTGCCCTATGCTTCTAAGAAGCTCAACCAAAGAAGAGAAGGTCCATTTACTATTATTAGAAAAACCTCTCCAGTCAACTACAAACTCAGACTACCACCAAAGTGGAGAATTCACAACAAGTTCCACGCTTCACTTCTCATGCCAGTAACTGAGAATGACATTTATGGGAAACATAACCCTAAACCACCACCTGTTCTTGTCTCAGGAGAAGAACAATATGAAGTCAAAGCAGTCCTAAGTCATAGAACTTGCAGACTACGCTCAGGAACAAAAATAGAATACCTAATTCGATGGAAAGGATATGGGCCTACTGAAGACTCATGGGAACCAGAGAGAAATCTTGAAAATTCAAAAGAAATTATTCAAGAGTATAAAACCCAGCACAATCTCTCCTAACATTCCCCAGCTTCAATGACTACTCCAGAAGTCAGTGAACAACCAGCAGTACCAGTCTTTGGATCTATTATTTGCGAATTGTCCTCACCTCTTACCCCTCCTACTACACTGACCAACACCATTGATGATGTGAACAAGGTCAAGGAAAGTCCTGGTCTTACCCCATCACAAGAACAAGGCACCAAATCCCCTGCTGGAGATAGTGCAGGCAGAGACACTAGCAGTGAAAACGCTTCACCCTATAAAGAGAATACCACCCTATGACATGCATTTCTTTGAGAACAGACAGCCGTTGACTTTCTATCCACCTATGGCAGCAATCCTAGACTCACTTCATATGTCTACAACATTGGGAATCATCTTGATGCTCTCACTTCTGCAAGAAGTGAATACAAGTGTATCCAGGAAGAAATGGACTTCCATCTTAGTAACCTGGCATACCATATCCCTAGGGGTCCCTATACTCAGAACATTGTCCGATGCATCCAACACATGGACCCAGATGGAGATTACTTCGCTACGCTCAAGCATCAACAAGCTCTAGAGCAATGTGCACAGAATTCTGAGTGTGCCTCAGCTGATGACAAGGGAGAAACTTCCCCACCTAGTGTCAAACTTCAACAACATCATGATGTGGCTACACACAATGCCATATTACTGAGTACACCCCCTCCAACACCTACTAACAAGCCTCCTCAAAATACCAATTGAGACATGACTCACCCTGGATGTACTAGCCAAACCTGCAACATATGTCACGGAATGGGTCATATCAAGACACTTTGCCCAGGATATCATTGCACCTGGTGCAACACTTTCACCCCCAGCCATTTCACCAAGTATTGTTCCTGAAATCCTTATAAAGGAATTGCTTGACGGGATCTACCCCCAGATGTCCTGGCAGCACTTTCCATTACTGAGGGAGTCGATGCCACCAAGGCTCTTGCTCTGCAGTCCATCACTGAGTCTACCAGAGTACAGTCCTGCCAGTCCGGTGTACCTACCAGCAATCACAGCGCTCCCATCACCAATATTGACAGACTTTGATCCAAATGACATAATCCAACATCCACAGCCATTAACACCACCACTCTCAGCCCCACCTACAACCCTCCTTTTACACCACAATGAGGCTGTAAACCTGCACCATGAGGAAGACAGTATGGTCGTCTCCAGACCTCAGTCTGTTCCTCCCATCCAAACCATCAAGGACACAGTCTAAGTGGATGTCCCCATCATGGTTGAACTTCTCACATCTATGAAGGAGACCGCCCCCTTACACCCCTATATGAAGATGGCAATTACGAATCTCATTATGATGATGAGGCCAACTTCAACATAGATGGTGAAGGTAATTTACCTTAGTGACTCAGATAGTTACTAAGATGTGGACATCTTAGCTAGGAAAGGGATAATGTTATGTATATTGATTATATCTAGCATTTGCTCCATCTACAATATGAAGTCAATATTAGCTTTACTTAAGTAATATCACAATTATGTTTTCCTCTTATTTGTTCTTACCTTGTGATTGATCAGATGATCAAAGAAGAACTTCTTTAGAAGAACTTCTAAAGCTTCTTTGACAGATTGTGTCTTATATAGTTTAATTAGTGTTAAGGAAGCTGTACACTTCTCTTCTTTCATTAGAAGCCCTTAGCCCTAGTAATAATAGATACAGACTTGTATTGTATATAAGTCATCAACATCTACCAAGTAGAAACGATGTTTCTACTTGGTTAGGTGGAGACTCAATATGAGCCTTTATCTACACAAAGTCATATTGAAACTTAAGTCATTAAGATCTCAATTACCAAAGTCTTACTATTATAATTGCCGTATTATAACTCTGACTTAGTAAACAACTTTGTCGCTTACCGAGAAGGAGTCCCCTTTGATAAGATCTACTCGATACTTATCACACCAGCTTAGGACCGGGCCGGCATCACTATAACAAGAAGTAGAATTGGAATTATTATTAGTATTACCAGACTTGTTCTTGCAAGGACAGTCATGAATCATGTGGTTTCCACCACAGTATAAGCATTGTCCATTTGCAATGCGATGCTGATGCTCTTGAGCAGTCAGCTTACCATCTTTGTTGAGTTTTCCAGCGAGAGGATTGGAGGGTTGTGATGAGGAAGAAGGATTCGACAATTTCTGGAATGGTTTAGGATTGTTGGAAGGAGGATTGAAAGGTGTGTTAGACTGCTGCGATGAATTCTGCTGGCAATTGTTGTTGTTCTTCCCCTTGTTTTTATTCTGCTGGTTCTGCTGGTTCTGTGTATCAGGATGCATCAAAGACTGACTTGGTTTTTCACCAGTACGCTTCTTTTCGTGGACATGGGACCAGTAGTTGTTGTCAATTTGCATAGCAAGACATCACATAGCAGCAAGGGAAGAGGGTTTGCCAGTAGGAGAGCTGGAAATGATGTCAGAAATGCAATCTGGAAGGCCTTGATAATAGAGGTAAACTAGGACATTGTTGGGCCATCCCAAGATACTAGCAAGTCACAAGAACTCAATGTTATACTTGGTTATAGTCCAGTTATGACCCATGCAAAGGTGTTCCAACTCCTCCGCTGCCTCTGTCTCACGATCAAGGGCCCCGAAATTCTTGTGTAACTTATCCACAAACAATTGGAAATCCTGAAACCAGGAAATGACATCCCAATTGTACTCCACTTGAAGAACTGTTTGAAAGTACTGCTGAGCGGGTCCCTTGAGAAAGGTCATCGCAAAGCTAACCTTCACACATTCTGTAGTGAATTGCGATGGATTAGTATTGAAGTATAAGTGGCATTGAAAAAGGAACTTGTCTAGTTTCTGAGGCTTGGAGCTGTCAAATGTGTTGGGCTCTTTAGCCTGAATGCGTTCCATTTTAACAACAGGCTGGGGAGTATGGTTGCAATTTTTAAGGTTAGTTGCAAAATGATCCATAATATTCAGGAATTGTTCTTCAGGGTCTGGGTTTTGACAATGGCAGCAACAAGGAGGCTTGTCAGGCTCATCCTCTGGGTCACCTTCATCATCAGGATCATCATCAGGAGGACCTCCATCACCATCTCCACCTCTTGCATTAGCACCATCATTATCCAAATGTTCATCATCCTGACCCAAATCTTCAGTTTCGAAAAATTGGGTATTGCCCTCTGGTTCTTGTGCGTTATTCTCCTCTTCTTCCTCGTTGTCTTTGTTGTGGTCAACACTGACCTGGTCATGCTCAGGCTGGGGTTCATCTTCTTTGGACTCATGAATAGTCCTATGTGAAGCTTCATGCCCATTTCAAGGTGGACCTGAAAACCAAGGAGTAGAAGGAGCACCACCTCTACCATGAGTAGAAGGTGTGCATCAAGAGGGAAGTGGATGATTCTGGACAGAAATACCATGAGTACAAGCAGTATTGTGAGTAAGAGTTGTAGACATATTAAGAGAATGATACCGAAAGTTGGGATTCTGAATATACTGTCAAGATTTGCGAATTACCGGCACTTATGAAGCATGCAAAAGTTATGGAGAGGTTGGTCATTGGCTTCAGTGTATGTGCTGCGCCCTTCCAATATTGCATTGACTGATTTGGTCTACAAGAAAGATGACAGGCAGTGTGAATTGGAATTCAACACTGAAGGAACAATCAGACAGAGAATAAGAGTGGAATCTTAGTCAATATTCAGAATGGGTAATACATAAGCTAGTAGCAACATATTTAAGATAATGCGAAATTGGACAAATAACATGTAAATATTGTGAAGCTCACAATGCAATGATAAATGAATAAACAGATAAACGAAAAGTAAATAGACAATGACAGATGCGACACAATGGAGAACAACAAACATAAATGGAATGGCAGAAATGAATATGAGCACAAATGAAAAGAGGATAGAATAATGAGCAGAAACAGGCTGCGAAATATTTATAGAAATAGTAGATTGTCACAAGCTGGTCCTCAAGAATGGCTGATGGTTCGAACTTGGTATTATTTTCATGAAATCTTATCCATTCTCGCATATTGGTTACTTCAGTTTTTATTGGTCTTTCACTTTCAGACTTATTCTGACATCTTCCATTTTATTAATTCATACCGCCTTGTCGAAATTTTCTAACAACCATTTAATAGTAAATTTTATATCTTCTAGCCTTGTAAAATTTGCAGGCTCCACTTTGATTATTTCTCTGTTTACTACTTTGCTTGTTTTCCCTATCTGATCCTATATTCTGCATTGTATATAAGTAGCACAACTTTGTACTTGGATTCTTCAGTCTGATAATCAACTTAGCGATACACTACTTTCCTCTGCTCTCTGTTCACTCTCTGCTCTCTTATCTTGTCTGAAATCTGGGTCAAGCATCAGTAGTTGGCACAACACATAAGTTGAGGCCATGACCCACTCCTGCATCCAACAACTGGCTCCTGCCTCCCCTCTGTCATATCTTTGTTCACCTGGTCTTAGATGTCAGCTACCCACCCAAAGCATTTGTGCGCTTAACATAGATAATGAAAATCACAGGAATCAGAAGTTGAAAGAATAGTTGGAGATCAAATCGGAGAGGTTGTGATTGCAGACCATGACACAAAACAAGATAAGAAAATACAAGAACAAATAAGGAAAACATAATTGCGATATTACTTAAGTAAAGCTAATATTGACTTTGTATTGTGAAGGAAACAAATGCTAGATATAATCAATATACATAACATTATCCCTTTCCTAGCTAAGATGTCCACATCTTAGTAACTATCTAAGTCACTAAGGTAAATTACCTTCACCATCTATGTTGAAGTTGGCTTCATCATCATAATAAGATTTGTAATTGCCATCTTCATATGGGGGTGTAAGGGGCTGGTCTCCTCCATAGATGCAAGGAGTTTGACCATGATGGGAGCATCCATTTGGACTGTGTCCTCAATGGTTTGGATAGGAGGAACAGACTGAGGTCCAGAGATGACTGTATTGTCATCCTCATGGTGTGGGTTTATGGCCTTGTTGAGCATAAAAGGAGAGTTGTAGGTAGGGCTGAGAGTGGTGGTGTTAACGGCCATGGATATTGGATTATGTCATTTGGATCAAAGTCCATTGACATTGATGATTGGGGTGCCATGATTGCTGGTTGATACACTGGACTGTCAGGGCTGTACTCTGGTAGATCCAGAGATGGACTGCAGAGCAAGAGCCTTGGCAGCATTGACTCTCTCAGTAATGGAAAGTGCTGCTAGGGCAACTGGAGGTAGATCCTGTTGAGCAATTCCTTTATAAGGATTTCAAGAACAATACTTGGTGAAATGGCCAGGGGTGAAAGTGTTGCACCAGGTGCAATGATATCCTGGGCAAAGTATCTTGATATGACCCATTCCATGACATATGTCACAGGTTCAACTAGTATGTCCAGGCCGAGTTGTGTCTTGATTGGTATTCTGGAGAGGCTCGTTAGTAGGTGTTGGAGGGGGTGTACACAGTAATATGGCATCATGTGCAGCCATATCATGATGTTGCTGAGGTTTGATGCTAGGTGTGGAAGTTTTTCCTTTGTCATTAGCTGGGGTGAGCTTAGGATTCTGTGAATGTCTGTCTGAAGTTTGTTCACCATTGAGTGCAGCAAAGTAATCTCTGTCTGGGTTAGTGCATTGGACACATTGGGCAATGTTCGGAGTATAGGGACCCCAAGGGATATGGTATGCCAGGTTACTAAGGTAGAAGTCCATTTTCTTGCAGAAGTGAGAGCATCAAGGTGATTCCCGATGTTGTAGACATATGAAGTGAGTCTAGAATTGCTGCTGTAGGCAGACAGAAAGTCAATGGCTGTTTGTTCTCAAAGAAACACATGTCATAGGGTGGCATTCTCCTTATAGGGTGAAGAGTTTTCACTGCTAGAGTTTCCACCTGCACTATTTTTGGCAGGAGAAGTGGTGCCTTGTTCTTGTGATGGGGCAAGACCAGGACTTTCCTTGACCTTGTTTGCATCATTGATGGTGTTGGTCAGTGTAATAGGAGGAGTAAGAGGTGAGGGCAATTCACAAATAATAGATCCAAAGACTAGTACTGCTGGTTGTTCACTGACTTCTGGAGTAGTCATTGAAGCTGGGAAATGTTAAGAGAGATTGTGCTGGGTTTTATACTCTTGAATAATTTCTTTTGAATTTTCAAGGTTTTTCTCTGCTTCCCATGAGTCTTCAGTAGGCCCATATCCTTTCCAACAAATTAGGTATTCTATTTTTGTTCCTGAGTGTAATTTGCGAGTTCTATGATTTAGGACTGTTTCAACTTCATATTGTTCTTCTCCTGAGACAAGAACAGGTGGTGGTTTAGGGTTGTGTATACCATAAATGACATTTTCAGTTACTGGCATGAGAAGTAAAGCATGGAACTTGTTGTAAATTTTCCATTTTGGTGGTAGTTTGAGTTTGTAGTTGACTGGAGAGATCTTTCTAATAATAGTAAATGGACCTTCTCTTTTTTGGTTGAGCTTCTTAGAAGCATAGGGCAAAGGGAGATTTCGGTTATCTAACCAAACTCAGTCTCCTACTTTGAATGGTATCCATGGTTGGTTCTTTTGTTGAGCCATCATGAGATGTGTTTGTTCATGTGCTTCTAGAGCTGCTTCTTGAACTTGTTCTAAGAATAGGGACTTCTCATTGATAGAAGGGGTGTCTGTCTCTTTATCTGAGATAAATGCTTGTGGGTTATATCCTAGTATTAATTCATATGGTGAGTGTTTTCTTCCAGAATGGGGTTTTGTTTGTGTATGAATTCAATCATTGGAAGTGCTCATTTCCATATGGTTGGATTTTGTGATGTATAAACTGCTAAGTAAAACTCAATTTCTTGGTTGTACCTTTCAGTAGTACCATCTGTCTGTGGATGATATGCTGTAGACAGGGCTGGTGTGATATTGAGTTTTTCATAAAGTTTTTGCATTGATTTAGCAGCAAATCATGGATCTCGATCTGAGATGATTTTGTTGGGTGTTCCATATTTTGAAAATACTTTGTCAATAAGAATTTCAGCAATGCCATCAGCATTTACTGTCTTCTTTGTTGGAGTTAGGATTATCCCTTTTGTAAGTCCATAGTCCACTATGGACAATATACAATCATATCTGTCATCAGGTGGTAGATCTGTGATAAGATTCATGGATATTTGGGAAAAGGGCCTTGTGGAAGAAGGGCCTTTAATTAGCTGCATCGGTAGTTTAACTGGATGATGGTTGATCTTGTACTGTTGACAAATAGGGCATCCTTTCATGTAGTTCTGAACATATGTGTTCATTCCAGGCCAGTAAACTAATTGAGATAGTTTACAAAATGTTTCAGCTGTTCCTGGGTGTCCTGATGTCTTGTGATCATGTACACATTGTAGAAGTCTTCTTTTTAGTTCAGCATCTTCAGGTATTACATGTCTTCCCTGATATTTATAAATGCCATCATCTTCTGTAAATCTTTCAGATGGGGCAATCTTCATTTGTTTATTTTTAATTTCTTCTTTAATTTTCTTAGAAAGGAAGTTAATGAATTTTTCTGATGGTATTGCGATGAGATCTTTGTTATCCTTTCCATCTGGGACTAGGTCTAGTCTTCTACTCAATGTGTCAGCAAGAGTATTTTTGTTACCAGCCAAGTGCTTTATGGAGTAATGGAAGCATGTTATGTACAGCATCCATCTAGCTTGTCTTCAATTTAATTGTTGTGGTTCTTGCCATCTGGTGAGGTTCTCATGATCAGACCATATGATGATAGGGTGTGCTGAGCCTTTGAGGTAGTGTTGCCATTCCTTTAGTGCTCTAATAATAGCAAGGAATTCTTGGTCAGACACATGATAGTTTCCTTCTGCAGGGTTAAGGGTTTGTGAATAATAAGCCACAGGGTGCTTATCTCCATTTGAATCTCTTTGGAGTAGTACTGCACCAGTAGCAAATGCAGAAGTGTTGCATTTGATTTCGAATGGCTTTGATTTGTCAACTATTTGAAATATAGGTTGCTTAAGGAATTGTTTCTTGAGCTTCTCAAAGCTTTTCTGTGCCTCTGGGTTCCATTCAAATTTCGTTGTTTTATGAAGTAATGCATTAAGTGGTTGTGTGATAGCTGAGAAGTTGTGGATGAATTTTCTGTAGAAGTTACAGAAACTAATGAATTGTCAGATATTTCGGACAGACTTGGGTATAGGCCAATCCTGTATACCCTTTAGTTTGATTGGGTCCATCTCAATAGAGTCAGGAGTTATGATAACTCCGAGATACTCTAGATGTTGCTTCTCAAATTCGCATTTCTCAGTCTTTAAATACAACTTGTTTTCTTGTAGAATTCTCAAGACTTGTTTAGTAAGTCTCTCAAGTTGTTCTTTTGTTTTTGCATGGATAAGGATGTCATCCATGTAGATAATAACTCCGACTTTCTCAGTAAGGTCTTTAAAGATGTGATCCATCATGGATTGGAAGGTAGCAGGTGAGTTTGTCATTCCAAAGAATATGACTGTGGGTTCATATAACCCATTAGGAGTTCGGAATGCTGCTTTCCATTCATGTCCTTCATGGATTTGGACATTATTATATCCTAGTCGGACATCTAACTTGGTAAACCAATTAGATCCTTTGAGTTTATCCATGATTTGTGATATGCTCAGTATAGGATGAGCATTCTTTATCATATTCTTGTTAAGGAATTGATAGTCTTGACATGGGCATAAGTCTCCTCCTTTCTTTCCTACAAAGAAGAAAGAAGAGGCCATAGGTGATTTGAATTTCTGAATATATCCCTTTCGTAGGTTTTTGGAAATGAACTTGTCAAGTTCAGTTCTCTCCTGGGGTGTCAGGTGATAAACTGGCATGCGTTTGGGTTCAAATTCGGGTATAGTCTTGATTTTGTGATCCCAAGGACATCTGGGTGGTAATTTCTCAGATTCGTCTTTGTTGAAGACTTTGAGAAACTGATGAAATTTCTTTGGTACAGCTTTCACAGGGTTAGATTCCCATTTAGGTTTAGTAGCTGAGTTGTGAAGTTGTTGTGACATGTTAGACTTCATATTGATTTCATGATACAACTGATTGATGGAATCAGTTTTTGCTTTGGTTAATTTGATTGTGTGAGAGTTTTCATCTTACCAACATAATGACAGTTTCTGCCAATCAACATCAGGGTTGAATCTCTTTAACCATGTGATTCTTAAGAATAGTTGATTTGATCTAAGTTTGACTATTCTTGGAGAGATTGTCATGATCTTGTTGTTCACTTCTATTCTTAATTTTGTGTAGTGAGTACAACTTCCTGATAGGTTTTGTGTTCTGTCAGTGTTACAGACTTTGATTGCCTTCTTCATTTTGATTTTCAGCAAATTGTAGATATCAACTAGTTGTGGGTTGATGAATTCTCCACTAGCTCCTGAATTGAGCAGCACTTGTAGGTAGTGTTTTGCTCTAGTTGTATGGAGCAATATTGGTATGTGTACTGTTAATCCTTTGTTTGATTGAAGATCAATGATGTCTATCTGATCTTCATGAGTACTCAAAAATTTTCATTTGAGTATTCTTGGAATAGATCATCTTTGTCACTGGCTTGGTCTATTTCAGAGACCATAGCATCAGGATCTTTCCTTTTAGGTTTGAAAGGTCTACAATTCCCTTGTTTCAGTTTGGACTGGGACTTCTGTGTTTGCTTCAATCCCATGTTTGTCTTTCCTGTTGACTTAAACCAAACCTTCCTTGCTGGACAAGATTTAGCAAAATGTCCTTTCTTGTGGCAGAAGAAGCATTCTCCTCTTTTGAGTGTGATTCTCTGCTCATCGGTGAGAACATTATTGATGATGTGGGAGTATAGTGAACCATAGAATCTCTGTCTGTGTTGCTTGGTCCTTCATTGTATGTTTGGTTGATGTCTTCTCCTTCACTCTCCTCTTCTTCAGGATTATCATCATCCTCTGCACCAAGTTCATATATACCTCCATTGTCTGCCTCCCAATCATCTTTGACTGATAGTTGGTATATGCTTCTTGATATTCTGTCAATATCCATGTCCCACTTGGATTGTCTGGGTCTAGGTATGGGTTGACCACAGATGTCATTAAATTGTGGTTGGGATCCATATTGTCTACTATTCTTCTTGGTCTTTCTTGATCTGTTTGAAGATCCTAGATTAGAATTTCCAATGCAGTATCTCCTTTGTTCTTGGACAACTTTGTATGCTTGTCTTGCAGCAGCTTTCCACTCGTTGAGGGTTTGGGGGTCAGATCAAATTGCTTTGAATCTGACATCATTGTCAAGTCCTTTGGCAAAGTAGGATTGGAGAGAAGTGCTGTCAACAAGTCCTGCACATGAGGTGAGGACAGAAAAATTGGTGATATATTCTTTGATGTATTTGTTTCGTTGTCTGTAATAGCAGAGCTCTCTCTCAGCCTCAAAGCTCTGTTGTGTTGGAGCAAATGACTGTTTGAGCACATTCTTGAACTGGGTGAAGGTGTGTGCAACATATCCTGCTTGGGTAGCTGCAGTTGCTTGACTAAGTCTGTAATCCTGTTGCCATAACTTGGCAGCTCCATTGAGTAATTCAAGGGTGTAGTTGATTCTTTGGGTGTCGCTTGTAGCACCATATGAGTCAAAGTAGAGTTTGACTTCGGCTATCCATGGTCTGTAGTAGCTGGGGTTGCCATCAAACCTGTTGGGCTTTGGATATTTGAGCTGGAATCCTGCTTGAGGTTGTGCCATGTTTGGGTTAGGCTGGAGGTTCAGATTAGGATTTGGTGGTCCTTCTCCTCCTCCTGGTCCTCCTGGGCCTCCAGGTGGATTACCTCCGGGACTTGGTGGTCCTCCTTGTGGATTTGGTGGTGGTGGTGTGGGGCTTCAATTTGAAGAACCTCCTGTGTTGGTGACAGTTGCTTTTGCTTTCCCCTTTGTTTGGGTGTTAGTGGATACGGTGATGGTGGTACTGGCTGTAGCAATGTTGGAATTGATTGCTGGTAGGGTACCAGTACTGGCAATACCAGTGGGGGAATTGGTAAAGCTAAAGGGGATAGGGTTCATAATGGGACTGAGGAACCTTTGGCTATGTCCAAAGGCTGGGCTTGAGGTGTAAGAAGGGGGTCTATCAAATCTGGGTTTCTCTGGGGACTTGAGTTTGAGATTAATGATTGCCCTTGCAAGTGCTTCTGATTTCTCTTCTGTTCTATTTCCTTCAGATTTCTGTTGGGTTCTTTATCTGCTGTTAGTTCTTTCTTCATCTTCTTCTTCATTGTCTTTATCAGATTCAGATTCCTCTGAGCTTGGAGTGTCAACTCTGGGCTCTAAATTATCTTCTTGTGAGGTTTCTCTGATTCTTGGGGTTGTGTCGACTGTTGGTTTGATGGTCCTGCTGGATTCTGTAGGGGTATCTGGGAAGTGGAAAGGTTGTTCTGAGGGGTTTCTTTCGATTTCCTCTTAGAACTGTCTTGAGGTAAATGAGTCAAGTCTTTCTGGATTGGCTCCTTGTGTGACTTGTTCTTTGACTGCTTCAACAAGTTGCTTTCCATGGTATTTTTGGAATTCTCATAGAACTGTGTATTCAGCCTTGGCAGGGACATAATAGATGTCTTTTCCTTAGTTATAGTAGAGCTTTTTGGTTTCTTTGCTCTTCCAGACTCTGTTTCCCTGATTCACTGAAGATTGAATTGTAGGCTGATTCAGGAAAATGTTCTCTAAGGAACTGTTCTTTGTCCATTGTGGATTGTGACTATGGGTGCCTAAGGAGACACCTGGTATGGTCTTAAATGGAAGATTGTCCTTAAGACAATTATCACACTTGCAGTTTGATTCTGCCATGATTGGAAAATTAGTTTATAGTCACTTTGGACTCACCTTTATAGTCACTAGGACTGTGTATTTATAGTCTCTTAAGACTTTCAACAGATAAACTGTCTTCCGAGTATTTACCCTCAGGTCTGGTATTCTTCAGAGATATGCCTAATCTTCTGGCAATTTTCTCCCTTCCAATTATCTACCCTCAGGTCTGGTATCTTATTTGAGATTTAGGTACAATGACCTTAGCTCTCACTAGCCTCCAAATGTTTTAAGAGTATGGGTAATTGCTCAGATCAATCAGAGTGATCCTCAACTATTCTGCTAGTTGGCAATATGTGTCAACCCTCTCTTTCTTGTTATGCACAATAGTTTTGGGACAGCTTGTGCAATAACCATGATAACCCAAATCAACAGTGTTTGAAACATTGTTGGGTTACTGGGCAAAGTAACAGCTCTGTGCTAACAGAGAAGGATTGTTTCTACTTAATGTTATAGTGATGCCAGCCCAGTCCTAAGCCAGTGCAATAAGTATTAACTTGATCTTATTAAAGGGAACTCCTTCTCAGTAAGCAACAAAGTTGTTTACAAAGTCAGAGTTATAATATGGCAATTATAAGAGTAAGACTTTGGTAATTGAGATCTTAAGGGACTTAAGTTTCAATTTGACTTTGTAGATAAATGTTTATATTGAGTCTCCACCTAACCAAGTAGAAATGATGTTTCTCCTTAGTAGATGTCAATGACTTATATATGATACAAGTCTGTATCTATTATTAACTAGGGTCAAGGGCTTCTAACAAAAGAAGAGAAGCATATAGCTTCCTTAACACTAATTAAACTATATAAGATGTGATCTGTCAAAGAAGCTTTAGAAGTTCTTCTAAAGAAGTTCTTCTTTGATCATCTGACTAGATCATAAGATAGTCCAAATATAGCATAGCTGTATTTAACAATCACATGTCATCAAAACATAAACAAAACCAAACAAGATATAACAAGTTATAATGAGTCAAAACAAGATAAGAAAATATAAGAACAAATAAGGAAAACATAATTGCGATATTACTTAAATAAAGCTAATATCAACTTCATATTGTAAAGAAAACAAATACTAGATATAATCAATATACATAACAACTAGAACAAATGAGATAAAACAAGTTAGGAAAAGACAAATAGAGAGAAAACATAATTGTAATATTACTTAAGTAAAGCTAATATTGAGTTCATATTGTAAAGGAAACAAATGCCAGATATAATCAATATACATAACATCATGGATCAGGACTTATAGTTGTGATCCAATCATTATGTCTCAATATATTCCATGATATGTAGTATGACAATATATGATATCCTTAGAGTAATAGTTAGTTGGAATGACTCAGGATGATACCAGTTGTGAGTTTAGATGACTAGTAATGACAGTCATGAGTCAGAACAACTCAAAGACAGTCAGAATGATTATGATACAACAGTATGAGTCAATAGTATGTGATATGTTATATGACTCATTACAGTAATACACTGGTCACATGTACACCATCATTCACCTGTACAGTAGTGATTCCTGCACCAATTTGAGGTATTCCTTCCAGTTTTTTTTTGCCTGGAGACATGGAATAAGTGAATCTAAGATTTCCAGCATAAATTTAGCAGTATTATACTCATTCATGAGCAGAAAACAGTGTTCTTTACATTTCTCATAACTGTACAAAATTGCATTCAGGTTTTGGTTACCCAGTAGTTCAAATTGTAGAGAAGAAGACAGCACTATGTTATGTATCATAGTTATGAGAACAACTGTGAAAAATTTCAGAGTTTTCAGACATACAGACAATATTAAGGAGTGTAATCCCATTGAGGGACAATCCATAAAGGAAGAAATTGTGACTAAATGTGATAGCATATTACCTTTTTTGGTAATGACATCAGTATTTTGTAATGGTGTACAGCTGAGTCATAAACCTCAAAACAGTGCTGTCCCAACTATTCAATGTACTGAGCCTCAAAAAGTGGAGCTCTCCCCACAGGAAGATGAGGATTCAAAGACAATACTATACAATATGTTCTTGTAAAATTATGGGTCAAAAAAACCAGATTTAGGATAGATACAGGCCATATATCAATTGAGTGTACACATGAGTGGTGTATTACTGTAGACATTGTAGAAATGTATATAATGCATACTAGAATTAGTTATTGAATAATGTTCTACCAATCTCCATTGTGTACAACTAAACAATTACAGTACAACTACTCATAATGCATATGACCTTAGTGCATAATTTTCATAATGCATAGGATTTGGGCCGTTACCATATATGAACATAGGCATATTGCATAACGCATAATGCATAAGAATATTCGACCGTTATGCATTATTGTATGCCGGATTTATGCCTTATTTTGGCAATTTGTTAAGGGTGTATAGAATATTTTACCCCATAAAGCTCAGAAAGTGCACAGGGTAGCTCCGAGGTCTCCCGTCTTCGTTTCAGACCACAGCTGAAGCTTTGAAAGACCAGCAGCTAACCCAAAAACCTTGCCCCCAGGGCCATACAAACCACATGCTAAAGCAGCCAAACCTAAAAGACACGCTGATATATGGTGAGGCTCTTGTACTAAAGCAGCGCCTGCATCAGTATAGGAGCCACTTGTCAAAAGAGATGTTACAAAAAAGCAAAGCAGACGGCATTGAACATGTTTCTTCAGACGGTAGATAATAGGAGTTGTCACGTTTGTCATAAGTTATTGTCACAGGTACTGTAACGAGCGTCTATTATGGTAGTGCATCAAGGTCATAATGCATAGAGTTTCTGGCATCCCCAAGCTTATGCAGTATGAGAAAGTGTACTGTATCATCATCATTGCTTCACTCAAACTCAACATTCTACATGACTGAACTCAACTACCATTCTACACCAATTACTTGCCTATACAACCAACAGAACTATTGTTCTTATGAAGTGAGTGTGTCATAGATTGCTCAGTCACTGTGCACTATGCTGTGTAGCAGCAATTACTGTTTCAACACATCACTCCCTTCTATTATAGCTATATCTTGTATGGAACCACTCCATATCCCATTTGTGGGTCATGTAGATGTTTGTTATGTTGATAAAACAGGAATAATTACTGCCAAGAACCTCATCCTTGAGGGCATCACTGGTGTTGAGTAAGCCCTTCATAAATGGGTCCCAGGGTTTAGGCTAATACTAGAACTCCAGTACTTCTGATTAGAAGAAACTCATGAATGTGAAAGAGGTCTTGAGGGAGTCCACATTGTGTCTTGCAGCTGCACATGCCTTGGTGAAACTGGATGATGGAACAACCATTGGAAATCCAATGGAGAAGACAAGCTTGGATGCTCTGGAATGGTCCCTCACTGAAGGTTGGCTCTCTTATTGTTATCACTGATCCACATATACTTATGTGGTGTGCAGGGGATACCATTACAGACTCAACCCACTGGAATCAAGCTTCAAATTCACATTCATTGTTGATTCCAGTTCTCATCCACTCTTAAACAGATGTCTGTGGTCTCAATGTTACCAAATGGCAGATCTCTTGTTGTGGTACAAGGTGCCCCTGAGACAATTAAGTAGTTCTTGGATGCTGTGCCTGTGGGTTATGATGATACATATAAGTGGCATATGAGGAAGGGAAGCTGAGTGTTGGCTTTGGCTGTGAAAGAAGGGGAGCCCACTCTCAAAAGCCTAAGCAGTCCTTATTAAAGCCTATTCCTCCTGAGAGATACAATGGGACTCCTGATCCCCAGCTTTTCCACCATTTCATGACACAAGCAACTGATTATGTTCATGATGTCAATGCTCCCCAATGTTACTATTGTTGCTACTTTCTAAAGGGTAAGGCCTACACTTTCTATACACATGAGGTATCCTTAAACCTGAAGCAATGGAACTTTGAGAAATTCTTCACTGAGCTCTTTAACTTCTGCTTCCCAGAAAATTTCAAGGCACTGCAGAGGCAGAAACTAGAGAATTGCAGACAAGGGAATTGCTCTGTCAAGGAGTATGCCTCTCAGCTAAATGAGATATTCACTAAAAGATCAAAAGTACATAAGTTGTGGAACAGGTTCCAGTTCAAGACCCAAAAGGCCCTGTGGAAGGAAAAGTTAAACCCCGAAAAATCTTGGTGCAAAACAGTCCTACATACTGCAGACTCATTGCATGAGATTGCAGACATGATAGTGGACAATGGAATTACTCACCAAAATAGACACTCAAGTAATCAAAACCACCATAACTACCAATCACAGAACCAATGCACTCCATCAGGGTACCATGAAAGATATGCCAGTTCTAGCCAATAAACAATGTTGAATTCAAATGAGGGAGTACTCAGCATAGGAGGAGTAGGGAAAGACCTCAATGTACCTTTGGATGAAAGACAAACCATGCTCCTGGTTTCAACTCCAATCAACATAGGCTCCTGCGTGAGTGCACCCCCCCCCCCCCCCAAGACCGAAATCATCGTTTCAATGGCCAAAGCAGAAGCCATGGGAGCAGCCGATGTGATCAACCTCAATGCAATCAGGCAGAGTATGAATGTCAACGTGCTGAAAACCATTGTTACAACTGTGGAGATGAAGGACATGTCTCACAGCAGTGTTCTAAGCGTAATCAAGCCACATCTTCAGCTGGAAGTAGTCGTCCCCCTGGTATACCTAGTCATAATATTGGGTTATCAGCCATACAACCAGCCGAAATTTTATGAGACCTTGCTGAGACAACAGAAGACTTGAGCATAATAAACATCAGTATCTTGGATGCGGGCGGTGATGATGCAGTACCTAATGACTACGTAACACTCTTCAGTGGTTCAGGATTGGACAATGGCGAAACAGAATATTTTTCAGCAATTGAAGATGAAGGACTGTTAAATGAATTGGAACATACCTTGACTTATCACTCTCAGACAAACAAAGAGAGGATAGACTTGAACAACAAGATTGGTAACGTCTTCTCATGGCTCGAGCAACGCAAAGCTGCAGCTGAGATTAATTGCATCTCAATGAATGAAAAGCTATCTTACCTACCAGGCTTTTATGGAGCTGTGGAAAGCTTGTACAGGAACCAGGCAAAGCAGACTATGTATATTCATAAGCTGCGTGGAACCAGGATATACACGGAAATGGGAGACATACTCAGAGCTAAGCTGTTGATTTCCCTCGCTTATTACTCCATGTATATCAAGTGTAGAGGATCGAGACCACGACATCATAAGAGGTACGATTATGAAGAATTATCACAAAGATTCTTGGTGAAATAAAAAAGGCAAAGATCGATACGAAACAAAGGACGATTTGACTAGGTTCACCTTGAAGATGAAGGCTAGACATATGCGGGAATAGCATCCCTGTATCATAGCCAGATACTTCTTGACGCGCTTGTCTGCAGCAAAACAGAAATCTGTTGACGCCTGGTGTGCGGACAGCATGCTATGGAAACATGAGAGATTGTGGTGGTCTGATGATCGAGCCGAACTAGCGGCTGGGTTGATGAACTCATGCTACAGTTTAATATATGATAAGCATATGACAGTCAGTACTGGGAACCCACCTAGATTCTTCGCTGAAAAGTATGCGGAGTCTGAATAACTAGTGATCAACAACATGACGAGGCTAATGTTCCCACTTGAGCATAAGCTCCTAGAAAACCCTAAGTTCAATCCAGTGGGATACATAAACGACTCACCCAATACGACTTGGGCAATAGTCCTGGTGCAATAGATCCAATAGACCTGCCGAACTCCTTCATGGGGGATCCACCTCCTCCATACACACCTGAGGACCATTTATTCAATGGGCACCCCTTTGTGGGACGTTTTTGGCACAAAGAAGTACCAGATTTGCAATACGTGGACAATGGATGGGACAGTGAAGAATCTGATAGCGATTTCTCTGACGATGAGGTTAGTGTTGTTTGCCGTTGCCCAAGTACCAATGGGTACTTACCCTGCTGAGGAGGAATTCATCTGGCCGGCGAGACGCCGTCCAGTCTGTCACCCGACCCCTGGTCATTGCTGTGAAAATCAACGGGTACCCGACTCGTGCTCTTTTGGGTTCAGGATCACTTGGCGACTTCATGTCGAGCAACCTTACTCAGCAATTTGTTGTGAAGAAGATCGAGTTAGCGACACCCGTCAATGTTCAGATGGCAGTACAAGGATCTCACACCCAAGTAAATTTCGGTACAAAAGTGGATTTACAATACTAGGAAATTCGGGAGGACAGATATTTCGATATTATAAACCTTTCGAACTACGACTTGATCTTAGGGATGCCATTCTTGTTCCAACATCAAGTCTCTGTCTCATCGGACCCTCCCGCAGTAGTTGTCGGGAGCGTGCACTCTAAGCCAATGATGGGTGAGCGTGTTACTAAATTATCTTCGCAACATCTGTCAGTCTATGAGAAGAATATTGACGAAGTTTGTAAAATGCTCACCAATTATGCACAGAAGATATGTGGAAAAGGCGATGGATACACCACTTCCCCCCTGCGTAAGATAACCCACGAGATTCCTCTCATAGTCCCACACAAACCTTATTCCTGGCGGGCATCTAATTGCCCAGATAAGTTATTGAATGGAAAGAACGCCTACATCAAATCTGGACATTGGGAATTGCGCCCCGCACGAAATGCTGTTCCTATACTGTTGATTCCGAAACCTGGACGGCCTGATAAGCCACCCAAGCTGTGGACAGTCATTGACCCGAGGGAACGAAATCAGAATACGAGGAAGTTATCCTCACCACTGCCAGATATAGATGGCATGCTCAGACGTTTTGCGAACGTGAGATACCAGTCAATGATTGACCTGTCTGATGCTTATGAGCAGATCCGTATCAGGCCTGAGCATGTTGAGTGGACCGCGATAAACACTCCTAGCGGCACGATGGTAAGCCATGTGATGCAGCAAGGAGACTGCAATGCATCAGCGACCTTTCAGATGATAATAGCGAGAATTTTCGAATCTTACCTTGGGAAAGACCTGGACAATTTACTGGATGACCTGCTAATGGGTGCCTCGACGCTCCAGCGACATGTAGATACATGCATCACGGCAAAAAACCTATCGGAGGGAAATCATTTTTGGGTTAATCCTAAGCTCCACTTTCTGGAGAGGGAATTCAACGTACTAGGCTGTGTTGTGAACGATGATGGTATTAAGATAGATCCCCACAAAGTCGATGCTCTCGCAAGATGGAAGACACCCATGAATCGTGATCTTCTGCGTGGGTTCCTCAGCTCGACAGGTTATCTTGCAGACGATATCGATCATGTTCGAATCCCTATGGGGATCCTGCACGAGTTAACGGGGAGTACAGTGCCATTTTGTTGGGAATATACGCACCAAAGGGCTTTCCAGGAAATAAAAGATCGTGCGGTTGTGTGCAAGAACCACCGTTGCAAGCCCTTGGACTACAGCGAAGGAGCCCCGCCCATAACATGCTCATGGGCGGCTGCCTGACTGGCATAGCCGGTGTGATCAGCCAAGGAGAAGAGTGGAAGGAGGGGCGTGTAGCTGCCTTCTTCTCTGCCAAGCTCAAACCGGCTCAGCAGAACTATCCAGTCCATGAAATAGAGCTCCTAGCGGGATATGAGACGACGCTGCGCCGTAGAAATATCCTTTACGGCACTCACTTCAGGTGGTACACGGACCACAAGGGGCTGATCCATCTTTTGAAACAACAAAACCTGTCAGGACGACAAGCCCGCTGGTTAGAGAAAATGGGGGAATTTTCTTTTGAAGTGATATATGTGCCTGGAACGGAGAATATACTCTCTGACGCCCTCTCTTGTCTCTACTCGAACGATGGGCCGGGTACCATGCGTGCACTGAGCGAATATACGTATCATGACATTGTGGATGTCGAATGTGTGCCTCGCAGCCTCATCACAATGCCGTTGCTTGTTGGCTTGGAGGGCGAGGCAGAACTGTTGGCGTTGATGTGTAGTCAGGTTCGAGGGACATATACCGATAATCTCATTCCCCGAGGTGAACGAATGGAGGGTGTGGGTACCGAGGAATCTGACAGCAAAGACATCGCAAGCTGTGCCATACATAAGGAAGACACAGACAAGAAAGAAAACAAAAGACTTACCATTAGGATACCAGCTAGGACACGTGGAGGAAAAAGCAGTAGCAGACTGAAAATACGACTCCCTGCTACAAGGCAGAGGACAGAGGACAACGACATTAACACAGAGGAGAACCAGTCTTGCGCTGACGTCACACGAACAATCAACGATAATAATAGACTCACCGACCTCGAAACAAATAACGATACACAAGCCGACACAATGCCTCCAACTAGGCAGTAGAACCCACATCACTCGCTGATATCCTCAACGGAGGGTGTAAACGTATGCCTGTACCACGAAATCTAGCACAGCCTATCCACAGACAGTCTCTTTAAAGACGTAACCGCCAAACCGAAGGAATACCGGGACTTCGTGATCAAGGACGGACTTGTGTATCTCAAGGAGAATGGTGCCGAACTTTTATGCATACCGGATGCTAAAGTCAATGGCCGGCATTTGAGGGAAATTATCATTTCAGAGGCTCACTCCATGCTTGCTCACCTAGGTTCTAGGAAGACCCTAATGTATCTAAGGGATCATTTCTGGTGGAAAGACGTAACAAAGGATGTGACGAAATATTGTGAGTCCTGTATGACCTGTATGCATAGCAAACCTTCGAGCCATAAGCCGTACGGTCTGTTGAATCCCCTGCAGGTGTCCACATATCCATGGGAAAACATAGGCGTCGATTTCATTGGTCCCTTGCCGGAATCACGCGACCGCGACGCATCGTACGACGCCATCACAGCTGTCATTGACCGCCTGACCGATATGGTACATCTTGTACCCAGTCGACAAAACCATAATGCTAAGCAAGTGGCCGAACTTGTGTTCAGTGAGGTTTACCGTCTCCATAGACTCCCAAAATCCATTGTGAGTGACAGAGATACCTTGTTCACTAGCGCTTTTTGGCAGCACTTCATAGGGATTAAGCTCAAAATGTCTAGCGCATACGACCCCGAATCCGATGGCTCGACCTAACGCGCGATCCGCTCCGTGAATCAATCACTCCGAGTTAGCGTACTGTACGTTTCATAAATCGAACAACAAAGGGGGGGGGGGTGACAAAGAAATTGTGCCTCCGGCGAACAACAGACCCAACCCGAGCGCGACACTCGAGCAGCTGTCAACTGGACCCGAGCGTTTGAGGTGACGCAGCACCATCAGACGGCTTAGGTTCTGGCAGGGCGATATCTCAGTGGATAGTCCAGTTTTCAGATTATCGCTCGAAAACCGTAGTATCTCCCTCACAGCGAAACCGGGTTTCTCGATTACCCGCTATAGGGTTTGGGATCGATGCTGCACGCTCAGAAGTCACCGGCTATGTGCCTTTCTTTCTCAACTACGGCTGTATCCCTCGCACATTTATTTGGAACGATCCGTCCAAAGAAGAATATCCCGGGGTACGTGCCTTCGCTCTCGAGATGAAGAATGCTATAATGACTCAATGAGCGCCCATGATGGTATCATCGCTCATTGGGTAAAAGAAATCCGAACTGCTAACCAACGCCGCATACCTTCTCCTTTCACCGAAGGGGATCTGGTCTATATTTCTACCAAAAACATGTCTTTCCCAAAGGGACTGGCCCGCAACTTGTCCCGAAGTACATCGGACCATATCACATAACCGGACTTCGCTGGTCGCACTTTGTCTTCAGCGCCCTAATGGAAGTCTGGACGTGGATCGAACCCTCAGCCTTACCAACCAGGCTGCGGGGAGTCTTATGGCTGACCCTTCTTCTTCAGACCCTCATGACGACTCCCGTCACACTCGACGACCCTACCAAGGATATCGTCGCGAGGATCGCCGCCACCAACCTTACCCTCGTGGCCCTCGGCAAACCTCTACCCAACCTCTCCTCATCAACGCTCTTCCCACCGAAGATCGTGCTCAGGTTCTCGAGGTTACTAGCTCCAACTCTCCCGCGCCCAACGTCCCGACTGGGTCTGGTGATGTTCATTCAGAACTCACCCCTAATCCCACCGAGACTACTAGCGTACTCCCCATGTCACACCTACACCAACCGACAACTTGTCTACAGCCCCTACTCCAACTACCATCACTCCTGCACAAGCCCTAGCCCAATCGATTAATGATGCCGCGAACTCCTCTCCAGCTGTTGACATCCCCAATCGAGCGGTTGCGACTATCAATCCTCAGCAGCTGTCTATTCCACTCGAAGTCGGATCTTCATGCCATCTTCCTTCACCATCTGGCTCGAGACGCCTGCCACTTGATATCCACTTCACCCGCGGGGCTGCTGCATCCAAGAACAAGGAGCCGAAGGGCAAAGCCAAGGCAGTAGAGCAGACCGAAGCATCCGAGGATGTCGACATGGCAGACCCATCCGAAGAGTTGGTTGGCTTCATACGAAACAAGACCCTTGGGCGTACTCTGGCGAACAAAAGGTGTTACTCGTCCCGACGCACCAAATCTTTATCTTTCAGTTCTTTTTCCTATTGTTCTCTCTATGGTCTATTTCTCCTGTCTCATCTTTATGCACTTAATTAATGTACCTTGTGTACTGAAAAGAACGTCCTCTCTTGGATGACATTCGGAGGGCGTATGTAGGGATTTATTTCGACATTACCCCACTTGATCTATCTCTCCTATTTCTTTCTTTTATATTCTTTACTATTATTTGTTCTGACAAACATACCTCCTGCATATAAGGCTGATTCCTGTATTTTCGTACTATAGACTCATTCTAAATATGATACCGTGAACGGTCACTTGTCGTGTGTCTGAGTTTCATGTGCTCCGACAACGATACACATCACTCTCGCGCCACTCCCCCAGGCCAGCAGCTTCAACGCAGCAGCAGGGATGTGGGCTGGGAATCGCACAGATGCTTCTGCCAACAGGACGTTGCCAATGAGCATCATGAAAGCTGATGATTTGATTTGATACGAATCTAAAGGGACACAAAGCAAGCCAACTGGCGTAGTAGGGGGTAGTGGTCATAGATAATAGTACGAGCAAAGCTGAGTGGCGTTAGCGGAGGGCACGTCGCTCCTGGGCAAAAGTTCCCCAAGCGTCGTAAACATCTTGACGCTCTCCCTCCACCTCTGCTCTTGCTCAGCCCGGTCCTCCTCAAGGTCCGCTTCATTGGCCTGTGCCCTCCAGTCCTTCTCTGACATGAAACCGCGGTATACCCAGCGATACAGCCCCCCAGCAGCGTATTGAATGGTAGAGAAGCGGGTCTCACCAGCCGCTATTGACGTGTTGGAGTGGCGAATCAAAGCGGATGGAATCAAAGCCGTGGCTCCTGGAGGAAAGTCGATGACTAGCCCGAAGTCCCACAGGACCAGGTGGCCTCCGGTAGAAGGGTCGAAGGAGCCGACGGGTGTGATTGAGCACCACGACTGCGCGAGGTTTCCTTCATCCGTGTGAGGGAACGAAATCGACTGCTTTCCGAGGTTGAGGGAGCGGCATGGGAACACGCCGATGGCAGAGTCGTAGGGACGGCGGAGCTTGTTTCGATTGTCCGCTGCAGAATCGTAGTGGGCCCGCAGTTTCTCCACTGTGCTTTCCATATATTCATAGTTTCGTTGGCTATATGCGTGAAAACCACCTGGTGAGATGAGGTCAGTCAGCCAGGCTTTCATAAGGACGGGCTTAGCCCCGAAGACGCACAGCTCCCAAACTTGCATATGCGCTGGACGGACTTCTCTTGCATAAGCCCATCTAAGATGGCGGTCTTTTTGGCGCTGTGGCTGAGGTGTTTAGGCTCCTGCAAAGAAGTCAGGGCGGAAGAAGCTAGTTCTGCAAAGGCCTTTACCTCCTGGCCACCCCCAAAAGATATCCCGTGCGCCACTGCTGGGAAATCCCCCCGCCGTTGACTGAGCTCTTTTTTTGAGTAGCTCAGCTTTGAAGCGACCGTTTGAAAGGCTTCGTACGCAGCGTCGTGGACCTTCTTCCACCCTTCAGAGTCCCTTGGTTGGCCAAGAAGGACGCCGATGACGCGCTTCTTTCTGTCAAGGAGCAGGTGCGTCGTGCTGGGTATTCAGTTAGAAGACTGCAGTTTCAACACGAAGGGGGAGCTCACCGGCCACCCCATGGGAAATGAGTGAGCCCCAAGTCTTCAACGAGCTCCCCTTTTGTAAATTGTCGGCGAGGCAGACCCTCCGCGCGCCTTCCTATCCACGCGGGCTTCGAGACAGGGACATCGCTCTCTGCATTTAGATCCAGCAGCAGCAGGTTCTTGGTTGCTTCTAGCCGTCGCCTTTTAGTGACGTGCTTAAGCTTAGTTGGCTCAGCTGCCTGGGCGTCTTCCCGCTTCTTGCGCCGCCTCTTTGCGGAGCGCTCCTTTTGTTTTCGAGCCTTGTTAGAGAGAGGTGTGTGAGGAGTTGCAAGCAGCAGCTGTGAGCTCGAGGGGCCTTGCTCTGCGGCTTTGAGGGCAGCTGAAGGCGTTTCTGCCGGCGCGGCGCCGTCTGTCTCTGAGTCTTCGTAGTCGGTTAGTGGGCCTTCAAAAACATCGCTTAAGAGCTTTTCGCGCAGGTAGTCTTCGATGGATACGGATGTCCCTACAAAGGACGCCCCTAGCGGCGGCATGTGTGTGGCAGGCTCTGTCGAGGTACGAAGTGTGCGTCAGCAATGCGAGGCGGTCTCATGAAGTCTGATGTGAGCAGAGAAAGAAGCGGCATGCCCAGCTGCTGTGTGTGGCACTCGGAGTCGGCGGTTGGCTTCAGCATCCTCCAGCAGCGGTGCCAAAGTCGGCTCCAGCTGCCGTGCCAACTGATTCCGAACCTTCGTCTTCGAGCCTTGCAAGGGTGCCAGGGGCAGTGGGGTAGAGAGGGTGTCAAATCAAAGGACGGGGGTACAGACGTGCCTTTAATGACGACGCGATGAGTCGAACCAGGGATTGAGGGCGGCTCTTGAGGCATTTCAAGCTCGCAAAAACGAGGCGTGTTGAATCACGCTGCGAATTTGCTGATGGGTGGCCTGAGCTGGGTGCTGGAGGGTAGAGAAGAGCTTAGAGCTGCGCCCATGGCCCCGTGGGACCGACGTTTTAATTGCGCTCACGTGCGTTTGCTGGCTCACACGACCGGCTTGCGAGAGAGAGAGAGAGAATTCTATATTTACATACCGCAACAAGCAATCTACATAACTTCTCTTCGCTGCATCTTGAGGCGCGCGATGCCATACTAGAACAGAGTCGACTGTAGCATTTTAGTAGAGTAAGCGCCAGGTGTGGGAAAGGTATGCGCGTTTTCAGTTAGTCTTGTTTCCCGGCTATCTGCAGAAGCCTGCCTCCTTCTTCGCTTCCGTCTATCCGAGATGACACTCATCTTCGTATCGCCACGCACCCTCGTTTCTCTTCACCCCTCTCATCATGTCCAACCTCGCGGAGAATTGTATCCCCTCCAACCCAGACATCACCGGCATTGGTGTCAGGACGGCCATATATGCACAAAACTTCTTTAGCTTTATCCCAGTTGCACGTGTACTCTGGGACCAGAAGATTACCGTCGCCGAGTTAGACGCCATGGAACAGCAATCCTCAACCATCCTCATCACAGCCTTTTCTATCCTCGTCGCAGCCATTATCCAAGCGTGTACACTTGGCTTGAGCAATCTCCATGCTGCTGTTATCCTTAACCTCAGCTGGATGAATAACACCAACCTTGCCATCTACGTTCTACTATACGTGTACTACAGAACGGAACGCAGGAAAAAACGCACAATCAATCAATCAATTGGAAAGGAAGTCAAACGTACTCTTAAGAGCCTAGTGATTTGGATAGGCGTCCTTCACTTGGCTCTGATGGCGGCCTTTGGAATATGGTTTTGGAGTCAACCTACAACCTTTTCTACCTCTCTATCATGCTCTGTCTCTCCAGCTCTCGTTATTTTGGGTCAGAGAGTTTCACTCTCGTCCAAAGGAATGCAAGTCTGGTCTCTCTTTGTCTATAGTCTTGCTCTCGTCCCCTTTCTGGTTATGACCGCGCTAGCATGTTTCTTTCTCGTCCCCTTCCTGGGTAGAAAGTTTACACAGCTGAGAACCAGAAAGCCGCCGGTAATTCCAGAGCAGGGAGGCCCCGGGCAGGAGGAAGCCATCGAACGACAGGAGGACCCACATCAGCATGGAAAGAAAACACAGAGGGACACTAAGGAACACTTGCCTTGGAAGAAAATCACGCCCACTGTCCTTGCGTTGGTCATCTTGGCCATCCTCGACATAATCTTTCTTATCGATACAGAATTAGCGCTTCGGGACAACCGGCCATTGTTGCAACAAGGCGATTCTTTTTGGACGTTCGGTCAAACACTTGCACTGCTGCTACTTTTAATCCCGGCTCATGACTTCTATGAACTTGTCCGCGACCGAAGTACCAAACGCCAAAAGGTCAAAGAGTGGCTGATAGAGGCATCACGCCAGGGGAACCAGGCAAGGGTTGAGGACCTGTGCGATGACGAAGAGCCAGATGACCAAACCAAAGGCAAGACGTATGCCCATATAGATAAAATACATACCTAATTCTTTTTTATTCAGGACATGCACTCATATTTGCAGCGACTAGTGGAAAAGCCTCAGTTGTTGAATATATCTTTGATAACGATGCTAACAGCAAGACTGGCGGTAAGAAACACATTTTCCATAATTGCTTAAATACTCAACGGGCAATCAAGGTCAAATGGCTTTTCTTTTGGCGTCCTATCTGGAACAACAAGAGGTTGTATACTGGCTTTTAGACAAAGGCATAGGTGTCAAAGAAGAGGGTTAGTGCTCTATTCAATATAACGTTCAAAATTTCATGTGCAATTTAGCCATTGAGTCGCTCAAGTCCGCTGCAAGAGCAGGCACATGGAACGTCGTCAAGGTTTTGGCTGAGTGGAGTATTGGAATCCAGTCAAATGGTAAGAGAAGCGGTTGAGTTGCCTTGACTATGCTAAAACGATCGTACAATACCCGCAGGGGATGAACGGAAAAGGGCATTTCTCACTGCTGCCAAGGAAGGGCTGCTAGAAGCTTTGACGTTTTTACTGAAGAGCATTCAAAAAGATGTGAATGAAAAGAGTAGGAGTGCTGCTCAATGTAAGCTTCCGAATTCTAACTATTTGTCCGTAGATGAGGCAGGAGAAACTGCACTTCACCTCGCGGCGGGCAACGGTCACTCAGATATTGTTCAACTACTAATCGGTAAGGCAGATGTAAAGGCGAAAGGTGGGATAATTTCTCAGAGTGACCTGCGCACTACTTATAGATTTCTCAGACCGATCAGAGAAAACTGCACTTCACCATGCAGCAGGTGGCGGATATCGGATGATCGTCGAACCGCTTATTAGGCAGGGGGTCGATGTGAAAGCAAAAGGTGTGGGCTTTGTTCGACGTGCTTTTCCAATATCCTGATTGTTGGTTGCAGATGGATTGGGAAATACTGTGCTTCACTATGCAGCACGCAGTGGGAGCTTGAGCCTCATTCAATTGTTGATTACCGAGGGGGCCAATATCAAGGGAAAAAGTGAGATCCTTACCCAACTCAAGATTTGGCACACCCCTGACCAGGCTACAGACAATGTCGGAGAGTCTGCGCTTCATTTTGCAGCATTCGGCGTTCAATTGGATGTCCTGGAATGGCTGCATCAAGAAGAAGAGAACGCCACGGACCCAAAGAGCGGGAGACTTGACCCAACTAAGCCTTACAGGAAGTCACCCTTGTCAAAACCTTCCACGATTCGCAAACCAACTACATCAGTTGCCGGCTGGGCAAATATATTTTGGGCTCGAGATGAACAGAAAGCAGACGATGCGGACTTGAAGGCGTGCATTTCATTGCACAGAGAGTCACTCTCGTGTCTGCCTGCCCTACATCCTGATCGGTCCGCGTCGCTTAACAAACTAGCCCGTGCACTTGTGACTCGATTTGAACGAAGGGGAGATATGCAACTCTTGGAGGAATCTATTTCATTGCATAGAGAGTCGCTCTCTTTGACACCTGCCCCCCATCCTGATCGGTCTTTATCACTGATGAACCTGGCCAATGCCCTTTCAACTCTGTTTGAGCAACACGGAGATATGGAAGTCTTGGAGGAATCTATTTCATTACATAGAGAGTCGCTCTCTTTGAGACCTGCCCCCCATCCCAATCGGTCTTCATCACTGAACAACCTGGCCAATGCACTTTCGACTCTGTTCAGGCAACACGGAGATATGGAAGTCTTGGAGGAATCTATTTCATTGCATAGAGAGTCGCTCTCTTTGACACCTGCCCCCCATCCTGATCGGTCTTCATCGCTGATGAACCTGGCCGATGCCCTTTTGACTCTGTTCAAGCAACATGGAGATATGGAAGTCTTGGAGGAATCTATTTCATTGCATAGAGAGTCGCTCTCTTTGACACCTGCCCCCCATCCCAATCGGTCTTCATCGCTGATGAACCTGGCTGATGCCCTTTTGACTCTGTTCGAGCAACACGGAGATATGGAAGTCTTGGAGGAATCTATTTCATTGCATAGAGAGTCGCTCTCTTTGACACCTGCCCCCCATCCTGATCGGTCTTCATTGCTGAACAACCTGGCCAATGCCCTTTTGACTCTGTTTAGGCAATGCGGAGATATTGAAGTCTTGGAGGAATCTATTTCATTGTATAGAGAGTCACTCTCTTTGGCACCTGCCCCCCATCCTGATTGGTCTTTATCGCTGATGAACCTGGCCGATGCCCTTTTGACTCTGTTCAAGCAACATGGAGATATGGAAGTCTTGGAGGAATCTATTTCATTGCATAGAGAGTCGCTCTCTTTGACACCTGCCCCCCATCCCAATCAGTCTTTATCGCTGATGAACCTGGCCAGTGCCCTTTTGACTCTGTTCGAGCAACACGGAGATATGGAAGTCTTGGAGGAATCTATTTCATTGCATAGAGAGTCGCTCTCTTTGACACCTGCCCCCCATCCTGATCGGTCTTCATCGCTGAACAACCTGGCCAATGCCCTTTTGACTCTGTTCAGGCAATGCGGAGATATTGAAGTCTTGGAGGAATCTATTTCATTGTATAGAGAGTCGCTCTCTTTGGCACCTGCCCCCCATCCTGATTGGTCTTTATCGCTGATGAACCTGGCCGATGCCCTTTTGACTCTGTTCAAGCAACATGGAGATATGGAAGTCTTGGAGGAATCTATTTCATTGCATAGAGAGTCGCTCTCTTTGACACCTGCCCCCCATCCCAATCGGTCTTTATCGCTGATGAACCTGGCCAGTGCCCTTTTGACTCTGTTCGAGCAACACGGAGATATGGAAGTCTTGGAGGAATCTATTTCATTGCATAGAGAGTCGCTCTCTTTGACACCTGCCCCCCATCCCAATCGATCTTCATCGCTGATGAGCCTGGCCAATGCACTTGTGACTCAATTTGAACAAAGGGGAGATATGCAACTCTTGGAGGAATCTATTTCATTGTATAGAGAGTCACTCTCTTTGAGACCCACCCCCCATCCTGATTGGTCTTCATCGCTGATGAACCTGGCCAATGCCCTTTCAACTCTGTTCAAGCAATGTGGAGATATCAAAGTCTTGGAGGAATGCATTTTATTGCGCAGAGAGTCGCCCTCTTTGAGGCCTGCCCCCCATCCTGATTACTCTTTATTACTGAATCCACCAGCCACTGCACCTTCAACTTCATTTGATAAACAGGATCATCTTGGGAACCAGGAAGAATAGCCCTACTGGCAGATTTCATCTCATCACAGCAAAACTGCTCAACTAACACTTTCCTTTCTCTGTAAATGTTCATTCATTTTATTTTAAAAACTAGCATTCATTGTACCTACAGTTGAGGACAGTCAAACTCCACCAAAAAAAATCAAATTTCTCAGATTTTCCCAAAAGTACTCGCAATTGATAGATCTCACTAAGAGCTATCTCTGAACCAAAAATAAACGAAATTCAACAAGCTGTTCCCCCGGAAAATGCCAAATAAGGTTAATGTGCCAAAATTATGGCTGGATACCAAAATTTGTATTACAAATAATGAAAATATGCCCAATCAACTCCTTTTAGCTGCCTGAATCTGGTGCCAAAGTTTGAAGAAATTCTCACAAGCAGTTCCTGCAAAATAAATTGAATACAATTGAGCTTAGCTTCTATTTTTGGTATCTCATGTCATCACATCAGTGCTTGGTGTCAACCCAAATTATGTTTCCATGAGTTTTTTTACCTGTGCCTTTGGCACAGGGGCTGTGTTATGTTTAATCTGGGTTTCAAAATTAAGAATAATTCCTGAATTCTTTGCCTGTGCCTTGGGTGCAGGGGGAAGGTTTTCTATGTAAATCTTAATTTGTGAGATCTTTGGCCTTCCTGTGCCTAAGTCTACATCAAGTGCCTATATATGTAAGTGTTACAATCTGCAATCACGACCTCTCTGATTTGATCTCCAACTATTTTTTCAACTTCTGATTCCTGTGATTTTCATTATCTACTATTTCTATAAATATTTCACAGCCTGTTTCCGCTTATTATTCTATCCTCTTTTCATTTGCACTCATATTCATTTCTGCCATTCCATTTATATTTGTTATTCTCCAACACATTGTGTCTGTTGTTGTCTATTTACTTTTTATTTATCTGTTTATTTGTTTATTGTTGCATTGTGAGCTTTATGATATTTACATGTTATTTGTCCAATTTCACATTATCTTAAATATGTCACTACTAGCTTATGTATTACCCATTCTGAATATTGACTAAGATTCCACTCTTACTCTCTATCTGATTATTCCTTCAGTGTTGAATTCCAATTTGCACTGTCTGCCATCTTTCTTGTAGACCAAATTGGTCAACGCAATATCAGAAGGGTGCAGCATATACACTGAAGCCAACAACCAACCTCTCCATAATTTTTGTGCACTTAATAAGTGCCATAATTCACAAATCTTGACAGTAAGGCAGGTATGTAGCTTTATTTTATTTTATTTTGAACTTATCAAGTGCTTAAGTGCTGGTATACAATCTGATCCTTTTTAAAATACATTTTGATTTTTAAGTGTAGGCAAGCCACTCCCATTTCCTGTGCTTATTGCATGTCTAAGCACCCATATGCATGCAATATTAAGTCCGAATTTTGAACTTGAATAAACCTGAGATAGAAGCTCTGTCCTCTCCCTGTACCTCCAAATTTAATTAGTTTGTGAGGTTACTGACCCTCCCATACCCAAGTCTATTGACATGCCCATGCCTGTGCCCATGCTTGAGTGGTATATAGACTTTGATCTACTTTCTCGTGCTTATCAAGCATTTAAGTGCCCACCTGTGCACATTGTACATTAGAGTATGGCTATTCATATTTATTACATAAATTTATCTCCAACTCAAATACTTATGAAAAAATTTACAGTAATTAACTTCTCTTATGTACACCATCACTCATTTGTACGCTGCCCTTTTCTTGACAATATTAGCTGTTTTCCATGGGGTTTTTTGGTGCTCTCATATTACAGAGGCCATCCAGATAGGTTCTCAACAAAAAAATGCTCAGCAATGTATTTCTTCATATGGAGTCAGTTGTTCTCTGAGTTTTTCATGATTCTCCAAATATTATAAAGTAAATTCCTGACCCAGGCATGTACTTAAAGCCACAATTTTTGACTTCATGAATTATATCCAATGTGTTGATTGTATGGTCAAAATTTGGTAGCTATTGGGATTCTACTCCATTGTCAAGATTAGAATCCTTGTTTCAAGGTCACCCATATATGGAATGTGACATCACTTAACCCATTTTTAGCAGGTGCAGCAATATGACAGGAGCTGTTGTCACAGTGTACAGATGACTTGGTTTTGTTTAAATAGACATTTCAACAATTTCTGCCTCATTGACATTCAATGTACTGTAGGATCCTTAATTCAAAAAGCAGAGGTTGTGGCTGTGACTGAAAAGCAGGTTTGGTCATGAAAAGCAACAGGCCTGGGGACCATGACCAACCAAAAGTGTTGATAGAAATTGTGAATAGGATTGAGATTTGATTACCTAGAGATTGTGCCAAGGAATGGGCAGAATTGGCTATGACAGGTGTGTAAAGGGTAGACAAAAACAAAGAGGGTACTGGAATCAGAAAGCAATGTGAGAGGGAAAGGCAGAAATGTGTTTTTACTCAAATAGGATTCTGTGATATTTTGGTCCCACCACGAAAAGCAGGGCAAATTTTGGGCATGACTTCAAGATGACCAAATGTCAAAACAGCTTTTTGTGATGTGACTTGCTTTTCGAATTAAGGATCCTACGGTACCAACTTATGAAGGGATTTTGTATCTCAATGCATTTGTAATGATATATTCCACACATATGCAAGTTTTTACAGTGAAAAAGTAAAATTTGGACTCAAAACAGCCAAGGAGAAATTGGGCATACATAAGAACAATCAATTACTGTAATCACTACATGTGGATAAGACTCCCCTTTTTCCATGCATATAACACCTACTGTAAGTGGGTGTGATATCTAATGTGTGTGGTTTCCTGTGCCTTGTTGAAGCGGCAATAGGGAGCATAGTGGTGAAGGTAGATGACATAGTTGATGACTTACTTTGCTAGGTAGTAAACTGTTATGGGAGTTAAGATGTAATAGAGTTGTGACTGAGAGTGTAGAATTGACTGTCTAATAATGAAGAAAATACAAAGTATTTATACTAAAATGTCCATACTATTACTACTATGAAGAGGACATTACACCATCGTTTTGAGATGGTAAAGGGTACAAGTAAAACATATAGTAAAACATGTATTGTCCACACGAAGTATTGGTGCATAAACATAGTGGTATCTAATAATAGAATGCATATGTCATAATTGAAAGTGAACATGAACATAGCAGCATGTAGATGTGCATGTGATTCAACACTCTTCCTCACTCAAAATGGTAGGAGATGCATAATTGAGCAGCTATAATAGCACTTTGATTTAAGTGGCTATAAAAGCACTAAAGAAATTCAATACTCAAAGAATAAACAAATTTATTGAAGAAAATTGAACTGAGGTTTTTCATCAGAATATCAGCAGGATTGTTTGAGCCCTTGATAAATTCCAACTTAACTGAACCTTCTTCAACAATATCTCAGATATAGTGGTATCATATATCAATATGCTTTGAGTGTTTTTCTTGAACAGGGTTCTCGCTCCAGAAGATAGATCTGATATTATCACCATAGAGAATCAGAGCAGGTATTTTAAAACCTATCTCTTCAAGAAGTTGTCAAATCCAGATTAGCTGGCAGCTGCAATTGGAAAGTGCCATATACTCAGCTTCAGTAGATGACAAAGTGACAGTTTTCTGTTTGCAGCTAAGCCAGCTTACAGGTCCACACGCTATTGTAACAAAGTTATCTGTAACAGATTGTCAAGACTGTCCATCTTGTGCCCAATCACTATCAGAACAAGCAATGATGGCTTGATTAGAAGCACCATCAAAGACAAGTTGATAATTGCATGTTGATTGCAAATATTGCAGCACATGGAGTCCAGCCCAAAAGTGTGCATTGGAAGGGGTAGCAGATTGCTGGGAGAGTTTGACAACAGCAAAGGATATGTCAGGTCTCAATCTGATCATAAGATATATCAGCAATCTGACTAACTGTTGGTAATGGGTCTTAAACTTAGGATCTACCTTATCAACATAGGGTTCGAAGACGAATCCAGATGGCAGTGGAGTAAATTTCGCACCTTTAGGAATTTCGAGCTTCTCAAGAACCTTATTGAGGTATTTCACTTGATCTATATAGAGTTTTCTCTCTTTTTGATTGCATGATATGTTCATGCCTAGGAACTCAGAAAGTTCATCTTGGTCATGACATTCCCAAGTAGTCATGAATCTTTGCTTCAACTCAGAGAGGAGCAGGGAATTCTTTTTACCCATAAAGAAAACATCATCCACATAAGTGACTGCAAAGATACACTTGCTGGTCTTGGGATGTGTAAAATGGTAAACACCAGTGTCAGACTTACAGTGCTTAAATCCAAGTTTCAGCATTGATGAAGTGAGTGCTTTCCACCAGGATAAGCCAGCTTATTTCAGACCATAGATTGCTCTGCATAATCTCCAGACTTTCTTCTCTTGGCCAGGAATTCGGAACCCTTCTGGCTGCTCCATATACAGTGGCTCAAAAAACTGTCCCAATGTTTTTGCATTTTGGACATATTTGCTAATACCAGGGCAGATATATGGCCTAGCATCCTGAAAATATTCACACAGGTACCTTGACATATTGGGCGCATATATTGCCATGATCACATGACCTTGTCCATCAATGAATTATCAATGAATTATCGAAAATATCTACTCATTGGGACAGTTTTTTGACCCTCTGTTATCTACCTACTCAATACTTTGTATGACCTCCTCTTGCCCTGATAACTGCCTCAATCCTTCTGGGCATGCTTTCTATCAGCCTTTGGCACCTTTCTGCTGGAATGTTATTCCACTCCTCTACTAGCCTCTCCCACAATTCAAATACTCCCTTGGGTGGTCTTTCATATGCCTTTGGCTGGTCCTTCAGGTAGGTCCAGAGGTGTTCAATGGGATTTAGGTCAGGGGATTGTGCAGGCCATGATAGAACTTGAATGTTGTTGTCCACAAACCATTGTTGTCCCAGTTTTGAGGTGTGTTTTGGGTCATTATCCTGCTGGAATATCCTCTCCTCCTCCATCTCCAACTTTTCAAAGCTTTCCACCACCCCATTGTCCAAAATCTCGCAGTATTGCACTGCATCCATATTCCCTTGAACCATTATCAGCTTTCATACCCCATTCCACCCCATACACCCCCACACCATCATGTTAACACCTCCTCCATGTTTGACAGTAGGGAGAGTAGTCCTATCTGACAGTGGTTCCCCCCTCTCCTTCCAGGTATACACCTGTCCATCTAACCCAATCCTGTTGATCTTTGTCTCATCTGTCTACAACACCCTTTTCCAGTCCTCCACTGTCCAATTCCTATGTTCATGTGCAAAGTCAAGGCATTCCTCACAATGTCACTTTTTGAGTAGAGGTCATTTGATCTTAGTTACAGAGTGAAATCCATTATCCTGAAGGGTATTTCTGACAGTTTGGGGTGTGACAGGGTCAGACAGAGTAGAGTTAATGAAATTTGTAGCCTATACAGCATTGTCTAGTTTTCCAGAGGTTATTTGGTGAATTATTGCTTTTTTATCACAAGGAGAAAGCTTGGAAGGATGTCCTCCCTTGTTGTTTTCCTTGTCCCCATCAGCTTCTTTCTTGATCCTCCCAATAGTAGACTTGCCTAGACCAGTTTTATGTTCAATCTGGCACAAGGAATAGCCATCTTCGAGAAGAGAAGTGACTTAGGAGTATTGGGTAGAGGAGATAGCTTCCATGATGTAGTGGCAGGAAGAAAGACAGTTGTAGCCATCTCAACATGTCAACCAAGGTCACATGATCTTGTTTATTACTCCCACACCTGCCCTGATGCTCCCCTGGCATGTTACAAGGTAGATACTGGGAGGCTAACAGAGGGTCAAAAAACTGTCCCAATGAGTAGATATTTTCGATAATTCATTACTAATTCATTGATGTACAAGGTCATGTGATCATGGGAATATATGCTCCCAATATGTCAAGGTACCTGTGTGAATATTTTCAGGATGCTAGGCCATATATCTGCCCTGGTATTAGCAAATATGTCCAAAATGCGAAAACATTGGGACAGTTTTTTGAGCCACTGTAGATCTCTTCATCCAGATTGCCATATAAATAGGCTGTTTTTATATCAACAGAGTGAAGGTCAAAGTCCTCAAGCACTGCAATGCCAAGAAGTAGGTGCATGGTCTCATATTGGACAACTGGAGAAAAGGGTTCATCAAAGTTGATTCCCTTGATCTGGGAGAATCCTTTCACAACAAGGCAAGAGCAATATTGATTATTGGACTTGATGTTATAAACCCATCTATTTTTAATAGCTCTCCTTCCTTTTGGGAGATCTACAAGCTCATATACACCTCTCTTATGAAGTGTGTCTAATTCCTCAAGCATTGCTTTTTGCCATTTAGTTTGAGTATCAGTGTCTAAATCTGTGATATCTTGAAACTGTTCGGGAACTGGCCCATTGGTGCATTGTGCAAGAAGGAAAATGACTAATTTTTCCCCCCCTTCCTTCACAAACTTTGCAAAATTGGCAGGTGAACTAGTTGATGGACCAGTTGAATCAAGCCTGCTGTCCGGGTGAGGGATATTCCAATTTCATAATCTGTTGAGCTTCTTCATCAGAAATAGTTCTAGGTACAGGTCGATATTGAGCACAATTGTGTGGTAAGTTAGGATTGAGTTCCCTATATCATTGGATGACATCAAGAGGGTCGCTCCTATCACCATACACATTTCCTGGTCTGTTTGGAGGTTGAACATTTTACCTAGGACAGCAATTTTCACATTTGGTGACCCAACAGTTGAGCTGTTCTAGTGCATCAAGATCATCTTGGACCAAAGGTCACAGTAGTGGTACCTCAGGTGGAGTGGGAGACTGAGCATGTTTACATGGACCAGGTTCTGATTGTGAGGGTCCCTGAGAAGAAGGTAGCTCAACTTCTTCTTCCTCTTCTTTTGGATCACAATCATCAGGATCAGCATAAGAAAGAGGTGGGCTTGGTGATCTAGGAGGTGAAGGTGTTTTGGGGTGTAGAGGAGCACAAGGTGAAGGCACATGAGGCAGCTCTCCTCTTCAAGGTATAGGTGGATGGTCTACATGTGGAACATTTGGAATAGTTGAGATTGGAGGAATCCCAGTGTGAGGTGGCTTGGGGTGTACCACAGGTTTTTGGTCTGGACATTTAGGGAACATCTTTTCATCAAAGATGACAGTCAGTGAGATAAACTCAGCATTCCCTTGAGTATTGCAGAGAAAGATATAATTCTTCTTCTGATCATATCCAATAAAGATCATCAGTTCTGATCTTGCAGATAATTTATTCGGGCACATTTCATCCAGCAGGAACACATATGCAGCACAACTGAATACTTGTAGGTGACTGATATCAGGTTTATATCCATGTACTAACTCAAACAGAGTTTTCCATTGGATGCAGTTCATCAATGTGCAATTGTAGATGTGGGTTGCAGTGTTAATCATGAAATCCCACCATGAATCTGGAAGACACATGTAGTTCAATCTTTCTGCTTGCCCATTCTGTTGAAGGATGCAGGGTGCACTTGGTGTGAACTCAATACCTTTCACCCTTAGATAATCTTGCAGGGTACCTACTACAAATTCTCCTCCTTGATTGGATGTGAATTGATGAATTGATATGCCAAATTGGTTCGTGACATGAGTCAGGAGCTCAACCATGCAGGGGGCTGCTTCAGCTTTTGATTGCGGGAGCACCATGTGGGCAAAAAGGAGTAATTGTCCAATAAGGTCATAACCTATTTGTACTTATAATAAGATATGATGGGGAGCTCAAAGAGATCACTGTGAATGTGCTCAAAGGCTTCTTTGGCCCAAATTGGGTTATTGTTAAAGGGTTTCTGGTGCATCTTCCCTTTCATGCAGCCTGGACAAGGGTGTGATTGAGCAGATGTCCTAAATGTTGATGCCAGATGTTATAGTCAGGATGCTGAGCAATGTTACTCAAAGCATTCAAATGTACAATTTGATATCTTACTGTTTGTAGCATAGGCTGCCACTCAGAGCAAGGAGTTGCTGACAAAACGGCACTGCCTGACTCATCCTGAAAGATAGTACCATGTTTGTCAGCCTTGCTGTGCAACCTGGATTCCAGGAGTTGACCAGCAGATATGAGGTGATTGTGCATACCCTTTATATAGAATACAGGGGACAATGAAGTCACTGCAGTAATCATTTTTCCATTATCATGGATCTCATGTTTGATCAAGACAGTGTCTCAACCCAATATAGATAGGGGAGCATTTTTGTTAGCTGTCTGAATTTCACCAAATTTCCCCATTTTTATTGTAGAAAAATCGTCCAAATAAGGTGTGAAATGTGCTGAAGCACCCAAATCAAGAATCCAAGAAGCAGCCTGTGAAGGCACTTTCTTTCCCTTGCAGTGGCAACAAAAAGCTTTCTCACACTTAGATAGATTTACACAGTGCAGCACAGAGGTCAAATCACAATTTAATAAAAGCCCCATAGGGGTGACCAAAATAGTGTGTGATACAAGACAAGTATATACAGGAGCCAGAGATGATGTAACTAGTCTGCAAAAAAGTTCAGCGTGGCCAGGAGTGCTCACATGGGAGTAGGCTCTAAGAGGGCAACAGGCCCTTTCTTGGTCATGCTGTGGCATCACTGTATCAGTGTTAATCCAATCAAAGATAGAAGAAAAGACTTACATTGTCCACAACCCAGAAGTCCACCTATCAGAATCCTCCCCCTCAGAGTCAGACTTGAGCATCAGATTAGCCGGAGGTGTTAATCTCAGCAATGGTGGGCATTTGTCCATATTCTCCCCATAATAAGGAATCTCCTCAATTATGGAGCCCATCTTATTGGCTTCAACAGCGAGGTTGGTGAGCCACTCATCCCAGATCTTTAGAACCTTATCCTTGGTAGCTTTCAAGCTTCTTTGACAATATCCCTCAGACTGAGGAGATTCAGAGATTTGCTCTTGAAGCTGCAGTGTATTCTTTCATGCTTCTGCAACAAGGTGGCATGTGGATGACAAAGGGCCTGCATTAGCCAGTTCTGCCAGTGAGGCGATCTGGTTTATGAGGAGAGGATGGTTAGTGATAGTAGGGGCAGTAAAACTGATGGCACTGGAAGTACCATATTGAGAAGCAATGGTAGGGACTCCAGAGGAGTTAGAGGTATCAGCATCAGTCACAGCTTCATTAGCAGTGCCCTTGCCTTTTTTGCCTCTTCTCTTGCCACGTTTTCCTTTCTTGCCATCTCCTCTGGGATTTCCAGATTGGTTGTTACTAGGCTTTTGGCCAGCATCTTGATTAGGAGGCTGCTGCTGGGTCTGTGATTGAAACAGCCCTTGTTGTCCTTAGCCCTGGCATTGTTGATTGCCAGGATTCCAGTTCTGCTGCCATTGGCCATTGGAGTGGCTGGTGTAAGAAGTGGTACCAGTCATTTTCTGGGACCAAGCAGCCTGAATGGTGCTACAGACCAGATCCCATGTGAGTTGGAACATCTGTGTTTGATTCACAAGAATAGACTGGGCCAAGGTTTCCATCCCTTGTGGGACAGAGTGAAGCAGAATCATGGCATGGATCACCTCAGGAAGCTGCATGGTCACACTTTGAATCTGAGTGAATAAAGATTCAAGCTCAGTGATGGACTGAGCCAGATTGGTGTTGCCAGGGAGAGACCAGGAAACAGTGCATATGAAGTTGCCATAGACTGATGCAGGATCTTGGGTACCATAAAGGCATTGGAGACTCTCCCATATGTTGTTGGGATCTCCTTGGACAATTAAGTGGAGCATGGAATCTGGGACAGCTTGGATCAGCATGCTGATGGCAGATTGCTCAAGGAAGTTCCTTCGATGCTCTTCTTCATCATGAAGGTTTCATGTGGCAACCATATCTGCAGTGTTTGTGATGTGCCTGTCTGTGTCCATAACTGGACTGACAAGAGCAGGGAGTGGAGGTACAGCACCACTAGTAAACAACCAACCCATAAGAGGAGTTCCAGGGGTCATGATCATAGAAAGGAATCCCTGCATTCTCATGGACCAAAACTGGTAGTTCTGGGGACCTTGAAGAATGGGGATGTGAGAAGCTCCATTGTTGATAGAAGACATTCTGAAAAGAAGTTGTCAGTCAATGTTGTTTGTTAGAAGCAGCAATTGATGCACTAATCAAGCAAGGTTTCAAACCCAAATTATCTAAGGGCTAGGGTAAGACACAGAAATGAGAAGGGATGCTGGGCCCTTCACAAGGTATAGTGGTGGCACTAGAAAGCAGCCTTCCCATAACAGGTCAATCTAGTCCTTCTCAGACATCAAGCACAGCAAACTAGTCAGCTAGTGCAATATTGAGCTGGCAATTGGGGCCCATAACCTGTCAAAGCAGCAATGGGGAGTGTAGCAGTGAAGGTAGACAATGTAGTTGATGACTTACTTTGCTAGGCAGTAAACTGTTATGGGAGTTACAGTGGCTCAAAAAACTGTCCTAATGTTTTCGCATTTTGGACATATTTGCTAATACCAGGCCAGATATATGGTGTAGCATTCTGAAAATATTCGCACAAGTACCTTGACATATTGGGAGCATAAATTCCCATGATCACATGATCTTGTACATAAATGAATAATTAATGAATTACCGAAAATATCTACTCATTGGGACAGTTTTTTGACCACCTATCATCTACCTACTCAATACTTTCTATGACCTCATCTTGCCCTGATAACTACCTCAATCCTTCTGGGCATGCTTTCTATCAGCCTTTGGCACCTTCTGCTGGAATATTATTCCACTCCTCTACTAGCCTCTCCTACAATTCAAATACTCCCTTGGGGGGTCTTTCATATGCCTTCAGCTGGCCCTTCAGGTAGGTCCAGAGGTGTTCAATGGGATTCAGGTCAGGGGATTGTGCAGGCTATGATAGAACCTGAAGGTTGTTGTCCACAAACCATTGTTGTCCCAGTTTTGAGGTGTATTTTGGGTTATCAGCCTGCTGGAATATTCTCTCCTCCTCCTCCATCTCCAACTTTTCAAAGCTTTTCACCACCCCATTGTCCAAAATCTCGCAGTATTGCACTGCATCCATATTCCCTTGAACCATTATCAGCTTTCATACCCCATTTCAGCACATACACCCCCACACCATCATGTTAACACCTCCTCCATGTTTGACAGTAGGGAGAGTAGTCCTATCTGACAGTGGTTCCCCCCTCTCCTTCCAGGTATACACCTGTCCATCTAACCCAATCCTGTTGATCTTTGTCTCATCTGTCTACAACACCCTTTTCCAGTCCTCCACTGTCCAATTCCTATGTTCATGTGCAAAGTCAAGGCATTCCTCACAATGTCACTTTTTGAGTAGAGGTCATTTGATCTTAGTTACAGAGTGAAATTCATTGTCCTGAAGGGTATTTCAGACATTTTGGGGTGTGACAGGGTCAGACAGAGTAGAGTTAATGAAATTTGTAGCCTGGACAGCATTGTCTAGCTTTCCAGAGGTTATTTGGTGAATTATTGCTTTTTTATCATGAGGAGAAAGCTTGGAAGGATGTCCTCTCTTGTTGTTTTCCTTGTCCCCATCAACTTCTTTCTTGATCCTCCCAATGGTAGACTTGTCTAGACCAGTTTTATGTTCAATCTGGTGCAAGGAGTAGCCATCTTCAAGAAAAGAAGTGACTTGAGAGTATTGGGTAGAGGAGATAGCTTTCATGATGTAGTGGCATGAAGAAAGACAGTTGTAACCATCTCAATGTGTCAACAAAGGTCATATGATATTGTTTATTACTCCCATGCCTGCTGTGATGCTCCCCTGGCATGTTACAAGATAGATACTAGGAGGCTGACAGGGGGTCAAAAAACTGTCCCAATGAGTAGATATTTTTGGTAATTCATTAATAATTCATCAACTTACAAGATCATGTCATCAAGGGAATATATGCTCCCAATATGTCAAGGTACCTGTGTGAATATTTTCAGAATGCTACACCATATATCCAGCCTGGTATTAGCAAATATATCCAAAATGCGAAAACATTGGGACAGTTTTTTGAGCCACTGTAAGATGTAATAGAGTTGTGACTGAGAGTGTAGAATTGACTGTCTAATAATGAAGAAAATACAAAGTATTTATACTAAAATGTCCATACTATTACTACTATAAACAGGACATTACACCATCATTTCGAGATGGTAAAGGATACAAGTAAAATGTATAGTAAAACATGTATTGTCTGCATGAAGTATTGGTGTATGAACATAGTGGTATCTAATAATAGAATGTATATGTCATAATTGAGAGTGAACATGAACATAGCAGCATGTAGATGCACACATGATTCAACATGCCTAAGAGCCTATGTGCATGCACAATAGCCTAGAGCCTCCATCAGCCCAATTGATGACTTTCTCACAGTTGATGCATAAATAAGTGCTCATTGATGCATTCTGATCCAGCCATCAGTAAGCTTCTTGTCTTGTGCTTGATGCACACACATTTCACCCTTCAGAACCCATTTTCTTGTGCTCAAATGTGACTTTAGGGCTAGAAGGCATACAAATTACCCACCACTAGCTACTGTGTAGCATCCATCAGTGTTTCAACATCGGCAGCAGCCATTTGGACCATGGGAGGCCTCATCACTTACTTTCCCATGCCCATAAGTGACACAGCACTTACAGTGAGAAAGGGTCCAGGCTGCTGACATAACCCATAGAAACTTGAGCACTTGTCCAGATACAGTGTTATAGTGATGCTGGCCCGGTCCTAAGCACAATAAGTATTGACTTGATCTTATCAAAGGGGACTCCTTCTCGGTAAGCGACAAAGTCATTCACTAAGTCAGAGTTATAATACAGTGATTATAATAATAAGACTTTGGTAATTGAGATCTTAATAACTTAAGTTTCAATTTGACTTGGTATAAATAAAGGCTCATATTGAGTCTCCACCTAACCAAGTAGAAATGATGTTTCTCCTTGGTAGATGTTGACAACTTATATACGATACAAGTCTGTATCTATTATTAACTAGGGCTAAGGGCTTCTAATGAAGAAGAAAAGTATACAGCTTCCTTAACACTAATTAAACTATATAAGATGCAATCTGTCAAAGAAGCTTTAGAAGTTCTTCTAAAGAAGTTCTTCTTTGATCATCTGATTGATCACAAGGTAAGTCCAAATATAGCTCAGCTATATTTAACAATCACATGTCATCAAAATATAAACAAAACCAAACAAGTTATAATGAGTTATAATAAGATGAAGTAAATGAGTCAAAACAAACTAGAAAATACAAGAACAAATAAGATGAAAACATAATTGCAATATTACTTAAGTAAGGTTAATATTGACTTTATATTGTATAGGAAACAAATGCTAGATATAATCAATATACATAACATACAGTATTTATGGGACAACTTTTTCTGACCAATTGCTGACCAATTCTGACTAAGCTTACAAATCCTTCCCCCACATCCCATTCTTTATA